>CM040919.1:28000600-29200600 GCA_023029165.1 Gobiocypris rarus | reverse complement strand
TGACATCACTGTTTCTGCAATGCTGCTGTAAAGCCAAAACAAACGTTGTTACATTATTTTCCTGTTATCACTGTAAAGCTGCTTTGAAACAATCTGTATTGTAAAAAGCACTATATAAATAAAGGTGACTTGACTTGAATATTGGCATTTTGTGACTGGTCAGGAGGGGTGGTAACAATTCAATTAAAAAAATAATAAAAACATAACAGTGGGATTTTAGTAAGAGAATAAAATGAAACAATCTGTATTCATGCCAGGATCTACAGGGGTGCTAAGCACCCTCAAACGCAAACAAAAGCACCCTCAGTTGATACTGTAATATATTGGCGAAACAGATTTGGCAGATTTGCTAATTTGTGTTCGCGCTCTGGAGAGCGTCAAATGCATTACACACAATGTGTTTTTGCAGTGTTTGAGTAGCCAATCACAGATATAACGTTAGTTGTGATCTCTTGACGCGATGTCTAATCATAGGTGTTTAACAAAGCAACAGCATTTTAGTGAGCGATCTTGGTTCGCTTTCAAGGCTACAGTCTATAAAATTAATTGAATAAAACTATTGATTTTCATGCTGCTAAGAGGACAGACGGCCAATTGCATGTTGCGATGTTTCAGATGACACATATATAAATGCTGGATTCAACATACAGTTTTAAAGGTGTCATGAACTGGAAAAAATTTTATACTGTTGTCTGAGGTCAGCTTATGACGTTTGCATGGTTTTTACATTCAAAAACATTATAATGAATCAGTAATAGGCTATTTTCTACCCTGGTTTTGAGGCTCTCTCCTTTTGATGGGCATGCCGCACTGGAGACTTGGAAGTAAACGCCCACGGCTAGAATTGGATAAGATTTGCATATTTAATGAGCTTCTGCTCTCCTGTCAGTTCACATGAGAGACTGTTTTGAAAGCGGCAACCGGAATGATTCTCTCACAGGTCTCTCAAACCATATTTATCAAACAAACACAATGATTGATCTCTCATCCACCCACGATTGATTGGAATATATATATTTTTGTTTACTTGGCCCACTAGATTGATGGATATAAGCACAAAATGAATGTTATTTCACTATTAAAAATTCACCGGCCTGCCGACGGGCTTTCGTTTTGGTAGCCCGTCTGTAAAACGCCCTGGGACGTTGGGCTTTTTTTTCGATCCCTGGCCCATACATGTCCGAGTCTGATCCTGAATCGCAATGAACCAACAAATAAAGGATTCTCCTGCCTGTGACAGCGTGCTAAGGTATGTTCTGTTTTACTGACATAAGTGTGTTGCACCATTCCTGTCGGATCCAAGAAGGCACAACATTGTGTTTTAATCTCAATATGTCTGCAAATCCAGTATCGACCTGTGTCTTGTTTACAAACGATTCCGCAGTGAAATGAAGCGAACAGACGTGCAATGTCTTACGCACGTGAGCTAGAAATTCCTTAAAAATAAAGTTCATCCATGCATTCATAATATTAGAATCCGAAGGAAGCTTATGCAGCGACAGTGTTCTTCGCAACCAGGCACAGCACAATATCTTTATCTAATACCTTACTATCTTCGGCATGTTCGGTTAGCTCCACGAGTCGGTGGGCGGGGCTACAGAAGCAGGCGTACACATTTATCTGTAGAGGCGGCATATTACGTCATTGATCAGTATTTGAGAGCTCTTGTTTTCTGGGCCTGGTGTCAAAAAAAGCTTTTCTTTGACTAAGAAGGAAGTTTTCAGCTCTGAAACTTACAGGATATTCTTATATTACCATGACATTTAATATATCAAAGGCTCAAGGGAAAGTTGATTTCTCAATTCATCACCCCTTTAAGTCTAGGTATTTTAATAAATATTCCCATTTATTACTCCCATTATTACTTTTTATTATACTTATTATACTTTTTATTACATTATTACTCCCATTATTATAAGTCTTGTTACATTATATATTATCCCAAAAACAAATACAGTGTAGGCCTATAGATATATTGCATTGAAAACACATGTATGGCTATGTTTATACGCATATTACATAAAGTAAAATGGTATATCAAATTATTCTGCTAAATCTTCCATAACATAGTTGAGATTATCAACTTTATACAAAGTTTGGATAATTTTTTTTTAAACCCATTGTTTTTGCCAATTCATGTCTTTTCATTTTCTCAATAAATGGGTTCTGGTGTCCTCTACAAAGAGTATATCACATAACATAGGTGTAACAAACCCATAGCTGGAGGCGGATTAGAATCCATGTTGCAGAGGTACTTTAATGCCGAAGAACATAAAATTATCAAACAATCCAAGACAAAAGACGTAATCAAAGTCCAGGCGAGGTTCAGAAACACTAGACCTACTAGACAGGCAGACAGCAAACAAAATCCAAATGATAAACAAAGAGTAAATCCAGCAAACAGGCAAGAGGGTCAAAACAGTCGCAAAGACAGTGGCAAGAGAAAACGCTTGGTAAGGCAGAATAAACTGGCAATAGGCTACTTCACATTCCTTGCGTCCCAATTCGCATACAATCCATACTAAATAGTATTCGAAAATAGAATTAGTGTGTCTCAAATTGTAGTATGTTGGAAAGAGTATTTAAAAAACTGTTCTTACCATGGACAAAGTCAATTTATGGGGATTAATAACATAATGTGATGAATAATTACTTTCTACTACTAACTCAGAAAGTTTTGTTTATACAACACGTGAATCCTCAACCCATGAATGCACATGCATGCTTGTGGTAAGAAAGTCACCTCCATAAATGGGTATTTGACATGAATTACTTTTGGAAAGATTACATACACTGTTGCAAGTAAAAACAAAGATTGTGTGAGTAGGTTTAAAAGAAATATTCAGTTTTCAATCCAAGTTTAATCCAAATAACCATTGAAAATTGATCAACTTTCTGCATGAAATTCAGATTGAGATTTAATTTACCTCTCATAAAGTAAACTTCACAGTACATGCACACAACACTTTCTATAGTATAAAATACTCGCTGTGGCGCAGTGCTCACCCCAAGTCAACAGGTGGGTTTGTCTCCTTATAGACCTCGGTTTTGGAAGGACCAGCAGGACAGAATCTTCTGCATGTTACAATGTGCATTTTCTCTCTTAGACTATTAACACAAGCTCTTAGGGCACTGCGAACGGCAGCCGAGGAAAAGTAAAAGATGATGGGGTCCAAACAGGCGTTTAGGGTGCTGGAGATTAAAGCTAAGTGGCGCCAGCCCTCGCTATTTTCGTGGACGAAACCAACCACGTGCGAGACGTTATAGGGACTGAAACAGATGGTGAAAACCAACAGCGTCCCAACCGCAAGCCCGATGGCCCTGAGTCTACGACGTCTTCCGAGATGGGGCAGATTGGAGAGAATTCGAATGAAGTTGATGTAGCAGAAGCAGCAGATGAGGAGGGGTATACAGAAAAGCACGAGAAAAAGCTCCAGACGAGCAGGAAGTAGAATGTCCAGCTGCTCTTTGGAGAAATGATCGTAGCAAAAGATTGCATTGGGATTCTGCTGTAGCGTGCTGTTGCTTGAGTTGTCACTTGAGGGTATGAATGGCACAATGTATACGATGCTGAGGTTGAGAGATCCTAGAAGCCAGAGGAAGCAGCTTGCAATCACAGCGTTGCGGGGTCGGCGGCCTAAAGCGTATCGGATCGGAAACGCAACGCCTAGATAGCGTTCTATGCTTATCGCAGTCAGAAATAATGTGCTGGTGTAGATGGTGGAGAAGAAAAGGAAACTGCTAATGGGACACAGGTAATAGGGAAGGCTCCAGTTTAAGTTGTCAACGGCCTCCTTCATCTTGAAAGGCAGGACTGCGAGGAAGATGAGGTCAGATATTGTCAGGTTTAGCAGGAGAATGTCAATTGGGGTGGGCTTGCGGTGAACTTTTCGACAGAAGGTAAAGAATGCTAGGATGTTGGCAGGAAGGCCGATCAAGAAGGTGAGGATGTAGAATAACAAGAGAAGCTGGTAGATCATCTTGGTCATTAGTCTGTACCTCACAGATGGTCAACAGGTGGTAGAAACACTGCAGAGAACAGAACAGCAGAAGTCAATAAAGTACAAAGTACTGAATGGTGCTAACAGATAAATTGAAAAATAAACCCACAACTTTGCTTTTGTCATTATCAGTGGTTAATAATGATCAAAAAACGGATTTAATGAAGCAATTCAAATAAATAAATATTTAACTACATGAAATTAACCTCATGAAAAAGACGTCAATTCAAGTGTGCCATACTTCTTTTAAACTAAAAATAAGAAAGTATACTTTCACTCTACTGTTTATGTACTCCTCATAAATATGCTTAAAATTGCACTTAAGTATACTTGACTTATACTGACAGAAATGTAGAAGTACATTTTGGACTATAGATGTACTCAATCTTTTGATCGAGGTGTATACTTAAAAGTATTTAAGCATTTTAAGTATGCTTGGTTTTTAGTTGTGTTTACTCTTTTAATCGAGTAGCCTATTAAATAGACCTACTTTTACATAGGCTTACTTTCTTATAAATGTACATTGCACATGCTCCTAACTCTGAATATCTGAATTTTTGTGTAGACTAGTCCACTGGTGTACATCACCATCCCCCACCATATCCATGTTTTCACTGTTATATGGTAGGGGGTGAAAAATATCCATATAACTGGTGCGACTTATGACGTAGCATAAGTGTTTTGAACTGCGAGAGGCGTACTTTCTTCATAAATTGAATACGGAAGGTGGTCTGACGGGAGCTAGATAATTTACTTTATAAAGTTTTAAATATGGATACTTTTCTTACAAAACCCATCGATTCACTTTAGAAGGCCTTTATTAACACCCCGGAGCCATGTGGAATGTGTTTAGGATGAATGAATGCACTTTTTTTAGCCTCAAACTCATTGGCCCCATTCACTGCCATAATAAAGCTTGGAAGCATCAGGATATTTATTAATATAACTCTGCAAGTGTAAAATAATAAAAGATTAAAAGGCACTTAAAAACCAGCAACAATAATTATAAAGCATTGGAAAAGTTTCCAATTTAGTTTTAATGTGATCTTCATAAAGCCTTACAAAGTTGCTATTTTTACAGTTGTTTTTTTTTTCTCTGAATTGCTAAAAGACATTTCTTGAAATTATCACCCACGTTCTCAAAACCTTAAATACAAAACCAAATCTTCAAACTATATTCAGAGAACCTCTGACTCTTCTGGCAAAATCAAACAATCAAACAATACTTTCAAATCATACACACAGCGAGTCAATATTATAAACACTACAGCTCATTCATTAGAAACAGAATCCAAAGTATGTAGTTGCAGAAAAAGGTATATTGTAACAAAGTATAGTAATCACAACACACAGTAGTATGGTAAAATTTATTTTATACTGTATGCAATGCAAGTATGATATTATACTGAATATTGTATAGGCCTATTGGATGTCTGTATATTCAGCACTTGCATACTGTGAAAATACAAATGAAAAGTATGTTACAGTACACTCAAAATAGTTGTACAGCTGCAGAATCAAAGTCAATGAGAGATTTATTCTGCCTCAGTGACACATCTTCATGTTGGGTCCATCCTGAGGACTTTGTCCACATCACAGGCTATGAAGTCTCTTGCCGGGCAATGGGAAATGCCCTCTGGTGTGCCGGATCCAGCCTTGACAACATTGTCCACACATTGCTCTTTCTCATCCTCTTCCTTCTTGATCATCAACTTTTACACATACTCTTCCTCCTCTCCTTCTTATATTGTTTCTAATTCCATCCATTGTTGACATTCGTCATTCAGGGCAACATTTTGAGTCGATTTTGGCTCTCTTATCTGACTTATTTTTTACAGTTGGTTTGGTCACATCATTAGAAATAAGTGTGAACTTAAGTTGTGACTTACTTGACTAACTGATTTAGGCTTTTGTGAATTTGGTTCAGAGAATGGGATTCAGTGTTTAATTCAGAAAAACTTGAATACAAAAATAAATCCTTGCAACATTCCCGAAGTGCCTGATGTTGAAGAAATATTCTCTGTTCAAAAAGTATAGTAAACAAAAAATACTCACCTTTACAATGTATTAAAATCCTCAGCATTTTGTCACCTGTTTCGCACAAAGAGTCTGCGAGCTCCCGTCACCTCTGTCCTAGACATTCTGATTGCATTAGACTACGTGATGGGTGCAACATTTCAAAAGAACGGAAATTTAATCAGTTCGGAGCATAATCTGCAACACTGAAGCTCAAACAATGTCTCTTGGCAACCCCCCTGGGAACAGTCAGTGAGAACACAGGAAGTTTTCATAACTGCCACATATTGGATTTATGAGGCGCCCCAAGAACATATGGAAGATACTGGCAAGATAAGAAGCAAGTGTTTGTTTGTTGTGTGTGTGTGTGTGTGTGTGTGTGTGTGTGTGTGTGTGTGTGTGTGTGTGTGTGTGTGTGTGTGTGTGTGTGTGTGTGGACTGGTAATCCCTACGGTATGGGGACAAAATGTCCCCACAAAGATGGCAATATCCAAATTTTTGTCCTTGTGGGGACATTTCTTTGGTCCCCATGAGGAAAACATCTTATAAATCACACTAAGTGATGTTTTTGAAAAAGTAAAAATGCAGAATGTCTCCTGTGATGGGTAGGTTTAGGGGCAGGGGCAGTGTAGGGGGATAGAAAATACGGTTTGTACAGTATAAAATGCATTACGCCTATGGAATGTCCCCATAAAACATGGAAACACAACATGTGTGTGTGTGTGTGTGTGTGTGTGTGTGTGTGTGTGTGTGTGTGTGTGTGTGTCCACATAGATGGCAATATCTGAAATCATTGTCCTTGTGGGAAATTTTTTTGGTCCCCATGACGTTTTTTTAAGATTAAAGTTTGTACGGTATAAAAGTCATGATGTCTATGGGATGTCTCCATAAAACATGAAAACCCCTCACTAAGACTCGAACCACCTACCTTCAGCTTACAAGTTACAATATACTAGACCATACAAATAATATTTGTCTAATATACTCTGGAAAAAATCCAAAGGGTATTTTTAAGTATACCTAAAGTTAAACAAAGCATCAGTATTTGCTGTTTATAAAATGAAAACAGTAGGTTCATTATGAGATTAATTATATAACTTCCACAAAAGAGCCTGTTTCCTGTAGCTCAGGGTTAAGGCAGTTCCCTTTCGTTCAGTCACTCAGAGTAACATCAGAGATCTTCGAGATCTAGAAAGCGCCCAATGGCAGTGCCAATGCCATGGGCAAGCGGATTTTGCATAGCGGACTCCGCCCCACTGCGTGGGTATATCAGGAAGAACGCTGACATGATCACATTATGTTTCTGCTTCCGAGCCAAGAGCACATACACTCTTCACTCCTCAAGCCTAACTGAGAATATCGTCAGCTTCTTCGAGACGAGCAGCCTTTCAGTCTGTGTTGGTGTTACGGCGCGTTCCAGCGATGGCATACTTCCTGTCTGCTGATCTGTGCAGTGGTCTGCATCCAGCTGGTGTGTGTTTCCCTGGGCGCTTCGGCATCGACTGCGAGGTTTCCTCTCATTAAAAGAGCTCACACGTGGCGCGTCCTTTTCAGGATGTCTCGCCCGTGTGCTTCTGGGTGCGGTCGGTCTCTGCAGCCTTCTGATGGGCACGAGCACTGTCCGACGTGCTTGGGCTTTCAGCACGCTCAGGCAGCGCTCGTGGATGAGTCATGTTCCCACTGCGGGTACATGCCCATCTCGGTGCTACGATCAAGACCGTGATCTTTGTGCAGCTGCCGGAGTGAAAGTCCCCTCTGCCACACCCCAATCTGCGGTCTCCATGAGAGGTGGCACTTTGGCTGGTGGCCAGGGTGATCTGAGGGTGACGGTGTGGAATTCAGCTCCGACGCTCGCGCCTCGGCCCACACCCCCCTCTATTACACCATAGACAAGGAGATGTCGGTCGCTGCATCACAAGGTGGGCTAGAGTCATCTGAGGATGATGATTCAGCTGTGCGCCGGCCCCGGGCACAGGTTGGACCCGAGTTGGACCCAGAGCTGACGGCCATGCTTTCCCGGGCAGCTGCGAGTCTCAGGTTGGAGTGGAACCCTCCGGCCCGACCTGAGCGCTCGCGGCTGGATGATTGTTTTTTTCCCCCCAATTCCTTTCTTCCGGAAGTCCATGAGGAGGTTGCACGGTTCTGGAAGTCCCCGTTGTCTTCCCGTGACCGTTTTGCGACCTCCGCCGCCTTCACTACCCTCGATGGGGCCGGGGCCAAAAGGTACACCGGGATTCTACGCTCCCGCCGGATGTCTCAACTCGCCCGCCATCTCGTCTTATGGAGTCAAAACCATCTGAGGTCCCTTCGTGCTGTCCATATCCTGGGAGAGCTGAACCGTGCAGCCGACAAGCTCTCACGGTGTCAGCCACTCCCTGGGGAATGGCAACTCCATCCCCAGACGGTCCAGCTGATTTGGGAACAGTTCCGCGACGCGCAGGTAGATCTGTTTGCCTCCCACGACTCTTCCCACTGCCGCCTGTTTTACTCCCTGACTGAGGGCACGCTCGGCACGGATGCTCTGGCGCGCAGCTGGCCGTGGGGCCTACGCAAATATGCGTTTCCCCCAGTGAGCCTTCTCGCACAGCTACTGTGCAAGATCAGGGAGGACAAGGAGCAGGTCCTTCTGGTCGCCCCGTATTGGCATGGCCGGACCTGGTTCCCGGAACTCTTACTCTTTGCGACAGCCCCTCCCTGGCCTATTCCTCTGAGGAAGGACCTCCTTTCTCAGAGACGGGGCACCCTTTGGCACCCGCGTCCCGATCTGTGGAACCTCCACATGTGGCACCTGGATGGGACGCAGCAGGTTTGAGTACGCTGCTGACTGGTGGCTACCATCACTTCCGCTAGGGCAGAGTCTACCAGACATGCCTATGCGTTGAAGTGGAACCTCTTCATCACCTGGTGCTCTTCTCGCCAAGAAGACCCCTGGAAATGCCCGATCGGGTCCGTGCTTTTGATTCTCCAAGAAGGGTTGGATCGAAGGCTGTCTCCTTCCACCCTTAAAGTATACGTGGCCGCTATATCTGCCCACCACGACCTCCTAGACAACAAAAAGGTAGGTCAGCACGACCTGGTCATCAGGTTCCTGAGGGGAGCAAGGAGACTAAACCCTCCTCGCGCTCCCCTCGTGCCCTCTTGGGACCTCTCAGTTGTGTTAGATGCTCCCTTCGAGCCATTGCGGTCAGTGGAGCTTAAGTTCCTGTCTATGAAGACGGCGCTCCTGATCGCTATGGCCTCCATCAAGAGGGTAGGGGACCTGCAGGAATTTTCGGTTGACGAAGCCTGCCTGGAATTCGGGCCAGCTAACTCTCACGTGATCCTGAGACCTCACGTGTTTCAGGACTTCAGACCAGCTCTTTGTCTGTTTTGGTGGGAAGCTGAAGGGAAAGGCTCTCTCAAAACAAAGGCTGTCTCACTGGATAGTGGACACCATTGTTTTGGCGTACCAGCAGCAGGGGCGCCCATGCCCCCTTGGGGTCAAGGCACATTCCACCCGGAGTGTGGCCTCCTCTTGGGCTCTAGCGCATTGGCGCTCCGCTAACAGACATCTGTAGAGCTGCAGGCTGGGCGATACCGAACACATTCGCCAGATTCTACAATCTCAGAGTGGAGCCTGTGTCCGACTATGTACTCGCCTCTACAAGTGGCCAGTGATGGACTAGGCTCAGGTGTCTTCGCTTGCTCGCCATTCCACTCCATAGACTGGATACGTGCGATATATTCTCAGGTGAGCTTCCGGAAGCCCTGAGCTCCTCCAGCACTGTCAACGCCGACACCAGTAAGTCTGCCCTTAAGCCAGACCTCGTGTCAGGCCAGGTGCCTCCGTGTGCATGGTTCCCCCTCCGGGCGACCCCCACATGTGTATTTCCACCGTAAGCCTTCCTGAACGGATGTCTTTCCCTTGGCAGGCTTGGCAAGCCTTGCCACACCTGGGGTTAAAAATCCACCTTCGGCTGGTACCCCAGAGTTCTTCCATATACAGCCCCTTCCGGTCATATGAGTATTCTTAAGTCCTCCCTACGGGTAGGCAGCTTGGCGCATACTTCCACCTGGAATATGCTTCCCAGTGTACCTTGGTATTCCTGTGTTAAATGGGAGTCCTTCATCTGTACTAGTCTTACGACAGGAACTCACACTTACGCAGGGCACTGGAAGACAGCCAAAAGGCGTGATTATATTGGGACCTCGTTACGTATGTAACCCTCGTTCCCTGAGGAGGGAACGGAGACGTAACGTCATTGACTGACGAATGGGGGTTTCGCTTAGAAGCCTACCAACTTCGAGATCTAGAAAGAGCCTAATGGCAGTGCCAATGCCATGGGCATGCAGATTTTGCATAGTGGACTCTGCCCCACTGCGTGGGTATATCAGGAAGAACGCTGGCATGATCGCATTATGTTACCTGCTGAGGAGCCAAGACTGAACTCCTGGCCGTTTCAGCGGTACAGCGGATGTGGCAGAGGGACGTTACGTCTCCGTTCCCTCCTCAGGGAACGAGGGTTACATACGTAACCGAGACGTTACTCCGCAAGAACAGAGAAAAAAGTTCTCGCTCGCAAGGCTGCGAGAACAAAATTACATCATTTTGTTCTTGCAGCCCTGGTTTGGGAGTTCTCGCAGCTTGTTCCCAACACATCATCTGAGCAGAACTTTTTTCTTGTGGGTGTCCGAGAACTATTGTGTGATTGGTCAGAGATTTAAAGTGGGCGGGGTTTAACGGAGAAACGGAGATGTTCGGCACCTGCTTTTCTCGTGAAGTATGGAATGTAGCCTACTGACCAGAACGAACTATCTATTTGAGGGGACAGCCATTTGTTGTCCGAAACCATAGTGGATGTTATCAAATGCACTCATTCAATCCCACAATGCACCACAATAACGAGTGTACAACCGATGTACGCTCAACGGCTAGAGAATACCAAATGAGATTTTAATGATATTTTGACCACTCAAATAGGAAATGTCCCGGTTTCCATTTCAGAAATATGGTCTCTGTTATTACTACATTAGTTTGAATCACTACATTTTAGTGCTGAGAAATATCTGCAATAAATTTAGTCATGGATTATTATTATTTAATACTTTTTTTTTTTTTTTTTTTCAAATGTTTGAATTGTGTATGTTTATCTGTTCCAATGTTGAATAAATCAGACACTGATGGCTCAATCTTATTTCTCAAATCTTATTTTTCGATCTTGCAAAACTTCTTTTTGTAAGATTTTGAGTTTTCAGAACGTTATTTTCAGTTTTGAATCATGGCAGGATATTAATCGCATAGTTTTAATGTAAACGAAAGAGTTATAAAAAAATTCACCCCCCTCACAGTTGTCATGAAGGGCAAAATTAGGAATTTAGACCAAAACTAGAATTTGTACCAGGCTGTAAACATGTTTTTTTTTTTCTGCTGTAAAGTTGGGCATTTTACCATGGGGCTCAATGAGATTCTGCTCACTTCTGGAGCCTGTCCCTAGTGGCCAGTCGATTAACTGCAGTTTAAATCACTTCCGTATTGGCTTCAAGAGAGACCGCGGGAGGTTGCCGCTTGGTCTAGACCAGTGGTTCTCAACCTTTTTTCAGTGATGTACCCCCTGTGAAATATTTTTTTCAGCCAAGTACCCCCTAACCAGCACAAAGCATTTTTGGTTTAAAAAAAAAGACTTAAAACAGAGCACTTTGCCATCAGTGTCTGATTTATTCAACATTGGAACAGATAAACATACACAATTCAAACATTTGAAAAAAAAAAAAAAAAAACTATTAAATAATAATAATCCATGACTAAATTTATTGCAGATATTTCTCAGCACTAAAATGTAGTGATTCAAACTAATGTAGTAATAACAGAGACCATATTTCTGAAATGGAAACCGGGGACATTTCCTATTTGAGTGGTCAAAATATCATTAAAATCTCATTTGTTATTATATTTTAATTAAAAAACAGGGACAATACATTTTTGAATGTTTTTGTTGTTGCTGTGAAGTCACTATATTATTATTAACATTAATAATTATTATGATTTAGTTTGATTATCAGAATTTTGGTCTGGATGTAATACAATAAAAAAAAAATGAAAACAGTTAATGGTATGCTAATCATTGTAAATAAGTAGTTCAAAACAATATTGTAACATGACTCAACAAAAACACATTACAAAAATAAAACATAAATATGATAAATAAAACTATTCAACAAATATTATAACATTTTATAATTGTATTTAAGTTTATACTATATAAATTACCGTACTTCAAAATTTTACTTCAAAAGCTGTTACATTTATGCTTGAAAATAATTCTTACTATCCTTAATTGGTCTTGTTATTTAGCATTTTAGGCTTATTTTAATCAGAAAGTATGTATTCTGCACATGTATTGACTGCAAGTGTAATGTTAATTTATTTTTTTATTTTTTTAAGTTATAGTTCAGATGTGTGGTAATCACTTGACTGCGGAACTTTTGGGGACAAAACAATTCCACATCTTGTTGAGGCTCTGTTATAAAGCACATACAAACAATATTAATTTAAATAAAAAACGAATAGTTAGGATGTTACTACCTTACAGCGATAACAAGGTTTATTTTGATATTTGATGATATATCGTTATTATAATGGTGCTGTCTGCTCACGACTCGTGCGCGCGCGCAAGTAGAGACAGCGTAGCTCACAGCGCTGTCTGCTGGTGAAAATATTCACTACACGATTGCTCCTAAAACCAGCAGCTGCTGTATGATGTTGGTTGGGCGCATTTTCCCAATATATTTACAGGTTATTTGTAACGAGCTGTAAAACGGGGACATTTCCGGCGACAGCTCCAGTCGGGAAACGGGGATGTCTGGTCACCCTACCGTTGATCCAAGTGATTGACAGGTGATGCCAGGCGGCATTTGACAGGTTGGGTCAAACCATCCTGGTTTGGGGGATATTCTGTGTTTTTAGGATAATGAAATTGAATAGCCTACTGAATATAAAATTAATTTTATGAACTTATGAATATTTGTGGATTTATATTTGCATGAATGCTACTTTTTAAATATATGTAGGCTATTTTAAAATCTCACGTACCCCCTGGAGTGCCTTCACGTACCCCCAGGGGTACGCGTACATCAATTTGAGAACCACTGGTCTAGACCATAGACTGTATAAAAATGGTCTAGACTGACGGCAGAAGGTCTAGACTCCATCGCAGCTTTCATTGGTCGAGGACCGCCCAAGTTTGACTGTCATGTAATGCAACCAATCACAGTTCGTTTTGTCCCGCGTCATGTTTAGGGGTGTGAAAATGGAAAGTCGATGTCCCAGCAATAACAGAACAGTCTGCATCTAATAAATGGTTCACTCTTAATCAAAGTGCAAATTTACTGCAACAATGGAGCCGCAAACTTCACATACTTTTGAAAATCAAGCGTTTGTTCTTGGTATGTGCTCATTGTTACAGTTGTAAAAACGACAGTGTTCTTCTTCCACCAGGGGGTTTGGCATCACCTTTGTTTTGTTTCCAGGTGGATCGTTAAAGACCGCAAAACACACATGTTTCCTGGACATCTTGTAGAATTCAACCAATCAGAAGATGACTTTGAAACTCCTGAAGTGTTTCCAGTTAAGTGTGCATTCAGCCAACAGTCTGTGAGAGAGACATCTGAGGATAATATTAATAGTTTAAAGTTCAAGTTATAATTATGGAAATACAAAAACGCATCGCTTCGCTTCAGAAGGCCTTTATTAACTTCCTGGAGCGTATGGATTAGTTATTAGTTATTCACTCTCATGCTTGGAAGAGACAGGATATTTTTTAATTTAACTCAGATTGTGTTTGGCTGAAAGAATATATAGTCATATACACCTAGGATGACTTAAGTGTGAGTAAATTATTGGATAATTTTTGGGTGAACTAACCCAGTTATTTCAGTAAAAATGTTCTGGTAGTAGGATCCTTTTTTTTTTTTTTTGCATAGGCCACCATTACAAAACAAAAATCATGTATAGCTCATTATTGTAAAGTTTAGGTTACAGTATTTTATCTTTGGATATTTGTTTCGTGTAACTTAATTAGAAGTTTACGACCACAATAAATTGCTTTAAATTGGCTGAAAAAACTGAGAAAGGGCCTTTGCACATAGTTTGATTGCACTTCTCATCTCCCTAGAGATACAGAAAAATATAATAGGATCATAACATGCATTTAAAGTGCTCAGCATTAAAGCTGTCATGCGCCACTTTGGATTTTCTTTTTTGATGAAACCCACTAAATGCGATATATTGTAGGGTGCAAAACTACTGGCAAACACAAGGAGGGTCCCCAGAGCCATTCCAATGGCCCGGAGTTTACGTTGTCTCTTGATGAGAGGACACTTTAACAAAAGACGAATGAAACTGATGTAACAGAAGCAGCAGGTAAGGAGGGGTATAAAGAAAAACAAAACTACTAAACTCAACCGCACTGGGAGCAGTTCTTTGACCTGTTTCGCTGTGAAATTACTGTAACATGTCAGAGGTTCTGTCACCAGAGGGTGCTGATTAGTGGAGTTGTCTGCTTCATCAGAATCAATGTGTCCTGCCTTGTAAACAAATATAGAAGTTACTGCAATAATCAACCAGATGGCAACACATATAGGTACTGTATAAATTATTCTCTTCGGACTTCTATACTTAACTGGAAATGCTATACACACATAGCGCTCAGCACTTATTGCTGTTAAGAACAGGCTGCTGGAATAGACAGGAAAAAAGAACACAAACATATGGAATTCGCACAGGAAACGGGGCATGTTCCAAACCATGTCATCTGCGGCTTCTTTCATCTTGATGGGCAGGAAGGCCAGGAAGATGAGGTCAGAAATAACGAGGTTCAGCATGAATATGTCAATAGGGATGGGTTTACGGTGAATCTTGTGAATGCATGAGCAGAACGCCAGCACACTATTAGGAAACCCAATCAAGAATGTAATGATATAAATAGCAAGATACACTGTCGTAGGTGAATCTTCCGACATTGTTGTCAGCTTGTGGTGATGTTCTTTATTTTTGAAAACAGCCCTGCAGTTTCTTCAGAAGACACCACCTGTAATTCATACACTTATTTTAGATGTATTCTCATAGCTTTTTTTTTCAATATTATTAATACTTTATAAAGATATTCAAAAGTATGAGCTGTTGTGGTTAATTTTGGGACTTACCAAGAGCCATTTCTCTGTTATCAGTCATGATGAAATCAATGGGCTCCTTTGACATGCAGTTGTGTGACACTCAAGTCACCTGGACAGCATGGATACAGCAAACTCTATGATTTGCATTCGTGAAAACATGTTTAGAATTGAGCCCTTTTTCTTTTTCTTTCTTTTCCCAATGTGCATACCCTCAGTGCTACACAATAGCCTAGCTAATGCTAAGATAAATACACAACATAAGACTGGTCTATGTTACATATATGATCAGTAATAAAGGGATTGTTGTTATTATTATTCATACTCATGTTGTTGCAAACCTGTAATATTTTTGCACATATCAACTACTGTTGCCTGTTAGCACCAAAATGACACAAAAACAGTCACTTTAGTCAGTAACATTAGTCAGTGTTCCCAGTTTGTCCTATATTGTTAAAAATAATAAAATATGTAATTATTTTTATTTTTTTGCTGCATTTAAATTATTTAATACTAATTATATGTGCTGGGGTCTGAGAGCTTTTTGAAGAAAAAAATGCTGAACTGGTAATACAAATCAATTGATTGTGCAAACAAAAATATAAATGAATTTAGATAAATTAAAATGTTCAATGGATTTTTATAAAATCAGGTTTGAGTCAAGTCAAGTCAATTTTATTTATATAGCGCTTTTAACAATGCAGATTGTTGCAGCTCCAGTGTTAAACAGGAAAATAAAGCAACAAAATATATTTCAATTATCGTACAGTGACAATGGGGCTTTAGATCAGTAATTAGATCAGTAATTTAGTTTATATGGTTAATTTAGTTTAATAATTAGATTTGTTTGAAAATTTTGTTGAAAAATGTAGTGTCCCCAACTGAGCAAGCCAAGCCAGAGGCGACAGTGGCAAGGGAACCAAAACCCCATCAGGAGACCTAATGGAGAAAAATAAACCTTGGGAGAAACCAGGCTCAGTCGGGGTGCCAGTTCTCCTCTGGCCAATTAACAAACAGCGGATTATTATTATTCTGGCAACTTTACAAGTCAGAGGTCATAATAGATCAGAATATTCGAAAGATCCGAGGCAACACACCGGAGACGGGTTTATTGAGGATGATGTGTCGATTAAATAATTATTAAATATAAATAATCAAAATTTCACGCCGGAGACTGGTTTATTGAGGATGCCGTATTGATTAAACAATTATTAAATTACTATATATACTATATAATGGTTTTTATTGAGGATATCATATTGATGAAACAATTACTAAAGTGTAATTAGATATAAAGTTTTCAATTCATGGTACCAAGGATCCAAGAGCTTTCTGACCCCCATAACAACAAAGCCAATACCACTTTCAAGGCCCATAAAGGTAGTAAAGCCATGGGTAAAATAGTCCATGTGACTACAATGGTTTAACTATGAAGCAACGAGAATACTTTTTGTGAGAAAAAAAAATAAAATAAAGACTTTATTCAACCATTTCTTCTCTTCCGTGTCTGTCTCCGACGTTGTTCGCGTTATAAACACAGTGCAGCACTTCTGGGTTCTACGTCAGAACGCCAGCTCAGTATTGGCTGGCACCTGCATCAGCACCACACATGTGCCGTGGTGCTCACGTGAACAACGTCAGATACTGACACAGAAGAGAAGAAATGGTTGAATAAAGTCCCTTTTTTGCATAAAAGGTACTCATCACTTCATACATCAAGGTTGAACAATGGGCTATTTTAACAATGTCTTTACTACCTTTCTGGACCTTGAAAGTGTTAATGATGTTTCTGTATGGAGAGGTCAGACATATAAAAAATATCTTAATTTGGGATCACTTCTGGAAGCTTCGGGATATAGAGAATGGACCAATGGCCATTGGCGTGCGAGATTTGCATCTTGCACTCCGCCCCGCACCGCGGGTATAAACAGGAAGCGAATGCAGCGCACATTTGTCATTCACTTGAACGGCATTGATGAAGCATGAGACTTCTGTCAAACCTGTCAGAGAATTAGAGAAAGAGAGAGCGTGTGGAACGGGCAGTACTATTTCATGTGTCACGGGTTGCACTATTTCCTGTGTCCTGCCGCAGTTTCCCTAGGTGCTTCGGCACTGTAAAAGAGCATTTCCTCTAAAAGAGCATCATGGGTGTGCCCCTCCGTCTTTTTTAAGATGTCCACACATGCATTTTTGGATGCGATCATTCCGTCGCCAGCTGATGGTCACAATCGCTGTATCACAGGCCTGGGCTTACAGCACGCTGAGGCAGCTTTTTTGGATAGCTCGTGTTCCCACTGCGGGAACATGACTATCTCAATGCATAAGTCGCGACTCACCTACCTTCGAGAAGGTGGAATCCCCTTACCTATGCCTCAATCTAGTGCTATTCCTGCCCAGCAGAATAGACCTACTTCGACAAATTGCCCAGGTGACCTGAGGATTACATTTAGGGCACACCCACCGAGCCAGCCTCCGCGGACCCCTAATCCCTCTCAAGTGCCCTCGCAAGGGCGTCCAGTGGTGACCTTCAGGGTGACCTTCGGGGCTCCCTCCGGGCAACAAAAGTCACCGCCGTTCCCTTGGTCAGGCGATGCCCACTCTTGTGGTCCAGGAGCAACATCCTGGCCGATATGAGGGAGACCGATAAATATCAGTTCCTGGACTCCCCCATTTCCCAGGTTGGGTTATTCAGCGACGCGGTCGAGAGCTTTGCCCAGCAGTTCTCGGCCGCCCAAAAACAGACGGAGGCCATTAATCACATCCTGTACCGGCCGTCAGCTGCTGCCTCCACCCCTCCGCCAGCCGGCGCCTCCGCCTGCTCATCGCCAGAGGGCATCCGCCCGCCCCCGCTCCCGCCAAAGCCCAGCAGCAGTCTCCAGCAGGCCGCCGCCATGGGCAGGACATCCAGCCTGCTCAGGCCGCTGTCAAGCCAGGTGGCAAGCGCCGTCGTAAGAAACTCTGAGATGGGCCACCCAGATATGGAGGAAACTGTTCTTCAGGAGATGGCAACAGTGCCGCTCCCTCTCCCTGAGGAGGGCCAGGAGAGAATATTTTGTTCAAATTTGATTTCTGTCCTGTCAGCCGTTATACTGCACTCATACCGCACACTCTTTAGTTACACGCGTAGTGGCGCGCGCACCAAATATCACGCAGTATATAAGAGAAACTACGAACATGCAACGTTACGATGTCAATTTGTAAGTCATGACATAAAAGTAAGGGGTAGTTAGGGGTAAAAGTAAAGTATGCGGGTAGGATGTTCATTCTGTTCATCAGAAGCAGTTTATATGAGTCGGACAATTTAGCCTATGTGTTTGTTAAGGAGGCTGAAGTGGGACATTTACTTGTATGTGTCATCAATTTTTATTTTTACATTATGGTAAATGGTAAAATGAGTAGACTATTTCTACAGCAGAATTGTATTTCATTTTAGTTTACTCAGGTAGGCTATGCTAACTTCTCTAAAGAAAACGTGAAGCCAATGTATAAAGTAATACGTTAAATTATTGCTGCTGCTGCTGTTTATTATTAAGTTAAAAGTGAATCTAGTGTAATTATTGCTGGTGCCCTGCCATGAACCATGACTCCACGGCAAACCGAACCGAACCGTGACTCCAAAACCGTGAACCGAACCGTGGCATAAGTGTATCGTTACACCCCTAATTATTTCACTTACTGTCATGTTTTTGTTTTAAATTAAAATGTTACTGTTGTCACTGATCTGTTTTTGTAGTCTTTCAACACAATAAATAAGTAAAACAGGTGTATTCCAGTCCAACATATTTTCAAAAACATCTGAATAGATTTAAAGACACTCACCAAGACTCTTCGGGTTATGGTTTAGGCTTCCTTCTCATTTTAAGTATGATCTTTTAACATGCATGTTTATTATGTCACACATTTTTCCTGGGTAAGTATGCAAACCACAAACTGTCACATGGGTCCCTTTTGTCCACAGGTAGTGTGTAATGTAAAAATAAAGGAACATTGTTTTGTTTTCTTTTTTTGGATCTATAATAGAAATAATCCCAGAGAATATAAGAGCAATTTAATTTATATTTACAGTGCCCATGTTAAACATATTACACATTCACATTATAATTATAGTATAGAAATAACAATAATTACAGAATAAGTGTTTCATAGAATAGTTACAAAGTACATGGTTCATTAGTAGGCTATTATTATTATTTAACATTTCCAATAGATCTTGCATGTATTCAAAAACATCTGAATAGATTTAAAGACACTCACCAAGACTCTTTGGGTCATGGCTTAGGATTCCTACTCATTTTAAGTACTAATGTTTAGCATGCATGTTTATAACGTCACACTTTTGTCCTGGGAAGTATCTAATTGCAAACCACAAACTGTCACATGGGTTTTTGTACACAGTTAGTGTGTAATGTGAAAACAGAGGACCATTGTTTTGATCTAAAAAATATATTATATTACATGCGGCAACATAATTCCTACTTACAATTCATAATATCCATACATACACCAAAAACTGCACTGAAAATGAAATAATCCCAGAGAATGTAAGAGCAATTTAATTTATATTTACAGTGCCCATGTTAAACATACTACACATTCACATTATAATTATAGTAGAAATAACAATAATTACAGAATAAGTGTTTCATAGAGTAGTTACAAATTAAGTACATTACAAAGCACAATACAAATTAAGTACATAGTATTATTAGTATTTTACATCTTGCATGTTCAAATGATTGACTAGATATTACACAGCAAACAATTTTGCATTTAAAAGCCGTCCATACACAGCCCTGACATCTATAGGCTAAAAGATGACTGAGACAGTGAAATGAGCTATTGCTTGCTGGATACTATTTTACAATATTTACCAATTATTTTATTATTTTAATATAGTTTGTATTTTTGGTTAAAATCGCTAAAAATATAATTAAATAAAGCAGAGGCAAACATGAGTGAATAGGAGAATCTATGCATAAAAAAAGCTGGTGTCTAAAAAAATAGCTAAATTTAAAACAAAATGTGCACTTTCTCATCCAATATATTTAATGACCACCAAAACATTATCATACAGTCCATATCCTTCCCCTAAATATGGGTGACTCATTGGTTTAAAAAAAAAAATTCTCATTTGTTCCATGAGTGTATGGCGGTTCCCTAATCAGGTCACTTTTATGGATGAGTCTGATTTGTTTGCTCTTGCTTTGTCATCTTTAGATTCTCCATGGCTTATTATTGACATTGCATGTGTAGTTGTTGTTTGAGGGTTCCTGGAAGCCCTACTGCAGTGGTGCTGATGCCACGACTTGCATGATGCATCCCTTCGCATATGGCACAGTCTGTCCACCAAATCCCTCGGCGTCCAAGGAGAAAGCATCAACATAACCACAGGCTCTAGAAAGACATTGCAGGAGCTGGAAAGCATGGCTTCACTTCTCCAGTGTACATTAGTGTACAAGACAAAGCCCACCACATGGGAAACATTGTAGGGTCCATAACAGACCACAAATACTACTAATGTGGAGAGTGCAATGGCTAATACCCTTCTTTTCCCACCAGAAGGCAAAGAAGAGTGTCTGACAAGCACTAGGCAGCGCAGCGTGCAGAAGGCTGACAAAACAAGCGGCACCAGGAAGAGCAGCAGCGCCATCTCTAGACGTAACGGCACCAGCACGTCCAACTGGTCCTGGGTGAAGTTTTCATAGCATGCGGAGACATTATGCTCTGATAAAGACACAAAATGCCCCCCTCCTTCGGCAAGATAAGCAAAACCCAAGTGTAAGAGCACTAAACCCCACAAGATGGCGCTCACCAGGCAAGAAGTACGCCCCCGGCGGTAGAGCTTGTAAGTTATGGGGTAGGCAATACTCAGGTAACGGCCCACGACAACTGCTGTGAGGATCAGACTGCTACCGTAGACCGAGGAGAACAGAAAGAAGCTGTAAACGGGACAAACCGCAGCTGGAAGCGCCCAACCCTGGAGCACCGTCTCGGCCACTTTGACTGGCATCCACAACACTAGAGCGAGATTTGCCACACACAGGTTAAGAGCGTAGACTACATTGGGAGTGGCACCGTGTTTCCGCGCCTTACGGATGTACACGAAAAGAACGAGGAGGTTGCCGGGAAGTCCTAGCAAGAAGGTGAATAAGTAGACCAACATTGAGACATAGCTGGACGCAGAAAGCTCCATGTCAGATCACTTTCTAGATTTGTTGCTTAATGAACAAATACCACATACTCCTTTTTACAGGCTCTCCATTGGTCTCCAGTATTCCCTTGTTATTCCATGTGGAAGAATAGCCGTTCCTGAATCAAATAAAATGCTGAACACTCTCCAATCTGTGTGAGAAAAAAAATAGATGAACACAATGAAAGTTCATATTTGCATGGAAGTTTATATTTATTTGGAAGGCACAAAGTAGGGCGGGGAGAAAAAAGGGGGCGTGGGAGGGGTGTTAGATGGGTGTTTAGTGCATCTAAGAGCTTGAATTGGTCTGATAAGTGCAAGGGGATGGGTACTTAATGTAGCAAGATGGCATTTATATGGTCTTATGTTGCCTTATTTGCCCTTGGTGCACACGTCAGATCAGGCCCCTTTAGTGAAATGATTCAGAATAATTGGGCTTTACAGGAAGCCTAGCCCATCCAGCCGTGACTGCCGTCACATATAATGAACTGGACGGTTAAACCATTAAAGCTGTAAACTCACAAGGAGACTGTTTGGGGATGTCATTCAGCATTTGCTATAGCCTACAATGAATTAAATTGACGCTTTTATAGCAGCATGCAAAAAGCCTTTGGATCTGTTTATTAAGCATGATCATACTGGCTAAATATCATGCTTCTTGACCTTTGTGTGTATATACTGTATATAGTATATATATATATATAATCAAACGAGTAGCAGTGCGGTATGGCTGCAGCATGGCTGTGATTTGGCCTTAGTCACAAGGCCGCAGGTAATCACACCATGCTAATAATACATTTACTTCTTTCAAGTAATAAAGTATTCTCGTAAGTTTATAATATGCCATTGAAAATACATACGGGTGAGGGGTTCGAATGCCGGTCGCCATGTTGCCCCTCCATCTTGAAAGTACATTAGCCAAAGAGAGACATACCCCTAAATTCAAGTTTTAACACTCGATGGCACCGTGTTGAATGTGAAGAGGGGGATTGCTTGAGACTGCTATATAAAAACCTGAAAGCCTTTTTGAAAGTCTGTTGCTGATGGAGGATCACTTGAAGGAACACTCATGGTCGAGGTCGACGTGGAAGCCATGTTAATCTTGGACTAAATCGGCCACCGTAGGAGTTAAAACGAAATCTGAATTGAGAGGATCAGAAACTAATATTCACTGGATGGTCATATACCTTTTCACCGCTAAATGGGGGAAAATATCACAGTGTAGCTTTATATCGCATGCTTTGTGATATTGCGTTTATACAACAGTTAGACGGCACAAGTGAGTAAATAAATAAGAAACAATAACGGAGTGTCTTTAAAACCCCTCTTTTGTAAAGAACTCTCATTCCACCACGGATTCAAATCTCAAGTTGACAGTTTAACAGTTGACCCCAAGCCTCCGTTACTAATTCTAAACCGTCTCTTTAGAACTACAGTGGTGGCCAAAATTATTAGAACACTTGGCATCTGGGAGTTGGAGTCGTCTTATTGGGCCTGGATTTAATTTCCAAGAGGACAATGAACGGAGACATTCTTCTAACTATTGTTGGAAATACTGGTATCTGGACATTGAAAATGATGGACTGGCCCTCTCAAAGTCCAGACCCCAACCCCATCGAGCACATTTGGGGCGAGTTGGAAAATAAACAGATCTGTTGTACATTCAAAGGAAAGCCTTTGGCTTAAGTCGCAGAAGGCATGGGATAAGATTAGTGTTGAAGTTCTCAGAGGAAATATATTGACACTGTGCCAGAGAGATGAGCTGCTGTAATTGTGGCAAAAGGTGGACGTGCCAAATATTTAAAGTTAAAAGTGAATAAAAACAGTACGACTCACTTCATCTGATATTTGATGGTCAGAGCAACCATCTGCATGTTTCATGAACATTATGAAATAAAATCATGTTTTGGAGGCAAAAAATGTCAATATTTTCAGATCTGTCACTGTCAGGTGTTCTAATAATTTTGGCCACCACTGTAGTAACGAAGGAACGTCGAGTTACTTCATTGAAGCTTATTGTTTTATGAAGAGTACAGTATTATGGTATTATGAGAGAGAGATTGACTAAACCTTATCTGCATCTGATATAACCTTCAATCTTCAGATCGATGTCCATATCTATTATAAAAAATCAGTTTGAATGCCCACTGAGGTAAGCGATATGTAGTTTTTTTTTAATAAATATGGTGGATTTGCTCGACCGCCATGACAGTTGCCGCAAGCGGAGTGATACAAACGGTCCCAGTACTGATACTGAGGGAATATATCTCACGACTGGAAAAGGCTTCATTACATATCAGAAGAACATATTAAAGTTCCATTACATATCAGTGTAAACATGCAAAGTAGAAATTGTGAGCGGAAGGGATCTCAATAAATATATTAAAGACAAGTACATAAATGTTTTTAATATTTTTTAAGTCTAAAATTAAACAAATAAAAACAGTGAATTTAATATATTCTAAATATTTTTATTCTCAAAAAATATTTACATATTAACTCAAACCACACACTCCTAACCACATCAAATTATGCATTTAAATACGCTGAGCATGAAAAGAAAACAGAAAGCTTCAGCAACACAGCAAAAACAACAGACATAGCAACACCAATGGCATTTAAATATGAACTGATCACACGCTTTAACAAAATGTGATTAAGCATAATTTGAGCTCTGTAATATTTGCCATGAATTTAAACTCGTAGGGAAATACCTTCCTCCCGTTATTTCGCATAGGCGCAAATGGTCCCATTTAGAGACATTAGTGAAGCTGTTAACTTCAACAGAATTGATAAACCCTCACCAATGGATGTGCATAGATTTGTCACGCATTCTTTTATCTCGTTCATCACTGAGAGTCAAAGTCCAGTCTAAAAAGAGCCTTTCAAATGACATTAGCTTCTCTTCCCACACATAAAATAACAATCTGTTGATAGATGGATTACCGTTGTTGTTGGAAAGGACTATAAAACCAAAAAGACCATTTAACAATACAACACAATGATCCACATGTGGTTTGCCAGTCAAGAAAATAAAGCCTTAAACAAGTAAAATCTGTATTTGAGATTGCTCCACTCTTGATCATAAAATCAAATGAATGTTTGAAATATCAAACATCATTGCCAAATCAAAAACACACAAAATATTGTCTAAAGAATGGTAAAGACATAAGAAAAGGAAATTTGTAAAATACTTGAATCAAGCAACAATTATGCAATTTGACTGTCTGCCAAACATCTAGCCTAAATGTAATAATATCTACCCTACTTCCTCTTTATCAACTCACCAGGACTGGCCAGACCAAGTTGCTTAATACCAAATTGCTGTCATTGACTTATAAATGTGTATGGTCCTGCGTCAATATGTGCATCTGTCTGACGTCAAAAAGATGTGGAAGTTCCAAACAAGCCTTTGGCCTGTTTTGAATTATGATTTTAACTCTTATTTCAAAAGATCAAGTAAAAGTTGATTTCTCATTATATGACTCCTTTAAATCCATTTAGACCACATGTGTCAAATCTTGCCCCTGTAGGCCACTGTCCTGCAGTGTAGCTCCAAAACACCTTTCTGGAAGTGTCTAGTAATCCTGAACACCTTTATTATCTGGTTAAGGTGTGTTGAATAAGGTGTTGGAGCAAAACTGCTGGACAGTGACAAACTTGTTCACACTGTCGCTCCAAATCCAATTATTTTTCTATCCGACTGGAATCGGACTACATTTGTTGCAACTGTTCGAATCTGATTTGTGTCCCGTGGCTCTCTTTCGTCTTCCAGAATATCTGCAAGATCATAATGAAAGTTCATGATAACTGCTGTTGTGAGCATCCATTGTCAATAGTTTAGAGATGTATAAAGCACAGCTCACACAGATGTCAATTTTGAAACCCAACAGCTTACAAATGCGGTTCGTAAATGTGGTAAATTTGCATGACCATCACAAACAATGGGGAACTTTTTCTCAAATAACACGCATATTCCTATTGGAATAACTGGATTTCGCCCGTGAACGGTCAATGTGACTGCACCTTAAGTATGAGGTAAGAATCAGTACGCTGACTCAAGCGAGGTCCAGCTTGTGTCTGCCACTAGAGTTGGTGAGAGGCACCACAGCTGAACGCAGACCCTCAGTCTGGACCCCCAGAGTCAGGTGCAGACGGGTCTGACTGCTGCGCTGCTCCAACGACAGGGACTCCAGCTTACGAGACAGATCCTCTATCATTTGAGCTTCATGCTGCTTCAGAGACTGCAGAGAGTGCCTAGTCAGGGACAGGACACAAGATCAATGATTTTCACAGCTCAGATACTTTTTGAATTTGCATTATTTATATAAATGGACTCACTGGGCCTGTGCTAGCTTCTGTTTGAGTGCTAGAATGGTGGCTTCCAGTTGCTTGGCTTCATCCACCAAACCAAACTGTACCTGGGCGTAATGAGTTATTATGAGATAACCAATCAAAACACAGCAGATTAAGATGTATTGTGTTTGTTTTTCAGTGGGCTGATATTAATTAACTAGAACAAAGGTCATGCATCTCTTTATTGCAGATGACATGAAGTGCAGTCTGATTTACTGTTAGGCAAAATCCAGTCACCTTATTTTTACCATAAAAACAAGTATGGCCATTTGTAACTTAATTGAGTGAGGCTTCCAGTGTCATCCTGGTTATTTTAGCTATACAAAAACAGCCTGTTATGCTGCTTTATATTGCCAACTAGTATTTCTTACCATATTCATTTCTTATCATATTAATAAACACACTGTTTTGCAGCATAAATAGTTTTACCGTTTACTGCACATTATTTAAAGTAATTTAACCATTGCAGATAATGAAACAGAAGTTTCACACATTCACAGAAAATACTTCTGCAGTGCAAAATAAGGTGGATAGGAATCCATGTGATCAGGAATTTCATGTTTTGAGTTGTTCACCAAATTTTCACAGCCAAAATACAGTAATTTTGGTAACACAAGTTCAATTCTCGCTATAAAGTGGTGCATGTATGACGTCACTTTGTAGGCCAGCCAGCAGTTAGCATCACACTGGTTTCCTTGAGAAAAACCCAATATGATTTTCCCATATGCTTTTGGATTATCGCTAAAAACAAGCTCTGTGATCAGCAAAGGTTTATGATACTTGCACGTTTTGTCCATTAAGATAATTATCACAGATGAACTCAACTTTTGAATTTTGAAGTCTAAATGCAGTCGCCAGAAGTAAAAAGCTAAAGGTAGGCCTATTCTATAAACCAACTACACCACAAATTCATCGTCACCATCACTACGTTTCCACCTACTCTTTCAGTTTTTATCTAAAAACATTTTTCCAGTATAGAATAGTTATACAAGCACACTTGTTAGCAACTGCCTTTTTTAAAACATGTAACCGCTTCAAAAAAATCACGAGTGGGGCAATACTAGGGTTGGGTATCATTTGGGTTTTTTACAATACCGGTGCCAAAACGATACTTTTAAAACGGTAAAAGTAACAATACAATATTTTTATTTTATTTTTTTATTTTAAAGAACCACAAAACAATGGTGAATGACATTAAATAATGGCTTTTTATTGGGGAAACAATTCTTTAAATGTAACAATTTATTAAAAGTTTAAAGTATCCTTAAATATATAAATATAAATAAATACAAAACAACAAATTCACAGTAAAACCTTAGCCACCTAACCCAACTACAATAATTTAACACTAAAAAAACAGTACTAATAAAAGCAAAGTAGTTGGTATTCTTGATATGCTACAAACCTGATTCAAGTTTCACCAATTATTTTGCAGAAATATGACCATATTATTGCCTTCTCTACCTAAATATTTGATCATGCTTCTCATGTGACCTACAGCCACAAAAGTGCTGTATGACAGATGTATGTTTTATTTCATCTTTCCTTTTTTATTCAAAATATTCACAAACTTGTTAGATATGTCATAACTATCGCATGTTAGTTTGCGGTGCAGTTCAGAGAATCCGATCTGTCTAATTTACAACATGTAAATTCATCCACTTCTCCTAAAATACATGAAAGTAAGTGACCAGTCAACTGGAAGAAGAATATAGTGAACTATATAGGTAACTATATAATGTGTATCTGATATGAGTAAAACACGAAGTCAAAGTCTAACTGAAATAATTGTTATTGCCGCTTCCATAGACATCAGTGTGTATTTTTGCTAGTAGCCTACTTACTGTAAATGTCTGAAACCTAAAATAAACATTTGGCCATTCTGATTCGGTCCAGTTACATACAGATTATATAGGTACCCAAGCCTAGGTAGTACTGATGTAGAATAAAACGTGAAAGTGTCTTGAGGTTGTGTAGCCTGGATGCCAGCCGAACTTAGCCCCGCCCACATCATTTGAGGTTGTGAAGTTCGGTCTGGACTTGTTCCATTGTTGAGCAACTATGCTCAAACCAGAGCTGTTCGGACCAATCAAATTGTCAGGGCGGGCTTTATACGATAATGGACAGATGATCAACAGTAACGCAATCAGTAACTCAGTGGTGAAATTGAGTTCTGTTGACAACTATGCGTCGCTCGTCATTTACTCCGTTGCTCTGATTGGTTGTAGGTCTATCCAATTGAGTGCAGAGGCATTTTCTTTCCTGGTTCGGTTGAAACACGCCCCATAATCACAGCCAAATGGAGCATTATCAGACTCATATTCTGACTAGACAAAGTTAGGCTAGAGGTTATGTTCATCACAGACCTTATTTCAGCCATTTAACCAAAATCCCATTAAAAAAACCCACTGACTTCGGAACAAGGGAATTGGAAGTGTTAAAATGCTAATTCACTTCTTTGCTTTGGCTTACAAAGTGATGTCATACCTGCAAAACTCAATTTACTAGTTGCTTTATCGCAAGCATGTTACTAGGATATTGGGTGTTTATTAGTACTTATAAAGCACATATTAATGCCTTATTTTGCATGACCTTATTCTACGTCCCTTAATCCTACCCAATACCTGGACTTAAACGCTACAATAACTACCTTACTAACTATTAATATTGGTTGTGGAGTTTACCTCATCTCGGCACAGGTCCATGCCGGGCCTCTTTATCCTGTTCTCCAAACGGGTGTGGACCAGCTTTAGAGGAGCCATCTTGGCATGCATGTCCTCCTCCAGGCCTCTTATGTCCTTCTCCAGCTCAGCAATCTCCTCCTGAGTCTGAGAGACAGTAGGAAAAAATGAGAAAAATAGAAAACTGCCCTATTCATTCTATTCATCTATTACCACATGGCAATCTGGAATACTTGTTTCTAATTGATTAATCGCTGCATTCTGCTTTCAGATATGTTTTAATATAATGACCTATATAGTCCCTAACAACCAGTTTCCAACACTGTGCTAGATTGTGTCTCTCCTATCACTCCACAGTCTGTTTTCTCATATAATCAAATAGCATGCACTTAAATCAATGTCTGTGTATTGATTTCTTTTGGTGGGAAATCATATAATAAGAGGATATTTTGCAGTCAGCTGGTCATAATCGCAAAATAAACTCCTTCGGGTTGATATCAAACCTTTACGCCTCACTTGATCACCCTGTGAATAATGACCTACTAACCCATATTTTACTTCCACATTCACATTTCAACTGAGTGTAAAGCACTTTCTTTGACTACTTATTTTGTATGAAAGTTAATGTGAAGTTAGTATGCTGTGGGCAAGATGCTCTATGTTTCATTGCGTATTCCAAAACCACCAGAAAAACATACAAAAAGACAGAGAGAATAAAGATGAAGCCTCACAGTTTTCAGCTGCCATTGCATTTCGTGATGGGCTTGTTCCTGGTGGTGAGTTCGCTTACGGAGTGCAAACTCCACAGCCATTCGCTGGGCTTCCAGCTCATTCTGCACCTTATAGAGAAGAGGCATGTAGTGAATGGTTATCATTCTAAATACTGTTACACTGTTCAAGTACAAGTCATTTTTAACATCTTAAAAGTTCCTTGAATATTTTAAATGAAGCTTTTAGAAACTGTAGACCAGGTGTTGCACCTGTGCTCTTGTAATGCTGTTATTCTCTCTTATCTGCACTGAGGCCTGCATCTCTTCTTTGGCTCGGGTAATATTGTATCGGCTGAACTGCTCCCACTGCTGGGGAGTTGTGGAACTGCACACAAAGTGGATAAAACACATTTATATTATATTATATTATATTATATTATATTATATTATATTATATTATATTATATTATATTATATTATATTATATTATAATGGTTCAAATAGCTTTCCATCTTTGCAATAAACTAATAATATTTCTTTATACTGTAATATTATGTATATTTAGAATTTAATAGTATATTATACAAATTAAGGATTTAAATGGATTTCTTTTTTGCAAGAAAACAATTTTTTTGAATGATAAAACAACAAAAAATGACAAATTACTTATATTTTATAATATTTTATATATTTATATATTTTATATATGTATTATAAATTGCCAAAAGTATTGGGAAACCCCTCCAAATCATTGAATTTAGGTGTTCCAATCACTTCCATGGCCACAGATGTCTAAAAATCAAGCCCATAGGCATGCAGACGCTTCTACAAACATTTGTGAAAGAATGGGTTGTCCAAGCCTTACATCACCAAGTGCTATGCAAAGCATCGGATGCAGTGGTGTAAAGCACACCGCCACTGGACTCTAGAGCAGTGGAGACATGTTCTCTGGAGTGACGAATCATGCTTCTCTGTCTGGCAATCCGATGGACGAATCTGGGTTTGCCAGGAGAACGGTATTTGCCTGACTGAATTGTGCCAAGTGTGAAGTTTGGTGGAGGGGGGATCATGGTGTGGGGTTGTTCTTCAGGAGATGGGCATGGCCACTTTGTTCCACTGAAATTAACTCTTAAAGGGGACATCGGATGCCTATTTTCCACAAGTTTCTTTATGATTTCTTTATGGTATAATTCTTTAGCGTTTTCATGTAAAGTCTGTAACATACTTTTGTTAAAATTCCTCAATGTTTGTGTAAAACAACAGCCTTTTTACCTCCTCAAAAACAGCTCTGTTCACAGCGACCCGTTTCGGTGCATGTCTCTTTAAATGATGATGTGCTACTGCTCACCCCACCCCTCTCTTCTGTGGGGCGTGTATGCATGTGAAGTGCTGCCTTGGTGGACAGTGTACAACTGATTGAGGGTGGAAATATGCTAATATGGGACAATCAGCGGTGGTGGGCGGAGCATGAGCAATATGACATCATATTGCTCAGAATGTTAAAACAGCTTGATTATTGAGCGTGTTTAGGCAAAAAAAGGAGTGAATGCAAAGATTTATATGCAATCACCATATAAAAGTGAATTTTGCACCTGATGACCCCTTTAATGCTTCAGCATTCCAAGACATTTTGGACAATTTCATGCTCGCAACTTTGTGGGAAAAGTTTGGGGTTCCTGTTCCTTTTGGCAATGTAGTGTTTTGATCATGTTTAAGTTATTTATTTGTAAGTGTTTAAGTATGTTAAAGTATAAAAACAGTACAGACATTGTTTATTTAATGATATTTCAATTATATTATTACCATATATAGAGGATTGACGTTTGCATATTTATTTAAAAATCTAGATTTAAAGTCACCATGAAAACAAAAGTAATTTTTTTACATATCTTTTTTTTATATGGCAATATTTATTATCAATGATGTACATGTGCACATCATTATTATCTTCAAATTCACGTGTCCTTGTTATCGCTCTTTTCTCTGATGACATGTTTTCTGGTCACTCACATGAGCAATAGCAAACCACAACGATGCAATCTATTTCTGATGGACAAAATCAAATCCCACCCTAGATTTTTTCTTGTTTGAAACCCCTTTTACTCGTATGTATGTCACAATAGGGAAGAAATTACTTCCTTTTTATGCTGACTTTAAACTATATATTTGGGTATCCTTCTTGGCCTATAATATAGTCTCTGAGCATTATTATTATTATACCAAGATAGCACATTTATAAACTCACCCGGGGGGTACCCTTGTGGGATTGGGCTTTAGGGAGATCTCAGGTGACCGTATAGTGAGAGACAAGCATGACATGTCCACATCAAGGGCCTCCATTTTATCCTGAAGGTCAATGGTCAGCTGTTGTCGTGCTTCCTGTAGACGACTGAGAAGATCTGCCGAGATTAGAAACCACCTAATCTTCATCATATCAACAGGCAAAAATCAAGTGAGATATGAGGTATAATAATTCATCTAACTTTCACGGTCATACAAAAACAAGCAAAACAGATTGCTATTGAGTGCTTCAAATCAGTTAATGTCAATCTGAATGTACTTACCACAGCTGTTCAAAGGCCTGATCAATGCACTGCTGAAGGCTGCGTTGTGCTCCATCAATCACCTCAACTTCCTTCTTTAGTTCAGCTTCCACAGGATCACTGACCAACTCCTTACCACGACGACCTTCCCTCAGGGTCAAGCACTCCGCAGTGACTTCAAGCGGCAGAACAGTGGCCGCAAGGGCTTGTTCTGTCTCCTCCTTGGACTTAGCAATGATTTATGGGTTCATGAATACACTTTCAATTTCTTTTGTCTTTCTAGAAGACACATTTTCTTACATTGCATTATTTTTTTACAATACACTTCTTCACTGTAAAAGATGAGAATAAAAACATTATTGGTGTACATTTTACAAGAAAATACTATTTCGGTGTTTCATGTTTAATTCGATGTTTTACGTGAGGTGTCTACAGCGATTTCTAAATGACTTTTCTTTTTTTACATGTACACCAATTTTTTTTCAGTGTTGTGGTAAAGACATTCAGACAGTCAGTTACTTTTCTTCTAGTTCCTAGTCTTATTTTTTTCTGTCCAGCTCTTTGGTCAGCCATGGTTGTTTTTTAAATGTGCTTTATAAATAAATATTGTAATGTATTGTATTGTATTTGCACTAGTAACCACATAATTATTCATTAAAAAATAGGATTTTTACTAATAAGAATTGTATTTCTGATATGTGAAATTGGAATTTTAACTAGTAAGAAATAAATTCTTGATCAACAACTAAATTTAAATGGCAGTTTATTGTGATATTTGACTAGTGAAAATACAATTACAGCTATCAAGAATTATTTACTAGTTGAAATGTAATTCTTGATATCAAGAATTTGTATTTCTGCGAGTGATGACGTCATTGTTGATATCAAGAATTAACACTTTTACTAGTGGAAATGTTATTCCTGATATCAACAATTGCCATTGTTACTGAAAATGCTGGGTTGTTTTAACCTGAATTTGGGTAAAATATGGACAAACCCAACTGCTGGGTTAGAAATGTAATTGAATAATTTAACCCAACGTTAAATGGGTTTGTCCATCTTTGACCCAAATTTGGGTTAAAACAACCCAGCATTTTTTAGAGTGTAGAAATCTAATTCCTGATATCAAGAATTAGCACTTTAACTAGTGAAAACTGAATTGTTGATATCAAGAATTCAAATTCTGAGAATTAATAAAAGTCAAAACAGCTTGCCATATTAGATCAGGGGTTTTCAAACTGGGGTCCGGGGACCCCCAGTGAACCTCCAGAAGGTTCTTAGGGGTCCCCAGAAAATTTCAGAGAATAAAAAGACAAAGCAAAAATGGATAAAGTCTACAGAACATTCTAACTGTTTCAGTTCTAAATGTTTCTCTCCTTTCTTGCCACATACATACTTTCCAGTATTGTATGTGTGGCGGAGGGCGCGTGGTTCTGCGAGGGCTGCAGCGGGAGAGAGAGAGAGACCAGCCGAGCGGTGAGTAAGTAGGTCAAGCACAGATGATGAACACCTGTCTCTGATTGCAGTAATTGGCGTGGAGAGAGCGTTTATAAGCCACTGCCGGGGGAGAGAGAGTTGGACTGGGACTTCACTCGGCCTGCTGAGAGACCGCTGTTGCAAAGAAGTGAACTGGAGCGATCCATATCGTGGGGTTTTGCGTATGCAAAACCCATATCGTGGGGTTTTGCTGTTGCAAAGAAGTGAACTGGAGCGATCCATATCGTGAGGTTTTGAGTATCTACGCCACCGAGTGTGTTGTTTTCTGTTTTGAGACTGTTTAATAAAGAGTGTAAGTCCCAGTCAAGCCGACCCCGTCTTCTTCCTTCCTGTTACTCTACGAACCTTACCACAGTATGTTTGCTTTGTGTCTTTTTCTCAATATAGTCCCCTTTGTATTGATCACTGGGGTTGCAAGGCAGTATTCTTAACTCAGTACATAAGCTTCATGCTTACATACATTTATTGTGAAAGTTGCTTATACAAATAATTTTTTATTTGTTTATTCATCCAACATTAAGTATAGCCAATTTAAGTTTGGAAATATGTTGCATTTATAATGTCACACTTACTATTTATCTAACAATTTGAATGTTTTTTCCTACATAAAAATATAGAGATGGATTTTAGGAAGTGGGTCCCTCACAAAAGGTTCATCATATTTGGGGGTCCTTGGCATCATAAAATTTGAAATCAAGAGATGGAAAAAAGTGACTTTTTAGGGACACGCTAATCACCAGAGTTAGTGCGTCCATTTCGGCATCCACTTCCTGTGCACAGGCTTTCAGATTCTCCTTCCAGCGTGTGACGTCATTGATTCTGTCACTCAGTCGCCGGCTGCTGTCATACTCTTCCGAGTTTGTCTGATGGGATGAGAAAAACAACAAAGGATTTGAACACTTTAGTTTAAGCTCTCCTTGTTACACTGTATTTATATATTTGCTGAGTAATATTGTTTAACTATGTGTACTGCATAATTAGGGTTTGGTTTAGTAGTAATTATGCATATATTACTATAGTAAGTAATGTAATATGAAAAACTGTAAAACAAAGTGTAACAGATTTGTTCATCAGTGGTAATCTTTTACCTTTCAAACAACTTCCAACCCTGATCTTAAATGCATACCTTATTGGTCGTCTCATTACGTAGAGTTCTTCCTGCCTGCCGTATCTCGTTTGAAATATTGCGCTTCTGCTCAGCAACATCTGAGATCTGTTTATTGTTAGTTGCCCAGTCAGACACACTGTAACGCGAGCTTGGCTTCGAGCTCAGGGTGGCCATGTTTGCTGGTATCTGGTCCCATAGAAACAAGATGACAAACACAAAAGAAGTAGCTCTGGTAAACAGGCAAATGCTTAAGCATCTGAATCTAAGGGGTCTGTTTGTGTTTTACCATTCTGATTGTAATTCCTGCATCAAATACATTAATAAAATGCTTGTTAATTGTTCATTTACATTATTATTTATTATTGGACAGACTGTCAGATATGCTAACCAAATTCATTGGTGATGTCTAAACTTATCCGTTTCATACTCTAGAAAGCATTTTGGTTTTATATAAACCGCTTCAGATGTATATCAGGGTCACCAATGCCAACAAGGCAGCATTAGTTACCTAAATTCATTATCTTTGTGCTTTTGAGCACTGTATTTATAGCACTGTATTAATAAAGACTCTATTTCACTGTATCTAGAAAGACTTCTGTGAAACATTGTTTTTTATTAAACTATATTTAACACTTCACAAATGCTGTTGTTTTTACGCATTGCACACAAGCTATCATGCCTCAAACAAAAAAATACAATAAAATAACATGCTTCAGTTCATGAAAGCTCTGAAATCTGTTAGCTGGTGAAAAGATAATACAAATGTTATAGATTTTCAGTAATTATGCACACCACTAAAAGCTCGATTTTTCACACATAGCATCACGAGAGTGAATTTAGGGAACATTGAACCCATTCTTTTTGCCTCTGTGGCTGAATATAAAACCAAAATGATTTTAGACAATCACTGAAGTGAATTTGAGGATTTAAAAAAATGCATTTGATTTATAAATAATCTGAATGATAAAACACAAATATTATAACATTATAAAACTCTATCATTATATATATATATAATGATAGAGATTTCAAGATGTGTCCTGCAGTGACAAGATATACTTCATCTAACGTCTTACTTTGCATAACCTCGTAATTGAGAGACTATGTTGAATATAATTGAAAATTGATGTCACACAGAAGGGCTATTAAAGCAAACTGCTAAAAAGTTAGGTGGAAAGGAATTCAGCACCTGAAATATTAACTTTGACTTACATATTCATATACGTAAAAAAAATGTGAATGTACATGCTATTCGTAAGCCGCCAAAAACATTTGTGACTTACCGAGACGGATGAAACTTTCAGATGTGTTGTTTGTCTGCTGCTGTGAGGGCAGGAAACGCGGTAAGGGGGTCTCCAGGTAACGGGACGACGCAACCGCAGCTTATTCAATAATTAAATTTTAAATAGCATAGTAACGCGCAACAATTACTCACTCATTGACAGTGTCATCATCTGACCTTAACATAGTCTATGACCACTCGTCTCTTGTTGAATCGCATATTAGGGTGGGTTGCCAAGTCTGTACAACAAAAGTATCCCAATGGCCAGTCAAAAGTAAACTAATGCCATTTTCTCCATCAGGGGGCCGAATTCTCCACTAAATTACTGCATAGATATCATTATCATATCATATCATTGGTGGTGTGATAAGTTTGACAAGGTCCGATGTGAACGCCATAGCACAGCAAAACCATTCAGAACACCCCAAAAACGCCATGGCAAACACCCACATCTTTTGTATTTAGTCAGAAAATGTCAAAAATAAATACATAAAGAAATAAATTGGACAATACCTTTTATCAACATTTTCGAAAAAAAAGCTATTTTCAAGATAAAGCATGGCGCAACTGGCTCAGTTTTATTTCATACAAATAGTTTTGCTATATATTATTACAGGTTTGATTATTTGATAGTTATTCTCAAATGTCAGCTTTTTATCCTCTAAAATGACTATATCTGTATGTTTATATATAATAATCAGGATATACAGTATTGGTCATGAATGTTTCAGTGTTTGATTAATGGAATGGTTTACTCTCTGTTCTGATTTTTCTTTCACAATCACAATAATCCATCAATGTTCCATCAATGCATATGGATTATGAGTACATTTAAAAGACTTTTTATCTTTTACAGATAGTCCATCTCTGCTGTCTCGAGATGTTTTGTGATGTGGTCCAGTATATATTTTTCATTCGCTGCTTCTTTCAAGTAAAAGTGAGATCCAGGAAGCATCTGCACAGTGAAGTCACCACTCGTCATGTTCTTCCAAGCTGTAAAGCAAAAGAGACACAATACAAGATTTACGCATTAATCTAAAGCTTGTAGAAAGATATTAAAGCCATGATGTGATTATTATTAGATTGAACAAATAACCATTTTTTGGCAGAGTTTTATAAAACCAAAACCAAGCTGTTGCAGTGTTGTTTTAGTTTGCAAAAACTGAACCATTTGTCTGTCAGACTTGCCTTGTAAGTCATGGGGTGCATCTTCTTTTCCGTCAAAGCATGATACTGGACATGATAGGAAAGGTGTTGATGGTTTGCTGCACCTGCCGAACATATTATATAGTAAAGATGTAGGTTCTCATGCTATATATGTTTTTTTACACTAGGGAAAGACTTTGTCTGTTTCTTTTCAAAAACCCACCTATAGTTGTCCACTACACAGAGGTCTGCTTTCAGAACAGGCAAGAAGAGTTTGGCGAGCTCAGCGTTGGCCAGTATCTCTGGTGGTGTGCCCCCAATAGAAGTTACCCACATAAGAAACTCTTGATCTGACAAATTACTTCTTTTTGGCGCCTGCAGTCTCATCTCAGACTTATAGAAAATGTAATTTTATTACATAAATATAAATTTAAAATATATTATAAATATATTATAAATTGTAAATATATAAATTTTTATTAATAGATAAAGAAATCACACATTTGCAACAAAACAAAACTTCATGTATGGTTTCATGTGGAAAATGGTTCTGGCGGTTTTCTCATAATTTCCTGTTACATACATTCACAATTGACCCAAAATATCACACTTACATATGGTGCAGAGGCTCCAGAGAGGAACATGTGGATCGGCTCAAGGTTGTAGACTTTCTTCACATGCTCGGCAAAAGCAAAGCAGGTCATAGCTCCAAAACTACAGAACAAAATATATATATATGCATTATTATGCTGTCACTGTCCTGACCCTACACACCAGGATCAGGACATTATATACCATTTTAAAATCTGTCACCATTTCCTGTATACAACAGTCTCACACACCTATGTCCGAAGAGAGCAAATGGCTTTTCTTTGAGTTGTGGAAGTATCACACCAATGACCTCATCAATGATTTCCTGCATATTTTGGCAACATGGTTCTTTGGTTCTCCCTTCTCTTCCTGGCAGTCTAACTGAGTATACTGAAAATATATGAACAATTCGATTAAATTAGGTTAAAGGGATAGTTCACCCAAAAATTTAATTCTGTCATAATTTCTTCACCCTCATGTTGTTCCAAACCCATAAGACTTTATTAGACCCATAACCCAACATTTTTGATGAAATCTGAGCGTTTTCTGTCCCTCCATTGACCATTGTCCATGAAACTATCACTTTAATACTTCAAAAAGTTCATAAAGAGATCGTAAAACTAATCCATATGAATTAAGCAGTGTGGTTCTCATTGGTTCTTGCAGAAGCTCAAACCTGCTGCGTAACACGAGAATGAACCTCATCGGTTCTTGCGGAAGCAAAAACATGCTGAGTAACACAAGAATTAACCTAATTGGTTCTTGCGGAAGCTCAAACGTGCTGCTTAACACGAAAATTAACCTCATTGGTCCTTGCAGAAGTTCAAACATGCTATGTAACACATGAGAACAAACCTAATTGGTTCTTGCGGAAGCTCAAACGTGCTGCCTAACATGAGAATGAACCTCATTGGTACTTGCTGAAGCTCAAATGTGCTGTGTAACATGAGAATGAACCTCATTGGTACTTGCTGAAGCTCAAATGTGCTGTGTAACATGAGAATGAACTTCATTGGTCCTTGCGGAAGTTCAAATGTGCTGCGTAACACGAGGATGAACCTCACTGGTTCTTGCTGAAGCTCAAACTTGCTGCGTAACACGAGAATGAACCTCACTGGTTCCGTTTCCGTTTACTAGAGCTAGGACAATAAATTGATGCATTCGTGACTCGTGGATCGTTTCTGAGATGTCCGTTATGCATAACGATTCTCTCAAATCGATGAAGCCACCAATGTCCCAATATGGCGCTGATATCTTGTGCTGATTCGGGACCTGAGTCTGCGCAGTAGTGAACGCAGGACCTGAGTCTGCGCAGTAGAGAGAGTGAGGTAGAGCCGCACTATCAAGGCCCTGCCCACACTCCCGCAGACACGGTTTACTGAAGAACAACTCATTATGTTGGTGTGAAATAAACAGTAACATGATTGTTTACGTCCCATTAAACTACATGGAGAGGGCGTGGTTTATGACCTGTACTCAGACCAACCACCCAGGGGCAATCGAGAAGTTTTGGCTTCACTTTTCACGACCTGAGTCAATCCCATAGACCCCCCATGTTAAAATGCCCAATTTTACAGCTGAAAAAAATATGCGTGGTACAAAATGTGGTTCTGGTCTATATAGCTAATTTTGCCCTTCATGTAAAACTGTGAGTGATTTTTTTTCTTTATAACTCATTCGTTTAAATTATATTAAAGCTACACTGTGTGATATTTTCCCCCATCTAGCGGTGAAAAGGTATATGACCATCCAGTGAATATTAGTTTCTGTTCCTCTCAATTCGGATTTTGTTTTAACTCCTACGGTGGCTGATTTAGTCCAAGATTAACATGGCTTCCAGTTCGATCAAGATTTAATTTGTCAGTTAACATGTAGGTTATGACATCTATGTAAAATGAATAATAGTTTTACCTTTTCGTTATTTTTTACCATTTCATTGCTAACATCAGCGATCAGGTTCCCAGACGAATGCAAGCTAATCTTAGTAAAGTAACTTTTATCGGTGCTATCGTTATTCTGTATATTGTACGACATCACTAGCGTAAGGCAAAGTTTACATTGTAGGCTATATCAGTCTCAAGCAATCCCCCTCTTCACATTCGACACAGTGCCATTGAGTGTTAAAACGCTAAATGCGAAGCTTGAATTTACGGGTATGTCCCTCTTTGGCTAATGTACTTTCAAGATGGAGGGGCAACATGGCGACACGCATTCGAACCCCTCACCCGTATGTATTTTCAATGGCATATTATACACTTACGAGAATACTTTATTACTTGAAACAAGTAAATATACATTAATGAGCACATATATTTTTTAAAGAACTAAGTGTTTTTAGCTAAGAATAAACTAAAAAAGTTACACAGTGCAGCTTTAAGCCTTAAAGTTCTGCATAATTAAGGGCGTGGTCACTTGAGTGACAGGTGGATTGCCGCTGCTGTCACTACTAGCCGTTTGTCTGCTTCACCCATGTCCCACCTCTTTGCCCATTTTATCCCGGTTATCCGGGAGTGATTCGCTGCCAAGATGGCAAAGGCCGGCTCCGCCCACTTTGGGCTTCAAAAATGCTCTTCAAAAACCTACGGGTGACATCACGGACACTACGTCCATTGTTTTATACAGTCTATGGTTTTAAAGGGGTGATGAATTAAGAAACCAACTTTCCCTTGAGCCTTTGATATATCAAAGTTCATCATGATATAAGAATATTCTGTAAGTTTTAGAACTGAAAACATCCTTGTTAGTCAAAGAAAAGCTTTTATATACACCAGGCCCAGAAAACGAGAGCTGGAATCCAATGACGTCATGGGAAGAAGAAATGCAACTCAACTGATGAATATGTATGCGTGCTTCTGAAGCCCCGCCCACAGTGGCTTTACAGAGCAGTAATCATGGCGAGCAAAGTAATATATTGCTCTGTGCCAGGTTGTGGAAGAACACAGTCGCTGCATAAGCTTCCTTCGGAAGCTACTATTAGGAATGAGTGGTTGAACTTTATTTTTAATGAAGTTCCAGCTCACATGGGGAAGTCATGTACGTGTGTTCTTCATTTCACTGCGGAATCGTTTGTAAACGAGTCTCAGGTGCTGGATTTGCAGACACAGTGTTGTGCCTTCTATATTGGATTCGACAGGAATGGTGCAACAAACTTATGTGAGTAAAATTATTTTTTCATTTTTCGTAATAATAGTCCCGGGGCTACGGGCTACCAAAACGTAAGCCCATCGGCAGGCCAATGAATCTCAAATAGTGAAATAATATTCCTTTCTTGATCTGGGCACGCGGGCACGTGTGTGTCTGTGTGTGTGTGTGTGTGTGTGTGTGTGTGTGTGTGTGTGTGTGTGTGTGTGTGTGTGTGTGTGTGTGTGTGTGTGTTTGTGTGTGTTTGTGTGTGTGTGTGTGCGGTTCGTGCTTATCGACCGATCGGGTGGGCCATGTAATACAGAAATAATATTCTAATCAATCTCGGGTGGATGAGAAATAAATCTTTGTGTTTGTTTGATAAAGATGTTTACGAGCCCTGTGATCGAGAGAATCATTCCAGTCGCCGCTTTCAAAGCGATCCCTCCCTAATGTGAACTGAACTGACAGGGGAGCTGAACCTCATTAAATATGCAAATCTTATCCAATCCTAGCCGTTTACTTCCAAGTCTCCAGTGCGGCACGCCCATCGAAACCCAGCGTTCAGGAGAAAGCCTCAAAACCAGTCAAGAAAATAGCCTATTACTTATTCATTATGATGTTTTTGAATGTAAAAACCACACGAACGTCATAAGTTGACCTCAGACAACAGTATATAAAAAAAAAGCCAGTTATTGACCCCTTTAAACCACACGCTCAAATACTCACAAAGAAGAGCGATTGTGCATTCAAAATATCAAAATTTATCCAGAAACATTGCGATGCATCAATGCATCATTTCCCACAACTGATGTGTGAGTTGATAAATGTATGTGAATAAAAGCTTACATTCCATTTAGACTAAAAAGCTTGATTCATATGGATTGTTTTACTGTCTCTTTATGAACTTTTTGAAGAATTTTTGAAGTGGTAGTTGCATGGACTGTCAATAAGAGGGACAGAAAGCTCGCAGATTTCATTAAAAATATCTTTATTTGTGTTCCAAAGATGAACGAAAGTCTTATGGGTTTTGGAACAACATGAGGTTGAGTAAATGATGAAATAATTTTAATTTATGGGTGAAATAACCCTTTAAAGCAGGCTCTATGTGCAGTGAAACTTTGTGATTGTGCATATCCATTATATATTCAACTTTACCTTCAATAGAGCTGTTGAGAGCTTTGGCCCAGCGAGCATAGTGGATAGAGCCTCCACCTGCCCAGGGAAAACAGATGAGACGGACAGAAGCATCCGGGCACTTCTTGAAACAGGTTATGATTTTATCCATCCCTCTGAAAAATTATGGCATGCATTAACAATAATTAATCATAGGCAAAACTGTCAATAAATAAAATACCTATAAAAATAAAGAGTCTATCTGATCAGTGCCTGTTGGAATATTCAAAAAACATGAAAAAGGTTATTGACCAAGAACTGGCCCTGCATTACACATATTTATTTCACATGGTGGTGAGCTACATAATGTTTACATAAAGTTTGAGTTATTGATCTCAATACTAGCTGCATTTACATGGATATGTAAGCCATTGATTTGTTCCCAAAATATGTAATATTTCTTATTTAAATGAATGCCTCTTTATTTTATCGATCATAGGACAAAATAATGAATTTACTGTTCTTACGTTTATAGTGCTGAGTACGTCCCAGTACAATCTTCTTCTCTTGAAATTACATACATGCTAAGCGCACTGCTGCCATCTGTAGACCACATAATAAACTGACGGTATTAAAATTTTATATATATATATATATATATATATATATATATATATATATATATATATATATATATATATATATATATATATATATATATATATATATATATATATATAGATAGATAGATAGATAGATAGATAGATAGATAGATAGATAGATAGATAGATAGATAGATAGATAGATCGATAGATAGATAGATAGATAGATAGATAGATAGATAGATAGATAGATAGATAGATAGATAGATAGATAGATAGATAGATAGATAGATAGATAGATAGATAGATAGATAGATAGATAGATAGATAGTCTAAAATGTACAAAAACAAAAATATAAGATTACCACAATGATGATCACTAAACGTGATGAGCACGTAATTAAAAATAGACGGCACTAAAATAATATTTGATATAGAACAACATTAACTTGTCTTTTTATATATTTTTTAAATAGACTTTGAAATTTAAAATACTTCAATAATCAATAATCCAATTTCGAATATTCTTATAAAATGCTTTCTTCACAATACACTCACAATACACTCACAAAACACACAAACACACACACACACACACACACACACACACACACACACACACACACACACACACACACATTTTATAGAGTTATATATTTATAACCTGGCTCTATATAAAATGTTTTTATTATAAAGAAACCATTTTATACGAATATATAAAATTGTATTATTTTTAAGTATTTTAAATTTCAAAGTGTATATATATATATATATATATATATATATATATATATATATATATATATATATATATATATATATATATATATATATATATATATTTCTTAAACAAATTAACAGTAAAAGGGGGATCAAATACATGAGATTATCTAGGAAGTGACGGTATCTTCTGCGTTTGGTATTTCCTGTGGGTCTCCCTGATTCGGTGTTGCCATGTCTACGTATTTTAAGCAGTTTGATGTAACTTCTCGCTTGTTGCTGTACAAAGTCGCTTGACTCGCTTATAAGAATTGGCGATTAGGGTTTGGTGGCTTATTTCCCCAACACAGTTATACAAGACACGAATAAACTTATTTAGGCTGATTTTGGAGATGCAAGTCGCTAATTCCGAGTTAGTTTTATCAGGCCAGCTTGCTTGTTTTTGTACCGATCTGGCAACATAACCTGACTGCACAGAGATGGTAAACCCAAGGCAAACCGGTAACACACCGACAGAGTCGATGAGACGTCAACGGCCGCTGGCAAACTCGGTCTAAAGCGACTGGGAGAAAAGACACAATTTCGCCTCAGCGATGGATATTAAGCTATAAGCCTCATAAATGTGTGTATGTCTTTAAATTATAAGATATTGTCACTTTAGAAGACACACTGCGAACGGTTCGAGGCTCCTGACAAACTATATTCGCGACGGCGGTTAAAAATATTTTCTTTAAGTCTTTTGGCTTGTCAGCTGGTAGCAATTACGGATCTACGACATACGGAAGGAGACACGGGGGGAGTTCGTGACTTTTGGTTGATTGACTCGGTGCTGGTTGGGTGGACCTCAGACCAGAGCATAGCCTCCGAGCGGCCCGCTTCAACACCCGCGGTAGAGTCGGGTTGTAGGTCGGTTTACGGAGGATATTCAGCGGCTTTAAACAAACACCCTTCAGCCGGCATTTGATCCCCGGAGCCGGCTAGAATCCGGACAGAGACCTCATGAATGGAAATCGGAACTACAGGTAGGTCGCTCTTGATATTTTCAGAGCGATTTAGGATTGTTGGCTTTTCCGTACTATGACGTATTGCCTCGGTGTAACTTTGTTACGTCCACCGTCAGCACAAAACAGTCATAGCTTAGCAAAAGTCCTTGGTCAATTAGTCAACTGCTTCTCAATGTATTAATAAGCTTTTACATTGAACCATTTCTACTCATGTACGTCTGGGCGTAGCAACCACATTTTTGTGAGCTTTTGGTTAGGGTTTTGGGGGGGTTTTTGGCGATCATACGCCGTGTGTGGAAGATCCTCCTGACTCACTTGCTCTTTTGACGTCACGAGACGCAATTGTGGCACAGCTGTCACGCACAGGTGCTGCGTGCGTCAGGTGCGTCAGTCCTCGAGGAGCGGGGGGAGGGGCACGTTTCTGATTGTCCGTTGCTATGACGACTGACTGAATCACCGCTTTATCAATCTGAACGATCTCCCGTATGATTTTGAATTGGAAGTCGTTAATAAGAAGTGAAGCTTATTTATTTAAGATACCTCATAATGTATAGTGCCGATATAGTGTATAATTCTAAAGCGTTTCAGGTGAAATTTTACTAGTCAATACACGGTAATTTAAGTTTAACAGGCGGTGGCAGTATTTCTTGAACAAAAATCAAATCATTATTTATTACTTTATATGGGAATAAAAGTTTGTTTTGTTTTGTTTTGTTTTTAAAAGTTTCATATTGTTGACTTTTTGCTAACTGTGCTGGGAGGGCCAAATAACAATTTGACTTGTACAAAGTAAAATCGCTAGCGCGACGTGGTCCTACTCAATTCTAGTCAGAGTATGAGTCTGATACTGCTCCATTGGGCTTTGATTATGGGGCAGACCCAACTGCACTGTGTTGCCAATTCCGTGTTTTTTTCCCACAGGATGTTCTCCATGTCTGCGGGTTGGAGCGACCCCAATAATGTGATATATAGCCCCAGGAATGCGAATTTTAGCAGGCAAACTTGCCAAAAAAACATATTTTGCCAACCAAACGCCATTTTTTTCCGGAGAACACACCGGAAAGCGATTTTTTTGGGCTATAGTTTTGAGTAGCAAAATTTTGCGCGACATTGCAAAAAAACGTGGCAACCCTGTCTGCACGCGCGCTGGATTAAGTAACGTTAGAAGAAAAAGATGAGTGTAAACGATCTTTGCCATTATTGTAATAAAAGAATGTAAGGATACACAGAGTACTTACCAACACGATCATCATTTCTAAGAGAAACAGTGAAGGTGAATGCATATACGAACAAGTTCTCCGTTTAGGATAAGAGCAAATTCAACCCAAGCGCCTTTGATGACGTGGATGATTACGTTACTGTTTATCATCTGTCCATCATCGTCTAAAGCCCGCCCTGACAATTTCATTGGACTGAACAGTTTCTGTGGGCGGGCTAAATTCGGCTGGCATCCAGATTATAAAATTGCATATACGACCTTATCGAAATTACTTTGACCAAAAAATATACAACACTAAAAACTTTTTAATGGTTTAATGAGGGTAAGAACTACAATCCCATGAAGCATTGAACGGCTGCACAGCATAATCAAATTAAAAATGGAGAAATTTAAAACTACTAATTTATGAAAAGTTGATTATATAAAAAATATATATATTTTACATTTTATTGCAAATTATGCATATAAACAAACATTTCAGTATTTTGAATGTGTAGGAAGATCAACAAGATTTTTGCTTTTTTCAAATCTCTGATTGGTGTAATTTTCTGTACAGCATCATGGGTAATGTCGTTTTTTTCAGTAATTCCACTGTTAAACACCATTATTTTAAAAATAAGATGAAATAATATAAAGGTTTAACAACTTCTTAGCTCTAGGTCTGTCTTTAAAGGTTTATAGGTTGTTGTTCAAAATCAATTTCCTTATGGAGAAAATTAATAGATTTTTTTTCACATGTTCACATGTTGTTTTTAAATGTGGCAAATATCACATTCCAGTGTGAACAGATCATGCTCCTGGACTCACCCCGCATTTGCAAAATAACTTAAAGATGTCACGCAACAAGCTCACACACGGAAGTAAACATGAGAGAGTTCAAGTAAGCGATTACTCATTCTTTTAAAGTGTGATCTGCCACCAAAACAAGCTAATTTAAGTGCAGGCAATTTAAAAAACAAAGACGAGAATGCGGAAAAAGTTTTGAAAAATTTGCTACATGTTTTGCTTGTATAGAGGTGTCAATGTACGAGCTCTGACACATCACTGTTCTTCCACTGGCTACCTTTTTCATCTTGATAACTTTGGGTATTTAAAGTTACCCCTATGAGTGCATAATTGTGGCTAATGTTGATCTAGAGTGTCTGACCTGTACTGGATTTAAGACAACATATGGAGGTGGCCCAAATAAAAAATGGAAAAGATCAGATTCCATGTGGTTTGTGCTGTTCACACTAATGGGAAAAAGAGATCTGAGTCACATAAATCGGACTTGTTGTCTAGTGCACAACTGTCTGAACAGTAACAGACAGCTTTCAAATTATTTAGCTTGATTTGCTTTGAATAATAAAATGATGAGAAAGGAGACGTCTCATTCTCTAAATGAGTGAAACACTTGTAAATGTGCCAGTCACCTATTTGTCAGTTAAGTGAGTGTTACACTCCAAGCAACACAATAGGCTTTCAAACTGAGCTGAGTGTATGTTACTACATCACTGTCAAACGTGCAGTTCCTCTTAATCTATGATGTCAACTAGAAACTCCTATATTTAGCACACTCTTTCAGGGATTTCATCTAAAGTGAGAAAAAGACTCATGCCAGCATGAATGTGTATGTCCCGTACAATCAAGTCTTTCATGGTCAGATTTGTGCACAAACGTTACAGAGTAAACGTTCATGTGTGCTCTGAGATCAATCATACCTGTGCCTATATATAGAAACAGCTGTTTTTCTTTTAACTGGTTGTTAGTGTAGTCATGGTTGCCATGGTGAAAAGAAGCCACATGAGTGCCACCGGCATAGCAACGGCACACTGGGAAGTGTAAGAAGCAGATGCAGTCGAATTCCCCTTCCACACCTCTCAGTTACAGTTTTGTTCTGTAAACCCCCTCTAAAGCATCTGTACAACAGCAGAGTTGTCAGATGTATCAGTACTATTGGTATCAGTCGGTGCTAAAAAACAAAAGTACAGAGTACCGTGTTTATTCGGTACCCGCAGATAGATGCTAGACATACGGTAATACAATTTATCACGGTAATGAACATGCATGGTATTGTGATCTTAGGCACTTTAAAATACAGTGAGTAATTCATTAATACAAATTATTTTGATTACGTTTCCATTAATTGGTTAAAATGTAAAAAACTGCATGTGTGCGGTGTAAAAGAGGTTTGCATACTTTGATTCTTTCTGCGGTGCAACTAAATTTTGTTAGAGGTCACACTAGTGCAACTGATAAGAGCTGCCGTTTTTGTTGCATATGAGAAACATCAAATGGCAAACGAAAGTGAAACGGAACCACACTACTTGTTTGAGCTGCACTGCGTGGACAGTTTATATGCTCGGAGAGCATTTGATTTCCCTGCAAGTGCAAAATTAGGGATAGTTCACCCAAAAATGAAAAATTACCCCATGATCGGAGTATATGACATTCTTCTTTTAGACAAATACAATCTGAGTCATTTAAGAAACCAGGAGAAACATTGTGCAGTGAACGAACTAGTTATAGAAGGCTTTTCAGTTCACAAATCACACAGATTTAATGTAGCAACGCTAACTGTAATCATGGTATTGTGGCAGAAATACATAATTTTATGATTAAATTGTTCAGGAAAAATTTTCAATAAGGTTCCATTAGTTAGCATTAACTAAGAATGAAAAATAAGGTGGCTGGTATGAGATTTGTTGCACCCTGCAGTAAGCTAGATCGATATTAGAATATCATATGAATAAAACCTGGATGACTTGTTTTGCGAAATTACATGTAATTCATTTTACAACATTGTATGGTGGAGCAAATGCTATTACTGTTAAAGCTCTTTCTGATTATGCTATGTAAGCCAATTGACAAAATATTGTGTTGTCTGATGGGCAAAGCAACTTGCCCTGACTCCAAGACATTCATTACATTAACATTTATGCATTTAGCAGACGCTTTTAACCAAAACGGATTAAGAAACCAAGACAGATTAAGAAACAAGCAGAAAGAGCAGAAAATAAAACAGAGGGTGTGTGTGTGTGTGTGTGTGTGTGTGTGTGTGTGTGTGGTCCAGGTTAACCCTATGTTATGAGGATAAAATGTCCTAACCATCACAGAAAACTTTCTGCATTTTTACATTTTCAAAAAAACATAATTCAGTCTGATTTAGAAGTTGTTCTCCTCATTGGGCATCAAAAAATGTCCCCACAAAGACAAGGATTTCAGACATTGCCGCCTTTGTGGGGACATTTTTTGATGCCCATGAGGAGAACAACTTCTAAATCAGACTGAATTATGTTTTTTGAAGATGTAAAAATTCAGAAAGTTTTATGTGATGGTTAGGTTTAGAGGTACATTTAGGGTTAGATACAGTATAAAAATTATTATGTCAATGGAATGTCCCCATAAAGTGTGTGTGTGTGCCCTTGTTTATATTAAAGGTCCCCATAAGGATAGTAAAACCTGAGATCACCTACATCATTGAGGGGACCAGCCAGCGGTCCCCACCTTTCAAAAGGCTTATAAATCACACAGGATGAGTTTTTTTGAGAAAGTAAAAATGCTGAATGTTTCCTGTGATGGGTAGGTTTAGGGGCAGGGGCAGTGTAGGGCGATAGAATGTACAGTTTGTACGGTATAAAAACCATTACGTCTATGGAGAGTCCCCACAAAGATTGTGTGTGTGTGTGTGTGAATCAGGTTTAAAACTAAAAAACCCTGCAAATGTAATGTTTTATTTAGCTACATTGCATATACCTATATGAAACGGATGTCAGAAAAATCTGTAAAAGTGTGCTTTTCAATGTTCAAGTCGATTTCTTTGAAAATCTTAGCCGACTGAATGTATTTGTTTTGCAGGTACATAATGGTATGTGTAAAAGTTGTGGGTTTTCTGTAATATGTGTGGTGTGATGATGCTGAGTGTTGTTTCCAGTGAGTAGGCATTTAGAGGAAATTTCATGATCAGATGACTAACACCCCCTCATTTTGAACATCAATGTCAAGAAACGAATGGGTGATTGCTGCGCTATTACTAATTGGATATTAATTTATTTCCATGAAATGTCAATGATGACAGATGAGAAATAACGCTTATATGTACATACAAATGTCATGACTGGAGTTTCGGCTGCATGCTTTGCTTTTACACGTCATTCTTGTGGGACTTGTTTAGGTTTTCACTTTCAGTTCAGTGGTAATAATTGGATGTTCAAAGTCTTACTAATATATTAAGTTTTGAGAACTATTGATGGAAATCCCCTGTGATTTTCATGACAGGAGCCGTTGGGGCTGCGCCCCTGTTCTCCGTACCTCGGAGGCCAGGCTATGGCACCATGGGGAAGCCCATCAAGCTGCTGGCCAACTGCTTCCAGGTGGACATCCCCAAGATGGATGTCTACCTGTACGAGGTGGACATCAAGCCAGAAAAGTGTCCACGGCGTGTTAACAGGTGCCAAAGTCTGAGAATATATTATTGACATTGTTTGCAATGCTTATTTCTTTTACAAACCGCATATTTACAACTAAGAGACTCCTGAATTAATCAATATGTATAGTCAAATTGAAAACCGGTTTGATTAAACCCATGATGACTCTTTCCGTTACATCTTCTAGGGAGGTGGTGGATACCATGGTGCAGCACTTCAAGGTGACAATCTTTGGGGACAGAAGACCAGTCTATGATGGCAAGAGAAGTCTATACACCGCCCAGCCGTTACCAGTGGCCTCCGCGGGGGTAAGACACATAAATGAGCACCAGGGTTGGGTTGATCACCTTGCGCTGATTTGGGACCTGAGTCTGCGCAGTAGTGACCTCAGGACCTGAGTCTGCGCAGTAGTGACCTCAGGACCTGAGTCTGCGCAGTAGTGACCTCAGGACCTGAGTCTGCGCAGTAGTGACCTCAGGACCTGAGTCTGCGCAGTAGTGACCTCAGGACCTGAGTCTGCGCAGTAGAAAGCAGGAAGTAGAGCTGTGATATCAAAACCCTGCCCACATTCCCGCAGTATCTGTTAGCTGCAGAACAACTCATTATGTCGGTGTGAAATAAACAGTTGTGGAAATGTAGAAATTAAAGTTAAAGCTCCAATCGCCTCCAGAAAATCTCGGGAAAAATCCGATGGTGCTTCAGTGACAACTTCGTTCAGAGAAGCCGTCAAAAACAGGTGTCAATATTGAAATCACGCCCCCCCATTTTATAGCATCAAAAAACAAACTAAACTTATTTTAAAAACACTTGAACTTACACCAGCGTGATTAAAAACTACCTAGAAACCATCTTTGGAAAATAAATATTTGAAGTGTAATTTGATTGTTTAGTTAGTCTCGTGTCACATGGAGGGGCGGGGATTATGAGTTGTACTGGGACCAGCCACCTGGGTGGTAATCGAGACGCTTGGGCTTCACTGTGCGGCACGCTTGGTTTATTCTATTTTTTGGAGCCTTGGTTAATAATGTTTTGAAATAAATGGCTAGCCTACCTAATCCATTGCATGGCTTGAAGACGTTAATACACTTGGAATACATAACTACGGCATGCTCACTTAATTTTTTCTATGTGTGTCTGCTGCACGTGTTTCACGCATGACCTGCACGCACCTCAAAACGATGCACTTTAATGGTGTCATGAACTGGCTTTTAAATTTTTTTATACTGTTGTCTGATGTCAACTAATGACGTTCGTGTGGTTTTTACATTCAAAAACATCATAATGAATGAGTAATAGGCTATTTTCTACACTGGTTTTGAGGCTTTCTCCTGAACGATGGGTTTTGATGGGCGTGCCGCACTGGAAACTTGTAACTAAACGCCCACGGCTAGGATTGGATAAGATTTGCATATTTAAAGGTTTACTTCAGCGATTAGCATTAAGCTTTGTATCAGTAGAAACCCAGGAGTATATTCAAATTATCATACTTTCCCCCCTCATATGACCCTGAGATGAGAGAATTATGTATTTTATTATGTAAAATTCCTCCGATGACACAAATATCGTAAACGTCTTTATCAAACAAACACAATGATTTATTTCTCATCCACCCGAGATTGATTGGAATATTATTTCTGTATTACATGGCCCACACACACACACACACGTGCGCCCCGATTATCAAGAAAGGAATATTGTTTCCCTATTTGAGATTAATCGGCCTGCCGATGGTCTTACGTTTTGGTAGCCCGTCTGGAAAACACATAGCCCCGGGACTACTATTACATATAAAAAATATGTTTTACTCACATAAGTTTGTTGCACCATTCCTGTCGAATCCAATATAGAAGGCACAACACTGTGTCTGCAAATCCATTACCTGAGACTTGTTTACAAACGATTCCGCAGTGAAATGAAGCGAACACACGTACATGTCTTCCCCACATGAGCTGGAACTTCATAAAAAAATTTATGAAGTATCACACATTCCTAATATTAGTATCCAAAGGAAGCTTATGCAGCGACTGAGTTCTTCCACAATATCTTGCTGTCTTCTTCGACTTGTGTGATGAGTCGGTGGGCGGGGCTACTGAATTACACGTGCTTATTATTCTGTAGAGGTGGTGTTTCGTCGCGCAATGACGGCAGTATAAAGCACACGATCGTTTTCTGGGCCTGGTGTCTATAAAAGCTTTTCTTTGACTAACAAGAATGTTTTCAGCTCTGAAACTTACAGGATATTCTTATATTACCATGACATTTAATATATCAAAAGCTCAAGGGAAAGTTGATTTCTCAATTCATCACCCCTTTAATGAAGCTTAATCGACCGTTAAGTTTTAGCGATTAAATTATTATTGACAATTAATAAATCGATTAATTGTTAGCATCCCTAATGCTGACTAATTAAATAAAATTATATAAAATAACAACTGCAAGGAAATTTTTTTTTAAACATTTTTCATGACTATGACTTTATCGTTTTATCCTGTATGATCCTGTATGATGTGTAATATCTGTAGGTGGACCTGGATGTGACCTTGCCAGGCGAAGGTGGGAAGGACAGGCTGTTCAAGGTCACCATTAAATTCGTGTCACTGGTCAGCTGGCACATGCTGCATGAGGTCCTCACTGGGCGGAGCACGACTGATCCACTGGAACTGGATAAGCCAATCAGCACCAATCCCGTACACGCTGTAGATGTTGTTCTGCGCCATCTGCCCTCTATGAGGTAAGAGTTCCCCATGAGTATTCTTACTTGATCTTAAAGGGCATTTAATACAATTAAAAAACAAAGTTCTTATGTCTTCAGCAATGCAGTGCATACCTAGTCAAATATGACTAGTGTTTCATTGATGATTAGCGTGGATCATTTAGGAGTGCACATGTTTGTTCTGCAGGTTACATCTGTGTTATTTGTCTGCTCTTACTTCAGGTACACCCCAGTGGGACGGTCTTTTTTTTCCTCCCCCGAGGGCTATGATCACCCGCTGGGTGGGGGGAGGGAGGTGTGGTTTGGATTCCACCAATCAGTGCGACCAGCTATGTGGAAGATGATGTTGAACATTGATGGTAAGTCAGTGAAGATTATAAAAGCACAGTTTCGCCTGAATTATCCAGTTACGTGATCTGGATGTGGTTATTAAAGATAAAATAATGACCTTCTCTCATCCATGTTAAAGGGATAGTTCAGTCTAAAATGAAAATTGTCATTTACTCTCCCTAAACTTGTTCCAAACCTGTATGAGTTTCTTTCCTCTGCTGAACACAAAAGAAGATATTTTAAAGAAAGTTGATGGTCCCCATTGATTTTCATAGTAGGAAAAAATACTATTGTTTTTCCTCCTATGAAAGTCAATGGGGACCATCAACTGTCTGATAACTGACATTCTTTAAAATAGCTTCTTTTGTGTTCAGCAGAAAAAAAGAAAAGGTTTGGAACAAGTTGAGGGAGAGTACATTTTGACAGAATTTTCATTTTACAGTGAACTATTCCTGTGCAATTTCTGTGCCATTAACGTCACAAGTTTTTCGGATAAAAATGTTTTATCTGTTATTGGTCAGACAAACAGAAAGCCCTATTTTCTATAGCATTACAGTGTTTACAGGACATTTGTGGGGAATAAACCTGCAAATAACTTAATTAACTGTTGGTGTAACGTTGACTGAGTTTTATTTTCCCCATAGTGTCTGCCACAGCATTCTACAAAGCTCAACCTGTGATTCAGTTCATGTGTGAGGTTCTGGATATCCACAACATCGATGAGCAGCCTCGTCCTCTTACCGATTCCCACAGAGTCAAATTCACCAAAGAGATCAAAGGTTTGTGTGAATAGGCAACGTGGTGGCGAGTTATAGAATTTACTTTGTCGTAACTTCTCCATATTGATTGATTTCCACTGCTAAATCCATTGTCAGAATTCCATTATGAATTATAGTAACTCTTAGAGTAGTGCAGCACTAGCAATGCCAAGGGTATGATTCCCCAGGGATTTCATGATATGTATTGCTTGAAGGCAATATACCCTACCATTCAAAAGTTTAGGGTTATTATGATTTTTAATAAATGCTTAAAGGGGTCATGATTTAAGAAAACAACTTTTCATCCAGCCTTTGATGTATAAAAGTTCATTGTGATATAAGAATATCCTGTAAGTTTCTGAGCTTTTATTGACACCAGGCCCAGAAAACACTCAATCTCAGAATGTGCCAAGCTGTGACGTCAGAGTGTGGTGAAATGCCGCCTTAACCAAAGAAGAATGCCTGATTCTTTTGCCCCACCCACCGATTTGTGCATGGCATGTTATAGATAAATAACATAGGCCTACATGGAGCTAAAACGTACCGAACTTCCAAGCAATAAACATGCTGCATAACCTTCATTCAGATTCCAATATTATGAATGAACTTTATTTTTAATGAATATCTAGCTCACGTTGGTAAGACATTGTGCGTTTGTTCCTTCATTTCACCACGGATTCGTTTGTAAACAAGAGACTGGTTTTGCAGACAAGATGAGATTACATGAATCAATGAAGCAACACACTTATGTGAGTATTTTTTTTATATGTGATAGTATTGTATTGTTACAGATCGTTTAATATTGATTATGTGTACATTTCCAACTGAACATAACTTAGCACGCTGTCACAGGCTGGAGAATCCTTTATTTGAGGTGTTGTTGGTTCATTGTGCTGCGATTCGTGATCAGACTCAGACATGTATGGGCCAGGGCTCGCAAAGCCCAATGTGTTTTTCAGACAGGCTGCCAAAACGTATCACCGGGCTGCCGATCTTAAATAGTGAAATAACATTCCTTTCTTGATGTACGTTGTTCACTCTCTTGACTTTATATTTGAAGGAAAAATACAACCACGGAAGTTTTGATCATGCTGATTTGTGTGTGTGTGTGTGTGTGGTTCTAGCCACCGATCGGACGGGCCAAGTAATAAAAAATAACATTCCAATTAATTGCGGGTGGATGAGAGATAAATGATTGTGTTTGTTTGATAAAGACATTTTGAAAGTTGAAATTGAAAGTTAAGACTTTTACATTGTTACAAAAGTATTATTTTTCAAATAAATGCAGTTTTTTTAACTTTCTAATCATCAAAGAATCCTGAATAAAAAGTATCATATTTCCAAAAAATGTTAAGCAACTTATTTGAATTGATTGTTTCCTGAGCATCAAATCTGCATATTTGAATGATTTCTGAAGGATCATGTGACACTGAAGAATGGTGTAATGATGCTGAAAGTGCTTCTTTTTTTAATACATTTTTTATTGTAAAAAAGCAGGGCAAATTAACCTGAGAGCACAATTCCAAAAAAGCGAAGATGGGAGTGGACAGTTCTGCACATGATCTACTGACAATGTGCAAATTAAAGAACACAGACGCAGCCGGATAATTTCCATAATGACCAGCGCAATCTACCAGTTAGCATCTGGTTTAAAGGAACACTCCACTTTTTTTGAAAATAGGCTCATTTTCCAAGTCCCCTAGAGTTAAATAGTTGAGTTTTACCGTTTTTTGAATCCATTCAGCCGATCTTTGTATCTGGTGGTAGCACTTTTTAGCATAGCTTAGCATACATCATTGATTCTAATCAGTCCATTAGCATCTCATTCAAAAAATGATCAAAGACACTTTCAACATTTTTCCTATTTATAACTTGACTCTTCTACAGATCGTGTGCTAAGACCAACTGAAAATGAAAAGTTGCGATTTTCTACACCTATATGGCTAGGAACTACTTTCTCATTCCTGCGTAATAGTCTCGGGTCTTCACGGCTGCATGGCTGCAGCAGCAATGATATTACGCAGCGCTGAAAGTAGCCCCCAGCTAGGTAACTTTCAATGTGACTGGCACTAAGTTTGTGTAGTTGCAGAGAAAGTTTCAGGCTTGCAGCCGACAAATTGTGTTGTGGATTTACCTGTGTGATTAGCCATGGTTCTGTGTGTTGTAAAGGGCTGTGATATTAAGTCGAAGGTGTATACTACCACCATGTTTCACAGAATACCAACGAATCATTGCGCTGCAGCAGCCATGGTACGGCCGCGAAGATCCGCGACTATTACGCAGGAATGAGAAAGTACTTCCTAGCCATATAGGTGTAGAAAATCGCAACTTTTCATTTTCAGTTGGTTCAGTTACACGATGCAACTGTAGAAGAGTAAAGTTTTAAATAGGAAAAATATTGAAAGTGTCTTTGGTCATTTTGTGAATGAGATGCTAATGGACTGATTAGAATCAATGATGTATGCTATTGTATGCTATTTTCAAAAAAAGTGGAGTGTTCCTTTAAGACATGCTTTTTTGGGTGGTAAATAATGGTGCAAACACCAGTAAATTGACATGGGCAAACCTTAGTAAATCACCTTGCATGAATCATTTAAATACTCTCCTCCGATAAATTTTGCATCTGAAAGGGAAACTCCTACAAGTGCATATGCAGTAAGGTCAGCCTGCAAAAATAACTCTCCATGCCTTTTATTCGCTAATTTATCACTGTGTGCCTTAAGTTAATCCTGACAGTAGTTGTTTAACGCCAAAAGAGGGTTTTGCGCTGGCACAAGCTGTTAGTAAATCTGGCCGAAAATAAAAGCAATAAAAATTTAAATGTAAAATGATTATAGCCTGTTTCCATTAACATATTTCAATGCACATTTTGGGATAACATCATGCCTAATGGAAACACAAAAATGTGTGAGTGACAAATTTGTTCTCTAGGATACATGGGAAGGAAATGCTTCTTAGATTTTAGATTTTTTTTTCTTTTTTTTTTTTCATAAATTATATTTTGGAACTTGGATTGATACATTGTTTGCTGTAGTGGATTTAATAGTGAAAATACTCTTAGACTCATATTAGTCATGTGCTGAGCTGTAAACTGACCAGTTGTCTCTGAATAGTGGTGTAAATTTGATCTTCTCCTCTCATCAGGTCTAAAGGTGGAGGTCACTCACTGTGGCACCATGAGGAGGAAGTACAGGGTGTGTAATGTTACTCGACGGCCGGCCAGCCACCAGACGTGAGTGTATATGCAGCTTTTTTTAATCTTTCTTATGAAAATGTGAGGTTTTGTCTCAGTTAGCAGACAGGTTAATAAGTCTGTACTGTCACTAAAAGGAAATATTTTACTGTCCTGTTTATGTTAAAAAGCAACCACTTTAGAAATCAGAATCTTTTCAATTTAGATTAAAGCTAGTCTTTCCAGTGTCCCAATTAATTTTTTTTCTTCTTCTTTTTTTCACTTTATCAGGTTTCCTCTACAGCTGGAAAATGGACAGACTGTAGAGAGAACAGTGGCGCAATACTTCAGGGAAAAGTACAATTTACAGCTCAAGTACCCCCATCTGCCCTGCCTGCAAGTGGGGCAGGAGCAGAAACACACGTACCTGCCTTTGGAGGTGAGAGTCAAGAGATCTGAACTTACTGTACGTTAGCAGGAAGCTGGCTACCATTTCCTTCCACACATGCAGATGGCAGCCACCATCTCTTCCCTGATTTGTGGATTTTTGAACATCATCATTTCTAAACACTTTTAGAAGATTTTTTTTAGAAGATGTCTTGATCCTTGTTTAATGGTGCCCATATTGGCCATCCTCTTCACCACTCAGGTGTGCAACATTGTGGCAGGCCAGCGCTGCATTAAGAAATTAACTGACAACCAAACCTCCACCATGATCAAAGCCACGGCTCGCTCGGCACCGGACAGACAAGAGGAGATCAGCAGACTGGTGAGTTCATCATTTCGCTATTTAATGCTGCACTAACACAATAAAGAAAAGATACTCAGCAAAATATCTGATAGAAGATGGCGGAAAATCAACACTGACACAAGGCTTGCGTCCCAACTCTCATGTATAAATCTTTTGATCACATCATAGGTGCGCAGTGCCAACTACAACTCGGACCCCTTCGTTCAGGAGTTCCAGTTCCGTGTGCGGGACGAGATGGCGGAGGTGACGGGTCGCGTCCTGCCCGCCCCCATGCTGCAGTACGGCGGCAGGGTGAGCTCTGAACACTTTATGGTACCAGTCCCCTTTCACTCATGCGCCGTATGTTTGTTTGTGTTTGAGTAGAAGGCTAGAAATTTGGCATGGTTTGTGTTTAGTTTAACATTTAATATTATAATAATTATGAATGCTAATTTATAAGGAGAGTTAAGGCCCGTTCATACCTAGAATGGTAACTGTCATGATGACTATTAGCGTCCACATCAGTGGACGATATCGTTCTAAGCGCGGCACTGCAGTTACGTTGTCTGCTGCTTTAAATGCTCAAACTCTGATTGGCTGTCAATGTTTTTATCGTTCATCAGCTGAAACAATCTTTCTGAAAGTGATTCCAATGATATTGTTTCTCTGTGTCATCATCATTAAAAATGTGTGGACTCAGCTATAGCTTTACATTTAGAAAGATTTTTAGAAATATATCCAGTGTTGGGTGTAACTACTTACTAAGTAATAAGTTACTGTAATACTGTAATTGAATTTCTTTTCCCTTGAAAAAGTAATGTAATTTTTTTGTAATTGACTTACTGTAATTGAACTAAATACTGTACAGAACAATTATATATAATAATAATACAATAGTGGAATTAACATCAACATTTAAGGTCTAAGTTTAAAATGCATGTTTTTATGTATCCTTCTCACATAATAATTTGGTCAGTTAATACATTTTAATATTACTTATATACTACTTATATAGTTTTATATTATTTATTTGAATGAATTAAAAGCCGTTTCATGTCTATCCTTGAATCACTTATTTGTCGAGGTTGATATAGGATTTAGAAAGTAATTAAATACTTTTTGGAGAAAGTAATTTGTACAGTAATCTAATTACACTTTTGAAGATGTAATTAGTAACTAGTAATTAATTACTTTTTTAGAGTAACTTACCCAACACTGATATATCTTTAGCGTTATCGTCCTTGGTGTGAACGGGCCTTTAGTTGCTGTGTCTTGGAATGAAGTTTGTTGCTCATGTTCAATTGCTTGCTGTTTTAAAATATTGTTCTTTTGCATTTGGAAAATAACATTTCTTTTCTCATTTTGTATTTATTTATGTGTTTTTGTGATGTGATTTAGTCTAACTATTGTGAATATGTGTAGCTATTATAGGAATGTTTATAAAGCAGCATTTAATGTATGATTTTATACAACTGTTTAATTTTTTAACCTTAATAAGGGATAGTTCACCCAAAAAATTTAAATAAAAAATGGGAAGTCATCATTTACTTATCCTCGTGTCTTTGCAAACCCAAGCTCCAAACTTTCTGTTGTGGAACACAAAATAACAAATTCAAAGACAAATTTCTAAGCTGCTTTTTTCATGGAGTGGAAGTGAATGTTGATTATTGCTGTAAGCAAGAGTTAAAATAATTTGTACAGATATTTTTATGGTGACTAAATGTACATTTTGGCCTTTTCTTCATCTTGACAGCTCCTTTTTAAAACAATTATTTGTGTTCCACAAAAGGAAATTCAAAAGTTTGAGGAAATTATCATTACTTCTTTGAGCTAACTATCTAACTTTGAGAAAACAAATTGGTATGGTACTAAAATATATTTTTCACATGTTTAATATTTTTCAATTTAAACCAACAACATTTGCTTTAAAGGGATAGTTCACCCAAAAATGAAGATTCTATAATTTACTCACCCTCAAGTTATTTCCAAACCTGTATGAATTTCTTTCTTCTGCTGAATGCAAACTAATATATTTTAAACCAAACAGTTTTTCTCCATAATATGGAAGTCAATGGGTCCCATGAACTGTTTGCTTACCCATATTCTTCAAAATATATTTTGTCTTCAGCAGAAGAAAGAAGTTCATACAGGTTTGACTTTTTTTTAAGGTTGAGTAAATTATGACAGAATTTTGTTTTAGGGTGAACTATCCTTTTAAGATCCCAAAGTGAGAACTTTGAGGGTTTTTTCCCAGCTGTTGTATCACTGTATACTTTAATTAAAGTTTGGCCAAATATAAACATCCTATACTGTCTGAGTTTGTACACTATTTGATCTCAGTAAATTAAGACAACTTTGTATACGTGTTACAGAATCGTACAGTTGCCACCCCAAGCCATGGAGTGTGGGACATGAGAGGCAAGCAGTTTCACACTGGCGTGGAGATCAAGATGTGGGCCATTGCTTGCTTTGCCACTCAGAGACAATGCAGAGAGGAAGTTCTCAAGTAAAGCTTTCTCCATCTTTTGGTCATTAACAAAGCACTATTTATTACTGGAATTAAAACAGAAATACTGAAACATCTCTCTTTGTCTCTTTGCAGGGGCTTTACAGACCAGTTGCGGAAGATCTCTAAGGATGCAGGGATGCCCATACAGGGCCAGCCATGTTTCTGCAAATACGCTCAGGGAGCAGATAATGTGGAGCCCATGTTCCGTCACCTGAAAAACACCTACGCTGGCCTACAACTCATCATCGTCATACTGCCTGGGAAAACTCCTGTCTACGGTAACTATATATGAACAGATTCGGGCTCGTGTTAATGTGCTATTTGGTCATCAACGTCCTAAAGACCTTGTGATTTAGATTTGATTAGATTAATTTTAAAATGTATTTAAAATTGTATTTATTGTTACTGTGATGTGAGTTTTCAGCAGCTATTAATTAAGTCTCCATTGTCAGGATCCTGATTTGGTCTTCAAGAAACATTTCTCATTATTGTTGAAAACAGTTATGCTGCTTAATATTGTTTTATTTATTATATTTTCACATTTCTTTTTAATTATAATATTTTTAAAACCATGATACAAGATTATTTAATGAAAAGAAAGTTCAAAAGAACAACATTTATTTGAAGTGGAAAAGTTTTTATTATCAGTTTTGATATATTTAATGCATCTTTGCAGAATGAAAGTATCCTTTTTTTATCATACTCACCCCAAAGTTTTGAATGGTAGTGTTTATGTAAAATATGTAATTATACAGGGCATCCAGAAAGTATTCACAGTGCTTCACTTTTTCCACATTTTATGTTACTGCCTTATTCCTAAATGGATCAAATGTAAATGTAGTTCCTCAAAATTCTACAAATCCCATAATGACAACATGAAAGAAGTTTGTTTTAAATCTTTGCAAATTTATATTAAAAAAAGCATGTTTTTAAGTATTCACAGACTTTTCCCAATACTTTGTTGAAGCACCTTTGGCACCAATTACAGCCTCAAGTCTTTCTGAGTATGACGCTACAAGCTTGGCACACCTATTGTGGGACAGTTTCTAAAATTCTGTGCAGGACCTCTCAAGCGCTATCAGGTTGAATGGGGAGTGTTGGTACACAGCCATTTTCAGATCTCTGCAGAGATGTTCAAGTCTGGGCTCTGGCTGAGCCACTCAAGGACATTCACAGAGTTGTCCCGTAGCCACTCCTTTGTTATCTTGGCTGTGTGCTTAGGGTTGTTGTCCTGTTAGAATGAATGAATGAGGCATTTATATAGCGCTTTCATATGTACTACTGTACACCCAAAGCGCTTCAAACGCATGACAGGGGTCTCTCCTCAACCACCACCAGTGTGCAGCATCCACATGGATGATGCGACGGCAGCCACAGTACAACAGCGCCAGTGCGCTCACCACACACCAGCTATAGGTGGAGTGGAGAGAGGGTGATAGGGCCAATTCAATGGATGGGGATTATTAGGAGGCCTTGATTGGTAAGAGCCAATGGAGAGAATCTGGCCAGGACACTGGGGTTACACTTCTACTCTTTACGAGAAGTGCCATGGAATTTTTAATGACCACTGAGAGTCAGGACCTCGGTTTAACGTCTCATCCGAAGGACGGTGCTTGTTACAGTATAGTGTCCCCATCACTATACTGGGGTGTAAGGACCCACACATACCACAGCGTGAGAACCCTCTACTGGCCTCACTAACACCTCTTCCAGCAGAAACCTGGTTTTCCCAGTTGGTCTCCAATCCAGGTACTGACCAGGCTCAGCCCTGCTTAACTTCAGTGGGAAACCAGTCTTGGGCTACAGGGTGATATGGCTGCTGGAAGATGAGCCAAGGATGTCTCTGTACATTGCTGCATTTATCTTTTCCCTCGATCCTGACTAGTCTCCCAGTTCCTGCGACTTAAAAACATCCCCACAGCATGATGCTGCCGCCACCATGCTCCACTGTAGGAATGGTATTGGCCAGGTAATGAGCGGTGCCTGGTTTCCTCCAGACATGACGCTTGACATTCAGGCCAAAGAATTCAATCTTTGTTTCATCAGATCAGAGAATTTAGTTTCTCATGGTCTGCGAGTCCTTCAGGTGCCTTTTACTGAGGAGTGGCTTCTGTCTGGCCACTCTACCATACAGACATTATTAGTGGAGTGCTGCAGAGATGGTTGTTCTTCTGGAAGGTTCTCCTCTCTCCACAGAGAAATGCTGGAGCTTTGTCAGAGGGACCATCGGGTTCTTGGTCACCTCCCTGACTAAGGCCCTTCTTCCACGTTCACTCCGTTTGGGCAATCAAGTTGTAGAAACATCTCAAGGATGATCAGTGGAAACAGTTACAGAGCTTCAGTTATTTTCATAAAAAACTTTTCACGTTGTCATTATGGGGTATTGTTTGTAGAATTTTGAGGAAAATAATGAATTAAATCAATTTTTAAATAAGTCTGCATCGTAACAAAATGTGGAAAAAGTGAAGTGCTGTGAATACTTTCCAGATGCTCTGTATATTGTAATGAAATATGATTCAGTATTTTACAGGATAATGCACAGAAAATGTGTTGTTTGTATAGCAGATTTTTGCAACAGTTCAAGATATCGTAGTGTGCATGTTTTGGGGCAATCTCCAGCATGGCAGTATGGATAACAAGTATAGGGTATATACACAATAGACACATGTACAGTGTTAATAATATACACAAATTACACAGTGTATACATATTAAGGGACTTGTATACAAATAGTAAACAATGTACAATGCGACCTACAACACACAAAAAAATGTAAATTATAGACCAAAAAAAAGCCAATCTGGGTAGGAGCTTGCAACACATCAGTCATTCTCAGTGGCATCTTGGTGTCCTTAGTACACAGCCTTGGGAATTGTTTTTGTCAAATGAAATTAATTAAATTTGGCGTCCATTCTCCCATGAGCTGTTGGCTTTTGCACTGAAGTATGTGCTCTCGTTCTCCAGCGGAAGTGAAACGTGTTGGAGACACTCTTCTGGGAATGGCAACTCAGTGCGTTCAGGTGAAGAATGTGGTGAAGACCTCCCCTCAGACCCTCTCCAACCTGTGTCTCAAAATCAACGTCAAACTTGGTGGCATCAATAACATATTGGTACCCCATCAGCGGTAAGAGAAATCAAAAGTGAAACTTGATTCCCTGGTTAGAACACACTTTCCTGAAATGTACTAAACACCTTGTTTGTGTGCATTTATATTGTTTGTTTTTTAGCCCAACTGTTTTCCAGCAGCCCGTCATTTTTCTGGGAGCTGATGTCACTCATCCACCCGCAGGAGATGGCAAGAAACCGTCCATTGCAGCTGTGAGAAAGACCACATAGATGCACCTTTCATTCACCTTTCAAATTGTTGAACAGATGTAGATATTTTAAAGTCAGCATGGAATGGAAGTTGTGATCTAGTATTTGATTCCCTATTGTGACATAATCTGAATGAAATAGTGGCTGTGAAAAAAAATGTAGGCTGGGATTTTGGGGAATTTCCTATTTAAGTGACAGGTTCTCCTGTCATTTGAGAAGAGATGTCAATTGCAAAGGGAGTGAGGTTATTTTGATTAAAGATTACGAGGGCACATGAGTTTGCAAAGAAATACTGCAATTTTTCTCCCTCTCCTCACTTCAAATTTGTCACTGAACAGGTGGTGGGTAGCATGGACGCTCACCCCAGCAGGTACTGTGCTACAGTCCGTGTCCAGAGGCCCAGACAGGAAGTGATTCAAGACCTGGCGTCCATGGTGCGAGAGTTGCTCATCCAGTTCTACAAGTCCACCCACTACAAACCAACCAGAATCATCTTCTACAGGGATGGTGTGTCTGAGGGACAGTTCAGACAGGTGAGGCTCTCCAGCACCCCCTCTCTTCCCTTAGCCTTCTTACATGCAGTATTAGTTTTCATTAGTTCAGGTCTTAAATTGGATTTTTAAAAATGTGCAGCTTATGTCTTTCCTTCTAGGTGCTGTACTATGAGTTGCTGGCCATACGTGAAGCTTGTATCAGCCTTGAGAAGGAATATCAACCGGGAATCACCTACATCGTCGTACAGAAACGTCACCACACTCGTCTCTTCTGCGCTGACCGTACTGAGAGGGTAAATATGAGAGAGTTCTGGGGAAAACCTTCTCACTTTTTCTCACTCTTGTAACTCGCACACTCACTTTTACATTTATTTATTAGGTGGGCCGGAGTGGTAACATTCCAGCAGGTACCACAGTGGACACTGATATCACCCATCCGTATGAATTTGACTTTTATCTGTGCAGTCATGCTGGAATACAGGTATAAACACACACAGCACTGAGTGCATTTTTAGGCCTTTTTCACTGCATTATTGCCTGCTATATCGATTGATTGATTGATTGATTGATTGATTGAGTGATTTATTGCATTCACAATTACATAAATTGGAAGAAGTGAGCCTATTGCATTTCATCGAAATGATTATTTAACCCCATTTATCCAGGGTACAAGCCGACCTTCACATTACCACGTGCTATGGGACGACAACTGCTTTACAGCTGATGAGTTCCAGCTCTTGACCTACCAGCTGTGCCACACATACGTGCGCTGTACCCGCTCCGTCTCCATTCCTGCGCCAGCCTACTATGCCCACCTGGTGGCCTTTAGAGCCCGTTACCATTTAGTGGATAAAGAGCATGACAGGTGAGCTGTTTACTGGCCTGGTTGACGATGTCTAGGTCCATAGGAAGTAGAAGTTCTAGTTCAAGTGAAAGGCTTTTAGATGTCAATTACTTTGATTTGAATAGGCTTTGCATATTCTTGGTTGCCATAGGCGCTCAATATCCTTAATTTCAATGATTCAAAGTGTCGGTTTGAATTCAGGAAGTTGAATTATTCAAGCTAACCACCTAAAAGACAGTCAGATTCATACAGTCACAGGTTTTTGTGCTGCAATACCATATAAAAGTCTTTTTATTTGGACGCCAGAACATTATCTATTTTCTCAAGTCTTTAGTGCTAAAATTCCTTTTTCTCTTCTTTATTATTTCTGTGTTTCACTAACACTTTTTTTATTTTATTTTATATATTGTTGATGGCACTCTACTACTGTGTACAATGTGTTAAAGGTGCACTATGTAGTATTTTTGCAGTAACATATCCAAAAACCACTAGGCCAGTGTTATATATTTTGTTCAGTTGAATACTTACAATATCCCAAATGTTTCCAGCTATTTGTAAATTGTGAGAAAATTGCTATTTTAACCAAGGAGCCGGGACGTCTGAGCATAGCGTCTGAGGGAGTCGCCTGTCAATTGCTTCATATCTGCGTTACCCTCGGTTTCCGGTTTGATTTGGCAGAAACACTTTACTCTTAGCAGTGTGCAACAAGTGTCACAGCAGCCGCCGAGCGAACGCACAAAGTAACGTCATAACATCATTTTCAACAGACTCAAATATATCTAATATGAAAAACAGAGCTGTGTTACCTCATACTCATTACCGGAAAAGCGGAAATCGCGCCGGCGACTGTGTCCCGTCATAGTAAAAGTCCCGCTGCACACAAGACGTGTGTTGTTCATCTCATTAACAATCGCTCCTGTGGCCTTGCTCAGCTCCCACAACACTCGGTCCTGCTCTGCTTCATACTACAGTAACATTAATAACCGCATCCATCAACATTATTTTTGCCAGAGTCCTGTCCCGATTCTTTTTAACCGGCTGTGAGGTGAAGACCACATGTCCCAAGATGCTGTGCTCAAACTTGGCGTCATCAAACTACGCGTTTGTTTTGAACAGGCGCCCTCTAGAGGACGGAAAAGTTGCATAGTGTACCTTTTAAGTTTGTGATCTGTAAGACTTTCTAAAAAATTTTTAAAAGAAGTCTTTTATGCTCACTAAGGCTACATTTATTAAATTAGAAATAAAGTAAAAACAGTAATATTGTAAAATATTACAATTTAAAGTGTTTTTTTTCTATTTTAATATATTTTAAAATCTAATTTATTCCTTTGATGGCAAAGCTGAATTTTTTTTTTAGCATCATTACTCCAGTATTTAGTGTCACATGATCCTTCAGAAATAATTTTAATATACTGATTTGGTGCTCAAGAATAATGTTACAAAGGATTTTTTTTTATATAAATATTATGTATGTATGTATGTAGGTATGTATGTATATAATTTTTTTTTCTTTTTATAGAAATCTTTTGTTACATTACAAATATCTTACTAGTTGTGTTTCCATCCACCTATTTTTATGCTTATTTTGGGATATCGCATAAAAAAAAACACTGGCTGTAAACACCAAGATATGCATAAATTCTAAAAATGTGCATAAAAATTTGATAATTTCCGATTTCCAGGCATCCATCTCGGAAAACAAGTTGACGTAGCTATGTTTGTTGCGTTTCGTCTGCACGCTCTGAGGAGTAATATATTATACTGTATATATGAAAATATATTATAAATATTGGTTTCTACTATTGTATCTACTTCCATTCCTTAGTGATATTTATAGCCAGTTTATCAAGAAGTGATGATCGTGTTGTCTTCGACTGAATGGATGGGATTGGTGCTTTATTCGCAAATGTTTTATACGATATTCCAATGTTGTGCATTAGTTAAATGCGCACCTTTGGATGGAAAAAAGCTACTGTTGATCTTTGCTAAATTAAAGTATTAATTTCTTTAAAAACTAAAAAATCTTACTGACCCCAAACTTTTGAACAGTAGTGTACATACTGCATAAAGTTGTATCTCCTTGGTATGTCAGGGAAAATGTATGATTTCGCAGTGTAAATTTAGGCCTCTGCTCATTGCTTTCTTCTCTTTCACAGCGCGGAAGGCAGTCACGTGTCGGGCCAGAGTAATGGCCGAGATCCTCAGGCCCTGGCCAAAGCTGTGCAGATCCATCACGACACTCTGAGGACCATGTACTTTGCTTAGCCCCGCCTCCACCGACCTGTCAATCGCCGGTCATCGTGCACTTAGCGGAGGATGGGTTCTCCCAATCACAGGCTGCTAAAGAGAACCAAATGTAACAGAACTTACAGGAGGAACTAGCACTGTTATGCAATAGAAAAACAGCCAATCTTTCCAATCTCCTTCGCTTACTGATTGTTTTTAATATGTCGATTGCAGCTATACCATTATTTATTAGATTTATTAGATCTGTTTAGCTATTAATTTTGCCTGCTTAGGTCACAAAACCAAGCTTAAAGGATTGCTCGATCGAATCATGCTAGATCAGCGAATGAGGCAGTGTTATTTCTTTAGGATAGGCGTGATTAGCCCTGCTCATGCCGATTTCTTCTTCAGAGTTCAGTTTCACAGTTAATCAAACACACATAAAGCTGGACATCAATATCTTCAGGTTCAGCTTGAAACTAATCTTTGGAACACCTTAGGTTTAGGATTAGTATTCGATTAGGTTTGGTGAAGTCGGATTTTGGAGGAATGCCACTAGAGGGCAGTGCAAGGTTTTGCTAATAGTTTTTTATGATATCCTACTGTAGGTCCTGCGCTAGTCTATGACCAGTCTTGATATTGTCTCAGTAACTAGTAAATCATGTTTTTTCCAGAAAAATATAATCTAGCATCAGCAAAAAAGACGACTGAAATGTCATTCCATTTTGTCCCAACCAGTCGGAGATCCATATTTGTTTCTTTTCATCTCATTTACTATGTGTCACCTTTCTTCCAATTCCACAGTCTTTCAAATTATTCTTTATACCTCTGTGATGCATTAACTTTCTGGTCCATGCACTGCCTGGAAAATGTTGCACCTTGCGGTTCCTTACGGTTCCTGACGGTTTTCTTCCTGGCTCGCTCATTAAGCAGAGGTGACAGATTAGCTAACGGCTGCAGAATCACCAAAAGAGGAACTTTGAACTTTGAAACTCAAGGGTTGGTAAAAAGTTTCCACGTAGACAACCATGTTTATGTATGTGCGTTGAATGCTTTGTGCCGGTTTGTGTGCGCTTACAACGCAAGTGTTGGAATCAGTCAGAGCGTGACTGTAACACACTCGATGGATGTGTGTGCACGTATAATTCCACCCAAGGCCTGTTATCCATTAATATCCATTTTCCAACTGTTAGACATTTCATTCTCACTTGTTCTTTGAGCTTATTTATAATGTTGCTTCTAACTTAGTGCATCTGTAAATTATATATTTAACTGATCAGTTCCGCATTTTAGACCTGTGAACTATGACAAAAACTGTCCCATAAGCCTTTTAGTGCAATAAGCCAATTATTGACGGCTCTGTCGTAGACTTTCATTATACAATGCAAACAGTACCTTATTGAGTGAATGATGTCGTTTTAAAAATGTTTTGTTGTATGTGGCATTGTGTAAGTGAACTTGAACGCCATTGATATGGCAGGTTTTATTGAAATTAATAATGTGTTTTATGGCTGGAATGCTGGGTTGACTTTACAGAGGAGATGGTTACTCTCATGGATATGTTGTATGGAAAAGGCTCAGTTTGCTATTAAGATCTTGGACAAACCTTTTAATGTAAAAAGTCAAGTGAGACAAAGTGCCTGTTTTATAGGAAATATCCCTAAAATGCAATTCTATTGGGGTACATTTTAAATAAATATATATTTAAAGTAAGTGGCATGTACATACGGTTGGACAGATATTTCGCTATTGAAACTGTTATTAAGGTCATTTTGTTGTCAAGGGCAATTTGAATTGTTGAATTAACGTAGAACCTACTAAAAGACCTGGGTCATTTGCTTTCTTTTAAACTGTCTTTTGAATTGTCAAACATTTGTTTTGAACATTCGAACTTTCAAACATTCTTTTGAACTTTCAAAAGCTCTTTGAACTTTCTTTTTCACTCTTTCAAACTTTTGTACTTTTGAATTTTCAAATCGTCTTTGAACTTTTAAACTTTCTTTTGAACATTTGAATTTTCAAACGGTCGTTTGAACTTTCAAACTTTATTTTGAATGTTTTAATTTTCAGATGTTTATTTTGAATGTTTGAATTTTCAGATGTTTGTTTTGAATTTTCAAACGTTCTTTTCAAACATTCGTTTGAACTTTAAAACACTTTATCTGGATCTCTTTTCATCAAACCCCTGCTTTTTCATAGCCCCTGTGTATTCAACTTGCATTCCACACAGACCAAACCAATGTGCCTCCGAAAACAGGGGTGGTAGGGAGTATTGAGTAAAGGCATTTGGACTGTGGTTTAGGTGGATGGTTATATTTGTTAACTCTGTGTCCTCTGGCACACTTTCACATTGCTCTTAATGTGAATGGCACTGTGGTCTTTTCTCCCTATAGCCACAAATACATCTTGACCAGTGTAGCTGCTATTTTACATAACTACATCTGCTTTTATATGTGGAGAGGGAGCAAGAGATATGACTGACAAATATATTGCTGCACTTAAAAAGCTGTACCGTCTCAGATTTGGCGACACGCCCGAGGTGCTAAGAGGTGTGGTGCTGTAATTCGGGGGGTGTTAACCACACTAATCTCTATCTGCTCCACATTTCCTGTGAATACTTGTCATGGAGTGTTTCACCAGGATTTTAGAGCCTTGTTTGGGTTTTTTTTTTTTTCAGAGTGTGATGTTCGGTTAGCTCGCTTATTTTTCTAAACAGAAAATAATCCATTTTGGCAAATTACCAGACTCACATACTTGTTCTAATATTCAAACAGTTTTAGCGAGTTAACTGGAAAAAGTTCTGTAAAAACAAATTGCGCTAATGTCAAATTGCTTCGGTGCTCTTTTTCTTTTGTTTCAATGTGCTGAGAACTGTTACTTCTCTGCCGCTACCAGCATTTGAACTTACTTGAATAAGGGGAGTGATCAGTAGAACCTGCACCCATATGCATGTTTGGCTTTAGATGGCAGCTTATACAGCCTTCTGAAGTTGCCACGGAATAAATTGCAAAAAAAGTAGGTGGGGCATTGCATAGGGGTGGTGCTATTCTAGTTAGTGGGTGTGGCTTAAACAGCACCTCCCACTACAACTGTGACACGACACTCTCCACCCCTCGGCTTAAAGCTGGACTGCGGATACCTTAAAGCATTTTGAGAATTGTATTTGTATATTTTTAAAAATCACGGAACTGCATAATGCACATCAATTATTTTTGCTAACAAAGTCTATGAAAGATAGTGATGTTAATCATGATAGTGAGTAATATAAATTGGGCTAATATGCAATAGACTATTGACTAGTAGATTCGTCTCGTATTGTTTTTCGGAAGTCGTTTGTGAGTGTCTCAGCATCGTCCTATGGTATTTATGACAGAAATGACGTTGCTCACAAAGGGATGAACCTTCAGCCCTCTTTTTATCCTTACGCTTTATTTCCATTTCAGTTTATTAAAAAACAGGGCAATTCACACACAAGCACATTTGAGAACGCCTGTAGGCTACTAGTCCTCTTGAACTCGTCATATTATTGGTGTCTGAATAGATGAGTGATTGTTTTCTTCAAACCTAGAGTATTTGCTGCTTGACTTTATTTTCCTGACTTTGTTGAGGTGAAGATTCATCCTTTGGGCAGATGAGTTAGTGGAATGTGCCTTTTCTGATGGTGCTGTTCTCATACAGATAAAATCCCTTTTTAAGGGCCCAACAAGCCTATATTGAAGTTATATTGATATATACTGTAAAATGTGTGTTTAAGAGTGTTAAAACTGTATGTGTGGGTGTGATTGTGCCTCTTTATTCGCCAAGAACACATTAAATCACAGAGCTTGCCAGTTGCGGTCTCTGGACCAAAATTTCTACAAGGGTTATACTTTTTGTAAAGATTTGGCACTGCAAAACTAATAGATCAAGCACTGACTATATACTGTATGAAGCCTGAAAACTTAGCCCAAGTGATATTTTCTCTTTATTTTTTGTCTCCAGTCCATTTTTAACAACCAGTGTCAAATCGGGGTTCTCTATACACGATGAAATAGCAATAACACAATTGGTAATGTCACTAAATATTTGGCCTGAATTCCAACTTCAGACACCTTTTCTTAAATGAAATTCACAAATCCAACTGTTACATTTACTAACATGACATGTTTAATCAGGTTGATTTGGTGATTTATAAAATGATGCTATTTATATCTATGCAAGCTTCTTCTCATCTTGAAGGAGCTTCATAGGATTCTTTAAAGTCAGCACACTTTCCATTGTGATGCAACACACATTCAACACTCTGATGTAATGGTTTAGTTATGGTGTGATGAAATAATATTAATGATTGATAACAGTCCAGTTATAAACTGTCCAGTTTTAAAATATATATTTGTCTCTCTTTGTTTTATCTCAACCCTTCCAATTGTGGTCTCTCATTGGGTCTTTTTATTTGGTTGTTCTATTTAATTGTCAATATTTCAATTAAAATGTATGTGTGCAAACTTTGATGGATATGTCTTTTGAACTGTTTGTCTTGGGCAAAAATGATACATATGAATAAATATTGAATGTACATGCTTTTTTTTTTACTGTGCAAGAAAGGTGTGTGTAGCTCAGTCTTGTTATTAGCTAAAATGTAAAAATAATTTTCTGTACTTGAAATAATGCTAAAATAAAATATTAATCTTAGATGGAAAATGTAAACTTTAAAATTTGAAATTTTTCCTTGGCAACTAACTGAAAAAAGTTGAATCTGAATAAAAATAAAGCTATATACAGGGGACTCGTGTCACCGTGGGGACCTAAATTGAGGTCCCCATGAGGAAACAAGCTTATAAATAATACAGAATTAGTTTTTTTTTTTTTTTGAAAATGTAAAAATGCTGAATGTTTCCTGTGATGGGTAGGTTTAGGGGCAGGGGCAGTGTAGGGGGATAGAAAATACGGTTTGTACAGTATACAAACCATTATGTCTATGGAGAGTCCCCTCAAAGATAGTAAATCCGACGTGTGTGTGTGTGTGTAACAAAAAAACAATAAAAATTATAGAAGCACAGCAACATTTCTAAAACATATTAAATACTTATTTGATATAATATCTTCAATATATAAAAACAATAACATTTTTATTCATGATTTATCACAACTTTTATCTTTTATCAAATCAACTTGGATAATTGATGTGATTTTACATTAAAAAAATTGAGTTTCTATTTATTAAACCAATCTTCTTTGTTGTGTTATTTCTTTTTTATTTCAATGAATTTAAAATTTGAACGTACCAACTTACTCTAAGTTAAACCAACAAAAAATTCCTTCCTGTGGATCCTTTAGAATAGGTTTTGTAGCAACTCATAGGGTAAAAACTGCACTTAATGTTATAAGTATTACATAATTATTGTACTAAAATGCTCTTAATTTTCTAAGCGCTGTAAATGCTAAGGAAGAATTATTTTTCTGTAGCCAAGAAAAATACCCTTCACTTAGAATGAATTAATAATCAATACTGAGTGTTCACAGGATGAACTGATTGATTGATTGTAATTTTAATGTAGTTACATCAAGTTAATCTCATTAACTGATTCAAATATTCATAATTAATAACTAATAGAGTTATGAATAATTATTAATATTTCCCCTTTGAGCTAATGCACTACAATTATTATTCCTTTACAGTATAGTTAATAATAATAGTATCAGTAATCTGGTGGGTTTTGTATGCAGGTTAAGACTGGATTTATATTTTTAAATGTACTATAAAGGAATACCAATGCTTTATGTTTAACAAAAATATAATAATTGCATGAATATTTAAATCTGTTGCATTTAGCAGGTAGTTTGGATTGCAACATTTTTAAATGTACTGTAAAGGAATACTAATATTTATGTTTTAAAAGCTATTACAATTATGACAATGTTTTGGTGAGTTTATGATGTAATAAATGTTTCAATGTAATAATTGTTGTTACATTGTGAGCTCAATATTTTATTACTTTTAGAGAATATTACATTATGAGTTGCTATGGTTTTCCTTTCATAGATTTGTTTAAATCTAACAGATGTAGATGAGTGAAGCAAGAACGGCTAACACAGTAAGATTAGATAAATAGAAATGTTGATAAATACTTTATTAATCCCAAAAAATAAAATGAAATGCCCAGAGAAATACATCTTTTGAATGACAAGATAAAACCCATTGATTTAAAATATGACCTTTCAGTCTTTAAAAGTGCCATTAAAAAAACACACACAAGGTGGATTTTGAGAAAAACAAAATGGCTCAGCCCTCACTATATCAGCATTATTGCACAAAATACAACCCTGTCTTCTCACCCTATCACAACTCTCACATCTTTTATTAAAGAAATCAAATGCAATCAAACCTATGAATATTTTTTATTTGCTTTGAGACCATCTATAGGCTGGTGTTCTACAGAAAAAGTGGACAAGAATACCCTTTCAACAAATATACAGCATACCTTTAAAAACTGACTAGAAGTAACAAGTAGCAATAATGTTCATGGCTGTGATGTAAACTGAAGGTTATTGGCTATTTTAAAGGGGACCTATTATGCCCTCTTTCAGAATCTTGATTTGGTTTTTATAGGGTCTACTACAATAGGTTTTCATGTTTGAATGTAAAAACACATATTTTTCTCTGTTTTAGTTCCTGTCTCAATAAAGCCCCTCCTTCCAAAAAGCGCAATGTGCTCTGATTGCTCGGCTGGACAAGTGTACTGTGATTGGTCAACCACTTCCAGCGAGTTTTTGAAATGTCACAACGCTTATCATAACTGCAAGTTTCAATACATTACTACCGCAACTCAACCACCCCTATGGCTTTAACAGCAACATTAATCACTAAAGGAAAAAAAGCATAATAGGGCCCCTTTAAAGCCCAGACTTCCTTTTTCAATTTTCTTTTTTTCTACTACTGTATGCACTCAACATGAGTATATTGCCCTAAACGTATTCTAAATTAAAGGTAGGGTAGGTAAGAATTATCTAAAACACTTTTGTCCAAATTTGTTTAAACTTTCTTTATATGTCAACACATAATTAAAATGTAAGTAGTCTGAAAAAGAGAGTATAAAAATCGAGTGACTCTAGACTTTTTAATCTGCAATAAACACCGCTCATTATTTTCATTCGGGACGAATCAAGTGATTGGCTTGTGCTGTCACTCTCTCTCGCTACCATGGTTACCACCCCTTTTGCTACAGGATCTGCCCACATGCACGCACCTCTACTTCCTCGGGCTCGGGCAGTAGTTGCCCGCCCTCTTGCAAGACCTCCTCTGTATACATGAAGTATAGGCCTTCCCTGTACATCACCTAGCAGCACCAGCACCGCGTCAGACACGCTTCTAGTGTGCAAAGACATGGAAAACGCCACGCTCACGACACGCTTGCAGTGTGTCGCCGGCCTTAATGCGTCTTCCAGCTGAGCGGTCGGCGGAGCGCGTTCATGTGTTTTGGGGGCGCGGCTTTGGAAAGAGCCCAGAAGGGAGAAGGTGGAGTGAATGGATATAATGAGCTGTCTTTAAAACAGTCGTGAGAGGTCTACAGACACTCAATTTTTATACTTTCTTTTTCAGAGTACTTACATTTTAATTATGTATTGATATATAAAGAAAGTTTAAATAAATTTGGAAAAACATTTTTAACCAATTCTTACCTACCCTACCTTTAATTCTACAAAGTGCTGGAAACATCCATGTTTTGTTTTTTTTCATGAAATTTCATTGGTTTGGCAGTTTCGTTGGGATTTCCTATAGCAGTTAACCCGTTCCACCTCGTTTTGTAGATTGGACTGAAATCTGTAGACCAGGGTTGTCCAAAGTTGGTCCTGGAGGGCCACTGTCCTGCAGAGTTTAGCTCCAACTTACCTTAACACACCTGTCTGGAAGTTTCTAATATGCCTTGTGAGATATTGATTAGCTGGTTACGGTGTGTTTTGTTAGGATTGAAGCTCTGAAGGACAGTTGCCCTCCAGGAGCAGGATCGGACACCCCTGCTGTCGACGGTACAGGCACTGTCACGTCCGTGGATGTGCTTAGTGACGTGCCACCTAATCGTCCTGAAGTATCTATTCAAAGACCGGCCGTCTGTAGTCAGAAATAAACATGGTCAGTAACAATACATCTGTATTTTTTCCGATAAGTGTTGGTAAACAGGTGAATGTGTACTCACGTTTCGTCATGGTCTCTTTGGGGCTGTTCTTCGTGCTCCTCTAGAGTTAAAGAAACATCAGCCATCAGGAAGGAGTCTGTGGAGCAGTTGCTGATCCTCATGGGTGCAAGGCGCCGGAGTCTGTTGGGCGTCCAGGGCAGGCGTCTCTGGGCCCTCTGGGAGGGTGCGACAGCCATGTCCATCTCAGTCTCCATTAGCCAGGGTGGGCTGTGATTAGGACTCTCCATATCTGGCATGAATGCTGGATTCTCTATGCCAGCTTCAATGAGATATGGAGAAGACATACACAAACTTACGTATGCAAATGTGTTTTAACGCTGTTGTATGGTTTATTGCTCTTTATTTACAAAGGAACATCTTTTCAGACCGTTTTCTTACCTCCAACTGTATATGTGTCTCTCATGAAAGTATTATTCACACCTGTCTCACTACCCACAGCACTGTCAACTAAAAATACAAAATTACGATTAGTCAAAAACCAAAAAAAAAAAAGTATGTTTATTTATTCAGTTTATTTAATTTTCTTCCAGGGCATATATTTAAAATAAATACATATATATATATACAGTATATATATATATATATATATATATATATATATATATATATATATATATATATATATATATATATATATATATATATACTGTATATATATACTGTATATATATACTGTATATATGCCAGAATTAATTTTGGCTTGTACGGCCCCTTATAAAAATATTTATACACATATATACTGTATATGTGTGAGATACACATATACACAGACAAGCACGCACACACATGATATATATAGATGTAGTAATATATATATACTATATGTATGAATTGCATATATTTAAAACATACACAGATTCATTCATTCAAATTAATAAAAATAAGCTCCTTTTATATCCAGCTTCTCTGTGTCATAAATCTTAATAAATTATGCAAATAAAAAATATATATTGTTACCTTCATCTCCATATAGATGGCCTGTGCCCTCTACGTGTCCATTAGACATCTGAAAATATGTATACATTTTGAGATGCAATCCTATTCAATCCCAAATCCTGACTGATTTTTTTGAAAGAGGCATCTTGGAGGTCTAATACCTGATGTGTTAGCTCCTTCTTGTGGTGCTTAGTGATCTTTTTGGCAGGGTTGACACCCATCTTAGCAGATTTGAAGGACTCGAGGCGGCTCCTCATGGTCCTCTGAAAGATCTCCTGCACCTCGTCTTCACTCTGGTTGATGCCGAATTGACTGCGACTGTATTTGTGACGGTGCTGCTCAGAAAGAGAGGAACAGATAGGCCAAATGAGATGCAAACTCTATGCATGTGTGAATGTGTGTCGGAGAAGCGATTCATACATGCTTTCTGCTCCGGTACAGGTGCTGCTGTAGAAGATGATGGGCACTGATGTCATCCACCGCATTCTTCCTGTCTTGCCCGTGGATATCCAGGGATATCGACGGAATAGTGTCTTTTCTAATCAACAAGAGACGAAACAATCTTAGTTATTGCCACGTTTCACCAACTAGGAATTTATTTGTCAAATTTCAGAGCTTTGTGCATTGCAACCCTGGCAAAGATTCTTAGTTCCATATGTAGATCTGATTATTCCTCTCCTTCATTAGCCATAATTGTTTTATGATCAACATTGATTAAGCAATTGTGTTTAAATGTGTTTTCAACATTGTCAGTGCACTTACACAATTGAGGTTACTGAAATATTTCCAATTCCAAACTCGTAATTTGACATATCAACCATTATATCAGGCATCACATCTGCAAATTCTGAACCAAATTGTTTTTTGAAATCTATGTTGGCTGCTTCATCGCTACGGATGAAGGCCAGAGAACCTTGGCGTTCACCCTACATTAAGAAAGAAAGAGGTTACACATTTTTTATGATCTTTATTGTTGACAGTCACAGTACTGAAGCAAATGTGTATTGCAAAGCAATTTACTATACTTGTATATGAAACTATTGCAAACTTGGTTGTTAATGGAAACATGCCGTTTACGGTGACAAAAAGGCAATATTATGCTATATATGAAGCCAGTCAATGATCTCACCTCACTGACGTAGTTCATAGCGTCCTCCAGATTGAGTTTGTGGAAGATATTAAAGAGGTAGTCTTTGTTTTTTCTGGCCTTAGGTTTCATCAATATCCTGCTGATATAGTTCTCCTCAAACCTGTTCCAACTGAGCAAGAGTATTAACACATTTAATATTAACACATTTAATACGTATAAATACTTGAGGTTATTCATCAAAGCGAGGACAGCATACCCTCTGGTCCACCAGTTATCTCCTATACGGCCACAAATGTCCTCCACTGCTGCTAGTATGTGGTCAAATGCCTATAAACACACCATAAAACATGACTAAAAAAATACATATTTTCTATGTATATATATATGCATATGTGTATGTATACAAAAACACAAAAAACTAAATAAAAAAAATTTATATCATATTTAAACAATATGCATAATTTAAGCATTATACATAAATATAATACATTTAAATACATAAGTAAGCAAACAAAATTTTAATATTTATTTAATATTTAAACGTGTGTGTGTTTGTGTGTTTGATTTTATAAATATATACATACAGTTTTTAATAAATACAAAAAATGTAAATACATAAATACGCAAACTAAATTTAAATATTGATATCATATTTAAACGTGTGTGTGTGTGTGTGTGTTTGATTTTATAAATATATACATACATAGTTTTAAATAAATACAATAAATTTAAATACGAAAATAAATATTTAAAGAAACTAATAAATACATTATATATATATATATATATATATATATATATATATATATATATATATATATATATATATATATATATACATATATATATATATATATATATATATATATATATATATATATACACATTTAAAAAACAATACATCATAAATAAATACAATAAATAAATACAATAAATCATATTTAAACAAACTAATAAATAAATAATGTTGGCACAATTGCCAGTTAGCAATAGTTACCCTATTGTTCAGTTTCTCAACGAGTTTCAAGTCAGAATGAGCTGCTCTTTTGACCTTGAGCCACTGAACCAATGGCTTCATTGTGATTCCCTAAAAACAAACAACACCCATTATTTAACTACAGGACATTCAAAAAATTATCTAACCGTTTTGAGTCTCATAATTATTATGGGTGGGTTATTAACCTGAAGAATGACAGTGAAATACACCACAATGAGTGTGGTACTAATCATCAAATTCTTCTCTGGGATCTTGTCTTTGTCTAGCATGGCTGCTAATCCGTACGCCACTGCCCCTCGCAGGCCACCGTAGCTCATGACAACCTGGTCAATGACCTCAATGGGAACCAATCTGAACTTGTTTAACATCCAGGTAAACAAGAAAACACCTGCAAATATAAAACAAACATTCATAATTAAAACACACATTTCAGACTCAGATTTCAGATTGTTTGAAAGAGGATGCCTTGTCTATTTTGGAAAAGTTATTTTTAATGCAATTGTCTGTATTTTAATTGTTCTATCATCCTTTGTCCAATCTCAAGATAATTAAAAAAAAACAATTATGAACCTGCCATTAGCATTCAAGAGTCCATGATTCTATCTGAGTCTACATACAACTAAGATATCAATTTAAAACATAAACCGCGCGCTTGTGTGTGTGTATGTACACACACACACACACACACACACACACACACACACACACACACACACACACACACACACACACACACACACACACACACACACACACACAGGCCATACAGCTGCTATTTCAGCATATACTCTTTTATAATATTTAGGTATTTAATATATATAATATTTATAAATAATGCTATAGAAATGCAGCATCACCGCAGATATTTATTAATAGAGTTCATGATATGAAATAATGCATTTATGAGAGTTTATGATTTAGCGTGTAAAAAGTACTCAAAAATGTTACTCAAGAGACAAGTACAAGTTCTGAGTGAAAATTTTCCTCAATTAAAAGTAAAAGTATCTGGCCAGAATCATACTTGAGTAAAAGTAAAAAAGTACCACATTAAAATTGTACTTGAGTATTAAAAAAGTAAAAGTAGCGTAAAAGTAGCTTCAAAAATGAAAACTAGAGATTCTTCTTTAAGCTTCTAATCTCTAAAAACATGAAGTGAATGAACCACATACAAGGTTTTATCCTGCTTTAGAACTGTTTGTATTTAATTATCAAACTATAAGACTAATACCTCATGTCAGAAGGCAACATGCTACTCAAAGTTGTAAAACCTCTGGTTTATCTTAAAGCGATAGTTCACCAAAAATGAAAATGTGATGTTTATCTGCTTATCCCCAGGACATCTAAACTATAGGTGACTTTGTTTCTTCAGTAGAACACAAATTAAGATTTTTAACTCTGTTTTGTAACAGTCGTATAATGCATGTGAATGGAAACAAAATCTATGAGAGTAAAAAAACATGCACAGACAAATCCATATTAAAGATGGCATGAATTCAAATTTTACAATTTGTATTTTTATATGTAATATTGTAGTTTTTACTGTAAATGATTTATCTGTGCACTTCATTAATTAAAAAATTCATTTACCCTTATAATCTTTAATCAAATACATTAACCTCCCCTCCCCCCTCGAAACGACTTCTCTCCCGGTCATGTGCTATGACGCGAGGGCGGGGCTATCGTGCTCTGTCTCGTTTCTGCGCCGCCTCCAGACACCTGCAAACTGGCATTCAAATCTGCCTCCGTTTTGTTAGCAACGCCCAACTTCCAACGATCCAATCATTCCCAAAGGACAAAATCAAGCCCGGCCCTAAATTTTTTCTAATTTTAGAGGCCGTTTCAATCGGATAAATGTCATAATACGGAGAAAAAGACAATCTCAACTTCCGTTTCATGCCGACTTTAAACCTCATGCTTTAAAGTATTACACATTGATGTCTTAAGACTCGACACGATCGGTATGTGCGAGAAACCGGACAGTATTTATATCTTTTTTTTATTACCTCGAATAGGATCTATGTCCGAAACTCATTTAGGGTGTTCTCGCACAAACCGATTGTCTCGTGTCTTTGGACATCAATGTGTCGTCACGAGCTGCAGGGGTTTAATATGGATTTGTCTGTGCATGTTTTTTTTTACTCTCATAGATGATGCTAGTAGTCATGTACCATTGACATGCATTATACGACGGACAGACTGCAACGGTTGGACGGTTGTGTTCTACTAAAGAAACAAAGAAACCTACATGTAAGCAGATAAACATCACTTTTTTTTTTTTGGGTGAACTATCCCTTTAAGCAGAAGCTGATTTTCTAAATTGTGAGTGTCAAGCCTCTTTTGGGGCTGAAAAGCATTCTTGCAGTGCTGAAAAGCCTCTCACTCTAATTTCCAGGTCAAGGTGCTGTGCATTGTGGTAACTGATGCAACATGATGTCACTTCCCAAGGACCAATGAACATGTCTGACCAATTTCATGGAATGTGAAAATGAATCTTATTGGCAGAATACATACATTTAAATTAAACATTTAAAATAAACTGGGCATCAGCGCAATTCAATTGGTTTGGTAATAGCAAGGGAAAATAGAATGGTCTCCAAAAAAGAAGTACTTTTTGACTGTAAATAAAATTGTAAGGAGTAAAAAGTACTTTTTTTTTCTTAAAAAATGTATTTAAGTGAAATTATTGATTTTTAATTGTACTCAAGTAAAGTAAAAATCCCGACAAATAATACTTAAGTACAGTAATCAAGTGAAATTACTCAAGTACTTTAGACCTCTGAGAATGAATATTGTAGCACCACTTATTACCCAGCTTTGGACAGGAATATTTGATCAATCCGTTTGCAAAACGGGTTTGTGGGACTGTTTACAGTGAAGTGTACTATGGAAACATTTTTTTTTTTTTTTACTATGATTTGATGTGCTGTTTAACTTCACTCACCTATAATCCTGAAGATAAAGATGAAGAGGAGAGTGAGGAGAATGAAACCTGTGTTCCAGACCCATATCTCGAATCAATGGCTGTAATGCCCAAGAATAGAAAGATCATAGTTTCTGAGCCATTCGCAAGCACCTTCATTGCATGACGAACCGTTGTGACCGATTTTTCATCCATGTTGGCGTTCACATATTTCTGACAGCAGACACCACAGAAAGTGATCCTGTGACACAGAAAGCCAATCTTTTTCATGAGCTAAATGAACTGCCTGAAACATTATGCTAATGTTGTATTACAGTATATTCCCAAATTCTCTGTATGTGTTACATTGTTCAAGAGTCTCTTACGAAAGTATAGCAGAGAGGGAGAGCATTTCTGCTGTCAGGTAAGCCAGATATCCCACCACAAAGACAAAGCCGGCTTCGATGATCTGAATGTGTTTGGTGCATCTGGTCAGCAGGGACAGCAGGATGGCGAACACAACGCCAAGAAACGAGCCTCCAAATGCCACCACAACGAATGAAACTATAGGAACACAAAAGGGAAGTGGGAAAAAAATTAACACTAATAAAAGTTTCAAGTTAAATGAATTTATATTATAAATTTTTCATAAATATATATAGGGGTGGAGTTGAGTATTCATACAAATGCCCTTTAAAATCTCTGCAGCGTCAATCCTTGGGCCTCCAAGAGCAACAAAAGCATCAAATACATTGTAAAGCACCTAAAAAGAGAGACAAAAAAAGATGATCCCAACAAATTGTTTTGCTAACATTCCCTATAAGTTATTAAAATGTTGTTTTCTGGATGTTCCCAGTTTTTTTCTTAGTTATGCGAATATTAAGGAAACATTTGATCATTTTTCAAACATTATGGCGTTGTTACTTTTGAAAGTTCTCTGAATAACATTTAAACAACGTTAAATGAACATCCAACTAAAACGTTGTATAAATAACGACGGAGCAGAGGAGACATGGAGCCAGGGTGACCCTGCAGGTCCGGAGGTCCAAGGCGGAGCTTACGGCTCATGGGACCGAGGCGGAGGCGGGGATCTGGAAGACGACAGTGGACTGAGGACAATGGTAGAGCCTGAGGTTTCAGTAGTCATGTAAAAGCAATAACTAAATCAGCATACTATCATCTCAAAAATATTGCAAGGATTAGATGCTTAGTTTCCAGTCAAGACCTTGTTCAAGAAACTTGTTCATGCTTTCATCACCAGCAGGGTGGACTACTGTAATGTTCTCCTCACTTGCCTTCCCAAAAAGACCATTAGACAGCTGCGGCTCATACAGAACGCTGCTGCCAGGATTCTGAGCAGAACCAGAAAATATGAACATATCACACCAGTCCTCAGGTCCCTGCACTGGCTTCCAGTTACATTTAGAATAGATTTTAAAGCACTGTTACTTGTTTATAAATCGCGCTATGGCCTAGGACCTCAATACATTTCAGATATGCTGATTGAATATCACATATAGCCAGATCTTCAGGCTGACAGCAGAAGCTCTGGACTCCATCACAGCTTTCATTGATCGAGGACATGTTACATGTAAGGCAAACAATCACAGTTCGTTTTGTTCCGTGTCATGTTTAGGGGCGTTAAAATGTAAAGTCGATGTCCCTGCAATAACAGTCCGGCATGCATCTATAAAGTATTCATTCAAGAACAACGTGCAAATTTACTGCGACAATAGAGCCGCAAACTTCACATAACTTTTAAAAATCCAGCGTTTAGTAGATCCTGGACTACAGCTGATGAATGGAAAAGAATGCCGGGTCTCGAGCACAACACGTTGAAAAAGAGACATGGCATATTTACACATAAAAACTATTAAAAAGCTTACTGTAAACAGTTCAGAGTAATAACATAATCTCCATTGGCCCAAAGCGGACTTCTTACATAAGTGCATTCTGATTTCTTATGTGGTAATCTTCATTCCACATTTCCACACAGTATCATACCAGTAATTTACTGGTAAAGTTACAACATCCCTTACTGGTAAATTGACAGAACCGATTTACTGGTATTTTTGAAAATGTACTGGTCTCTTACCGGCAGAGGTGGACAGTAACTAAGTGAATTTACTTGAGTACTGTACTTAAGTACACTTTTTGAGTATCTGTACTTTACTTGAGAATATTTTTTTCTGGAAACAGATTACTTTACCACTACATTTGAAAGACACATTTTTTTTTTTTGCAGACAGCCTTGTAGGCTATATCACAGGCGAAGCAATGCTACTTGGGCGCAGAGATATCACGCAACACATGCACAACATACGCCGGTATGTTGACAGAAGTTTGGGGTCTTAATCTGCATCACTATTTGTACTTGTTGTGAATACGCAGGCCACAAGAAGTAATTAGGTGTTGTTGTTTTTTAATCACTTTTACTTGGGACATGCTAGCTGGCAACATAAGAATCCCTTCATTATGCTAAGCTAAGCTAGCAGCGACCCTGCCAAACTAAAACAATGCATGCACAAAAATGAATTTGCCCACATATATGTAGGAAAGATGTTGAAAAGCCTCATTTCTAAAAACGGTGGAGTGTTCCTTTAAGTACAAATCTGTTTTTAAAACTTTCACTTGTAATGGAGTAATATTTGACCAGTAGTGCTTTTACTTTTACTCAGTTAATAGAGTTGTGAACTTTGTCCATCTGTGCTTAATGTAATTTACCATTAAAGACTGTATGTGTGAAAGGGGTTATTGATGATATAGGACAAAGAACTGAACAAAACAGTACTTATACCAGAACTAACCGAGGGAACTAATGAGTTAAATAACAAGCAACAGGTGAACTGAATGAAACTGACAGAGACAAGAAACTAGGTCAAGACAGGAACAAAGACAACACAACAAAACATACTCCTGAAATGTAGAGCTTTTTAGGAAATTAATACTCACCACTGTGACGCCATCATTGAGCAGAGACTCCCCAAACACCAAGATAAAGAGCACCTCGTTCACATGCACTTCCTCGAAAACAGCAATCACAGCCACTGGGTCCACCGCAGCTATTAAACTACCAAACAACAGGAATTGCAGGAGACCGATGTCCAAGTTACCTGATGATTACAGAAATTGACAAATCAATTCAGTATTTTCTATAATGGCATATACTAAACACTACTGAATTAATTTCTGAATCAATAAGGGCTTTACAGTATATCCTTGTTTTGTTTAAAGAGGAATTAAGTGAGCGTGATCTGTAAGAAAGACACACAATGTGCACTAAATTACATGCAGATTAGCAGAACAGTATGAATGCAGAAAATTACAGTATTGAATTTACCCATTGCTCCGGCCTCATAGCAGCCCCAAAGCGAGAGGCCTACTGTGGCTGCGTTCCAGCAGGTTCCGAAGATGGCGTAAATGAGAATGGCACCCAGGTTGCTGAAAAACAGCTTGTTGGGCATAAAATAACTTGCATCCAAGATGATCTGGGGCAGCAAGTAGAAGAAGAAAGTGGTAGGAAGCAGTTTGAAAGTCTGTGCCTTGTCTGCTCCCCAGACGATTCCTCCCAAAATAAAGCCCACAATGATGAGCAGACCACTCTCTGGGATCACACTGATGACATGATGGTTTAGTTCAATCACTAGATACAGAGAGACATGAGAACAGATGACAATTTTACACAAAGAAAGGTAATATTTTTGACGATAAGTTTATGATTCTTGTGATCTTTAAAAACATTAAGTCTTATTATGCTTCAAATGAATGCTTTGAAATTACTTTTGTAGTCATCTATGTTCAAGATGTGGATTATTATTATCATTATTATTATTATTATTATTATTACTATTATTATTATTACTATTATTATTATTTGATGTTTTTTGGGGCATATCCTCATATTATCCTAGAGTTCATATGTATGTTTTGTGAGCTTTAAATACTACATTCACAAGATCAATTAAGCAATGCCCAAAAGTTTTGCCATTTAAAATTATGTAAGATTTATAAAGTTACATTTGCATTTATGTATTTGGCAGATGATCTTTATTTATGTACCAAAAAGTATTTTCATTCTTTGTTTGTTTTTGAATGTCTGAATATCATCTGTAATTAGAAGCAAAACTAACTGGATTCATTTGAACTAAATAATTGATCATTTTCATACTCGGTTTCATTTAATTCAGCTCAATTCTTATTTTATTAACTTATTTAAATTATCTAATAAATATCTATACATCTTTTTTAAGATCATATTGATTAAACAGGGAAGAAGAACCAATCCCAAACAATAACAGCATGTAAGCAAATAACAGATACAGCAACTGTGGACAGTTTACATCACTCCATACTGATAACAGAAGGAGGGTAAGAATAACAGTATACTAACCACATAATTCAAAGGCATCATGCTACATTAAAAATCCGTTACATAAGTAGCAATGTGCGTAAAACGCTATTTCATGTGAATCGCTGAGCTTTCGCAGGACTGCTATTGTGCTCAATTTGCAGTTGTCAAGTTACACAGTATTGTTTCTATACTTCCTAGTACAAGTTATTCATCTAGAGGTCATATTCCTTTCTCAGAACTTAACTGAACTGAAATTTAACCTCTCATTAAAGCATGACATCAACTTTAGAGCAAACTCTTTAATTCATTCATGAGAAGTACCACTGATGTGATGTCTCTAACGATATTATATTGTAACATATTATACATTTTTTACCTCATAGTTCAACCCAGCTAATAAAAATATAACGTTCCCATTAATTTATGAAAATGTTATTTCTGAAAGTTATCTGAACGTTCGAAATGGTTTATGTGAATATTAAGGGAATACATTTTATCAGTTTGTAGACGGCAACGTCAAACTAAAATTTTTCTGGGAGAGAGAAAAATAGTGTAAATAATTTTTTTGTGCTGAATTTTTTAGAACATTATGAAAGACCAGATAACTCTAAATAAACATTCTGTTAATGTTGCTGGAAGAACATTTGCTCATAACTTTGAGAGAACCTTGCCAGAAGTTCCGCTACTTGGGAATACAATACATACCTGATAGTTTAGCCAATGCAGCCACAAATACCCAAATTATCACCAGGTATGGGGTCTGAACATGATGCCATTCAAATGTGACTATTGGAAGTCCAGTGAGATTCGGTTCCAGTCGATGACGAGGACTCAGGACCACATTTGCATCTCCGCTTAGTCCTTGGATTAAAGGGTTAACACAACACACCAGGAAAACTGCCCTCAGACAGAGATAAGTAGAGCTCGGCATTGCTACGGATGACTGATAAAGATGCACTCACAGTATCATTCTCATCTCCAGATTGTGTTGGTCTATAGTTGTCATTTACAAAATCTCACAATCCAGTCCATAAGAGGTTCCCATTGTGTTCTTTCTGCTTGGTTGTCCTGAAGTGAAAAGTGACAAATTCGATAGAGAGACAAACGTATTGCAGACTCCCCTTTTAGTTGGTTTAGTTCTAAATGTATCCCCCTCTAATTGAAGTTTCTAGTGTTTGAATAAGTTGTCCCTCTGTTTGTGGTCCTGGTGAGAGCAGTGGTTCAATTTAGGTAGCCTAAGCGTAACAAGAGTAGTGCTGTAACCTCTAGTCAGCCTTTAATTTGTTACTTAGAAAGGGGCTGAGATCTACGTCACCGGACTGTTACTCTGTCACGTTTTTGATGATTACTCTTTCTGCTTCCGTTGAAAAGTTTCACGCTGGTTAGTGTTCAGCCAACTTTAACAGACCGCATTGATGAAAACTGTTAGCGCTCATTTTGATGCAAATATTCTGTCCAGACACCATGTTCATTGAAAATGTGCATTTTGAGACTTTCTAAAATACATGTAGCCTAGATTTGCATAATGCAGGTATTTGAAGGTGAATGTTGTTTATTAATGTATATGGTTCAATCAATAGTTGGCTTGCAAACTAAAAATATATATCGTCATTAAACAAATTGTGAAAAGTGTTTGTTCAGCCAGAAAAAAATAAATAAATGTAATTGTTTACTAGAGATAGCTATACCCTACTCGAACTCAGACTCATCTGACTCGAGTACATTTTCCCGCGGGTTGATTTCCTCCCCCACATGAACGATTTTTTCGGCGCTCAAACACCCCCAAAACACCTGCAAATGCACAAATCCACTGGAGAATTCGGCCACCCGATGGAGAAACTTAATTGACTCGGACTCGAGCGTTTCCCGAGTCCGTGAACTATGCTCTGGACAGCTGACGGAATTATCATTGGGCAGATTGGTGTCATAAAAAAGGCATTTACAGGCAGTTATAGGCTTCACCTGCATATATATTTTGCTCGTAAGAGATGTACATTTGTTAACGGTCACTATTGTGACTGGTAGTATAACACAGTGTTTCAATTGAAAACACAGGTCCAGGCTGCCAATCCCAGCCATCATCCGTCCACTTCCACACAGTTCAAAACTTCCAGATGTGTTGGACCTCCCGACGTGCGTTACCCTGCAAGTGCTGTGTGTAGCATCACCACCCTCCCCACACAAGAGGCAACCGACAGTGATGGCCCAGATAGGGGCATCTGTGCAAACCGCACCCACCAGGCAGACCACGAAATGGTGATGAAGAGGTGAAACATCCAGAGGACAAGGCAGATGTCCACGAGAACAACCAGTGTGAGCCACCCCCCACCTCCCCACCGGTGGGGCACACCAACGGCTCTCATGAACATCCACCCCATCCTCCAGACATTTCACCTCTGCATCACCACAACAGTCCACCTGGAAAATGGGCTGCCCCAGCCCGGCACTTCCCATCTGAGCCATCACCAACACAGTCACCCCCAACTGCCAGAGATGCCGCACACAGCATGCACATCTAGGAGGTCCAACAAGTCTGCAAAAATAAACAAATGACAACTGGGATCAACAGCCGAAACCTGTGTTTTCAATTGAAAAATTTGTATGAATTCTGACTATGCTGAATATAAAAACAAATATTTATCCATACCATTCACCTGTATTGTATATGAAATAGAGCTTGAGCTTGGGTGTTCTGCTAAATATCTCCTATTGTGTTCAACAGAAGAAAGAAAGTCAAACGTGTTTGGATCAACATGAGGGTGAGTAAATGATGACAGACGTATTAAAAAAAATCCCCCTCATACATATAGATTTACAAAATGTATTTAATATTTATAAGAATTTTAAACCGTCCTGTTTTATGAAATCATATTGCTGACTTACGATTGTTTTAATATACACAGTTTAAAAAAAAGTTTCCACACATTTTGAGTTAAACTGTTACTTTATTTGGCCCTGTCTGAAATGTGACGTAAAAAGGAAGTGAACGGTACGGCTTGTACCCATCGTAGATCCTGAGATGACAGCTGTACTTACTGAACTGAAAAATAAGTGGAAAGGCTAAAGGCAAAATTCCCCTTGGAATCCTATTGAAAGTGAAGTGTTTAGCAAAAAGACTTCATTAAAAAAATAAAAAGTATTATTATTATATCTACAAAGGTCATTGTCGCTGTAAATTGAGTAAATATAGTAGTTTTGTTGCTTAGTTTATATGTTCCTTTATGTCCTGCTGTGTGTTAATAAGTGAGGGTTTATGAGAAATTGTTCAGTTTTAAGGGTTTATGGGACATGTTTTGTGTGTTTGTTCAAATCCTGCTCTGTGATTTTTACATTTATTTTCTGTGTAATGATTTACAAAACATGCTTTCTGCAATGTACGCATAATAATAATATTAAGTATCGTTTCAAAACTGCTTCATTGAACCATTACTTAAACATTCTCACTTGAGGCTACAACAAATCTCTTCTGATAACAATCATAACAGAATATATAAATACTATATGATGAATATAATATTGATAATCAGCTTTAAATGCAAGGGATTGTTTGCTCATTTGCAACAATTTAAATTGTATTATTCAAACTCCTCAAACAACATTTGAGTTACCGCTCAGATAACTGATTTCAAGTTACAGATTTCACCAGTTGGTGCACAAAATTCATACATAAGTTACTGTTAAACTATTATTTTTAATGACTTACATTGTAATGGTCTTCTTTCTACTAATAAAACATTAATAGCTTGGAGTAAAAATCAAAAATAAATCATTGTAAGATAGAAATGCAGAAACAGATATTGTGATACTACAAAGAAGCACCCACAGAATGACCATATTATAATAAATAATATACAACATGGTGAATTTAACATTATATATAGACCAACTTGTCCAAGGTCAAAAAATATCAAGATGTACCTGAATATAGAACTGATTTGGCATATAATGGTTTTGTATTTTGAGTTTCACATTGAAGGAACGCTTTGCTAATTTCTAGCATTGTGTCAGTAAGATAAAGTGCCATAATAGCTTCCACAACAATGTGGGCTTGTATAAAGAAAACTCAAGAATATTCCATAACCACTATACTTCAATGACAATTTCTCATCTAAATCCATATTTGTTCGCTTCCCTTCGTGTTTTTCTATGTATAACTAGGTAAAACATTTCAGAGTACAAAACCATAGCAGCACGACTTCAAGTCACTTGCTTTAGTTACTGCTGCGTATAAATATATATTAAAGATATATGAGGAATGCTATAATTCAACACTTTGATTCCCTAATCTCTGGGCTCATGACATAATAACAGCCTAAAATGAAAGGATTAACCTAATGTCATTTTTGGCAGGTTAATGTTGGTGGATGGAAATATATCAGATTACAATCTAGTATGATGTTTTCCGGGCTTTTCCTCAGTTGCTTCCTCATCAACTGAAGCATCAGCCATAGCGAAGGAGTCTGTGGAGCGGGTACTCATTCTCAATGGTGCTAGATGTCTCAGGTTGGTGGGCGTCCAGGGCAGTCGTCCCTGAGCTCTCTGGGAAGGTGCCACAGCCATGTTGTTCCCGGTCTCTGTTTGCCAGGGTGGGTTTCGCCTGGGTGCAGAGGTGTCCATCTCGGGTATGAATGCTGGATTATCTACACCAGCTGCAGTAATTAGAGTAATTATGATGTTGAAATGAGACACCATAGAAACAACCCTCTAACAATAGTTTTTTTTTTCCTACTCACTTGCAAACTTTATGTAAGTTTATATTGTAAAAAAAAATTATATATCAAAAGTTTGGTATCAGTAAGTTTTTTAATGTTTTTAAAAGAAGCCTCTTATATGCTCACCAAGGCCAATTAAAAATACAAAACAAACAGTAATATTGTGCTATGCATCACAGGAATACATTTTAGAATTTATTCAAACAGAAAACAGTTATTTTAAATTTGATTTCTTTTTAAATTAAATAAATGCAACCTTGGTTAGCAGAAGAGACTTATTTTTAAAACTTTTTAAATTTTAAAAATCTTACCAACCAATGTGTGTGTGTATATATCCAGCATATAGCATTAGTTCTGGCAGGGCACATTAGTAAAGCTTGCATCAGCTGATTGTCAGCTGATCACGTCTACCTATAGGAATACAATATATATATATATATATATATATATATATATATATATATATATATATATATATATATATAAGCTCTTTCAGTATTATCAGCTATCGTGTTTCTCCGGAGCTAATTTCTCTCCTCCATCCCCAGCTCCTCCTCTCGTCAGTCAGGATTTGGCATCTGATTCCCCCTGAATCAGACTAAATTCCTGAATTAGGTTGTACATTTTAATATTGACATTAATGCTATCTGCAAATTGTTGCTCCTGTTCTTTTTACCCTAGGGGGGTTTATCACTGCTCTCCCTGCTCTTATCCATGCTATATATACATTTATTTATTTTTTTACTTTAGCATTAGTCCCACTCATTTTACAGGGTCCGCTTAATCGGAATTATCCACACACACACTGGATTTGGCACAGGTTTTACACCAGATGCCCTTCATGATGCAATCCAGCACTGAAAATGCTTCTAAATCACACTCACATACACTCCTATGGTCAATGTGACCTGCGTGTCTGTGGACTGTGTGGGAGAAACCAGAGCACCCGGAGAAAAACCCACACTGAAAACCTACACTCACACTGTACTGAACGTTAGGTTGCTTATTGTGCCCAAGAGCATGATCGATTTAAGTCCAGATGTCATTTAACAAGCAACTATAAATAAATGCTTTCTTATTTGCTACCCACTGAGCCACCGTGCTGCCAAAATATGACATTAATATGTCACGTAAATTCAGTATGTTGCTACACAAAATTATTCTTACCTCCAGGTGTGTTTGTGCTTCTCCTGTGGAGATGACCAGCAATGTCACTGCTAGAGGCGCTGTCTGCAGAAAACTCAAAATCTGATTGACAAAACAAGAGCACTTTTATCAATATTAATATTAAAATACTTCCAGAATAAGTATGCTAAAAGCTAAAACTAAAGAGTGATGTATAAGTAATAGCTATATATCAAATATAGAAATATACCTTCATCTCCATATGGATGGGTTCTGTTTGGGTCCGCTGGCTTTCCATTAGGCTGAAAATACAATTATAATAATACAACCAAAATAATATGACCACACATTTTTAAACCTGTTTTTCTGTATTTAACATACAATTTTAAAGCATTTTAGCATGATACTTGGTGGTTGTTTTTTTCTCTCCCCAAAAACAGTCATAATTTCAATTTCAAACCGCCTACATTTGACTCTATTTCAAAGGCAGACAGCAGGAAATTAAGTCTAATGATACCTTATGTGTCGAATCCTTCTTGGGATGTTTGGAGAGTTTCTTAGCAGGACTGACACCCATCTTGGCTGATTTGAAGGACTCAAGACGGCTTCTCATGGTTCTCTGGAAGATCTCCTGCATTTCGTCTGGATTCTCTGAGGCCTTATAGTGACTGCGACTGTACGTGGGACGGTTCTGCTCAGAAACAAGAAATTTTGTTTTTCATATTGATATATATTTCATATTTAGACATATTGATCCAAATATTGATAAGGAAACAATACTCCATGTAAAAAAGGTAATCAAGTTGGGTTTGCAGGACAATTCTTACATATCTTCTGCTCTTGTACAGGTGCTGCTCTAGTAGATGATGGGCATCAGGCATGCTCTTCCTGTCTTGCTCATGAATATCCAGGGATACAGATGGAATCGGGTTCTTCCTGGATTGAAAGAGGCATAACACATTTAGCCATCTAGATATTTGTGCCATTTTCAACATAGAGGAACTATATTCAAAAGTCTATATATGCAACAATATCAGTGAGTTGGAAAAGTTGAATACTTACATGACAGAGGTCACTGGAACATTGTCAATGCCAAAATCATATTCTGACATGTCAGCCATGATATCAGGAAAAATATCCGCATACTCTAATGCAAGCTTCTTCTTGAAGTCTACAGAGGCACTGTCATCATTACGAATGAAAGCCAAAGAACCTTTGTGTTCACCCTAAATGTGAAAAACAATATTGAGCACCTTTTTAATATCATTCAGTGGCTGATAAAATAATACTAATGTGTCATTAGAACAGCAAGTAAACAAAATATTACGTTATTGACGGTACTATGCTGAATTAATAGTTTTGCTCTCACCTCAGTGACATAGTTTTTGGCATCCTCAACATTGAGTTTGTGGAAGGCACTGAAGATTTTGTCATTTTTCTTTCTAGCATCGCTCTTCATTAATAGCCAGCAGACGTACTTTTCTTCAAAATTGTTCCAACTAAGAAAAAGAAAAAAAGCTGAGTAAAGGTGCTGAAATATTAATTATATAATATATTATAAAGTGTAAAGGTGCTGAAATATTAATTATATAATATATTATAAAGTGTAATGCTCACTGTCTGGTCCACCAGTTATCTCCCATTCGGCCACAGATGTCCTCCATTGCTGTTAGTATGTGCTCAAAAGTCTAGAGAGACATAGACATTTTTTTTTACGTTTCATGCACTAAATCATATTTAAAACTCTGTACATAATAGCTAGAGTAGACTTAGTTTACAAAATTTCTCAGCAAGGTGAGGTAGTGTCAGAGGCGGACAGTAGGGAAGTATTTTTACTTTCTACTCAAGTACATTTTTCAAGTATATGTACCTTATCACTGTTTTTTTTGGAAAAATTTTACTTCACTATACATTCCAAAGCATAATGTCATACTTTTTACTGCACTACATTTCATAAAAACTTTTTTTTTTTACTTTTAATACTTTAATTACATTAAAAATGTACTTTCTTACTTGTAGCCTACTCAAGTAGGAAAAGTACAAAAGTAAGAAATTACAACGTTTTTAATGTAATTAAGTATTAAATGATATTCAATACGAAGTGTAGTGCAGTAAAAAGTACAATATTATGCTTTGGAATGTTGTGAAGTAAAACATTTCCAAAGAATTTTTTTTACTTGAGTAGAAAGTGAAAATAGTCTACTTCAGTACTGTCTTGATGGCGTTGCAATTAAAAAAAAACATTTATTTTAAGTAGGCCTATCGAAGTTGTTTTGTTTTAGTGGTATAAGAAACAGGGTAGAGTTTCATTTTTATTCACAATATTTTAGCTCATTTGCAGATATGTTTACATTGGAAATAAATGACTCTTTTGAATCAGTTATTTTCAATGACTGAGTTAATCGCGAGTTCCCACATAGCCCTACGTCATACTCCGGAGTTTCCTTGCGCATTTTTACGCACGTGCGCACTCTTCAAAGCAGCGCTTATTGTTGACGCGCTAAATATATATTTATATTAAAATGTATATATATATAGATATATAGATATATATAATGTGCTGAATGTTAGGTTGCTTATTCTGCCCAAGAGCATGATCTATTCGTTTAACAAGAAACTATGCTTCTAACCACAGCTTCAACCACGTTTTGCTATGCTCGTTTAGTTTCCCCGCGCGTTCAGCTATTGCTGTGCAGTTTTACACGTCTACCTTACCTTAGCACTGTAATACTAAGTTACCATAATACTACTTAGCCATTAGCAGAAATACCCGGAAAAAAACATTAAAATGTTCACTCTACAGGCCGAAAGTAAAGCTGCTTTCCACGTTAAAGACATCCGAGACGAAGACGTTCAGGTCAGGTGAGGCGACAACACTGGTTTACTGATAATAATGACAGCATTTAATTAATATGACTGACCACAAAATACATTTTAATGAAGCTTAAGGGAGAAGCTATGTTGATGTATTATTATGGAAGTGCTTTTATTTATAATTTATTTCGTGGAGATATTTAATAGCCTATTACTTTGACTCATTCATATCCATAGGGTAGGATGGGGAGATGCCCCCCTTATCAATGTGGATTTACTTTTAAATTTGTAACATATTTAGATATTAGTATGTGCAGGATGATGATGATGATGCATCAGCCAGTGTGTTATTATAGGAAATAAATAATGTCAAAATGCACAAAATGTCAAATATTAAAAGAAGGGCAAGACAAGTATGGAGATGAAGGTATATTCTTATTTTTAGCTTTTAGCGTAGTTATTCTGGAAGTATGATTATTTTAATATTAATATTGTTGAAAGTGCTCTTGTTTTGTCCAATCAGATTTTGAGTTTTCTGCAGACAGCGCCTCTAGCAGTGACATTGCTGGTCATCTCCACAGGAGAAGCACAAACACACCTGGAGGTAAGAATAATTTGTGTAGCAACATACTGAATTTACGTGACATATTAATGTCATATTTTGGCAGCACGGTGGCTCAGTGGGTAGCAAATAAGAAAGCATTTATTTATTGTTGCTTGTTAAATGACATCCGGACTTATATAATTATCTGGCAAATAATTGAATAACAGATGACATTAATGTGTCTACAAAGAAACTGCGAGAGGCGCGGGCACTACACTTCCTCCGTAAGTTTTAAATATGGATTTTTTTTCTTACACAAACACATCGATTTGCTTCAGAAGGCCTTTATTAACCCCCTGGAGCTGTGTGGAGCAGTTATGATGGATATAGATGCACTTTTATGGACTTCAAAAATGACCCAACAGTCACTACCATTATAAAGCTTGGAAGAGCCAGGACAACTCTGATTTTATTCATCTGAAAGAAGAATGTCATATACACCTAGGATGGCTTGAGGGTGAGTAAATCATGTTTGCCCAATCATGAAAATGATTGGGTGAACTAACACTTTAACAAATAGACACAAAAAATATATATTTAACATAATACAATGTCATAGATATAGCTATTTTCCAGTAACACAAAATCAGATAATTTAACCCCGAAACTGTTTGACTGACTACATCTCACAAGTGTTGATATTCAGTTGAAATTACAAAATTAAAAATAGCACAGTGGTCATCTTACCCCAACCTAGCCTACATTGTCTACTATTTTATGTAATCTTGTAGGAGTTTTGTCTGGACAGTATAGCAGTGAGGTAAGATCACATTATTATTATCTTATCAATATGACCTTATCCCTCTATATCATATATTTATTACTTGATATAATTATTTATATGCATATTGCGTATATGCAATTATTTAAATGAATCTTTGACACATTTTAGGCAAAATTGAAAAACAGTTATTAATGTGTAAAAAGGGAACTCAAATATTCAACAAAAAAAAGATGCCGATCAGTGTGTCATTAAGAGTTTCTTACCCTGTTGTTTATTTTTCCATTGAGGGTCAGATCTGACGTAGTTGCTTTTTTAACCTTCAGCCATTGAACAAATGGTTTCATTGTGATTCCCTTCAAAACGAACACACACACACACACACACACACAATGACATCAAGTTAGTTAAACCATGTCAGTTGTCAGGTGGAGACAAATGGGAACATCACAGAACTTTATAATTTTATTGCAGGCCTTGTGAATTCAAGTAATGGCAATGACATTGGGATAACATGCATTATCTGCAGTCAGAACAACGTACCTGAAGAACAACAGTGAAATACACCACAATAAGGGTTGTACCAAGCATCAGATTCTTCTCTGGGATCTTTTTCTCATCTAAAGTGGCTGCGAGACCATAAGCCACTGCTCCTCGAAGACCACCGTAGCTCATTACAATCTGGTCAGTGATGTCAATAGGAATCAGTCGAGTCTGATTCAACACCCAGTTGAGGAAGAAAACACCTGTTTATAAGAAGATTTATAAAAACTGTCAAAAAAAGAAGTTACAATTTTTTGTTTTCAAAGGTCTTGGCACACTGAGTCCAAAATTTTCATATGCGTTTCTTCGTGTTCGTCATCTGGTGGATCTGAATTGTCAAAATGCTTGCTACAGATGCGAATAACAAAGAAAATCAATCACGATCTGATTTTTTTTTATGATGTACAAAAGTTTCAGAGGCAGTGTGTAAACGTTATTGACACAACGTGAGGTCGTACTTATTTTTGAATGCACAAAAATTTCGGACGATAATTTCTTTACACTAAAGGTTTAGGCAGAGTTGAATTTATGACTCACCCATGAACCTGAATACAATGATGAAGAGGATTGTGAGGAGGATGAAGCCAGTGTTCCAAACCCAGATGTTTTTATCAATGGCCGAAACTCCCAGGAAGACAAAGATCATGGTCTCCGATCCGTTGGCCATCACCTTCAGGGCATAACGTAACGTTGTCACCGATTTCTCATCCATGTTGGCATTGACATACTTCTGACAGCAGACACCACAGAAAGTGATCCTGTCATGCACAAAACCACAGTCAAATTATTGTAAACCCTTTTAGGAATTGTACGTTCATTTACTGAAATTATTGAGTTCCTTACGAAAGTATAGCAGAGAGGGAGAGCATCTCAGCCGTCAAGTAAGACAGGTAGCCAAGAACAATGATGAAGCCGGCTTCGATGACCTGGACGTTCTTGGTGACCCTGGTCAGCATGGCGATCAGAACGGCAAACACAACGCCAAGAAACGAGCCTCCAAATGCCACCACAAAGAACGAAACTAGGAGAGCATAAAAGTGTGTTGTGAGGGGCTCAATCAGTGTTATTATCATTAACTAAAGTATTACTTGAAATAAAATAAACATTCACTGAAATATATATATATTTTAAACTAAACCTTAAGTTAATTTCAGCTAGTTGGCAAGAAAACATTTCTCATTTTCATTTAGTTTAATTTGAAGTCCTAAAATAACTGCATCCGTTGGCTCAATTTGTGACAAGATCTACCATTATCTATTATGGAACAACAGAAAACAGACATATTTTTTGGATCCAAAGGTCTTTGTCCATACCTATTCCTTTGATAATCTCTGCAGCATTGATCTTTGGGCCTCCCAGAGACACAAATGCATCAAACACATTATAAAGCACCTGTGACGGAGAGAACGAGAGAGAGGCATTATATTAGATGGTGCAATAGCCATCAAATAGACTACATTTCTAAATGAACAGGTCAAGCTGTGAAAAACTAAGACTCACCACTGTGACGCCATCATTGAGCAATGATTCTCCAAACACCAGGATGTAGAGCACTTCATTCACATGCACTTCCTCAAACACTGCAATCACAGCCACTGGGTCCACCGCGGACATCAGAGCACCAAACAACAGGAACTGCAGAGCACCGATGTTCAAGTTCCCTGAGGGGTAGACAAATTGTTCGGTCATTAATTGTCATTCTCTCTCATATACAGTTGCAAGAAAAATAAGTGAACTGCTTGCAGAAAATGTGAATAACAAAATAGATCATACAAAATGTGTAATTTTTTTATTTAGTGCTGTCCTATATAAGATATTTTACATTAAAAAAAGTTTACATATGGTCCACAAGTAGAATTTATTAAAATGACCCCGTTCAAAAGTTTATGAACCCTTGATTCTTAATATTGTGTCGTTCTCTGGATGATCCACGGCTGTTTTTTTGTTTTGTGATGGTTGTTCTTGAGACTCTTGTTTGTCCCGAGCAGTTAAACCGCCCAATGTCCTTAAGAAAAGTCCTCCAGATCCTGCACATTCTTTAGTATTCCAGCATATTTTGCATATTTGAACCCTCTCCAGCAGTGATTTTGAGATCCATCTTTTCACACTGAGGACAATTGTCCCGGGTCTTAATGCATCATGTTTCCTTCTGGAGCATCTGTGAATGTTTGAACCTTTTTTAATAGTTGTGTTTGAGTCCCTCAAATGTCCTCAGTGTGAGAAGATGGATCATACAGTCACTGCTGCAGAGGGTTCAAATATGCAAAAGATGCTGGAAAACTGAAGAATTTGCAGGACCTGGAGGATTTTTTTGAAGAACATTGGGCAGTTTAACTGCTCAGGACCAACAAGGGACTCATGAACAACTACCACAAAACAAAAACGCTGTGCATCATCGACACAGTATTAAAAAACAAGGGTTCATCAACTTTTGAACGGTTCAGTTTTTCAATACATTTTTTTGACTTGTGGACTATATGAAAAAAAAAAAATTCTGCATGCGGTTCACATACCTTTTCTTGCAACTGTATATCTTCTGCTCACTAAGGCTGCATTTATTCATTTATTTAATCAAAAATACAGTTAGAATATAGTCATATTGTAAACTATTATTATTACAATTTAAAATAACAGTTTTCTGTTTTAATATATTTTAAAACGTAATCTATTCTTGTAGTTGCAATCTCAGATTTACCCATTGCACCCCCTTCATAGCAAGCCCATAAAGCAACGCCCACTGTGCCCGCATTCCAACACGTTCCAATAATGGCATGGACAAGAATGGCACCCAGGTTGCTGAAGAATAGTTTGTTTGGCATGCAGTAACTTGCATCCAAGACGATCTGGGGCAGCAAGTAGTAGAAGAAATTGACGGGGATCAGTTTGAAAGTCTGTGCCTTGTCTGCTCCCCAGACGATTCCTCCCAGAATAAAGCCCATCATGATGAGAAGGCCACTCTCTGGGATCACACTGGTGATGCTATGGTTTAGTTCACACACTAGAAAAGAGAGAAGAGGTAGAGCAACAAGCTGAATTTTCATCACTACTCCAGATGTTGAAGTCATTTCAACTTTTACGTTAAACTGACTTGAATGAGTTGAATCTTGTATAACTTTAAAAAAGATTTGCTTATTTTGATGAGTAAAAGCAATGTAAGAACATAAGTTGTCATAACTTATTGATCATATTCTGTACTTTCAGTCAATATCATTAAATTGTGCGTATTTAGGATTATTTGAAGTTATAATTAACTTTAGGATTCTGCCATTTTATTCCAAACTATTTTAAATTGTCTTTTCCACCACAGACTTTCATCAAACTCAATATAAACTTTCCTGGGTCAATGTCAATGTGATGGAAATCTTTTATAGAAAAATGAGTTTCATGTGATCAGTTAGTTAAAATGAGCTAAAAATTAAGCTGTGCCAATGATTGGTGTTTCATCCTCTTCCACAGGATGGGAAGTTAGAGGCGGATGGAGAGCTCATCCTGCTCAATGTTTAAGGTAAGTTGGTTAATATAGTGAGGCTAAACGTATTGTCTATCTTGTGCACTGGTCTGTCATTCTGATCAGATTGCTTGTATCTTGGAAAGAGCATGTAACTTCACCTAAAATGAAGCTGCACTCATATCTTAATAATTTGGTTTTGGACGTATCTGATGAGTTCATACTGAAATCTCAAATGTTGGAATATCTTGATAATCTGAGCTTTATTTGATACATTTTGCACATTTGGTTAAGACTGGAGATTATCGGAGAAGGAGACAAATCTGAGAAGCATTTCTCCATTTGCTTACCATTTAATCACATTGGTATCTAGGAAAATTAGTGGAGAGTCCTTTCCTATGGGATCATATACAGTCCCTGACAAAAGGCGTGTCACTTATTTATTTTGTAGAACACACCTAGAAACACCTGCTATTAACCTGACTTTTAATTCATCAATTGGTGTTATGAAAAATATGAAATATGAAAAGCTAAAACCCTCCCAAATGATGTTTAATGTACTGAAATAAATTAGTTTCTCTGAAAAAAGATTTATCATTTAATCAAGACAGAAAGGTCAAAATTTGGCAAGACAAAAGTTTTGTTGCCTATACAGAAATTTACTGCAAATACAAAAATATGTCAGCAAATTAAGTAGTAGTGCTGTGAGATCCAAATGTAATATCTTGTATGACTTCCATGAGCTTGAAGGAGTGCATCCATGCGGTTTGGCAAGGACTCATACAATTTATTGATGAAGTCATCAGAAATAGCAAAGAAAGCAGTCTTGTATGCCTCTCAGAGTTCATCAATATTCTTTGGTTTCGTCTTCCATGCTTCCTCTTTCATCCTACCCCACATATGCTCAATGATGTTCATGTCTGGTGACTGGGCTGGCCAATCCTGGAGCATCTTGATCTGAGATCTAATTGATCCATTATTAGTCACATGTGAAGCTCATATGACAAGGCGACAACACTTATGTTTTTGCAAAAATTCACTCAATGGGCTTTACCAAGCTGTGAATATTAGAATATTTTTTGACAGTTTCATTCTGCACTGAAACATTATTACAAAAGCTGTTGGGATTAAAATGAGCCATTTCTTGTAAAAAAAATCTTGATAAGAAATATATTTCAGCGGCACTTCAGGTCAATTTGTACACAAGCGACAAGACTTTTGTCAGGGACTGTATAGCATTTAAAAGCTTTGCCACTGCCAGGCATGACCCGTTATGCTTTCATCTCATTGAGATTATGCTTTTGAATGTCCACAATTACTGTACTTTGCATTGTTTTATAAATGCTATTATGCAACAGTATTATTTCACTTTGATCCGTGTTATTTTATCATGGTCCATTCAGCCGTTACATATTTAAAGCCTGCAATTGTTTGGCCAACCAACAATTACAGGCTATACCATTAGATTTTTATGTGGAATATGTGTTTACTCTTGGGTCTGGAGTAGTTACATTAAATCCTGTCGACTGTGTGATTGGGCAATAAAGGCTGTAATGCTTAATAAACAGAGCTGGTCTAAACTAGTAAATTGTTCTGCACTTTGTTGACCCCTCTCTTGTATGTTTCTGTAACTACTAAATACACCCATTGTTAAAAATAGTCAGGACAGTTACAGCTTCAGGGGGACGTTCACATCCATTATGCTGTGGTTGACCTTGACTTTTTACGAGTATGCTTAAAATGATTTAACAATTGTGAATACTAAAACAGGAGCATGCATCTTGTATGGAAATCTGAAGTAATGATTGATGCAGTTCTTTCTCAATGTCTCAAATCATTGTCGGCCTGTACGATGAGCATGCAGTCCTCATACTGGCCCGACGACACCAGTATTTTCTGTGCATGGGAATCAATGGTCAACATTTGAGAGTACGTGATACATCATGACCTGTGATTATGAATACATTTATGCTACTTCTGTGACGCATGCTCCAATTGTTGCAATGCACACTTTAACTAAGGGGCACATTTATCTTTTTAAATGCCAAACTATCCACTCTTACCCTCTCTTATACCCTCAGAATTAAATGCAATTTTAACTGTAAACAAGGATTTTTATAATTAAAAGGTATATACTGCCTTTATGTCAGTTATAATACAAATTGTGTGGACGACAGGAAATGGTGGAGTGAACAGGACAGGACAGATTGGGAACATTGTGAGCCAGACTCTAACATACATTGTCCACATGAGAGCCAAATATTTAGTTAGTTAGTTTAGAGACCGTATTATTGACAACATGAAGTTAAAACAGCTCTTCAACTAATTTGGTGATTCGTTTTTTATTTTATTTTTTATGTGTTTCGGTTGTGTTAGTGTTAAAGTTGGTTTACTGAAATTTTTTAAATCTAAAAATGAACATTATACTTTAGACTATTGCAGTAATAGAAAAGAACAGTGGCCTGGTTTCACAGACAGGGCTTAAATTAAGCCAGGATTAGGCCTTAGTTCAATTAGGGCATTTAAGTATCTTGTTAATGTGCCTTAAAAACAAAGGCAAAATTGCACCCCCCCCCAATATATGATATTTCTTAGTGTTGTTCTCTACTATGTACCGCTCTGTTTGTTGTTGGTTGACAGACCGTTTAAAAGTAAAAATTTTAGGCTGGTCTGTCTGAGCAGTCTAACAATGCTCATCAATGTCAAAATGATGGCCAATCAGATTAAAGAAGGCGGTGCTTAATGTTCACCCAACATGAGCTTTTAGTTTTACAGTGAAAGAGTGTGTGCATGATAAGATATAAGTAGCTAAACATTTAATATTTGACAACTGTTTTTCGATGGATATGTTTAACGACCCTCAGTAACATACAATGATGCAAACTGCTCAACTTTTTCAATGTAATTTTGCCATTTTGAATTGAAAATATGCTATAATTGATATGATGTCATTCAATCATAACTGAATATAATGAGACAAGAAACATTTTTGACATATTAGACATGCAAACAAGAGTGAATGTGTGCATATATTTTAAATAGAATATTAAGAGTTTAAATTGATGACTTCACAAATACATTAGTCCAGGAAGTACTTTTACCATTCTTGTGTGTTTATTCCCTTAAATCCTTAAAAAGTCCAACCCCTCCCCCCTTCAAGACATGGTTACGACCTTGATTTTAAGATATGTCAGTGCAAGTCGCTTTCAGTTAAAACAGTTCTAACATGCATTTTAGTCCTAGGTTTAAGCCTTGTCTGTAAAACCGGGGGATTGTGTTCATGTCAAGTCTCAGACTTATTTTCAACGTCATGCACTAAAGAATATCCTAACACTGTGCCTTTGAGGAAAGTCAAAGATTCAGGTGGGCCATTAATAATTTAATGTAGTACATAATTAACTAGCAGTAAGGTATTGTTTCAACACTGTCATTTCTCAGAGAGTAGTTCACTCCAGCTTTGCCCATGACTGCCGTGTTTCAGACCATGTCCTGGAACTAAATCGGAATTATTTGCTCCTTGCCAACAGGCAATTACCAGAGTATCTGTGAGTTTATGAACATGGGATATTTGCACATGCAGAATTTGAACGTATAACTGCAGGTCACATTGACATGAAACACGAAGAATACAGTCAGACTTTAACATTATGTTGTGAGTTAGAATTAGCGCTGTCAATTTATGAAACATTTTAATCTTAATTTATTATGATGTGCGCAACGAGTTAATCACAAAAATCAATATTTGCTGAAATACAAATTAAAATAATGATTGAAAAGACATTAAAAAATGTGACTGCAATCAATATGTTGTTTGTTTTATTTTTAAATAAGCCTATCATTGGCCTACATTCAACAGCACAACATTTTGCAGTTTAGTTTGTGAAACTGGTAACACTTTAAATTCATTAGTTAACATTAGTTAACATGAACTACAAATTAACAATAATTCAGGCATTTATTAATCTTAGTAAATGTTAATTTTACTAATACATTTGTTACAACCGGCTCACAATTGTAACATGAACGAGAGGCCACAAATAAAACCACACAAACAAAACCACACAGAAACACACACAGAAGGAAAACACAGGCCTAGCAATAACTGGGCCCATAACACATTATTACTCTCCGCATATAGTAAACGTTTATAAAATACGTTCACTTTTTCCCCTCTAAATCCCAGCCTCAGCCCATTCAGAAGTACCAGTACTTAGGTAGAAAACTATACATAGGAGCCTAACAAAAGTGCTTATTTTAAAAAAACCTCAGACGGACTTAGACGCTTTTGCATCTGAAGTCTTCAGTTATGTTTCAACAAGGCTATTCAAACTCTGCCATTAAAATCCCTTAATACCACCCACGCCTACTTCTACACCTGATCTAACACCCATTCAGTGCAGCACTGCACTCTTAGTGGCACTTTGTTTGTGTTGTGTGCTTCTGGCTCCATCAGTACAACACAACTCAATCACTCTAGTAAAAAACATGAATTTAAATGTCAGGGAATTCCATTTACACTCTAAAAAATGCTGGGTTGTTTCAACCCATGTTTTAGAGTGTATTAGTGTGCAGTTTCTTCATGGAACCTCTAAGTGGCAGGCATAAATACTTTATTTTGAAACTGATTCCTAAGTATCTGAGTAGCTGTTCGGTTTAGAGAAGTCCACCTTCAGAATATGTTCAAATATGTCTAACTTTTATAAGAGGAAAGCATCCCTTAAAAAAGCCAGTCATCTTTTATTCATTGTGCTTTATCTTTGTGGCAGCATTTTATAGAAAAACAAATTGACTGATAACAGATGGGAGGATGGAGGAGAGCAAACGCTGTAACAACTTTAGGCGAGAAATGTCCCTGCCTTCCCCATCACTATGAGAATACATGCTCCATTGTGTCTTTGAGCTGTGCCAGGTTTCATTGTGAATTCATGCCAAAAGACAAAAGCTGCAGTTCACCCCCTTTTTTTTCTCATGAAATAATAAGGTTGCATTTCATTTTATGTGCACTATCAAGAAAGTACTGAGTAAAATAAGTTAAATACATGGGTTAAGGTTAGGTGTATGGGTAGATTCAGGACTAGTAGTTATTGTAATTACTACAATTAGTGTACAGTACCTGACAAAAGTCTTGTCGCTTGTGTACAAATTGACCTGAAGTGCCACTGAAATATATTTCTTATCAAGATTTTTTTTACAAGAAATAGCTCATTTTAATCCCAACAGCTTTTGTAATAATGTTTCAGTGAAAAATTTAAATATTTTAATATTCACAGCTTGGTAAAGCCCATTGAGTCAATTTTTGCAAAGACATAAGTATTGTTGCTTTGTCATATGAGCTTCACCTGTGAATAATAATGGATCAATTAGATCTCAGGTGTGTATAAAAAGAACCCCAGTACACTAGACCTTCACATAAACTGCAACTAGACCTCTGCAAACATGCCTAAGATTCACCCTGAGACTAAAGTTTTGATTATCAAGAGGCTGAAGACCAGATCCACTGGCAGACATCTTCAAAGTGTCTCAGCGTCAAGTACAGAGGATAATAAAAAGATTTGAAGAGACTGGAGACGTTTATGACAAACCCAGGTCAGGCAGACCCTGCAAGACAACTGCTCGAGAGGACCGTTTGTTGGCTCGAAAATCCAAGGCCAGCCCATTTTCCACTGCAGCAGAGCTCCACGAGACCTGGTCACCTGAAGTCCCTGTGTAAACCAGAACGGTTTGTCGGATTCTGTCTCGAAATGGCCTCCATGATCGAATCAGTGCCCAGAAGCCAGCACAAAACAAAAGACAATTGAAAAACCGTGTGGCATTTGCCAAAGCCCACAGCCTGCTAAAAGGATGGACGCTGGAAGTGGCAGAAGATGGATTTTTCAGATGAACCTTCTGTTGAATTGCACCACAGTCGCCGCAAATATTGCAGGAGACCTACTGGAGCCCGCATGGATCCAAGATTCACCCAGAAAACAGTGAAGTTTGGTGGCGGAAAAATCATGGTCTGGGGTTACATCCAGTATGGGGTGTAGAGATCTGCAGGGTGGAAGGCAACTTCAATAGTCTAAAATACCAAGAAATCTTAGCTACCTCTTATATTCCCAACCATAAAAGAGGCCAAACTCTGCAGCAAGATGGTGCTCCATCGCATACTTCCATCTCCACATCAAAGTTCCTCAAGGCGAAGAAGATCAAGATGCTCCAGGATTGGCCAGCCCAGTCATCAGACATGAACATCATTGAGCATATGTGGGGTAGGATGAAAGAGGAAGCATGGAAGACGAAACCAAAGAATATTGATGAACTCTGCGAGGCATACAAGACTGCTTTCTTTGCTATTCCTGATGACTTCATCAATAAATTGTATGAATCCTTGCCAAACCACATGCATGCAGTCCTTCAAGCTCATGGAAGTCATACAAGATATTAAATTTGGATCTCACAGCACCACTACCTAATTTGCTGACATATTTTTGTATTTGCATTAAATTTGTTAAATTTCTGTATAGGCGACAAAACTTTTGTCTTGCCAAAATTTGACCTTTCTGTCTTGATTAAATGATAAACCTTTTTTCAGTGAAACTAATTTATTTCAGTGCATTAAACATCATTTGGGAGGGTTTTAGCTTTTCATATGAGCTATTTCTAACACTAATTGATGAATTAAAAGTCAGGTTAATAGCAGGTGTTTCTACAAAAGCGACACGACTTTTGTCAGGGACTGAATGTACATGCGAAACAGGACTGTAAAATATACCAATAATAAATATTGAACCGATTTCCAATCAGTTTCTGTTATTCACTTTTATAAGAAATTATTTGGTAACACTTTACAATAAGATTTAAATTAAGGTTGATGCATAATGTATCATGAACTAATAATAAACTATGAATTTGGTAACATCTTATTTTGATAGTCCACTTTAGACATTCTACTAAGTAACTTTGCAACTACATCAACTAATTAGAGTATTGCTTAATATCTGCTAACACTTTTTGATGGTCCTCCAACAGACGTTCTGACTAAAAGTAACTTTTCAAGTACGTCAACTTATTCTACTAACCCTAACTCTAGTCTACTAATACTCTAACTGTAATGCAAGTTAACATGTTGCAAATTAATGAGTTAGTTGACCAAGTTACACTGTAAAACAATTATATGATCAGTAAGTATAATATAAACTCAAAATAAGTTCAATCATTTTTAACCTTATTTTATAAGTTAAACAACATTCAACTAATTTGTAAGTCCGTTTAATGCAATTTAAGTTGAAATGACTTAAAATGTACGGCATCAACTTTGTTTACAGTAGAATGTCAAAAGTGGAATATCAAAAAAGTGTTTTATAGCATTCATTAATCAAAATGTACATTCATTTTTAAATATTTGTTCAATTATTTGTTCATAACACTAGCTAATGTTATTTTATAAAACTTGAAATGTTAAAATGTATTAGTTTATGTAGAAATGACCATTAACAAAGATAAACACAAGCCATGAAAGTGCTATTTTTGTTATTTCATGTTAGTATTAAATCTGTATAAAAAGAAAGATGCTTGTATTGTATTTGCTCTAGACTGCATTTAGTAGTTTCATTTGAGGAGCTTTTGTTTGATGTAAAAAAAAAAAAAGACTGTGATTTTTGCTATCACATTGTATTGGCTTTATTTAAGTAGAGAAAGGAACTTGAGAGTACGTCTGTAATCCAATATTGAAGATATCAGATAACCTGTTTGATTCCCATTTGACAGCACATTCTGTACTGGCATTCAGTGGGAGTGAATTTCCCTTCTAAATTTTCTGAATTAAAAACTCAATCAGGGAACTGGCAACATCACAATTCAGACTGCCAGATGGGGTGGAAAAATATCTGCAATATCCGGGAAAGAATGTTCACAAATTATACACCCTTAACCGAACATTTAAGCCTTAACCTTAACTCTTGCTTTCCTCAAGTTGGATTTTGCTTAGTCAGCTTCAGAGTCAAATTGTATGTACAAACATTATTACGGTGGATTTTTAATTTCTTTTGCTATTTGTAATATTCTAAGATTTTAGATGAAAAGAGTATGGAGCTTGGCTTACCTAATTTACAGAGCCAGCAGGTCAATATCCATAGGGCCACCAGGTATGGAGTTTCTACATGATGCCATTTCCAGATGACAATAGGTAATGTAGTGATGCCAGTAGTAGTAACGTTGCTTGAGGTTTCAGTGGCTGATGACTTTGAAGAATAGTTATGGCCTACCTCAGCACTATCTACTTCTAATGCTGCAGCCTTGCATGGTGTACTGAAAACGATCAATAATGCTAGAAGAAGTGCAAACTGTCGTAGAAGTGCCATAGTAGACGATGCCTACTTGCATTAATTAGCCCTCTTTGGTGTTGTAATGATGCAGTCAATCCTGAATCCTGGCGTTTCTAAGCGGCTCTCGCCAAAAGGTGTCTTTCTCCTCACTCTGTCAGTCTGAGATTGACTCTGGCCCTGTATATGGTGTCCATTCCTTCTCTTATCGTCCCTCCTTTTACAAAATAAAGATTCACTTTTGAGGTAGTCTGTGGCCCCTCCCTGTTGTCTCTCACAGGTGTGTACTTATTTGTGTGGGACTCATCTGAAGGATTTGTACAACAGGTTTCTTTATTGAAGGGGGCGGGTTCAAACACCTTGGGCCAAGAGTCGGATGATAGCAGAGGTCCATACATATGGCAAAGACACAGTCAAACCATTGTCCAATAAATATCAGATTGTCTTGAAAGCTTCTACTGTGCACATACATTAGTGGCCGAAAGTGGTGTCCGGAGGGGATATTTGTTTTAATGACTTGACAAGTTTGATTAAACCGTTAAAATATGAGGAAAATATTTAATGTTATATGCTAAACTTGGTTAATACAGCTTCAGGTTTTATTTTATTAAGCAAAAAATGCATAGAATAAAAAAGTCTCACAGGAAAAAGCATACATTCCAAGCACAACTGCGTAATATGATTATAAAATCTTTAACAAAATGTTAAAAATATTTGAATAAAGATTGAAGATCTCAATTTTTCTAGGCCGGACATCACTTTTGGCCACTACTGTATGCCTGAGTTAAAGATTTTTTTTTCTTCAGTTTTATCGTTTAGATTATTTATTATTTTGACCTTCATGATTGCAATTGCATACTTCATCTTGATTTGAACCAAGGATGTGCTTTAAAAGACATTTCTAATTCTAGTAAAAAAATAATAAACAAAATTAATAGTTTTGAATCTCTATTTTTTTTCTAGCTTTCCATTAGAAATATCTAAACATCCTTCAAGTTTACTGTTTTACTGTTCTACTGTTTTAAGCATAAACCTCACCAAAATGTGTTAGATACTTTGATAATGTTAAGAAAAATACATATGACATATCTGAAAATAAGAACACAATTTTGCATCAAACTTATTTTTTAAATGTAAAGATATTTTGAAAAAACTAAAGATTATAACTTTTATTTTTCTGTATTGAATACATTCAAAATATCTTAAGCACCTCATTTTTATTTCTGTAGTTTTTTTCTGTTTAATGCAACCATTGTTGATACAAATTAACAGTGTTTGCATATTATAACATGACTTGGACCCCTGCAAATAGAAAGTATTACATTATTATGGCCAGTTCATATTTCATTTGTTTGTGTTTGAGGTAAAAACCACCTTCTCTCCTCATAACACCGGAAGCGACTTCAATGACTGTATGGCCTCCATTACCCCCATGAATCTGTGTTTATAGGACTCTGTGTGCTGACTCCTTATCTGTCCCTGAATTAGTCTTCTGACCTGTTTTACAATGAATCCTGTGAGAAAGACAGATTCCAGACAAAGGCAGACAAATATTATTTATTAATGTATTGATCTTGTTTGAAGAATTCTATGAATATAGGTTGCATAATGTAAACGTTTTTCTTAATTGTGTACCATTTAAGACCAGTAGTTTCCCCACTGTTCATGCCACTGTATTTACCTTTTGATAACAGCCCCATTTTTAATACAACCCAAATGCAAATCGCATAGTCAAATTTTTTATCATACCCACCTACACTATATTGCCAAAAGTTTTGGGACATCTGCCTTTACATTAATGACATCCAATTCTTAATCCGTAGAGGTAAATATGGAGTTGGCCCACCCTTTGCAGCTAAAACAACTTAAACTCTTCTGGGAAGACTTTCCACAAGGTTTAGGAGTGTGTTTATTTGAATTTGAGACCATTCTTCTAGAAGCGCATTTGTGAAGTCAGGCACTGATGTTAGACGAGAAGGCCTGGCTCACAGTCTCCGCTCTAATTCATCTCAAAGGTGTTCTATCCGGTTGAGGTCAGGACTCTGTGCAGGCCAGTCAAGTTCCTCCACACCAAACTCACTCATCCATGTCTTTATGGACCTTACATTTTCCATGGTGTGCAGTTGGAAGGGGGCATCCCTAAGCTGTTCCCACAAAGTTGGGAGCATGAAATTGTCCAAAATGTCTTGGTATGCTGAAGATTAAGAGTTCCTTTCACTGGAACTAAGGGCCACAAATGGACTTATTGCACAGGTGGCAGCCTATCACGGTATTCCCTGTGAGCTTATTGAATTCATGAATTCACTGAGCTCCTGCTGTGAGCGACCCATTCCTTCACAAATGTTTGTAGAAGCGTCTGCATGCCTAGGTGCTTTATTTTATACATTTGGCCATGGAAGTGATTGGAACACCTGAATTCAATACTTTTGATTCAGATCCTTGCTTTTTAAATGCCTTAATTTTTACACCGAAAAAAAAAAAGAACAATACAAAAAATTCCTTCATATTTTTACAGTACGTTGTGCCCTATTTTTACAGACTTGTACTTTTCATCATTTAGACTATAATGTCGTCACTTCTGTCCCTAAACCATTATTTTTCTGATTCTGAATAGACAATTCATATTTGTCCATAAAGAATAGGAATCCAAAATTCATAGACAAAACTAATATAATGTTCTATCCATCTATGTAATGTGTTGCAGTGTCATCTTTCCAACTCAAAATGAAGTACCAAGAGGGATTCCAAGAGTTCAGGGTTTACAAAGGTTGTGGTTTGGCTATGATATGGAGGTAGAAAACATTTACAGAATCAATAAGGCTTAAGGGTAATATCACACGTTGTTCCATGCTGGTTCAGACGCTTTGAGGACGTCATCTTTGCATGGTTTACACTACAATGCCTAATTTAAGAAATATGAATTTAATCTTGCAATGGAAGAATAAAGATGCAATCTTTTTTTGTCATGTACTTTTTGGCATAATTTGTGACGTCCTCCCATTTGTTTTGTTTGTTCCAGACAACATTTGTTTACATCATAAAACAGGCCACAGACAGTATTGTCCACAATTTGGTTTTTGTTCTGTTTAATATAGAGGAATTTTATTAAACAGTTAAGAGAAGTAATGTGTTCCTTTTGACAGACTGCCGAGTTTTTGATACTGCAACCCTTAGGAAAGCAGATCAACCTCAAGGCTTGATTCAGTTAAACTTAAAAAAAAAAAAAAACAAGGGAATATGAAATGTTAAAAACTATACATAAAATTACCCTGAAACAGCGTTGTCATGCCCATAATTCCTGGACATCACATACTCAACAAAACAAAAGAAGCCCTCTATCTCTGTCTTTATACCAGCAGACTCCCCATGCACTCTGAGCGTATGTCTTTCAGCCCATGTTTGAAGGTGGAACACACTGTATTATTTAGACTTTACAGGCCTCATGAAACTGGTTGTATCACAGGAATGAGGGCTTGGCCATTAACAAGCCTCCTGAGTGGCTTGCTAATATTTACTGTTACCAATGAAGGACTTCTCAGCGAGCAGGAAAGTACATTTTTACAGCTAATTTGGAAGAAGGTCAGAACACCATGAACCTGTATTGACCTGTATTTACATGAAGACACACCCGTTATGTGTATTTTACTGTAAAATCAATCAGTGGTGCAATCAAACATCACTGTTGTGCGGTAAAACACTGTTTAAATTAAATGTTGGTCTTCTAGTTTTAGGATGGATTTGGCAAAATACTAAACTTGAAAGTCGGAAAACACTGAGGTCTGTTCGCTTTGATGGGATTATTAAAGGATGACTCACAAGGATGAGTAGTGTATCACTCTCAATAAATACATGAGGCTACAAATCCTTTGTTTTAAAGAACAAAAGTGCATTCTGCATTAGATAGAAAGACCTTTTTTTCCTTTCTTTTTAATTTCAATTAAATTTGATGAATGAAACAGCTAAATAACATTATGCAATCAAGACATTCCTCCTTATATATAACATTTTTGGCATAAAGGTTTTTTTTTATTTTTTACATAGAATCTTTTTTCTAAGAGTGTAGACTAAAAATGAACAATTTTGTAGTAGGGTAAAAAAATGGTGTGTGTAATTTAAGGTTTAAGCCGGAAGCTTCATGTGATTTACACAAGCAGGACATTTTCCTGGATCAACATCCATAGTTGTTCCTGCAACAGTATTTTTATCAACCAGTCAATGTTGTGCACACATTCAGTGAAGGAATTTTTTTACAGTTACTTTGTACTTAAAAAATCGTTGTAAAAAAAAAAACTTGGTCTCTGATATTTCTCTTGTGAATCTTAATTTAAACACATCATCACTAGAAATGTTTCATTTCTATTCCTTTTTAATTCCACTATTTGATTTTTTTTACATATCTTATCTAAATCAGGACATTTTAATTTGTGATACACATGAGCAGAGTGTCATTCACACATTTTACTGGGAATGTTTTGGTGATGTATTGAAGATGAGAAAATGTTTTAACAGTTACAACTTTAGGATGAAAACGCATACAAGAGTGTGATGTGGGGATGAATCCGACGAGTGAAGTTTACACAATAAAGCATGTTGTGGCAATAGTGTCATATAATAGAGCTATGGGTAGTCAATTTGTTACATGAAAGCTGAACTCACTCCTTTCTTGGAAATCATAAAAAGTTAATACTCTCCTATATTTATATGCTATATCCTCTGATAGGACACCAGAACCCAGGTATTGAGAAAATTAAAAGACATAAATAGGGATGGCAGGCAAAAACAATAGGATTTTTTAATTTTTATTATTCACCATTTTATTAATATGTTTTTGGGACAATATGTAATGTAAAAACACATGTAATAATGGGAGTAATCCTAGGTGAAAAAGATATACTATTAAATGTTTTAAAAATGCATAGTAGCCTTTATTTGTATTGTACTAAAAACATACTCAAGTTTTTAATGTATTAACAGAATGTATTTTTCACCTGGGATTAATGGGAATATTTTCATAAGAATCTCATATTTCATAAGAATATCCAGACTTAAAACTGTGTTTCGATAAAATATAATGTCCTCAACAGAGGCAAAACATTCTGGGTCTCAGGAGGATATTTCTGTCTCGTGCAGTATCAACTGAGGGTGCTTTTGCTTGCGTTTGAGGTTGCTTGTTAAATCCTGTGATGGCAAAGCTGAATTTTCAGCAGTCTTCAGTGTCACATGAACCTATCAGAAATTCTTTCAGAAACGCAGCTTCAGAATCTATTTGGGGGCGGGTTGACTTAGATTCTAGTGTTGTCAAAAATATCAATATTTCGATATTGAAAATACCGATACTGAAATACTTGAAACGGTTCCAATACTCCATACCAGCTGCACGTTCTCGCTCTCACTTCTCTCTCTTCTTTCCCTTCTCTCTGACAGTGAATTGATACAACCACCTCCTGTCACTCACTCGTCTCATTTGCTCCGGTTGAATAGTGCTTGTATTGCGTATCATTTTAGTCATAAGTGGCGCATCATTTTAGTCATAACTGGCGCATCATTTTAGCCATAAGGGGGCGCTCATATGAAGCTGCCTCTCTTCGTGGCTTATTGCACTTAACCGGTCAAATACATAAAATATTATGTCAAAATGACAGTCTTTAATTCACTAAGGAATGACTGGAATTTTAGTACCATGATAAAACTGAAGCTACCAACTCAAATGGGCAACTAAAAATTTCCATTTGGTCATCAAAGACAACGACTCTTTGTGCTGCCTTCAAACAGCCAAACTTGGTGCAGTTGATTAAAGATGAATGACCTAACAGGGGCAGTGCCCCTAAAGCCACTCCTCTGCCACACCTTGGCCATTCAGACCACTGTGCTCTTAATACCCATATACAAATCATATACAAAACTACCAACAACATCAAAGTGTAGCCTAAGGAAGAGAGATTCAGTCTGCTGGAATGATGTGATGGCTCTGAGCATGTTCAAGAAGAGGTTAAGGTTTAGCTGAGAAATGCTGTACTTTAAGCAGGCTCAAAGCTTCTTTCCTTTTGTTTGTCATCTTTTCCATTCAGAAGTAGCCTATTCGTATGTGCTTAATGTGGTTCTATTACACGTACATTTACTTGCGTTTCTATAGACACTGAAATGTACAATACTGATGTATTGACAGCACTAAACCATAAATTATTTAATTATTTACGTATTAACAACTTTACAGATTTGTACAAATTTGTACAAATCCTTATTTATGAATATTAAAATCATGGCATAATATCCCGATTCTTATGCTTTAGATATTGTATGTAAGCTAAGCCGACAGTCTCCCCTCAATATATTGTTCCTACAACGCTATTTAAGAAAGTTATTGAGTTGATCATATTAGTGTTGTGTTAGCGGTATAACAGGTTTTTATTAATACCTCTTTGATCATGAGATTTTATTTGTGATTGTATACTGTATTAATATAGAACTTGAATGTGATCATTTTTCCTTGTCCCATGTACAGCACTGTGGTCAACTTTTGTTGTAATATGTGCTTTATAAATAAATTGAAAAAACAGGAACAGAACAACAGTTCGGGACCTGACAAAGATCAGAAAGTCTCAAAAAACTCTTAAATAAAAAGACTTAAATAGACAGAACAAACCAATCATCAAAATGACCTACAGGTGTAATTGATAATCAAACAATGACCAACCAAGGTAGCAACTGAAAACACAGAAAACAGCCATGCAAAACCCACTCAAAAATATACAAAACCCAGATAGTCCCTTACATTTCTCACCCATCAAGAAGGGGTGTCTACATGCCTTAACAAAAACAATATCAAAAACAAAGTCCAACAGAGGAGGGCAGGAGGGGGCTTAGGAGGTGGGTGCACAGGGGAGAAACATAGGGTGGAGCAAACAACATGAGAGTCCAGGGAGGAGTTGATGGAGGCAGAAACCAGGGAGGAGTTAATAGGAGGAGCCAGGGTGAAAGCCCACGGCGGAATCGAGGGAGGGAGAAGCCAAGGTGGATACTTGAATGTTGAGGCAGAACAAGTGAAGAACCCAGAAGAACCAAAGAGTCCGGGTGACACAGAAGGTCCTAGAGATCAATGCGGAGCCGTAGGGACAAGCGGCCGAGACGAACCCAGGGTGCTGGAGGACTGAGGCAAAGCCGGTGCGCCCAAGGACTGTGGTAGAGCTGGGGGAATGTGGAGCCTGACAGAGGGTAGAGGGATGAAGCGCAGCTGAAGGCCCGAAAGGCAGTACGACTGGATGAAGAGAGAGCCCAGTGGAGCTTGGGGATGATGGTCCCAGGTGAAGTCAAAAGCGCTAGGAGCCACGGTGGAATGATGGGCTCCGAGGTTATTGGCTCATTGGTTATGCTCATTGGCTCTCATCTGCTTCGTCACAGATTGCCATGGGCCAAAGTGGAGTGACGTGCTCAGAGGTTATTGGCTCATTGGTTATGCTCATCACCTCTTGCCTGCTTCATCTCAGATTGTGAAATGCAGTGTTTCAGTTGATATGCATTTGAATGAGAAGTGGATTGGAAATACATTATTCAGTATCAAGCAGCCATATCACCCTGTAGCCCAAGACTGGATTCCCCCTGAAGCTAAACAGGGTTGAACCTGGTCAGTACCTGGATGGGAGACCTCCTGGAAAAACCAGGTTGCTGCGGAAGAGGTGTTAGTGAGGCCAGTAGGGGGTGCTCACCCTGTGGTCTGTGTGGGTCCTAACACCCCAGTATAGTGATGGGGACACTATACTGTCAATAAGCATCATCCTTCGGATGAGACGTTAAACCGAGGTCCTGACTCTCTGTGGTCATTTAAAATCCTAGGATGTCCTTCAGAAAAAGAGTAGGGGTGTAACCCCAGCATCCTGGCCAAATTTGCCCATTGTCCATCATGGCCTCCTAACAATCCCCATATACTGATTGGCTTTATCACTCTGTCTCCTCTCCACCATTAAGCTGGTGTGTGGTGGGCGTTCTGGTGCAATATGGCTGCTGTCGCATCATCGAGCTGGAAGCTGCACATTGGTGGTGGGTAAGGAGACCCCCCCCCCTTCCATGTAAAGCACTCTGATTTAGCTTTTGGAAGCATCTGATAGTTCTGAGCATCTGAGAAAGCCAAAAAAGGCTAAAATAATCATAGTGTCAAGAGTACAGGTTGTTGTTAAGTATCTCTAGGGTTATGGGTTGTTTGGCGTCAGGGTGGGCAGGTTGGGATCATTGAATGCCTTTGATCAGGAGGGAGGTTTGTGGATTATTTATCTCAGGGGAGGAAGTTGGATACCGCTCATAGGTAACCTTTGATTGACCCATCCTGGAGGCCTTTAATGCTGTTGAGGTATGAGATAAAGAAGGGTAAAGTCAGGAAACAGCTTATATTAGAGACACTTTAAAACACCATGCGGTCAGGTAAGATTGTAGGATTCTGGGGGAAACCGCTTTGAGGCTGGAGTTGAGCGATGCGTCGAGGAGGAGTTTTAACGGGTGAGTAAAGGGAATATTAGCTTTGAATAGTGAGGAACTGGAGTTGGGTATGGTAATGGGTCCGCCTCTGGAGCCAGCAGCCTAAATTTCTACGAGAATCTGCGCTCTGATTTTGTGAGGCACTGGGGTTGGCTCCAAGGTGACGGCATTAGGTGGGACAGGCAACAGTGTTGCAGTGAAAAGAGTGTACTGTGATTTAGACTGGAGAAGGGAGTTAGGAGGGAGAGGAGCCGGGGATTGGGGAGGAACATAGAGAGAGGCGCATGAGGGAAATATATCCAAATAATTATACAAATATCTTCATGATATAAAAGATATGTAAATATTTTACTTTTTTTAGCTGTAAATACATTATCTTTACATTTAAATTTTGTACATTTCAGCATCCATCTAAACAGACACAACCAGCATTTTTAGACCAGGCTGATTCTGATGAAAACATTTTGCAAGCAACATATAAATTGTAAAAATTCATTGTAGCAGGGTCATGCTATCCATAAAAACTGCATTGAATCCTAGTTTAGGATTTGAATTTTGATTCGATGGGTGACTGGCTCAGTAAAGTCTGGAAATGGAACTCATTCATCCCACAGAGACCAAGAAACAAACTTTAGATGATTGGAATAACCACCTCACTTTGCAACTGGGTAGAAAGAGGTGTCAATACCACTCACAACCGCAGGCCTTACTCACTCACAATTGCATTGCAGAGCGCTAGATTTACAATCTTAATGAGAAGGTATTGACAAGCTTGGCTTTTATGGGGAGAACCTGTTTAAGTGAGCTATTTGCATTAAGAAATTGAAAGTTTATTTTAAGCAGTGAAGAATTGCCAGAAATAGAAACTGTAAAGTCCTAACTGTAGTCCTAAGTGTATAGACATTTCAAATGCTGTCCCTTTAAAGATAAGTTAAGATGAGATAAGATTTTTCTTATCTTTATTTTATATTTGTTTAAACTCTTATCAGCTAAACCCCTACTTAAACCAAAAAGGCCAGTTAGCTTCCCTGACTTTTAAGTAAGCTACTGTCTGGAACAGCAAAGTGCTGCTACTGATGCTCTCTTTAGGGAGCCGTCAGGTGATGCCAGGCCGTAGCGTGCTGAATATGGAAACTGAGTTGCCATCTGTAACATGAGAAACAAAAGAATAACTAGTGCCTGAGCTGGTGGCAGCTGGTGAATGGCGCTGTAGGCCAGGTGTAAAGAGATTCAAACGTTAGAGTGTAACATCAAGGCATCACACCTACTAAAGCGCAGAGATGTGACATACAGTTCTTTCAGGAAAATCTCTGCTTTAAGTGGTAATGTCAATATATAAGGCAATGCATTTGAGTTACAGGATTTTTTGTAATACAGTCATTATTCAGCCCCTATTCAACACTGCTGTTTTTAAGTCACTTATATGTTCAGTATGGTACACAATTGTGTTAAAACACAATTAAGCCTTTTGAAACTCTATATTAAAACTGAATTAGCTTGTGCTGTTAAACATTCATACATTTAGCTCATGTGCTAAAGTTGAGTAGTAAATATGTACGGCCAAGTCAAAAGAGCTCTCACAAAAGCTGTGTTTAAGAAAAAGCACAATATCAATAAGGGGAATAAAATGTTTGATCAGAGAAACTGAGAAAAACCCTCAATTTACTGCCAAAATCTAGCAAGATGACCTGATGAGAGGAGGAAAAAACATTTCAATGCAGAGTATAAGAACAACACTAGACAAACGTGGCCTTCATGTTGGGACATCTTGCTAAATGCCACTCTTGACCAAGAAGAATATAAAAGGCAGACTTGAATATGCTAAACTTCATTTGGATAGATCTTTGGAGTTCTGGAAGAATGTTTTATGGAGTGATGTGACTACACTGGAGGTGCGTCCCAATTCGCATACTTATGCATATTCTATAACGTTTTTAAGTATATAGTGTAAGTAGTGTGTTCACACTGAAAATTCCAAAAGAAAAAGTGCACTTTAAATATCTGGATGATGCACTAAATTAATGGAAAATAACAAAGTGTGGAATGTCGGACACTTCATGCACTTAACTGTCGCAGCTTTAATAACGTAGTGGAGGGGGAGGCACTACCAGATTCTGATGTTGAATGACAAAATAACCATGTAAAGTTCATGCACTACACGGTTGAGTACATAGTGCATAAGTAGTGTATAAGTGCATAGAATATAGTGCGTCATTTGGGACACAGCTTGGAACTTTTGGAACCCATGAATTAGCGGTATGTCTGGTGCAAAAAAAGGCAAAGCTTCTGAGCAGAAGAACACCATCTCCATGGTCAAACACGAAGGCAGACCAGTCTTATTATCGGGGTGCTTTGCTGTTGCAAGAAGTGAAAATCTCAACTGTGTGAAGGACATCATGAATTCTTGGAAGTATCAAGCCATTTTGGCAAAGATGGTGATGCCTTCAGTGCAGAGACTGAAGCTTCATCATCAATGGACTTTCCTGAAGGACAGCCATCCCAAAGTATCAGCTTGGTTCAGGAATTAGTCATAGAATTCTTGAGTGGCCTGTAGCCTACAGTCTTCCGATTTAAAAATCATTGAACATATTTGGTGAAATTTGAAGAAAGCTGTGGTAACATGAAAACCAAAGATTATCAGTGATCTGGAAGCTTTTTCAAGCAAGGAATGAGCTGAGATTGCAGTTGAGAGGCGACAGAAGCTTCTAAGCACTTACAGACAGCATTTATTGGAGGTCATAAAGAATAAAAGATTCTGCACAAAATGTTACTTTTGTTCTTGGCAGCAAAATGTCTTGCAGGTCAAGGGAGTTTAATAATTTTGATTGCAACTGTATATAGTGGGACATTAAGGGATTGAGTGCTTCATTGCCCTGTGAAGTCTTTTCTTTCTGTTAAAGAAGCTGTTAAAGAACTGAAGAATTTGTAAGTCATTGAGGGCTACGATATGAAAGTATTATAAGCTTTCCTAAAATAGACACAAATTGGAAGCTGCCTCTTTATAGATGAGATAAGAAAGATAAGATAAAACTTTATTCATCCCCTTGGAGAAAAAAAAAAGTCTTACCGCAAAACACAAAGGGACCCCCTAAATAACATGGGTAGTAAGAAAAGCATATGACCACATTATGTTCGTATGTTATTTTTATCCAAGGGCTCAAAATGAGACAAGGATAAATTCTCCAAAATATATTTATGCATGTTGATTCTTTTACAACTGGTTTATCATCCAGAGAGGAGACAGTGTTTTCTTTGACCAGCAGAGGGTATCATGTGAGAATGAAGTTGAACATGGAATCAAATATCTTGGTAACGACTGCCACTCTGTGCTCACTGTGACCATGCAGTTTATGTGAAAAACAGCAACCGTAACAGTAGGCTAAAACCATTTAAAGAATTGTATTATCTAATTGATTGCTTAAAAATACAACATTTTACTATAGTTATACACGTAATTAATATTCCAATATTTATTTCCCATGCAAGGTAAGACCAGAGTTGTCACAGCTGTCACAGTCTTTACTTTAGTGAGTATTTCACAGGGTTTTGTCAGTTTCTCTATGCATGTATACCTTAAAGTTAATATATAGCTGTTAGTGTATCTATATAATTTATTAATTACTATTTATCACACTGTAGCCTAGCCTAAATTGCCATTACATAAAACTGCCATTAAACCACCTATAAATAGGCATAGCAAATATGTAAAATGCAGATATAGGATTCAAAAACATAAAACCACAAACAAATATGAATGAAAAATACTCTGCAAACTTATCTAAAAAAAAAAAATTATGTATGAAGGATATATTAGCTAAAGACTATATTTTTATATAAAGGCCTACTAGTAGGCTTATAGTACAGTCCCTGACAAAAGTTGTGTCGCTTATCTATTTTGTAGAAACACCTGCTATTAACCCGACTTTTAATTCATCAATTGGTGTTAGAAATAGCTCATATGAAAAGCTAAAACCCTCGCAAATTATGTTTAATGCACTGAAATAAATTAGTTTCACTGAAAAAAGATTTATCATTTAATCGAGACAGAAAGGTCCAATTTTGGCAAGACAAAAGTTGTCGCCTATACAGAAATTGAACAAATTTACTGCAAATACAAAAATATGTCAGCAAATTAAGTAGTGGTGCTGTGAGATCCAAATTTAGTATCTTGTATGAGTTCCATGAGCTTGAAGGACTGCATCCATGCGGTTTGGCAAGGATTCATACAATTTATTGATGAAGTCATCAGGAATAGCAAAGAAAGTAGTCTTCCATGCCTCCCAGAGTTCATCAATATTCTTTGTTTTCGTCTTCCATGCTTTCTCTTTCATCCTACCCCACATATGCTCAATGATGTTCATGTCTGGTGACTGGGCTGGCCAATCCTGGAGCATCTTGATCTTCTTCGCCTTGAGGAACTTTGATGTGGATATGCGATGGAGCACCATCTTGCTGCAGAGTTTGGCCTCTTTTATGGTTGGGAATATAAGAGGTAGCTAAGATTTCTTGGTATTTTAGACTATTGAAGTTGCCTTCCACCCTGCAGATCTCTCGCACACCCCCATACTGTATGTAACCCCAGACCATGATTTTTCCGCCACCAAACTTCATTGGGTGAATCTCGGATCCATGCGGGCTCCAGTAGGTCTCCTGCAATATTTGCGGCGACTGTGGTGTAATTCAACAGAAGATTCATCTGAAAAATCCATCTTCTGCCACTTTTCCAGCGTCCATCCTTTTAGCAGGCTGTGGGCTTTGGCAAATGTCACACGGTTTTTCAATTGTCTTTTGTTTAGTGCTGGCTTCTGGGCACTGATTCAACCGTGGAGGCCATTTCGAGACAGAATCCGACAAACTGTTCTGGTTGACACAAGGACTTCAGGTGACCAGGTCTCGTGGAGCTCTGCTGCAGTGGAAAATAGGCTGGCCTTGGATTTTCGAGCCAACAAACGAGCAGTTGTCTTGCAGGGTCTGCCTGACCTGGGCTTGTCATAAACGTCTCCAGTCTCTTCAAATCTTTTTTTTATCCTCTGTACTTGACGCTGAGACACTTTGAAGGTGTCTGCCACATCAGCAGTGGATCTGGTCTTCAGCCTCTTGATAATCAAAACTTTAGTCTCAGGGTGAATCTTAGGCATGTTTGCAGAGGTGTAGTTACAGTTGTTGTGAAGGTCTAGTGTACTGGGGTTCTTTTTATACACACCTGAGATCTAATTGATCCATTATTAGTCACAGGTGAAGCTCATATGACAAGGCCACAACACTTGTGTATTTGCAAAAATTGACTCAATGGGCTTTACCAAGCTGTGAATATTAGAATATTTTTTGACAGTTTCATTTTGCACTGAAACATTATTACAAAAGCTGTTGGGATTAAAACGAGCCATTTCTTGTAAAAAAAATCTTGATAAGAAATATATTTCAGCGGCACTTCAGGTCAATTTGTACACAAGCGACAAGACTTGTCAGGGACTGTATATTATCTGATCCTCTGATATCATGCCATCTATAGCCTACTATAGCGACTAAACTAGTACAAAGTCCTTTTAAAGGGATAGTTCAACAAAAAATGAAAATTGTCATCATTTACTCACCGTCATGTTGTTCCAAACCTGTATGAATTTATTTTTTCTGTTGAACACAAAAGAAGACAGTCTATTTTAAAGAATGTTGGTAACCAGACTGTTGATGACACCCATTGGCTCCATAATGTTTTTTTTTTTTTTTTTCTACTATGGAAGTCAATGGATGTCGTCAATGGTCTGGCTACTGACACTTTTTTTCTACTATGGAAGTCAATGGATGCCATCAATGGTCTGGCTACTGACATTCTTTAAAATAGGCTGTTCTACAGAAGAAATAAATTCATACAGGTTTGAAACAACTTGAGGGTGAGTAAGCAATGACAATTTTAATTTTGGGATGAACTATCCCTTTAAGACTATATACAGTCTTGGATAGTAGGCGTCGCTTGCAATAAAAGCGTTCGCGTCGCGTCACTCGCGTAAACAGGACTCTGAACTCATGTACCCATGATGCTGTGAGTCAGTCGAAACTTTGACAGGCACGGAAGAGGATACAAGCGGGTAAAAACACAAGACATCCTCTACCATACTGTTTTGATATGAAAATGCACGAGTGCCGATAGCATTCAGAGACAGTGTGCTGTTCGATATGCGGTGCTGCTGTCAGAAATCGCTCGCAGTTCAGGCGCGACTTGCACGCGCAGTTCATTGAGTGACAGGTAAGCAGGTAAGAGATGTTTTACAAACCATTCAGTTTACTTAGGTAAAACTTTTCTGTGCGTGGGCTGCCGTCTTGGCCCTCGTTACCTACATTTGTGGGTTAGGGGCACAATACAAAAACGTTGGTGATATCTATTTCATCGCATAGAAAGTTAATGAGCAACCTATCGCACCCTGGAGCAGCAAGTGCTGCGTCAGTGCGTCGCGCAAATTGGTTTGCCAGTTCCTTTTCTCTAGTACATGTACCCAGTAACGGCTATTATAATAGGCCACACTATTAGCCTTTATTGATAAATATTGAGGAAAACGAGCTACACAACTGAAAAACGTTTGTCAGTCAAGAAATTAACATGTTTAATGTTTTTTATATTTCTCACAGAGGGTGTCACTGTCACAGTTGTACCTTTGGGGGTAGGCCTACTACAGCTTGTCACTGGGTCAGGACCCTAAAGAGGACATATGTTTTTTTTGTTTTGTTTTTTACCACAAAAAGGTTCATAGTAGTACCCTTTAGAGGTACAACAGCTTGTCACTGACCACTTTGTACCTTTTTTTTTTACTCCTTTTTTATTTGTGATTTTAAAAAAAGGTACAAAGATGTCATTTTTAAGGGCACAAGCTGTTTTACCCCTAAAGGTAAAATTTTGACACCCTTTTTCTCTGTCGAGTAAAACCTCCAACATCCATTTTCTCTAAAAAAATAAAAAAATCAGCATGAAAATGTCAAATATTTATAATAAATATGTTACAATACAATATTTTAATTATTAAAATAAATTATTTATTAATATTTAAATACTTTACAATATTGACAGCATCCCATATTCTGCACAAATTTATTCGTTGCAGCTGTCATTTTGTTTTTCTAGTGCTGTCATCTACCAATACCTACTTAATAAAAGGACAGTTATGTGAGGAGAATTTATTTTAAAATTATTATTATTATTAATTTTACATTTATCCTGTGACAGGGTTAATCTATTTTCTTACTTGTCTGAAGAATCAGTGATCCAATATTTTACTATACTGTATTTAGCCTAATATCCAATACTATTACTTACATGGTGGTGGGTTTAAAGTGCAATGGGGCTTTTTTCATTGATCAGATGTGATTGTTTTCCTCCAGCACACAATCTGATTGTGAAACTGTGAAAGCAAATTGGAATCTGAGTATTTAAGTGTTTGTTGAGTAAATTGCTGAATAGGGATCAGTTTAACTGTAACAGTGGCTGCAGTGTGTAAGTGAATAATTCATTTCTAAGCTATGATCCGTATCCGTGTTTGAGTCTGGTTTCCTTTACAAATTTTGCATTTCCTGGGGCAAACAGTTTAAATTTTATATATTACAGGACGCAGCTGATTAGCCTTCTGTATCTAATGATAAAGCGGGTCTTTTATTTGGCTACTGAGATCCAGTGTCATGACTAACACGACACATTGGCACTGCATGTTCTCATCATGCTCTGGAACTCCTATTCCATTGATTATAGCAGAGGATAATCAAATCCTTTTAGGAGCTTTTTCTTGAAGTCACACATCGAACCACTAAATATAATTTACAAGTATTACAGCTATTATGTGGCGTTCCTCCAAGCATGTGTTTTCAGAGAGTGGCCGGTTTTGTAAATTCTTTTGGACTTTGATGACCCAAGGGTTGGATGCTGCAAGAACATGCTGTGATCCAACATTGAGTCATTGTGTCGGTTGACAAAGGCCGGTATTTGCCAGTCTCTGCTTTCTCTCATGACATTATTTGGCCACTGCCTGACAGAGTTTTATTGTTTGTGTTTTGTTTATTTGTGCTTCCATTCACTTTCGTAGTGATGCTTATCTCTGTTCTCGCATCTCTCAGTTTGTCAGACATGGATCATAAGGATGTGTTCGCAGCATTGCAGACAGTATGTTCAGAGGTTATCTCGGCTCTTAATGGATCCCTCAGCAATTCTTCTTCACATGTCGACGCTACGGATCGTCTGTTGGGGGTGATGAGACAGGTTCAGGAACATGGTCGGGCTGTTGAACCCTTGATCACTGGCTTTACTACTGTCTATCATCATTTTGATTTGGATGCACAGACCCCCGGCAATGGATATCGGACATTAGTCAAGGTAACTGCTAGTTGGTTGCAAAACTGATGAGTGCAATAAAGTTTTTTTTTTTTTAGTTTCAAATCTCTTGTTTTATTTGCAAATTAGATGCAAATAATGGCATGTCATAAAAAAAGCTTGTCAGCGGTTATGCGGTCAAAATGCTTTTGGCTAATTGTATAGGTTACTTGTTAATGCTTTAATATGGTATACGAATTCCTGAAGTTGAATTTAAATGAATCATTTTAAATTAAATGATCATTTTAATGATTCAAATTATTGAATTATTGTTATTATGTAAATATTAATGTAATTTTTTACAATTGTTTATGTACACTTCTGTACACTTCTGATGGTTTTGATCAATTACAGTAAAAACAGGGATATTGTAAAATATTTCTCAAATTTAAATACTCTTTTTTTCCCTTTTATTTAGATATATTTTAATAAGTAATTTATTCCTGTGATGGCAAAGCTGAATTTTCAGCATCATTACTCTAGTTTTCAATGTCACATGATCCTTCAGAAATCATTCTAATATTCTGATTTGGTGCTCGAGAAACATTTATTGTCAAATTTTTGCTGCTTAATATTTTTGTGAAAATTGTTAAAAAAAATTCAGGATTCTACATACATAGAAAACTCAAAATAGAATTTATTTGAAATAGAATATTTTGTTATATTATAAATGTATTTACTGTCATTGTAGCTTCTTTTTTGAATACATTTACTACTTTGTTGAATAAATAAGCCCTAGTTCAGACTGACCTCAAACTTTTGTACGGTACTTTTTAAAAGGAGACCATTGACTTTTTGTTTTCCCATAGGTGGTCCATTCCTGCGTCATCCACATCATCCAGAAGGCCCGTTACATCGCATCAAACTGTACTGGAGCGTTTTTCCGGATGGACCATAATGTGACGGAAGTGGAAGCATACTGTAGTGCCCTGTGCCAGCTGCGAGCGTTACTTTACCTGGCACAGATACTACTCAATGACAATGCCTTTGGTCAGCTCTATTCACAGGACGAAGGGGGTTTAAGCAAGAGGTTTGTGCAAGAGTACATCTCCATGGACAAAGCTTGTTTCTATGGCCGCTGCTTGGGCTTCCAGGTTAGATAATGTGAACACTTCTTTTGCAAATGTTTTTTACAGTACTAACAAGCACCCATAATTCAAGTTTTTTTTTTATAATTTCACTGGTGCATGCATGTTATGATGTATGCAAATTTGTTCCAGAAACACAAAGTCTCTATTTCTTTGTCTCTCCTACAAGTTTCCCCCATCTCTCAGGCCTTTTCTACAGACAGTGGTCATCAGTATGGTGTCCTTTGGTGAAAACTACAAGAAACAGCAGACTGGGCTTGGTAAGTGCAGACTCGAATGGGTGCATCAAAATTATTCTTAAAACTCTTATAATATTAGGACTACATGATTTATTCTTTTCATGCATTTATGTATTTTATTTATGGAAGCTTTGTTTTTTACCATGGAATAATATAAATAGAAAAAAATGATCAGAAATGCAGAATCTCAAAATTTAGAGAAAAATGTCTGAATTGTGATATAGTCGCAGTTCTGAGAAATTAAGATATAAGCTCATAATTCATACTTTTTTCACAATTGGAAGTTTATATATCATAACTGACTGTTTTCTCAGAATTGTGAGATATAACAATTCTGACTCTTTTCTCACAGTTACAAGTTTATATATCACGATTTACTTTTTTTCTCAGAATTGTTAAATACAAACTCGCAATTCATACAGTTTTTTTGCAATTGGGAGTTTATATATTGCAATTTATTTTATTTCTCAGAACTGTGAGATATAAACTATGATATCATTATAATATATAATATATTATAATATAATAGAATTATAATATACACTTGCAATTCTGAGCAAAAAGTCAGCTCACTTTTTTCTCGCAATTGCAAGATAACATTTCACAATTCTGAATTGTGAGATAAAAAGTCCTCAATTACCTTTTTTTTTATTCCATGGCGGAAACAAGCTTCCATAGTTATTCCCATAAAATAATGAGGAAATTAGTTTCTTTCAATTCTTACACAATTCCATATCCCTTTCGTCAATAAGTTTGATTTGTTTACAGGCATAGCTGCCCTTTCTTTCTTCACATCGGGCAAATATGTGGTGGACCCTGAGCTGAGGGGGAAAGAATTTGAGCGCATCACTCAAAATCTGGATATGCAGTTTTGGAAAGCCTTTTGGAATCTTACGGAGTCTGAGATATTAGCAGTAAGTACACGTATGTTTATGCATGATTCTAAATGAGAACCGATTAACAACATCCATTCTTTGTTATATTGTTCTTAAAGTTAATCTGTAGGTTTACAATGATATTTGCAGTACTGTTTAAAAGTTTGGGGTCGGAATGATTTTTAATGTTGTTGAAAGTCTCTTACGCTCATTGCATTTATTTAAAAATTCCAATCTTCAGTCACATGATCCTTCAGCATTGTGAAGATGAATGTGTATTTAAACTGGGTCATTTATGTAGTAGAAATGTGATTTTTAATTTTTTTATTTGGTGCCTTCTAGACTGAGAAAAAACAGAAAATTTATTTTTGTCTCATGTGGATGAAAGACAACAACTCCCAGAATGCACTTGCTTCGCTGGCCTAAGAGGCCACTCCCAAAGCCGCTGCTACTGGTTCACTTGCCCACCGCAGCACTGCCCCTACTGTTGTTTTCATTTTCTTCGTAATAAAACCATTTAGTTCAGTTAGAGGACATACACTATTATTGAAATCTGAACGTGTCTGTTCAATATAATGTGAGTGAGCCGAATGAGTGTCACGGCAACAAACGCAGCTGGAGTCAGATTACATTCATCACGAAAGCGAGGTAAGCGCGGGCGCGGCGTACATTCACAGCACGTGTTCAGATCATGCCTATGGAAGCTTAACTTTCATATGAATTCATTTGAAAAGTTGAAACACTCACTTTGCTCCGCACAGCTCCGTTTACACGAATGCCTGCCGAGCGCTGTGAGTGCGATCCCACCCCCCATGGGCGATGTTGAAAACATGTGGAACTAGCTCCCTCTACTGGCTGTAGTCTTTAGCCTCTGGCCAAAAAATCCTTCAATGACGCAAAATGGCGATATTTGCATCATCTGAGGATTTTTTCCAGAAATAAAATACATAATTCTCTCGTCTCAGGGAGATATGAGGGGGGAAAGCACGATCATTCCAATATACTACCGGATTTCTACTGATACAAAGTTTAATGCTAAATCGCTGAAGTAACCCTTTAATATTATCGATGTTGAAAACGGCTGTGCTGCTTATTATTTTTGTGGAAAGCTTATTTTTTCATGCTTCTTTGACCAATAGATAAAAAGTGTTTGAAATAAAGTATTTTTGTTATATTATAAAAGTATTTACTGTCATTGTTGATCAGTGTATTGCTTCTTTGCTGAATAAATAAGCCTGACTGACCCCAACATTTTGAACGGTAGTGTACAAAATAAGACACAAGTTCAAATGGTCTTTTTTCTTTCTTATTCTGTATTTCAAAGAGTTTAACGAGGATTACTTCCAGTGTGGTGCAAGTGAATGTAACATTAACTGTGCCAGCTGAAGGTCTGAGTTTGCCACTGGCCTCTGACCCCAATCTCTCAGTCGATGTGAACCCTCCACTTGCACATTGGGGCCCTGGGCCGGTCAACGTGCGCTTGATCTCACACACACTCCGACAAGGACAGGTTTGTGTCTTCACATAATTCATTATTTACGTACATTTATTTAGGACAAGTAGGCTCTGAGGGATGTTTTCAGTTTCTTAGAAAGAGCATGGATAAATGTTTTCTTCATTCTTGTAATTAGTTAGATTGTCTGCTAAAGCATTCAGCTGAATTTCCTCCATATTTGATCTCTTTCCACAGGACAGTGCAGAACTGTTAGCACTTTCTCGCCCCGAGGGGCCTCAGCTCACTCTGCCGGGGAGTTTCAATCGTCAGACGGCTCCTCTTTCTCCTTGCCTGCTCATACACTTCCACGGAGGAGGCTTTGTCGCACAAACTTCGAAATCACACGAGGTATGCCTGTGTTAGTTTTACCTCCCTCTATAATATTTCACACACATTTTTTGCTGAGGCCCTCTTTCTCTTTTTGTCTTTACTGCAGAATTACTTGAAGAGCTGGTCAAAGGATCTGAATGTGCCTATTCTCTCTGTGGATTACTCACTGGCTCCAGAGGCTCCGTTCCCCCGGGCTCTAGAGGAGTGTTTCTATGCCTACTGTTGGGCTTTGAAGAATTGCCATTTGCTGGGTTTGTACTGCACACTCCTTCACAGATAGAAACAACTAGTGTACATGATGTCATTTCGACATTTACATGTGCTAGCCAATGATTTTTTGATTTGATGTTGCATGAATTTGTCACATAGTTAGCACTATGAATTACCATTTATAGCACCTTTTTGTCTTTACATTTTCATTGTAAATTGTAACCCTGGACCACAAAACTAGTCATAAGTCGCACGGGTATATTTGTGGCAATAGCCAACAACACATTGTATGGGTCAAAATTATTGATTTTTCTTTTATGCCAAAATTTTTTAGGTTGTCAAATAAAGATCATGTTTCATGAAGATATTTTGTAAATTTCCTATCGTAAATATATATATATTTTTAAAAATGTATTATTAGTAATATGCATTGCTAAGGACTTCATTTGAACAACTTTAAAGGTGATTTTCTCAATATTTTTTTGCACCCTCAGATTCCATATTTTCAAATAGTTGTATATCAGTCAAATATTGTCCTATCCTAACAAACATACATCAATGGAAAGCTTATTTATTCAGCTTTTTAGATAATGTATAAATCTCAATTTAAAAAAATGTACCCTTATGACTGGTTTTGTGGTCCAGTGTCACAATTGTGCTACATTTATGACAAATGAAATTTGAAATACAAACATTTCATACAATTTCTCAATTAACATGAGAATATTGTAAATAGTATATGATAATATACAAATTAAAAACCTGCATGTACACTACCATTCAAATATTTGGGGTCAGTAAGTAATATTTCCACCAAAATATTAATAATAATAATAAAAATCTTTACAAATCAGCATATTAGAATGATTTCTGAAGGATCATGTGACACTGAAGACTGGAGTAATGATGCTGAAAATTCAGTTTCATTTTTGAATATATGTTAAAATAAAAACATTTATTTTAAATTGTAACTATTTCAATTTCAAAAACATTTAGAAAAGGTTCCTGACCCCAAACTTTTGAACAGTAGTTATAATAATTATAAAATATTTAGTTGGATGCTTTTTGAAATATATTAAGATGAAATATAACGTCACAATGATCTTGTAATAAAGCTAGTAATTTCTAGTCTGTGTGCTAGTGAAATAGATCTAGTTGTAACTAATTTAATCTCCATAGAATCCTATATGCAAGAAAGAGGTTTGAACTTTATTTTTACCTTTAGGTGTGTTAGCATAGTAATAGGTGTGGACATGACAAGCAATCCATGCCAACCATGCCTCAGGACTCTAAATGTTGATCTTGCTACACAGGCTCGACTGCAGAGCGTGTTTGTTTGGTGGGAGACAGTGCAGGTGGTAACCTGTGTATAACCGTCTCTATGAGGGCAGTGTCTCATGGTGTACGCGTTCCTGATGGGATTGTGGCAGCATATCCAGCAACTCTGCTAACAACAGACGCCTCACCATCCAGACTACTCACTTTAATCGACCCTCTGCTGCCTTTGATTGTGCTCTACAAGTGCATAGATGCCTATGCTGGTGAGCTTTTGGATCAAGTCAAGACATGTTTATTTATACAGCGCTTTAAACAGTAAAGATGGTTTTAAGGCAGCTTTGCAGTAATAAACAGGAACAAAAAGTTTTAGGGCCAGATTACAATATAGGGCCAGATTTACTAAACAGGGTCAATTTCCGTGAGCACGCAATTCCAAAAAAGCACAGATGGGAGTGGAAAGTTCAGCATGTGATGTACTGATGACACACAAATTAAGGGATAGTTCACCCAAAAATGAAAATTCTGTCATCATTTATTTTCCCTAAAGTTGTTCCAAACCTGTGTGAGTTTCTTTGTTCTGCTGAACACAAAATTAGATATTATGAAGAATGTTTGCAACAAAGCAGATAGAGCAACCATTGAATACCATAGTAGGGAAAAAAATACTATGGTCGTCAATGGTTGCGCTATCTGCTTTGTTGCAAACATTCTTCATAATATCTAATTTTGTGTTCAGCAGAACAAAGAAACTCATACAGGTTTGGAACTTGAGGGAGAGTAAATTATGACAGAACTATCCCTTTAAAGAACACAGACACAGCCAGATCATTTCTATAATGACTAATGCAGTCTACCAGTTAGCTTTGGGCTGTAAATAATGGCAAAAATAACAGTAAATTGACGAGTGTAAATCTTAAATAAATTAGTAAATCACCTCACATGATTCATTTAAATACTCTCCTCCCATACATTTTGTGCCTGAAAGGGAAACTCCTAAAAATGCATATCCAATAAGGTCAGCCTGCAAAAAGAACCCTTTCCAAACCTTTTTCAGCACTAATTTCTTTCTTTAGTAAATCCTGATAGTAGTTTTTAATGCCAAAAGGGGGTTAGTAAATCTGGCCAATAGTGTCAAATGAATTCACTTATTCACAAGAGCATTTTTTTTACAGTGGGTTCCAGAAGTTGAGCAAAATATTGGTTGAGCAATCCATTTGTTACAGTATTTATTAATCTTTGTTAATGTTAGTTAATAAAAGTACAAGTCAGTTGTTAGTTCATGTTAGCTGATGTCTATTAACTAATATTATTAACAGATACAACTTTTGATTTTAATATAGTTGGTGTGTGTTGAGATTAACATCAACTAAAATTAGTAAATGCTTTAGAAGCATTGTTAGTTCATGTTTACTTATGTAGGTAACTTGTTGTAAAGTGTTGCAAAAATAAGTTATTAATGCTGCAATTTGAGTGAAAGTTTGAATTGAAAAATTAACAAGAATTATTGGTTTGTCAAATTTTTTTTTAAAGGTCCATCATTTACTCAACCTCTTGTTGTTCCAAACCTGCGTGACTTTTATTATTCTGCTGTTTTTGTCCTTGCAATGAAAGTCAATGGGATCCAATGTTGTCATGTTGCGTTCACAGGCCCTATTTTAACGATCTGAGTGTATGGTCTGAAGTGCATGACGCAGGTGCACTTAGGGTGTATCTGAATCCACTTTTGCTAGTTTAACGACGGAAAAAAACGGCCCGTGGGTCCAAAAGGGTTGTGTCAAGTCTCTTAATAAGTCTTGGTTTTGTTTTGCGCGTAACACACAGTCTCATCTCCCATTCCCTTTAAAAGCCAGTTGTGCTTGCACCATGGCGGATTTGCTATTTGCATGGCGGAATATGTGAGTGGAACAACTGAACACTTCTCAAAAGAGGAATCCTTTTATTTTTTATATTTAAAAATGTTTGTGTGGTGTTGCGCGTCCATGTGAATAATAAGCAGAGTGTTCACGTATTGTGGACCCTCCCATAGGCACACATTACTAACGCGCCCTTTAAATAACAAAAAAAATACTGCACTGTTGACTTTAGACCAGGTTTCAGTTGTTCAGTGCCGCAGTCTATTTCTTTGCCACTCCAACAATGCGCCTGAACACACCTCATTTTCAGACCAGCACGCCATGGGTGAGATGGGCGCTAGTGCATTTGCTATTTAAACAACTTGGCTCTGGACGTGAACATGATAACTTCATCAGGCTGAAACTAGCAAAAAACACTTGTGTCATGCCTGGAGTCCCATTGTGCCGGGTGTATAGAGCCCCATACGTTCAGTGTCATATAGTGCAGAATTTTAAACACTTCTAATTTAATACAACAGGTTATTTCCTTGCTTATAGATTTTCATCTCAGACTTTTGGACCCCACTGTATGTTTCACCTATTCGTGAAAATGCTAGAATGCTCTATACCGTATGTACAGTGATATTAAACCTTCTGTCTTATCTACAGCACCTTCATGATTGTACCTTCACTTCACTCTCTATCTCAGGTGCGAGTTGTCAGTCAGTACAGCCAGCTCAACAGTTAGACACCCTGACTGCTTTGGGACAGGACACTATAAAGATGTTGAGTAACTTCGCCACAGGAGCGTCAAATTGGCTTCAGACTTTCATGGATCCAAAGGCACAATCATCATCATCATCATCCTCTTCAACCACATCATCAAACGGTCCTTCACCTTCCAAGTCACATTCTGTTGAGAAACCACAGGATGTCCAAGATTACCCAGAAGATTTTGAGCCACTACGGTCTAGATGTCTGGCGGATATACAGACACCTCACACACCAATAATGAAGAACCCATTTGTTTCTCCTCTACTCGCTCCAGATGATCTTCTCAAGGGCCTTCCGCCAGTCCATATAGTGGTAAGACATGATGAATCTGCATTTCCAGACATAGTGCGGTAACTCTTATTTTAATGCTTTGATTGTTTTCCTCAGGCTTCTGCTTTGGATGCCCTGTTAGATGATTCAGTAATGTTTGCCAAAAAGCTGAGGAATATGAACCAGCCAGTGACGCTCAATGTGGTTGAAGACCTCCCTCATGGCTTCCTGAGCCTATTTCAGTTCTCCAAAGAAACCCAGGAGGCAGCAGATATATGTGTGAAACGAATCAGAGAAGTCCTCCAGCAAGAGGAACTACCTGCTGCTCAGAGGCAGCCGGGGCTTATTTAGACAGGGAAAGTCATGATGGTCCACAAAAATTTAAGAAATTACAGTAATTTAAATAAATAATAAATAAGCTTTGACCCGTTCAAAACCCAAAACTAGGGGAGTCTCTCTACCAGCTCAACTCATGAAAACAACTGTAGATCCAGCTTGCAATACCAAAATCATATCTGCTATGGCTTAATATGCAGTTTTGTGACTCATTTTAGATGTTCACAATGACCATTCACTGTTCTTTTCTAAATGTCTAAGCATCCACCAAAATTTCACCATTGTGCCTGTAGTGATGCAATAAGATTTATCCAAGTTGCTTTTGCACTACAAACGTAACGACCTTTTTTTTTAAGCAACTGCATTGTGCTTTTATTTGTCACAATTTCTGACATCTTGTTTTAGCTCAAATTCAAATGGTTTAAATGTTTAAATGTAGGGGTGTCAAAGACAGCCTTATTTTCTCTCTCTTATTTTATTGAACTCTTGTGCTGTGTTCAAAACCCTTTACCTACTTTGATGTTCCCAGTCAAAAATGACCAGCCTTTAAAACTGCTTCTAAGTGTCTCATTACTCTATATTATTGGATAAATATTGGATTCAATCCTTTTGTCAACTTGTTTTCGTTGAATTAGCACAGGTTTTGCATTTCTTTTTTGGATCTGACTGATTATAGGCCTCGTTTATCTGAGCTTATGCACCTCAGAGTTTGACCCCCAAAAAAGCATTATTTGTGGATAATTTGGGCGATATTGAATCAAATGTGAAGAAAATTCTGCAGAATTTATTGTTCCACAATTTAACCAGGAAGTTACAAAATAGCACAAAGTTACACTTGTGGTGTTCCCAATGAAAAATGACCAGCCATTGAAAGTGAATCGAGGAGACTAGACTTGACTAATAAGAGAAAAGTGTTTCTCATGTTCATAGTTACATGTGTGCTTTCAAACATAAAGGCCTCGGACCTGTGCATGTGTGGATACAGGCACACTCAAGCTACCACACATGCACGCACACACACACACACACACACAATGTTCTTGTGCACAAACTATTTTGAGTACACACATTCTTTTTCACAGGGATTAACTTTATCCTATTCTGAACTGCATCTTATAGTCATTCATGCATCGTTACCTTATACGTGCACACACATGCGTATGTTCACAAAACATGTTCATGTACACAAACAATTTTGAGTGTTGCGTGCTTTCTTTTTCACAGCAACAATCTTTATCCTATTTCTGCATCTAATATCCATTCATCCATCCAACATTACCACACAAGCACACACACATGTTGGGGTTTCATGGGGACTTTTTATACTGTACAATAATCTGTTCCCTACCCCGAAACACAACCCTCACTTTTTGCATTTTTACATAAAAAAAAAAAACGTAATTTAATATGATTCATAAGCCATTTTTCTCATGGGGACCAAAAAAAAATGTCTGGCATGTCTATCGATGTGGCGACATTTTGTCACCATAATGTCGGGACACACACACACACACTTAAACTGTCTTTGCCCTGCACTGACTCTGCTACGAAAAAGTCCTTCTTCCAAAGTCAACATCTTAAGATTGTTCAGATGATTGTTCCTTCTCATTTGTTGCCATGTCTTTGACCTAGAAGCTCATGCATAGACAGCTTCTTGACCACTGTGCTGCCACTAAATGAATGATAAGCAGGGTGCTATGTGACATTTATATAACGTCGCTTTAATTAGTACTTTTTCAGAGTTATTGTGAAACATGAAAATCCCAAAACACATTGTTATAATATTTTGTCTGGAAGATGTGATGAAATGAAGAACAAGAAAGAAAGATTTAGGCGGGGTCACTGTGGAGCAAACAGAGATTGTGTGTGTGTGTGTGTGTGTGTGTGTGTGTGTGTGTGTGTGTGTGTGTGTGTGTGCGCGCACGCGTGTGGTAATGTTGGATAGATGAATGGACATTGGATGCAGTTCATAATAGGATAAAGTTCATCTCTGTGAAAAAGAAAGCATGTAAAAAAGATACACACAAAAATATATTTTGTAGAATGTCAGTAACCAAATGGTTGATGGGCCCCATTGACTTCCTTAGAATTATTATTATATATATATATTTTTTTTTTTTCATGCTATGGAAGTCAATGGGGCCCATCAACTGTTTGGTTACCGAAATTCATTGTGTGGTTATGCACTTTACATAATTTGTGTTCTTTCTGTTGTCTACACTTGAACCTTTGTATTAGCCACCATGTTACCTCATCATTTCCTCAAAAATAAACTGGCCAGATGCACAAGAAACTTGCTGTGACCAGTACCTGTTGCTGTAAACTAAACAGCTGAAAGGTCTTCAACATGAAATAAACAATCCACTAATTTCATTAAAGCATCTTTATTTCCAAAACTGTTTTGCGTCTATATTTTGTTAAATTAAACAACTAGCTTACAGTTTGTTGAAAGGCAGCTTTACGATGATAACAGGAAAATAATGCTACAAAGTATGTTTTGGCTGTATGGCAATTCAGTGTTGATATATTTCCGTTGTAAAAAACGAAAAAAAATATTAGTTATTAATTTAGTTCATTTATCTTTTGCCTGCAGCAGCGCTGGAGAAAACAGTGACGTCATCATCGTCCAGTCAGATCAATAATATTGTTGAATATTTAGTGTCTATGCATATCAGTCACCATAAGTTCGAGTAACGGTAGGATTCTGAAATCATTCATTATTAAATAAAAATATGTCCGTATTTCAATATAATAAATATTATTTTCATATTTGCTTATTTTGTATTATTAATATTAATTATGATAAAGAATGCCTGAAATACACTATGTTTACCATAGTTATTTTAAAGAGAAAAAGCTAGAAACGCAGTAAATAAATCAATGTTTTATAGTTGTAGGGTCATAAGAGCCTCCGTACCGATGATGGCAGTATTTCAGATGTGCAGCGCTCATATGAACCCCAGTGACGTTCAATACATGTCGACCGTGTTGACAGAAATACAACAAAGAGACGAGCTGCTTGTAGCGACGTGAGAAATAAATACCACGTTGATAACCAAGTAATTTACCTGATATATAAGGCAGCATAGGATATTGATACGAATAAAGGTAAATGTTTGATTTTTACTCTCGTGTATTATGAAGTAATATTATGAGGTTAACCAATTAGCTTAGCATAAATCTTCTGCTAACTAAACAATTTGATGTATGTCAGTCTGTTTAGGATTTGCCTTAAAGTAACAAACAAGTAAATCGATGTTTAGTTTATTTGTGTCCTAGAAACAATTATTAACCCCATTATGTGTTTGAAATGCTTGTGTTTAAAAAGTTAAAGCCAGACTTTTATTTCATATTCCAGCGTTGTGAAAACTGTTGACGAGACACGCTGCTCGTTATTATATTTCGCTTTTAAAGGTTGTAGTGTACAATTTTTAGTTTGAATTTACTGAAATGCAATTATTTGTAAAAAAGCGAAAGTAAATATGGATCTAAGTCAGTGACATTTAGGCTATTTACCAACTTAGAATCTAAGACATTTTAACAGAGAAAACGTGCAAGTTACCGTGATGTTAGCATGTGTTTTCTTTTCTTTTTTTAACGTGTTAATTCGATGTAATTCATGAAAGTACCACTTAAATACAATTGTTTTTGAATATGGGAATCATCATTATGGTGCATATCAATGTTTTTATTTAAAACCATCACAGTACCGCCAGTCGCCACAGTACTTTTTGTCAGGGGAGCTCTGAGCAGTATTATCACATTTGCAATGGAATGGACAGTTTTATAAACACTTTTAATTTGCAATTAATTACAATAATAACCATAGGTTCCACCAAAATAACAGTTAATATATTTACTACTGTAAAACCGTAAACTGCTATTTGGAATCCCTCAAAGCATTCAGAATTTTTTCCAGTGAATTTTCTTTGATTTTCACATTGTTTCTCTGTTTCTGTGGCTCAGGTGTGGGAACAACTGGAGGAAAGGACATACGCAAGACTTTCAACTGGCTATTTATAGAACTGGCTTGTATTCATCCCTGTTTCACTTTTGAGCTGCGTCACCCTGAAGTGTTGCTTTTTCTATTCATTTTTCGAATGTGCGATTCTACTCTCAGATGTGCTGGAGTGAATCCTACCTGTGTATAAATGAACCGAGACTGGTCTCCCTGATTAGGACATTTGAGAATTGAACTGCATCTGAACAAGAACGAGTGAGAATCGGCAGCCAAAAAGACCACAAAGCACTGTTTTTGCACAGTGTAAATATTGCATAAGTGTAGACACATATAGAAAGTTCTGGTCTGAGGAGCATTAGGTCTTCCTGTACTTCACATTGCCTAAACAGACTAGTTCTTATCACACCTGTAAAGGTATAATTTTCTATACTCTGTGCAGGTGTGCAATATTTATGCATATAAATATTTATTTCTCTTCTTTTGGAAGAGCTCTTGTAATACACCTTAGGTGGCAGCGTTGCTCTTATTAATAGAGCCTAAGCTGTATGTTGAATTTGTAAATATCATAAGATTCTTTAGTGAAACCTTTTTACGGAGACCTTGTGGACACTGTGAATGGTTCATTAGGTCTTATTAGACCTTGGTAAGGCTTTAGAAAGTGGGAAAAAAAGAAGAATATAAACTGAAAATACCCACAAAGCAGTGATAAAATGGCAACAAGGATGGAGAATGCTGGTTCAGCTGTCATGGGGTTGAACACACACAACAGGCAGTGTGTAGGGCAGCCTAAAGCCCCCTCTCAATTAGGACCCCAAACAACAAGTGCTCAGCTTGGAAAGGAGCCCATGGGGACTCAGAAACCTGCCAATGCATTTCAGGAAGGACCTGGCATCAGGTAAGCTTATCATTGTTTCACATTCAACAGACTTGATTGCTTAGAATGAGCTGTTGTCTATTTTAATATATTTAAAAATGTAATTTATTCCTGTGAGGGCAAAGCTGAATTTATTCCAGTGTTCAGTGTCACATGATCTTTCAGAAATGATTCTAATATGCTGATTTGTTGCTCAAGAAATGTCTCTTTCTTTTTATTATCAGTGTTGATAGCAATTTCATGGAATTATTTGGGGTTATGAATTATTATTTGATGAATAGAAAGTTCAAAGAAACAATTTATTGTGAATTGAATGTGTCGTTGCTGAATAAAAGTAGTAATATCTTTAAAAAAATTAAAAATGTTTAAATGGTATTGTGTATGTATATGTATTCACTTACACACAGGTTTGGTGACGACTGGAAAAGAAGCCTACAGCTTCCCACTAAGGACAATAGAGTCAAAACTTCTGTAAGTCTTTAAGTGTTTTAAACCTTCACATTTAAAAAAAAAAGAGTGCCTGACAAGTGTACTGCCAATATAAGTATGCCTTGTTTTCCCACCAAACCTACAAGTAAAGATCTCCTTGTGAGCCAACTATTTCATTTCTTTCTCTCAAGGATGTGACTGCAACCAAAGGAAATGAGTTTGAAGACTACTGCTTAAAGAGAGAGCTGCTGATGGGCATTTTTGAGATGGGCTGGGAAAAGCCCTCTCCCATTCAGGTAATGGATACAGCAGCTGCAAAACCTTGACTAGTAGACAATTTTTGCATAAGAATATCCTACATAAAAACCAGTGCCCTCCATTTTAATTTTATTTATCTGTTTATTCTCATTCTAATATTTCAGATAATAAACCTTGAAACAGCTCATGCATTACCAAAAGTGGTAGTAGAACTACCAGCTGTAGCTATAGAATAATAACCTGTCATCCGATCAGAATCAAGCATTCAATAGAGCCATGCTTTAAGACTTTTTAGGGCTCTTGATTTAACGCGATAATTTTGTTAATTAGTTATGGAAAATTAATGCGTTAAGATGATTAATGCATTTGGCGTACCCACCCCAGACCTACCTAAATCATCTTCCATTTCAGACAATTGATTGGTGACAAACATGATCTAGGGCAACAACTCACTGCGTGATGAAGCCTATAGAGTGCAGTTAGAATGGTTCTAAAATTCAAGATATTGAGGCAAAAATCAATATGTTCTAGTTATGTTATACCCTGTATGTTATAGTTAAGCAATATCACATGAGCAACGGGTGCAGTATTTGTTGCGAATAGTGCAAATGTGATATTGTTTTTATACAACAGTTCAATAAATAACAAGTTAATATAGTCTATTTTTGTTACATTTTGCCAATTAAAATATTGGGGCGGCATTGGCTCAGTGGTTCATGTAGGTTTGTGGTTCGATCCCCGGTTCCACCTGACCTAGTGTCGAGGTGTCCATGAGCAAGACATTCATTGCACACCAACTGAAATATTTCAGGTCTTTTTTTTGTTTTAATACTGATGATTTTGGCATACAGCTCATGAAAACCCCAAATTCCTATCTCAAAAAATTAGCATATCATGAAAACGTTCTCTAAACGAGCTATTAACCTAATCATCTGAATCAACGAATTAACTCTAAACACCTGCAAAAGATTCCTGAGGCTTTTAAAAACTCCCAGCCTGATTCATTACTCAAAACCGCAATCATGGGTAAGACTGCCGACCTGACTGCTGTCCAGAAGGCCATCATTGACACCCTCAAGCGAGAGGGTAAGACACAGAAATACATTTCTGAACGAATAGGCTGTTCCCAGAGTGCTGTATCAAGGCACCTCAGTGAGAAGTCTGTGGGAAGGAAAAAGTGTGGCAAAAAAACGCTACACAACGAGAAGACGTGACCGGACGCTGAGGAAGATTATGGAGAAGGACCGATTCCAGACCTTGGGAGACCTGCGGAAGCAGTGGACTGTGTCTGGAGTAGAAACATCCAGAGCCACCGTGCACAGGCGTGTGCAGGAAATGGGCTACAGGTGCCGCATTCTCCAGGTCAAGCCACTTTTGAACCAGAAACAGCGGCAGAAGCGCCTAACCTGGGCTACAGAGAAGCAGCATTGGACTGTCGCTCAAATTTTGCATGTCATTCGGAAATCAAGGTGCCAGAGTCTGGAGGAAGACTGAGGAGAAGGAAATACCAAAATGCCTGAAGTCCTGTGTCAAGTACCCACAGTCAGTGATGGTCTGGAGTGCCATGTCAGCTGCTAGTGTTGGTCCACTGTGTTTTATCAAGGGCAGGGTCAATACAGCTAGCTATCAGGAGATTTTGGAGCACTTCATGCTTCCATCTGCTGAAAAGCTTAATGGAGATGAAGATTTCGTTTTTCAGCACGACCTGGCACCTGCTCACAGTGCCAAAACCACTGGTAAATGGTTTACTGACCATGGTATTCAATTGGCCTGCCAACTCTCCTGACCTGAACCCCATAGAGAATCTGTGGGATATTGTGCAGAGAAAGTTGAGAGACGCAAGACCCAACACTCTGGATGAGCTTAAGGCGCTATCGAAGCATCCTGGGCCTCCATAACACCTCAGCAGTGCCACAGGCTGATTGCCTCCATGCCACGCCGCATTAAAGCAGTCATTTCTGCAAATGGATTCCCCACCAAGTATTGAGTGCATAACTGAACATAATTATTTGAAGGTTGACTTTTTTTGTATTAAAAACACTTTTCTTTTATTGGTCGGATGAAATATGCTAATTTTTTTAGATAGGAATTTTGGGTTTTCATGAGCTGTATGCCAAAATCATCAGTATTAAAACAATAAAAGACCTGAAATATTTCAGTTGGTGTGCATCTAAAATATATGAAAGTTACATTATTACATTTATCATTACATTATGGAAAAAAATGAACTTTTATCACAATATGCAAATTTTTTGAGAAAGACCTGTATATAGTAAAAGTGTGTAGTATGAATGTAAACTGGATATGCTACATTCGCCAAGTTGTCATTATCATGTCACCTACCAGCGTCAGTCACTGCCATTCACAAATCGGCTCCCGTGGCCTCATAGGATAGTAAAGTGTCTGTCATATGCACACTTCAGTATCTAACCGGAAGTTTTACTTCATCCAGGTACTTTTTGCCCACTGTCGTGGAAAAAAAGAAATTTTAATAATTATCACGGTGAAGCTGGAATTGAAAAACACAAGCTTGCGTGTCTTTTAAAAGCGTTTATTCCTGCCAAGAAGGTCTATTTGGGTTGCAGGTTGTGCAGTCAGAAAAGACAAAAACCAAAGGCCCTCACTTGTTCTTTTATACTCTCATTTCAGTGGGTGAGGGCTTCTTACACAAAACACAAAAACAAACTCCTTAGTTGGTGTTATCTGCAGCTGTCACACCTCAAATGAAAACACAACTTTCCGAGAACTTGTTCAAGGCTACAGACAACGAACACTAGTTCTATTGAGAAGAGTATCAAAGATTATCAAACAAAAATGTGTTTACTACAGAGAACTTGAATTCCCATTATATTTAATAAAAAACATCTTGTATAATATTAATATAATTAAAACGCCTTGTATGGTTTGATATAGTTTATGTTCAAAATTTCCCTTACACTACTCTTTTATGTGTACTGTGTATACAGACATACTGTTTTTTGCCTACTATAAAGTAAGGAAGTATTTTGGATGCAGCCATTTACTTCATCCCTGAATGATTCAGCCATTTGAACAAATGGAGTATGACTCAATGATTTACTCATTTAGACGTTTACCGCCACCTACTGGCAGTTTTAGTTTATTATTTAGAGTATCATTAAAGGGATGGTTCACCCAAAGATGTAAATTCTGTCATTTACTCACCCTCAAGTTGTTTCAAATCTGTATGACATACATTTTTGTGCAGATTTTTAAAGATGATATTTTGAAGATTGTTTGAAACCAAACTGTTTTGAATACCATTGACTTCCATTGTATGAACAACAACGAATACTGATTTTATTTTTGAAATGATCTTCTAAATGATAAACCTCATTAATCTCATGGTATTATTTAATTGTGATTGCAGTGTAAATACATTCATGTCACCTCTGAGCTGTAATAAACTAATTGAATAAAATAATTTATTCAATATATATTTTTTATTTTAGGAGGAGAGTATTCCTATCGCCCTCTCTGGACGCGATATACTGGCTCGTGCCAAAACGGGACAGGAAAGAGTGGTGCATACCTGATCCCCTACTGGAGAGAATTGACATGAAAAAGGATCATATCCAAGGTATCACTCTCTCCCAAAACTTTTACACAAGCTATACCTTTTTTTTTTTAATCCCCCTCATTGTGCTATCCTTCTGTTTGCCTGCAGCCATCGTGATGGTTCCCACTCGTGAACTAGCTCTGCAGGTCAGTCAGATCAGCATTCAGATCAGCAAGCACCTGGGCGGTGTCAAAGTCATGGCGACCACAGGTGGGACCAACCTTCGAGATGATATCATGCGCCTGGATGAGACGGGTAATGCTCAGTAACCTCGTAAAATATACCTAATCATAAAGAGATTACAGTGTGATCATCTTCTGCAGTAAAAGCTTGTTGTTCAAAACTCTCTTCTGCAGTTCATGTTGTTATAGCGACACCTGGCAGAATTTTGGACTTGATAAAAAAGGGCATAGCCAAAGTGGATAAAGTTCAGATGATGGTTATGGATGAGGTGAGGATTACACAAGCTTACATGCTCATCAGAATATTCATAAAATGTTATTTCCTGTTGCTCACAATTGAACATCTTAACATTATTTAGGTGTTTAGATGTTACTTCTACCAATATCAAAGTTCAAGCTTCATTGCCTGTTTTATTGTAGGCTGATAAGCTGCTCTCTCGGGACTTTGTGGTTCTTATTGAGGACATCATTGGTTTCCTTGCGAAGAACAGACAGATACTGCTCTATTCGGCCACGTTCCCCATCAGCGTACAGAAGTTCATGGTTAGAGAAATCCTTTGAACACATTTATAGTTTCATTCTGCTTATCTCCCTTTACATCTGAAGGTTTTCCATTTATTTACTATTGTGTGTCTTCAGGCAAAGCACCTGCAGAAGCCCTATGAGATTAATCTGATGGAGGAACTGACCCTAAAGGGAATTACCCAGTACTATGCTTACGTCACAGAAAGACAGAAAGTCCACTGCCTCAACACACTGTTCTCCAGGGTAAATAGTGAATTCCATTTTTAAAACCTTTTAAAAAGTAATATTTAGCTTCCAAAACAATGCTGTGTGCTGGGCTAAATGCGCTTATTGTACCTATGATGGGGTTTTTTTAAGAGCTGAGAACTCTTGTAGAGTTAATAAAATGTGTAAAGGATTCAAAACAGCACCAGGAATTCCTCCGTTACACACACAATCAAAGATCTCCTGCAAGAAGATGCCGTTCCGACAGCACCACTGAACTGTAATGGCCAATATTGCAACCAAGTTTGTCAGTTGTGGTATTGTGATTTTGTGAATTATAACAGAATGCATAGTTTCTACAGTTGACATGACCCATGCTCTTGTACTCTTCACAGTTGCAGATCAATCAGTCCATCATCTTCTGTAACTCTACTCAGCGAGTGGAGCTTTTGGCCAAGAAGATCACGCAGCTGGGCTACTCCTGCTTCTACATTCACGCAAAGATGATGCAGGTACGTCTTTTGTCATTTTTAGTTCTAGTTGAATTCAAATCTGTTCAGTATGAATCATTTATTTTAGTCACATGCTTGAAACTTAACCAAATATTGCCATTATTTGTGCAGTTTTTGGGGTTTTGCGACTGACTGAAAACATATGCTTGATTTCATTCACTTGGCAGGAATACAGAAACCGTGTTTTCCACGACTTCAGAAATGGACTCTGCAGGAATCTTGTTTGCACAGGTGATTATTCTTTTGCATAATTGTATAATAATAACCTCTTAACCCCAACTATACAGATAAAATGTATGTTTTGTTAAGGTATTCCTAATTCAGTGCAATTTATGCTCTTGAAACAGATTTATTCACTAGAGGCATTGACATCCAGGCAGTAAATGTGGTCATCAACTTTGACTTCCCCAGGAATGCAGAAACATATCTGCATCGCATAGGACGCTCAGGTGAAGTGCAAGTATAAAAGATGCTTAGTGTTTTGGATTCAATTATTTACATTTTTGTGTGTGTGTGTTTTTCCTTGTTTATTACATTGTAAGGATAGTAAAACCTGAGATCACCTACATTGTGGGGACCAGCCAGCGGTCCCCACTTTTCAAAGGGCTTATAAATCACACAGGATGAGTTTTTTTGAGAAAGTAAAAATGCAGAATGTTTCCAGTGATGGGTAGGTTTAGGGGCAGGGGCAGTGTAGGGGGATAGAATGTACAGTTTGTATGGTATAAAAACCATTACGTCTATGGAGAGTCCCCACAAAGATAGTGAACCAGACGTGTGTTTGTTAATTATTACCACTTAATGTTATTACATTTTAGAAATGTAATGTCTTCTTACAAATTACAACAGCTTTTATTTGATAATATAGAATTTTAGACTCGCTGTGTTTAATTTGTAGGAAGGTTTAGAAATCTGGGTTTGTCAATTAATCTAAATTTTAGACTAATTAAAAAAAATTTTTGCATAAGAATATCCCGGATAAACCAGTGCCCTCCCTTTTTATTTCCTTTATCTGTTTATATTTTATAGTCATAATTTTGCTTACACGTTTTACACTTTTATTTTATATTTGAACTAGGGCTGCACAATTGTTTTATCATCTATTACAATCCGCGATAGTCACATCACAGGATGTGATGCAAGTATAGGGATCATAGTTGATGTGTTATCCGTACAGGCCAGGCACCAGGTTCGAAATGCACGTGATTCTATGATTAATTGCTAGGTTTAACCATTATAGAGTGAAAGTTTATCATTTGCACATTTTAGGTCCTGTCAGTTAAAACATTCAAGCGCTTTTAAACAATTCAAATGCAAGAAGACACAAAAGAGCACTAAATTTGGAACTCGCATGCTGTTTTCTGTGTGCTCAGAGCTGTGCAGATGCACATTAACATTGAATTCCTCTCTCCTAAACATAAACGTACACATACACACAAAATTGTCATAATGCCCATCTCGGCGAGTGTCCTCGTAAACACAGTCACTTTATAGCTTAGGTGAAGGCAGACAATTGAGAAAGAAAATGAGTGTCATTATATTGGTTCAGTACGTTAGCTCTTAAAATCACTTTTGTAGCCTTTATAAATATTAGTTTAATTTATAAAGTGAAGACTATGCAGTATTATTTTACATTTGATTATTGAATTTCTGTACTTAAATAATGTTAGACTTACCTGAAAAACATTTAATTACATATAAACGGTTATTTCATTTGTTTCTTTGTTCTATTGTATTTATCTGTGCTTTTGATAAGACCATTTACTCTCCTACAAAATCACCCCAATCATTCTAGAATGAATTCTTTCCAAATACTGGAATTTATCTGGGGTGTATTTCAGAAAGCAAGGTTAACTTACCGTCACACATAACTTGAACTCTCGGTTGATTAACCCAAACCTTGCTTACTCGAGGTATGCTGGTTCCAAAAACACTTCCGTGAGTAAGTTCAGCCAACCCGGAGTATGTTAACAGAGCAGAATCGATGATTCACCATGGAAACAGATGCATAGAAAACACGCCATTCCTCTTCTTCTTTTGTTTAATGGCGAGTTACATAACCTACTTAGTGCCACCTATTTTGTGGTTATGCAATCATTTTTTCAATGTCTGATTTAATAAGTAATCTTTATTCACTGAAAATAAGGATTATATTGTTTGTTTGATGCTAATTAATTGAATGCTGATCCATGTGTCAGATGATGTTTGAATTGCATTAACATTTAAACTTGTTTTTAATTTATTCTTTAGAATTAATATATAATATTCAATGTTATATAACTGAAACAAATTTGGTTATGTTAATAACTATATTAATTATTTAAAACACATCTGAATACCTCTTAAGCAAACTAACCCTGGACCATGAGCTGCTCCGGAGCAGGTTCTGTTCAGGGAGTGAGTTGCCATGCTTACTTACCCTGAAATTTACCTCAGTTTTTGGAACCGAAAGTTGAGGTTATCCACTAACTTACTCTTAAACATACCCGGGTATGTCACATAACCAGCTTTCTGGAATACCCCCCAGATGAAACATATCGGAATCTACACTGATCAAAAAATGAAATATCGCAATGTCAGTATTTTTCCAATATTGTGCAGCCCTAATTTGAACACTTTTTAATTAACTGTTTAACTGTTGTTGTTTTCTTATTTTATTTTGTATTTATTTATTTTACGGTTGTTGTGTTTAATTTGCAGGAAGGTTTGGACATCTGGGTTTGGCAATCAATCTCATAACCGCTGAGGATCGTTTTAACCTGAAGACCATCGAGGACCAGCTGATTACGGACATAAAGCCCATTCCCGGCAGCATCGATAAGAGCCTGTATGTGGCAGAGTTTCACTCCGTGAATCCTGACTGTGAGGTGGAAGCAGAGGCGGATGCAGAGGCGTTTCAGCCTGCCGATGGCTCTGACGTCCTTTAGGGAGCACCATTAGAAAGAAAGCAGGTGACTGCATACAGTTGGGTGGGCATGTTCAAGGGATAGTTCACCCAAAAATGAAAATGAACCCAAGATTTATTCACCCTCAAGCCCTCCTAGGTGTATATGACATTCTTCTTTCATACAAATACAATCAGAGTTATATAAAAAATGTCCTGGCTCTGCTTTATAATGGCAGTGAATGGCAGCCCAAAATTTGAATAAAAATGTATCCATCCATTATAAAACTGCTCCACATGGTTACAGGGGGTTAATATGGCCCTTTTGAAGTGATCCGATGGGTTTTGTAAGAAAAATATCCATGTTTAAAACTTTCATTTTTGGGTGAACTATCCCTTTAAGAGCATTATGCTCATGGTCTGATATCAAATATTGCAATGTATTATATTTGCATATGAATCCGAGATCATTGGATTGACTTTACCTTCTGCTCTTTCTAGGACAGTTGGAGAAATTGAACCTGACTTTTGCACAAACATCTGCTATTGCACAAACCAGTTACTTCTCGGCTCATATCTTTCCTCATCTTTTTCACCTCCACAGTATTTTTTTTTAAGTCCCTGTCAATGTTTCGCTCTTTTGTTTGCATTCATTGTTCATTTTTTGGGGGTCCTGCCTCTTTATAAATGACTACACATTCCAGTTGAGATTTGCAATAATAAAAACAAAGCATTCGGAGAACAGTTCCTGTTTGATAGAAAATGGTATTGGTGAAAATAGAGCGTAGCGTGCCCGCATCATTAGTTGAGACTTTATACTCAAACCCTAGAACAAAACATGTTTAACCCAAGTGCCTTTATATATCATCTCCGTCTTAGATTGATATATGTCATTGCTATGTTGAAGTATTTCCAAAGACTAAACCGCAGGGTTTTGCAGCATATTGGTGCTACCTGATTCTGTGAAAGAATCATTGGCATTGATTTACTTCTAACATTTTCAGATTCTATTCATATTCAGTCTGAGGCAGCTGTAGAAACCAGCATCCATTGAAATATTGCAGAGCTCAGGATTGAGGTGTCAACACTAACATTGCACTAAACTGCCTGAGAAAAACATCTTTTGCATTATTATTGGTGTTTTTAAGTTTCCTTGGCGGTCATTGACAAGTGGTTGACAGTATTGTACATTTGGAAACCATTAAGAAACATGAAGGTAAATTATGTTTTTTTCTTTTCTTTTTATCTTTTGCTGTTTTTTTTATCATTTTGAAACTAGATATTCCTAATTTAAATAAGAATGCCAAAATCTGGCATAATGTAAAAGATCCCAGGTGAAAAAAACGTATTATTAAATGTATTAAATGCACATAGTATATTTGTATTGTACTATAAACATACTCGAGTACATTTGAATGCATTTTATAGTACGTATTTTTCACCTGGGATGTCAGACTACTACATGAGAGCTGATTCAAGTCACCACAAATGATGTTTAAAATCAAATGTCTGAATGCAGTTATCAAATCCCACATTTTCATGCACGAATACATCAAATATTTGTCAAAAGGGGCGGTTTGGTTCATTTGTATTTTCATTTATTCAAAGGTTGATCAGAAGAGCATTTTGTTGTTCCCTCTACGTTACATCTTTTACAGTTTTCATTTCTTTAGATATTAATGAATGTATGAAGTGGCTAATGAATGGACTTTGACATTGCTATTTACAGAATTTTTTTTATTTTTTTGCTAAAATGTTTGCTTTTACTGAATTTTGCCTTTGATTCATATTCTGTCTAGTACATTTTTGTGGTGATACAAAAATATACATAAGTACATTATTATACACATATTACTTGGCAGGAAGGAGGTAACTTGTTTTATTTCTATTTGGATGTTTGCAAGAGGAACTTTTCATAACCTTGTGTTGCAGTTATGAGAGGTTTTTTTTTTTTTTTGGGAAATCAAGACAGAGTATTTTTGTATAGCAAAATTGTAGCATCTTCTCAGTGGCAGCTGTTTTTCCCCCCCACCCAAGAGATGTTCTTTATTGCTAAGCAGGGATATGTGACATGTAGCTCAAAGCTTTAGTGTAGAAAGCTCAGTTTGCATGTTTCTTTAACTATTAAAGCAGCACAGTGCAGGCAAATGTTTTTTGTCTAGCTAAATTAGGAAACCTTGAGCCAGATTATAAATCTCTGCTGATGATGCTGTGCGGTTGTAAAAGAAATTTGTAAGATTTAGTATATTTCAAAATGGACGAACTTTATTTCTTTATCCATCCTGCAGTGATGAGCTGTTTTTTTCTTCTTTTCTTCTTTGTTGCTGTTGTTTATGGTGAGGGTGTTTCTGAAAATAAAAAATGTATATGTTCTATAAATAAATGGGGGAGCAGATTTTGTGGGGACGAATGTTTACTTAATATTGGACTTCAGGATAAAAACTAAAGCAAACCAAAAGTGTGTCTGTACGTGTATGCCCATCTAACAAAAATGCAGACATTCATGAATGCTGCCTGATTGATTTATGCTTTGTCTATATTGTTAATTCCAGTCAAATAGCTTGAGGTTATAGTATGTGTAGTTGATTAGAATTGAGTGTAATCTCTCCCAAAATTCAATACATTCAAGTCAGAACTAACCATACAGGCTTTTTACTTTTTTTATTCGATGTGAAAAACTAGGCCGTTACCTGCATGTATTCTTTTAAAATTGCATATGCCAGATATTGATTTAAGTACCTGCTGGGTGATGTATTTTTGTATTTTGCAGAGGCAGCTCCTAAATTATTAAACTTTCCTATTAAATTGACTGAAGCACCACAGTTTATAGTCTGTTAACAATGAATGAAATTATTTCAAATGCTCTTTGTGAATATAAATGTTTTTGAGGTGGTTTATCTGAAATTTGTCACTCAAATGCATTCATAAATCATTAAAGTGTGTGTGTTTATATATACACATATATATATATATATGAGAGAGAGAGAGAGCTTATTAGAGTGCAGTTTTATAATTCAACTGACTAGCTTTCATCTTGTCCTTGGTTGTCACCATTAATTTTCATTTAGACACTAAAAGGGATTCATTGCAAAAATCGAATGATTAAACATAAGTTCTATTCGGTTGCAGTTATAATTTAAGCTGCCAGTTCGTGTTAATAAAAAAAGCCACACCAGCGACCTCCAAAGCAGATCCCATGACCTTCACGTCAATGCCCCTTTAACACGCAAACCCGCTTCTTGCCTACGTAGTGATTGACAGGTAAACAAACCAATAGACATCCAGCTTGCGTTTTGTCGAGCTGAAAGTAGGAGGACAACAGGGGAAAGCGGATAGAGAGTCCGACTTGTTTCCACGAATCGGTTCTTTCGAACAGTTCAATTCTAAACGAGGCTAGCTAAGCAGTGCTTTTACGTCTTGGCGTTCGTAATCTCGCTTTGGAGAGCCTTTTTTCTATTAAATTTAATTAACGATGGTGTTTCAATTTTAAGTATATTGCCACATGTTCAATTTATTAAAACATATAATTGCTTACAATAATAACATTTAAACTCAGCCCGCTTAGTTATTTCTTATTCAAAAGCCCTCAATGTGATGAAAAAGAATGCAATCAATCTTTTTTCAAAAGAATATAATCAATATAAGCATATGATTTACAAACAAAACCATAACCCCGTGTTTGTGTTTTTCCTGTTACTATTATTTTTCCTGTTGTATTTATTTTAAGCACCTGTTCTGTATATTCTAACGCAAATATGTACTGATATCCCCATGTTGTCTGTACGTGACTAATTGTTTAATAAAAAACTAAAAAAACTCGCTTCTTACATTAACTATTCCGCCCGACTCGTAAACGAGTAACTCGGTTTCGTGAACAGATTCGTTGAAAAGATCCGACTCTAAAAAAAGGATTCATTCACAAATCGGACATCGCTTGAAACCTGAAACACGTGGTTCTGTAACCAGGAGAACCGTCCTCTGTGAAGCTCAACGTGAGTTGTCATTGATTCATTGTCATTGAGTGTCTTTTTTAATTAAATATACAGTACTCTTAGGGATATCTCAGCTAGAAACACTTTTATTTGTCACATGTAAACGGCATTATATATTCCCTTTAGATTTAGTGTCTGAAAAATAACAAAAGCATGTGGCATTTAGCTCTCGGGCTAATTTATCAATGGATTGGTTGAAGTACGTGTGTTGCAGTTTAGGCTGGACGCTTAACAAAACAGTAGCAGCTACTAATCGTTTAAATCCAATTTCGTTAAGTAATTTTCTTATACTAAATACCTTCAATGACTATTTAAGGGTTGCTATTGCCTAACCATAACGTACATGTATGCATTGTTTATCATCCACACATGAAAACTTCTGACTTTACTGAGTAACGTTATAGCTCCTCATTTGAGCAAAATGAGTGATCTCCATCTCTGTTATCTCATCTGTCCTGTCTCAGAATGGGCAGTGTGTTGGCTGCCAGCGCCCCTAGCCCGCCTGCACCAGGGCCAGGTGGATCAGGTTTGGCGTCAGTGCCACCAGGATTCGCGATGCCCTCCGTCTCACCCGTCTCTGTGCCTGGCATTTCTTCAGCAGGGGACCAGGAGACTGAGCCTCCCCTTCCAAACCCCGGTGGCTTTGAAGAGTGCCATCGCAAATGCAAAGGTAAACATACTTCTTAACTTCACTATTTATTCCCTGATAAACTAAGATTAGTCAGGGACTGATTACTTTTAACAAAGCCATTTTAATATACCACGTTTTAAACAACTGTAGATACTTTAATCTGATTTTGTTGATTTATATATGTGACCCTGGACCACAAAACCAGTCATAAGGGTCAAATTTTTGAAATTGAGATTTATAAATCATCTGAAAGCTGAATAAATAAGCGTTCCATTGATGTATGTTTTTTTTTTTAGGATAGGACATTTTTGGCAGAGATACAGCTATTTGAAAATCTGGAATCTGAGGGTGTTCTAAATATTGAGAAAATCACCTTTAAAGCTGTCCAAATGAAGTCCTTAGCAATGTATATTACTACTACTAATATTTTTTTTAAATATATATTTACGATAGGAAATTTACTAAATATCTTCATGGAACATGATCTTTACTTATTATCCTAATGATTTTTGGCATAAAAGAAAAATGTATGTTGCCACAAATATACCCGTGCACCTTATGACTGGTTTTGTGGTCCAGGGTCTCACACATTGCTGAGCTTTGGGAATAATTAATTTTTTTTTTTTTTTTAAGAAATTAATTCTTTTATACAGCAAGAATGCATTAAATTGATCCAAAGTGACAGTAAAGACTTTTCATACATTCTGTTTTTTAACATTCTATTAATCAAAGATTCCTAACAAAAAACACATATCATGGTTTTCCCAAATTGATTAAGCAGCACAACACTGATGATAATAAATACATGTTGGTGCTTTCTTGAGCACCAAATCAGCTTTTTAGAATAATTTCTAAAGGATCATGTGAGACTGAAGTAATGATGCTGTCATCAAAGAAATAAATTACATTTCAAAATATATTAAAACAGGAAACCATTATTTTAAATTGTAATTATATTTCACAATATTACTGTTTTTACTGTATTTGATCAATTAAATGCAGCCTTGGTGAGAATAAGATACTTTTTTTTTTTTAATGTTACCGACCGTGAATATTACCGGTTTGAATGTTAGTTTGTATCCCGCATCCTAAGTTCAAAATCGATTCAGTTGTACCCTTGTACAAGCCTGGCTCCGCCTCCTACGTACTTCTGCTCAATTTTCCTTCAGTACTCCGTCTGAAATTGCGGTATATTCTCTGGTCGTCTCCGGTCAAATTTTAACCGGTCCAATCAGCGACCAGAGGGAGTGGCTGAGAACGATGACGTTGATGTTGTGCGCTAGTTTGAGATGACATGCATCACGACCAAACGTTAGCGATTGGTTAAGGCAGATCCAGAGTGGCTCTGGGCTGATCCAAAAGTTTTAAACTTCAACAGAGCATCCGCCTTCAAGGAAGTTAACGCTTGTCAATGGAGAGTTATATACAAATTAAATGTACGAGAGTCTGGCAGGACCAGGCTACCCTTGTACCTGACACTGCTTTGAATTTTGGTAATTACAAGTTATGAATGTGATTACATTCATGGTTTTTACACTGATGTCTGTTTGTCCCTCAGAGGTTTTTCCAATGCAGATGGAGGGTGTTCGATTAACAGTGAACAAGGGCTTGAGCAACCACTTCCAGGTTAGTCCGGTGTGTTCACTGGTGGAGCTGAACATTTCTGGAGCCATGTTGTTGAAGAAAATCTTCCCTGGTTGTAGCCGTCAACACCTGTTTTAATTCCTAGGTGAACCACACATTGATGTTAAGCACTCAAGGAGATTCCAGTTATAGGTTTGGAGCTACTTATGTGGGGACCAAACAAACAGGACCAGCAGAGGTACATATTTTGCATGCAGTATAAATAAATATACAAATGTAAAAATATTTCCAGAACAAATGTCTTTTTGATTTGAAAAATTGATTAGTGCTGTTTACCCTAATATATATATTATTTACCCTCATTTTTTTTTGTTAGGCCTTTCCCGTCATGGTTGGTGACATGGACAACACAGGGAGCTTAAATGCACAGATTATTCATCAGATCACAGACAGAGTGCGCTCTAAATTTGCCTTCCAGGTGTGTATTTGTGAAAAGAGCCTGTCCCCCAGTTTCACAGAAAAGGGCTGCATTCCGAAATCGCAAACTTCCCTAGTACAGTCATGGACAGAATTATTGGCACCCCTGGTAAATATGATCAAAGATGGCTGTAAAAATAAACCTTTTGATGTTTCACTCAAATTCGCTTAATTCTAACCTTTAATTGAGGTAAAAGAATTGAAAGTGAAAATTAAATGTTTTTTTCTCGAAAACACGTTGACCGTAATTGTTGGCACCCTTTTATGAAATACTTTTTGCAACTTCCTTTTGCCAAGATATCAGCTCTGAGTCGTCTTCTATAATGCCTGATGAGTTTGGAGAACACCTGACTAGAGATCAGAAACCATTCCTCCATACAGAATCTCTCCAGATCCTTCAGATTCCCAGATCCATGTTGGTGCTTCTTCTCTTCAGTTCACCCCACTCATTCTCTATAGGGTTCAGGTCGGGGGACTGGGATGGTCATGGCGGAAGCTTCATTTTGTGCTCAGTGACACATTTTTGTGTTGATTTTGAGGTTTGTTTTGGATCGTTCTCCTGATGGAAGATCCAACCACGGCCCATTATAAGATTTGTAACAAAACCAAACACATCTGGTTATGCTGGAGTTTGTTTCTGGATGAACGAGGAGAATTTTCTTGAAACCCTCCCAAACAACATGTGGTACGGTTCGTTTGATATTTATTTGTGACCCCAAGACTCTCCTAATTGTCAGACTATTGTCTGCGATTCTCCATCTGTGATCCTTGGAGAGTCTTTGTCCACTCAAACTCTCCTCCTCACCGTGAATTAAGACAATATAGACACACATCCTCTTCCAGGCAGATTCGTAACATCTTTAGTTGATTGGAACTTCTTAATTATTGTCCTGATGGAGGAAATGGGGATTTTCAATGCTTTAGCTATTTTCTTACAGTCACTTTCTATTTTTGTAAAACAATCTTTTGCTGCCCATCAGAACTATATTCTGTGGTTTTACTCGTTGTGATGAATTATTAAGGGTTATGATTAAGGATTTTGGTCTTTGTGTTTCCTCATATTTATACTCCTGTGAAACAAGACGTCATAGCTAGACAATTTCATGTTCCTAGTCACCCTGGTGTGCTAAAAATATAAATATTAATTGGAATATTCTTCAGAGATATTTTACTCACTAACAATTGCCAATAATTATGGCAAAGGTGTTTTGGAGAAAAACATTTATTTCGTAATGCGATTTACCCAACATTTTCAATTCTTTTACTTCAATGAAAGGTTAAAATGTTGTGATTTTTATTTTATTTTTTTATGAAAGATTAAAAGGATAAACAATGCAGATTTATTTTTACAGCCATCTTTGATCATATCTACCAGGGGTGGCAATAATTTTGGCCATGACTGTATATAGTTGGCAAAAAACAGTATGTGACAAAAGATGTCTGAATTCACAGAACTCAAAAGAGTAGGAAAAAAGTACCTGGATAACCTACTTCTTATGAGATTCTGAAGTGTGCATAAAATGGACACTTTACTATCCTATGAGGCCACGGGAGAGGATTTATGAATGGTAGTGAAGCGATGCAACTGATGCTGGTAGGTCATGTGATGATGAGAGCATAGAAAATATAGTAAATCCAAATTTAAAATATTAATTCTACATATGTTCATACTATATAAATCATACCTTTTTAGTAGCCATGAAGTGGTCACATATTCACTTATGCGATTTCGGGCGCAGCCCTGGCCTAATCTTAGCCCTGTCGGTGAAACCAGCCCCATATGTGTTTATATTTGATTAATTATGATTAAATATGAAAGCGTTGCTGGACGTACTTGTGTCAATCAGACGCAGCAGCAGAAGTTTGTGAACTGGCAAGGAGATGCTGAATTCAAAGGGGAAGATTTCACTGCTGCTGTGACCTTCGGCAACCCAGATGTGTTGGTGGGGTCTGGTAATTGTCTTCCTTTTCATCCATGTTTATTCATGCAAGCTGTTTGAGTTTATTTTAGAAGCTGTCATGTCTCTTTTCTTTAGATAATTTATTTCCTCTCCTCCCTCGCATCTCTCTCAGGAATTGTGGTAGCTCATTATCTCCAGTCTGTCACTTCGTCGCTGGCATTAGGAGGAGAGTTGGTGTACCACCGCCGGCCAGGAGAGGAGGGCACAGTTGTGTCTCTGGCAGGCAGATATACAGGTAAACGCATATAAAGATAGAGTAGTAGTAAGGCATGCAAAAATCAAATTGTGATGCATCTTTTATCAAGGTATGTTGAATTACATTATGAAACAGGTTGAAAAGACAGTGTTGTCCTATTAATGTGCCCCTATTATGCTTTTTCAGATATTACATTTCATGTAGTTATATAGCTGTTTGGGAATGTAAAAGGTCTGCAATTTTTTTACGATCAAAGTGTATGATAAATAAATGCTGTTATTGTCTCCCAAAAGAAAGAACCGATTCTGAACTGCCAGAAACAAGTCGTCAGTTATCCATGATCTAGAAATCTTTTCTGGACTGACATGTTTTATCCCAGATTTAAAAAGTAAAAATGTTATTTAATAAACAAATAAAAACAAATCTGAATGGCTATTTTAAAACAGGCAGCAACTGTATTGCCACATTGACACTAGGAGGAGCTGGAGCTCACGGGTCATATTACCACAAAGCCAATGATCAGGTACATGTTCTTCAGCAGAATGATTCATGGCTTTATTCATTTATTTATGCTGTTGTATTGGTTTAAATTGACCTTTGTTGTTGTGTTGTTGTTGTTTTTTGTTTTTTTAGTTGCAGGTTGGCGTGGAGTTTGAAGCGAGCAGCCGTATGCAGGACACTAGTGTATCATTTGGGTACCAGCTGGACGTCCCCAAAGCCAACCTGGTCTTTAAAGGTTGGTACACAAACACACAGATTCTCACACACAGACAGCAATCATCAAGATTTCATCATTTTGTAAAGTTATGATGAATTCAGCAATTGCCTTTGTTGTAATATTTCACAAATTTATCAACGGAGAAGGGGGCTCAGAAAGCTAGTGTCATTCCGTGTCAACTCAACCAGAGGTCCCTGGCTCAAATATTTGATTTTGTTGATATTTTTTTCTGTAGAAATACAAACATGAATAGTGATGAAAGCCAAAATATTAAATGTCACACATGTACATTTACTGATTAATCCACTGTTTTGTAGAGGAGGGTCAAAATGACAATTTTCACCTTAGATTTGGAGCCGAATTAGATGAGTGTAAAATTACTTTAGAATGATGGCAGCATCATTATTTTATTTTTAAGCAGAGATTGGTAGGTCTTAAATCTGTTGACTTTAGCAATCTTTGTTTCATTATATGACAACGATGAGCACTTCTTATGTTTTTGTTTTTTTGCCTCAAGTTTGCATGCAAATATTAAAGATACCTTAATATCCTTTTAGATTCTGGTTCTTAATAAACTTTCCTTTTGGTATTTTCATTTTAAAGGCCCCCCGGCCCCTCCCCTTGTGCACTCCACTGTTAATGAGACAGACAGCCTATATTGAGACCTGTAATGCACGGATCTAATATAATGTTAGATTATTAAATGTGTATTGTGTTTTTCTATCAGCACAATTGCATAGAACATTCCTGTCTAAGTGCCATGAATTTTATTTTCAAGTTTGCTGCCTGTAACTCAAAAAAGTATATCTTAACATCCTCCTAGATTGTCATTCTTAATAAACTTTCATTTTGAAACCTTCACTTTTAAGTTTCTGAAATGTACTTGATTTGACACGGAATGACCCTTTATCATTCTTTGAGCATCATTCCGATCTAATCGTCTTATTTAAAAAATGTCTTCACTAAAATAGTGTCATAGTTAACTAGTCATTCCTAGGATTGTTGCCAAAGTATGTGATATACCCTGATTTACAGATAGTTTTTCCCTCTATCTGTAGGTTCTTTAGACAGTAACTGGGTGGTTGGAGCTACACTTGAAAAAAAGCTGCAGCCTCTGCCTCTGTCACTGGCCCTCTGTGCTTTCCTTAACCACAGAAAAAACAAGTTCCAGTGTGGGTTTGGCATCACCGTCGGTTAGACCTACCTTCTCTCTTGGTTAATTCTTCAGTTTACACACCAGTGCTGTTGCTGGTGAAACGGTAACGGTTGGACCCGCTTGCATATCCACACTTGTACAAAATCAGTCAGTAACTAAGAAGCAAAACAAAGAAACATTTGTTGTTAGTTCCATGTATCACACCAACCCTAGGGTTTTCATTTAGTTATTCTTGTACTATAAACAAAAAGCAATGAAAATCCCATAATCCAAAAAAAAGTAACATCAGCACCACCTGATGCATTAGGGGAACCAAGAAGAAATGCACATACACAAATACATTTGTCAATCTCTTTATTGTTTGTTATCGTTCAGTTCTTTTTATAAATTATTTCCTTGTTTATCTTTTTAAAATTCATTGCTGGATCTCTGTACTCATTTAGGCACCTACATAAATAAAAAAGTGGATAAATTATTAAAACAAAACATATCATAACAAACAGATGTAGGTTTAATATTTATGAATATTTATGTATTTTTGTGAGTGTGAAAAATACATTTCTCTTTTTCTTATACATTTGTCTATGCTACACTGTTGAATGGTTGAGAAACATCCAATTAAGCCAAATATGTTCATATTATATTCTGTTATAGAATTATAACTAATTCTTAGTCTATAATATTCCCCATATTGTTTTATTCACCATATGCAGTGCCTTCATAAATGTGTATATTGAGTATTTCCTAATGACATTTGCACACCAAGTGGTAAAATAGATTGTGTATGATTAAAAGGTTGTTTAAGTGTAATACTGATTACAACTACTTAGACATTTTAATGATTATAATATTGTGTCTGTAAAGGATATGACTTCGCTTTATTAACATTATCAAATTCACAAAGAGTACATGCAACAAAAGAATATAGAGAAAAAACCCTTTGTGCCACTCTGTGATTGTATGTTCAGCAGATATCAGGCTCTTTTAAATGCAGATAACTGTTGTGATGAAGAGGGCAATGTCCAGAAGGATCTGTTAAACCTGACGCATCAGACATCATTACATCAACCTTGTATGTTAATACGTGCAGGCCAACATGCACTGACACAAATGTTCCTCTGCAGCTGAAAGATAACTTCACATGACTGCAAATGAATACTTGTCTATTAGTTATTAAAGGATAGTTTTTTTTCCTTATACATTTGAATTGATCTTAAAGGGATAGCTAAAAAATGAAAATTAGCCCATGATTTAGTGTTATTCCATGCGCAGTGTATTTTTTCTTACAGATTAGATTAAATTACTACACTGTAAATCCTAAAAAGTAGGTAATCAGTTACATCCATTTTTGTGTTAAGTTGAGAAATGTAAAGTTTAAGCAAAACTTGCAGATTTGTATTTTATACTCATGCATTTGAATTGCTCTTGAAGGGATAGTTGAAAATGATAATTAGCCCATGATTTACTCACCCTCAAGCCATCCTAGGTGTAAATGACATTCTTCTTTCAGACGAATACAATTGGAGTTATATTAAAAAATGTCCTGGCTCTTCCAACCTTTATAATGGCAGTGAACAGTTGTTTCTGTTTTGAAGTCCATAAAAGTGCAGGTATCTATTATAAAAGTAATACACGTGGCTCCGGGGGTTTAATAAAGGGTGGAAGTTAGAGATGACAGTTTGTAAAGTTCAAAACAGAAACAACCGTTCACTGCCATTATAAAGCTTGGAAGAGCCAGGACATTTGAAATATATCCCTGATTGTATTCGTCTAAAAGAAGAATGTCATATACACCTAGGATGGCTTGAGGGAGAGTAAATCATGTACTAATTAAAATTTTTGGGTGAACTGCTTTAATATGAAATATTGGAGTAAGCCAATTCATACACAACTTAAATTATCATGTAATCTCAAATATTTTTAGTAATGGAAACTTGGCTAGCTTTAACTACCACATTCGTGAAGACGCTATCATGGAATTTTTCTTTTGCCTTTGGAGCAAATGGGAATCTAAAATATATATTCGCTGTGGTCTCCGCTATATAACTTTACCCAACTATGACGATTTCCGCTTCTGAGAACCCTGTTGTATAAAAGGGAAACTGCAATAGTGTTTTATTTAAATATGGAAATAATGTGATGGTTCGTTGACATGCGTCTTTCTTTTCTGTTATAGCATGGATGATTTGAGCAACAGTGATATTTAACAATTTTTTGCAAAGGAATGCAGCCATAATAAACTGTGTTCACTGGAATGCAACTATAGATCAATATGACAGAAGTTCAGCAGTCAGTTCTCAGTGTTCTCCTTGACCTGATTGATAAGTGCAGATGAAAGCAGTCTTGATGGCATGGTGGCAGTTTTGTGTAATTGGATAAATCCCTAGACAAGTGAGTTATAATATTGCCTAAAGTAACCTTTTACCTCACTGATGTACTGCTGATTTGTTCTTTTAAGACTGTGTGTCTCAAACCAATAAATGCATCAGTTTAAAATGAAATCAAGATTGTTGAATAATTTTACTCTAATATAGCAAGGACAGCTTGCTGAATGACAATTTGAATGTGCAAACTAAACACTTGAAAGGGCAAACCTAGAACCATCAACATTTCACATGCAATTAAATAATAATAAATGTACGGACAAGATACTGCAGATACATATTGTAACCTTATGTTTTCCCATTAATCATTACCTTACAGTTATTTCTTATACTACATTCTGTAAGACAAACATCTGAAACCATAACAAAAAGGATTTAAAACTAGAAAAGCTCTTTTTATTAATGTTTACAGGTGTAAATAAACATGATTTCACATGCAATTTTTTTGTACATATATCTGGTGGAATGTTTGGGGATTTTATATTTAGCTATTCATTTATTGAAAAAAAATAATATATATATATATATATATATATATATATATATATATATTTTTTTTTTTTTTTTTTTTAAATTGTAAACATTTTACTTTTGTCACTTGATAGTTTTCTTTACATTTTCTCAAAACATGGTTACACAGAACCAAAACTGTATATCTAGGGATTGTTTATACAGTTTATACAGTATATACTGCAAAGAATCTGGATTACAGTTAGGAGTTTTAGTTCTGTGTTTACAGTATGTTATGTTTCAGGAAATGTGCCTTAAATATTTACAAGACACTTATTTTAGAGATATTGTTAAATTGGACAAACACTTTCCATCCAATAAATATGTGTAGCTCCAAAAAAATCAAATCATATTTTTTTGGACAATTTTATCAAATACAGTAAATTATATTTATAACATTACTTTTTATACTCCTCAAACTCAAATTAAAACATTTCATTGGAAGTCACCATAATTGTAACCACAAAATTCAAAAATATTACAGAAGTAAAAAAAACAAACAAAAAAAAACATAACTGAACATTAAACTCAAACATTCACGAACAACATCTTTTTTTTTTTTATGTACTCTCCTAATGCAGTCCCTTGCAAAGCATGCTGGGAATTACAGAACAACCACTGCCCAGTCTCATGTAGTTTTAACACAAATGATTTAAGTAAACTTCAGTTTTAAATATATTCGGTTGATTGAACTAAATTAAATTAAGTTGTGACAAAATTTGATATGTTTAAAGTAAAGTGAACAGAATTTAAATGTCATATCTATGAAGGTCACATTAACTAATAACTACGAATTTTGCCTCAAATCTAATTTACTGCTTATTAATGTTAATTGTTGTATTGTTTAAATGTAGGATTAAGGGGTGTAGAATATGGTCATGGAGAATAAAGCATTAATATGTGCTTTATAAGTACTTATAAACAGCAAATAAGCAAGCTAATAAGCAACTAGTTAAAAGTGGAAATTGTTCCCCGTACTAAAGTGTTACCATTATATATGTTATACAGTACTTGCATCAGAGTCCAAGTCACAGATCTGAGTTCGGTTCATTTCAGTTGATTTCATGATGTGGAATGAGTGACATGGCATGTACAACTGACAGCAGGGCAGTACCTTCTGGACTTTACTGCCTTTATCAGAGCGCCGCAATCCATTTATAAACAGGGCTGATACCGTCTCAACACTTACACACAGAAGAGGACAAGAGAAAGGTAAGGAACTGAAAATGAAGGCATACTTATGTTCTTTTCAGTTAAGTGCAAACTAGTGAAAAATCATGTCTGAAAAAAGGATTTCTTTTTGTTGTTGTTGTAGAGCTGGCAGATAATCATGAAAATCCTTGTAGTGTTTGTTATTGCAGCTTTCTCTGGTAAGTATTCATAGATTTTACTAAATTCCTAGCCCTTTCCTCTCAGTCAAAATCATTATCTACATATATTTTGTAATTAATTATGGTGAATTCGTTAGGTTGCCATGCCAATATGGTATGGCAGGACCAACCAGAGCGCAGTATGGATCTGGTGAAAAATGCATTTTGGAATTACGTGTCTCAGGCAACTCTCACAGCTGAGGACACGATGCAGATGATTAGAAACTCAGAACTGGGTCAAGAAATCAAGTAAGTAAATTAAATGATGAACCGATAAACTGGCTATAAAACAAATCAGAACTTTGAAGAACAAATCCATTTGTTTCTCCACAGTAACAGGATCTCTAAAAGTGCTGATGCCATCAACGGATACACCCTGGCCATTCAGGGTCAAGTAACTCAACTGACACAAAATATTCTGGCCAAACTTTCCCAGGAGGCGGATCAATTGAAACTGCGCCTGGAACAGGAAATGACATCTGTGCAGTCCCAGCTCAAGCCTTATGCTGAGGAGATCAGAGCTGATATTGAGGAGCAGGTTGAGCGGCTGAAGAAGGATGTGGCCTCGTTTGCAGAGACCCTGAATTCTGAAGCCCTGAAATCTACTTTGGTTCAGGGGGCTGAGGAGCTGAAGGCAAAACTGGAGAGAAGCTTCATGGAAATGGGTCCCCAAACCGAGGAGCTGAAGCAGAAGCTGGACCAACACCTTTCGGAGTTTCAGATGAGCATGACTCCATTAGCACAAAGCTTTCAGAGTCAGCTGGCCCAGGGAAGTCAGGAGCTTCAGAAGAATCTTGCTCCCTTTTCAGAGGAGTTGAGAAAACTGGATCCATACGCCCAGGACCTGAAGGCCCAGTTAACAGCTCTCTGGGAGTCTTTTGACAAGATCAGCAGTCTTGAAAGCTCTTAGAGACTTTATGGAGACCTTAAATGCAAAAGGGTTCTTCTGTTACCTTTGGGGTTTCACCTAATATATTTCTTTGTTGCTCTTGTATGTTTTTCCAAAAAAATTGCTAAATAAAATAATGTTTGATATCCACATTTGTAAGATATTTTACAATAACATCTCATGGCAACATGTACACTCATTCATAAATAACACTCTATAAACACACAAAACAAGGCATGAAAAAGAAGGAAGGAAGAGAAGAGAAGAAAAAACATGATATTAAAATACGTACAATGGATATTGGGACGCAATAGTCTGTGGGCTTCAAGCGAGTTTCTAAAGAGATAGAGCAAGATAGCATCAAGACCTTTGATGCATTCACAAATATATGAAGTATTCACAAATAAGGCTTTTTTCATGAAAAACCTGAGGTGCATAAGCTCAGATCAATGAAGCCTATGATTAATCGGTTCGAAAAAGAAATACAAAACCAGTCCTAATTGAAAGAAAACAAGTTGACAAAAAGATTTAATCCAATATTTGGTGATTATTGCATAAGTCATTTATAAGATATTTTTTGTAGTCCTGTCATTTTTGACCGAACACCACAGGCATAACAAGGTGAAAAAACTGATATATCTTAAAATAGGTCAGTGACATTGTTTTGTCTCAAGATGGACACCAGTAATTCTAAGGCACATTTATAAAAACTATAATGTCCTAATTGAACTGAGGCCTAATCCTGTCTTAATCTAAGCCTTGTCTGTGAAATCGGGCCTTTGTGTACAGCTGCACTATAGTGGTCTGCTAATTCAATCTTCATACTCTGCTTTTATTAGGAATGTGAAATCAGTGAAGACTGGCCACTAGGCCGTGAATATACACTGATCAGTGATAACAGTGAATTATGTCAGTGACGTGAATAACACTGATTATCTTTTCATCACGGCACCTGTTAGTGGGTGGGCTATATTAGTAAGCAAATTAACAATTTGTCCTCAAAGTTGATGTGTTAGAAGCAGGAAAATTGGGAAAGCTCAAGGATTTGAGCGAGTTTGACAAGGGCCAAATTGTGATGGCTAGACGACTGGGTCAGAGCATCTCCAAAACTGCAGCTTTTGTGGGGTGTTCCCGTTCTGCAGTGGTCAGTGTCTATCAAAAGTGGTCCAAGGAAGGAACAGTGGTGAACCGGCGACAGGGTCATGGGTGGCAAAGGCTCATTGATTGACGTGGAGAGCGGAGGCTGGCCTGTGTGATCCGATCAAACAGACGAGCATCTGTAGCTAGAAATTGCTCAAGAAATTAATGCTGTTTCTGATAGAAAGGTGTCAGAAAACACAGTGCATCAGTTTTCTGTGTATGGGGCTGCATAGCCGCAGACTAGTCAGGGTGCCCTTAAGCATCAGAACTGGACTACGGAGCAATGGAAGAAGGTTGCCTGGTCTGATGAGTCACATTTTCTTTTATATCACGTGGATGGCCGGGTGCGAATGCGTCGCTTCCCTGGGGAACACATAGCACCAGGATGCACTATGGGAAGAAGTCAAGCCGGCGGAGGCAGTGTGATGCTTTGGGCAATGTTCTGCTGGGAAACCTTGGGTCCTGCCATCCATGTGGATGTTACTTTGACACGTACCACCTACCTAAGCATTGTTTCAGACCATCCACAATCCATTTAAGCATCTGTGGGATATGCTGAACAAACAAGTCTGATCCATGGAGACCCCACCTTGCATATTACATGACTTAAATGATCTGCTGCTAATATCTTGGTGCCAGATACCACATTATTCCTTCAGAGGTCTAGTGGAGTCCATGCCTCAGGTCAAGGCTGTTTTGGCAGCAAATGGGGGACCAAAACAATATTGTTACAATACTGTAATAATGTTATGCCTGATTGGTGTATAGTGAAACCTCCAACACTATTGGCCAGTGTTTGTTTCACTGTCCAACCCCTGTGTTAGGTAATAATAAAAATCTAAATGTGATAACCAGGCAATAAGTTGTATATCAATTGCGTAAATGACAATGCAACAGTGCCTGCACATTTATATTTATACTCCAATTGAGACATATTACACAGATACCTTTATCAAAACAACCTATTACTTAATATATTTACTACGTAAGTCAAAATGACTTTATCATGGACCTCTTGCACAAAGATTTCATGTAAGAAATGCTCAAGATAATAGACTCATTCTCTCTTGTATGAGATGATAGCAGTTTGCTGACATGGTGTCTTATGTTTTAGTTACTTTAAAATACAGTGACATTTCTTGATTGGTAATTGTAAAACAGAAATAGAAAATAAAACCATCTGTAAAAAGAAGCATGCTAAACATGTTCTTGGTTTACAGTACAGAACACTTACATTTTAAGCATTACAATGCTCATTCCAAATGGGTTGAATGAAGTACAGTGATAAAATGCTAATTATAAGAGAGATAAATGATAAGCTCTCCTTGAATCATGCAAAGCAAATGTCTTGTTGCGTAATAATGAAATATTAAAATGTTTAACATTTACTTACAAATTTCATTAGTGTCTCAATTTTTAAGACGTGGTCTTTTCTGCCCTTTTCACTTCATTTGATTGTTTTGAATTTACCATATTTCAACTGTGTTCAAAAAAAATACATTGATGTTCAAATATGACATTGGTTCTGTGCTTTCACTTAGGTGGCAAGATAACCTAAAACAATGGACTACATTTATTTTCAACAAAACAATTTTGAATTATAGCACATCTTGTCCTTTTGGAACCTTAATCATGCAACGTGGAATGGAATACTGCGATAAACAAGTATCTGAAGAGAAGAACTTTGGACACAGGCTGCCAATTCACCTGTTCATAGTCACATTATGACTATCAACATGACTGTGATCCAAGTCATATAAATACCAGCTGTTTCAAAAACTCTCATTACAGAACACATTAGAAGATCTGTCTGGTGTACTGTCCAAAAACAATCATGAAGTTTGTGGCTGTAATCCTTGCTCTCGCTATAATTTCAGGTAAGCGACCATCAACACTGCCAATCTTCACAAACAGTTTATAGTTTATTGAGGCTGATCGTTTGATTTGATACATATGCTTAGAACTTGAATTGCTTCGATAGATCATTTGAACGGATTATGTGGTGGTTTTCATTGAGACCTTGACTGTACCTACAACAATGTACTATATTAACAAATATTCCAAGCGCTAAACAGTATTTGATCTCCATTCTGACTCTGCAGGCTGCCAGGGGCGCTTCCTGCTTCAGGATGAGCCAAAAAGCCCCTGGGAAGAGGCGGTGGATCAGTTCTGGAACCGTGTGTCTGAGCTGACCTCTAGGGCTGAGGAGATGAGGGACAACATCAAGGCCACCCAGCTCGCCAGAGAATTAGAGTGAGTAATGTTACAAAACATCACCGCAGAGCAAACATCTGAGCAGCTCAATTTGCAAAGATGCGGAAAAACTGAAACTGAAGTCCAGTTTCAAGAAAGCTGATGTATGATGCTGAAATTCTAATTCTTTGCAGCACACTGATCAGTGACACCATGATGGAGCTGCAAATGTATAAAGATGACTTGCACTCCAAACTGGGCCCGTATGCGCAGGAAACTGCCCAGAGATTCAATGAAGATCTGCAACTGCTGGCCAGCAAACTCCGAACACACATGGAGGAAGCTACGGATCGTGTCACTGAATACACCCAGGAGCTCCGGACTATGGTGGAACAGAACGCTGAAGACGTCAAGAACAGGGTCAACACCTATGCCAAGAAATTAAGGAAACGTTTTAACAAGGACATCCAAGAGATCAACAAGTAAGTCATGGTTTTAAGCTTAACTACATGACATTTTGCATGTCTTTTGCTCTACTTCTATAAAAGGTACACTACCGTTTTTTACTGTTTTAACAAAAACCCAAACTTGTGTGCATAAAGCAAACATAGTAACTTAATGTTCTTATTTATATCACTGTTTTATATTTATAGGATTCATTGTTTAATATGATATCTTAAACACCAGTTTCTTCTGCGGAAGGGAAAATATGATGTGAAATATGATAAGTTTAGTTTAAAATGGAAAAACTGTATTCATGACATAGATATGCACTATTTTATAATTTTTTTATAAATAGCAATTTGTCCTCTGATCTTAAGGAAAATGGACACATACTTTGAGGAGGTTCGTTCTCGTGCTGCTCAGAGTGTGGAGGATGTGAAGGGTCGTCTTGAGCCTTACTTCACTGCGATGCAACAGCGTGCTGAAGAGAAGCTGACAACTCTGGGAGAACTGCTGAGAAGCCAGGGTGAAGGAATAAAAGAGAAACTGGAATCACAAATGCAGGACCTCAGAGAGCAAGTTGAGAAGGCCACAGGAAATATGCACAACACTCTTCAGGAAAAAGCAGAGGAGCTACAAAATTGGTTTGAGCCCTATGTCTCTGAAGTCCAGAAGCAACTGGGCTATTAATACAAGTGCATAAGAATGTTGTCTCAGCAAAAAAATATCGGATTGACTATTTTAACTTTGCTTACAGAAATGAAGGCATTGGAAATGGCAATGAGTGAATGAATACCTACCACCATGTATGTAGCTACAGATGTAGACTATGTAATGTAAAGCTTAATAAAAACAGGATGCACCAATGAATGCGAGTATCCTTGTTATACACATATATTGTTAATTTATTCTACATGCACATGGGTCAATGACGTAATGCATTTTTGTCTGAATCTATTGATTTATTCAAAAATAAATTAAATTAAATTATATGATAAACATGTTTTAATTTCTGAATGAAAGTCATTTTGATATTTGTGTGAGTCTTGGAGTCATAAATGTATAGGTCATGTTACTGTCCGTACATGTTAAAATGTAACGTTTTTCAAACCAACGTATAAAACAAAGATTCAAATTTAGAACGTTTTTGAATTAGATTTTAAATTCTCCTTATTTTTTATCAAATATCATTTGTCATTGACCCTTACAGTATAATACGATATGTTGTGTGGGTGTTTCCAATTGTCCAAAATTCTATGAATATGCACTCCCCAGTTCAACACATAAATGAAATCCCGAGAAGTCTCACACACCACCTCTAACTGTTAGGTCTTCCGGTCTATTACGGATGTTGTGTTTGGATACACCAGGACCCCACAACAGACCACCACGAGGAACATAAACAAATTTATTAAACAGGAAATATAATATACACGACAGTAATATTCGTTCAGTAATAACGATCTGAGATGAACGGGCATACTTACAACAGCAAATGATAAATGTCCGCGAGCGAGGCATGGATTAAGCGCGCAGACCTCTCGGTAAGTGCACTAGCCCACTGTGTTTTCGCCCAGTGGCTTTTCTTGGTTATTTATTAAAGAATACAAAAAATGCTTACCAGAACTGTTTTATAGTGTTTATCGAGCCGCCGACAGACGGGGTTTTAACAGGGCATCCATATAAATCGTGTTGCAAGTTTTTTTTTAATAAATTAAATAAGGTTTTTTTTGCAAGCTAGCATACAGCTAAGATGCAGGCGCGACCAACAAACAAACTTAGTCAAACAAAACTTTAGAAATACTATTTGTACGTTGGTAGTATAAACCTTTGGGCATATTTTTTGCGGTCGCCTGCACAATAAACCCCCTCCCGTGTTTTGCAAGCAATAAGGTACCGCTCATTCTTGTGCTTTTGATCACTATCAGAATATTAACAAAACATATTAAATTTTTTATTTTTCTGTCATTAGTAAAATAATCACTTGTGGAGTTGCGTTTGTCAGGATGCATATGTAGTCCTGGTATGATTTTCCATCTCAGTGTTTTTTAATTTTACATAAGTAGCCTAACAGAAACCTTTTAACCAAGTAAGTTAACTTTGAGTGTATACAGGTTGGCATCAACACATGTACATTTACAAGAATCATAATTGTTTCATTAATTTATCAGTTTGCATACTGTAAAAATAATATATTCCATTACTGAAATCTAAAATTGAATAGAAAATATAGTTAAATGGATGGAAACAAAGTTGTTACAAAAATTTGGCTTACCGTTACTTCCTTACTCTGTGCAATTCGAGGTATGTTGGGGCAGTTTCAGACTTGAAAATGTTAGCATATAATGACAGAAGTTGCATGCTTGAAGAATATAATTAAATAAATGAAATGAGAGTATTATAACTTATGGAGCAGTCAACTTTATGGAGTATTCATTTGCTAAAATTTAAGGTCTTGTTCAAGCAGTGTGACACTTAAAGGGTCATGAAACCCTAAAACAATTTTTTTGAGATGTTAACCGTTGTGTACCGGTTCCAAATCAATAAGCAAGCACTCATGTTTATCATTAAGGAAAAACTATTTTCTTCCATTTTTTTGGTTTTTCTTCCGGTTTAAAAAGTTTAACCAATGTCATGAAAAGCTATAGGCTATGACTTAATTTGGAGTGGGGATTTGGCTGGACATCATAACTATTATAGACACGTCTATGTCATCAGTTTATTCATGAGAATAAACTATTTTAATTAGGAGTGTAAATCGGATTTAGTCGCTAAAAGACTGTTTAAATATGAATCCTGAATGTTTATGTGTCTCCGGTTTCATTTACTTCACACACACTGAAACTTGCAGTATTTTTCACCTCTGCCACCTCAATATATGAGGAATGAATGCATGAACCTCATGTCCAGTCACTTCATGAGCTTTTTACCATTTCATTCAACAAAAACTATCGTCATTTCATAAACGTGCCGTACACACACAAAAACTTGAAGGTCTTCATGGCAACCCGTCAAAATAAAAGTTCAGTTTAACAAAGTAATTGTGACTGAAATATATAAAAGTTGTAAAGTAGAATTTGGCTACGTCTCAATATAATAATGATAATAATATATGTATTTAATTTATACAGTGAAGAATATGTAGTTATTTAAAGGGGTCATGAATTAAGAAATACATTTTTTATTCAGCCTTTGATATATAAAAGTTCATCGTGATATAAGAATATCCTGTAAGTTTCAGAGCTGAAAACTTCCTTGTTAGTCAAAGAAAAGCTTTTATTGACACCATGCCCAGCAAACACTCAATCTCAGAATGTGCCAAACTGTGATGTCAGAGTGTGGTGAAACACCGCCTCAACAGAAGAAGTACGTCTGATTCTGTAGCCCCGCCCACCGACTGCTAAAAATGTAACGCAAAATGTATTTATGTTTTATATATCTGATATTATGTGTATGTTTTATTGTGTGTGTGTGTGTGTGTGTGTGTGTGTGTGTGTGTGTGTGTGTGTGTGTGTGTGTGTGTGTGTGTGTGTGTGTGTGTGTGTGTGTGTGTGTGTGTGTGTTACTTTACTGTTTATGTCGACCTGCCAGGGGACTCCGGGTGAAAATGAGCTTTTAGCTAAATCTGGTACAATGCATGGAATGGAAACATTTATGTTAAAAATTGTACATGGTCATTATAAATAAAGTAAAGTTAAATAACATGGCGCTACAGAGCAATAAACATGCCGAAGATAGCAAGATATTTCGCTGTGCCTGGTTGTGGAAGTCCCTGCAAAAGCTTCCTTCAGATTCTAATATTATGACTGCATGGTTGAACTTTATTTTTAATGAAGATCCAGCTCATGTGGGTAAGACACTGTGTGTTTATTCCTTCATTTCACCACAGATTTGTTTGTAAACAAGAGACTGGATTTGCAGGCAGGATGAGATTAGTAGGGCCACGAGATCTTGCAAGACAAAAATGTGACGAGATTTCTCATTGAGGTGAAAAGCTGTCATGCCGGAGTGTAACTGTCCCAGTTCGCCTACTTATACTGCGACCTAAAAGTATGTATATTGTGTGTAGCAGAAGAGTAGGCTCTGCAAGCTTTGGGTTATACTGCATCGTCATCTATAACGGACTTTGTAGATTGCGTGCATCCCGTCTCCGTTTAAACTGCCCTGCCAATCATCGTCACAGTTCAAATCCTCCACATTCAATTTATTTTCTTACCGTATCGGAGAGAAATGTAGTAGCACGTTGATATGCCATTTGTGTGGGTCTTTCATGCAGAGACTCTCCTCATGTGTTTAAAGTTTAAATATAATGATGCATTTAAAAGTTTTTGTCAGGTTAAATGCTGGTAATTGATCACTCAAGCCCCTTAATTTAATCTCTCTAATTAACCGTTGGACTCGCACGTTCGTCATATTTGTAGTTTTTAACACTTTTTATCCGTTTGTTGTATTTCTAATCTAATCGAAGACCGACAGTCACAGGGCAGAGGTTTCGTTGCGAAATGTCAGACAAATGTCTATTCCAAAATGCGAGTTTGCACGATTGCTAAAAGCAAACGCGAGCGCACATTCAAACGCGTTTTTAATATGTTACTGCTGTTTGAAAGCGGCTCCGTGAAGCATGAGAATATCCCTAAATATGAAATCTGTGTAGTTAACAATCTCTTAGCTCTGTATTATGCTTGAAGAAAAATGGGTCTCTATTTGCACTTTGAATATTGAGTACTTTGATTATGGTTGCACCTTATTGCTTGCACATGATCTATGATCAATTTGTCTTAAGGAGTTCAGTTAGGAGGTCAAAAGAAGCTTGTGTGTAGTTCTAAGGTCTGAAAAGACAATAAAAAAAAAGTCAGTCAGTTGAGTTTGTGCAAAACCTTTACAGTGCTTGAGTATTTTTGTCTTTTACTGCATATGATAATTCATACTCAGAAAGTAAAACTGAAATGACATTCATTACAAGATGATGAGTTAAAACATTTCAAATGCACATGCAAACAATTTTTCTGGTCATGTATTTCATCATTAAGGATTTCTTAAAAATACTATTTAAAAATCTCATCTTGTTCTCGTGAACCCAATCTCATGTCTCGTCTCGATGTAGTATTGCATTGTAGTGTTGTCACGATACCAAAATTATGACTTCGATACGATACCAGACTAAAATACCTCGATACCGATACTAAATCGATACCATGGTCAAAATACCACCCAGTAAAAGTAATTGAATAATATGACAACAGAACTTATTATTTTCTGTTTTATTTATTTTTTAACTAAAAACTCATGTGGCCAGCATGTTCCTGCCCTGGTGTTTGACCATTTCTTCTTATTGCATTTTTTTAATTTTATCTTTGTTTTTTAAAATAAGCTAAAAATGCAAATTACAAACAATATGACAAAAAAATGCTTTATTTTTCAGCTATATGTCTATTTAACATTATAGCAAGTCAAGAAAGAAATAAAAAAAAACTGCTTAGTCTTCAGTCAATAAATTAACTATATACTGATTCTTAATGAATATATTAAAATTATTTAGCCAGTCATGGGGTGGCTTTCTTTTTTTCATTGTTGTTTGATTAACATTAATCACACAGAATATTAGTCTGGCATAACAGATCCAATCACCTCAACTGTACACGTTCACTAAAGACACCCCCGACTGTGTTTACCTGAATACTCACAGGATGTGCATTTTTACATATTTTTGACCATTGAAATCCATAATCTGAAAGAACTGAATCGCGATCGCATGTTGTCTGACAGGCGTGCGCGCTTCAGATCAAAGTTTTCTTTCCGCGCTATATTTTCTTATGCGCGCATGTTTCTTTTGCTTTATTTGTCATGCGCTGCGCGTGTATATTTAACTCTTCTGCGTCCAATGTTTAGTGAATGGTGGAAGCATAGCTCTGCACACACATCCTGACTCATGCTGTCACTCATCGACACCAATAAATACAGCTCTTATTTAACGCGCGAACCTTCTTAAAGTACCGGTACTAAAAAAAATCCATATCGTACCGTTTGTAATAGCAGGGTATCGTAATACTTTTCTAGTACCGGTATATCGTACAACACCATTGCATTGTTACAGATCGTTTGATATCTATTGATTATGTGGACGTGTCTAACTTAGCACGCTGTCACAGGCTGGAGAATCCTTTATTTGAGGTGTTGTTGGTTCATTGTGCTGCGATTTGGGATCAGACTAGAACATGTAGGCCTATGGGCCAGGGCTCGCAAAGCCAAACTATGTGGCTATGTGTTTTCCAGACAGGCTACCAAAATGTGTGTGGGTGTTAGTGATGCATGGTTTGTGGTTATATCCACCGATCGGGTGGGCCAAGTAATACAAAATAATATTCCAATTAATTGCAGGTGGATGAGAGATAAATCATTGTGTTTGTTTGATAGACATTTTGCGAGCCCTGTGGCCGAATCATTCCTGTTGCCGTTTTCCCACACAAGCTTTCAAAACAATTCCTCATGTGTACTCATGGGGAAGCAGAAGCTCATTATAATATGCAAAGCTTATCCAATCATTGCAGTGGGCATTTACTTCCAAGTCTTCAGTGCCCGTAAAAACCGAGTGTTCCATGAGAGCATCAAAACCAGAGTAGACAATAGCCTATTATATTCAGCATGTTTACTTATGTTTCTGAATCTAAAAACCATGTGAACATCATAAGTAAAAAAAGGGGGAAAAAAGCCAATTCATGACCCCTTTTAACACCCCTTTATTTCTGTAGAAACTGTTAAACCTACCTTATGTTTATTTCATATGTATCTGTGTTCTGTTGTATTTATGTATTTAGTTTGGCATGCTGAATATTAAATAGATCTAGTCTATGTTCATTAGAAATGATTTGATAATGCAGCTATAAACTAGCTAGTAGGCTATAAGTTAATGGTTTTTTTTTTTTTTACTTTGCTGATTTAAAACATGATCAAAACAATATCTTTTTTAATGACAATTTCAAATAAGAGTGCAAGTGACAAATATAGGTATGGGAATCGGCCAACAATTGTTAAAAATCGGTATCAGCCCAAAAAAATCCTTTCAGTACATCCCTATTTTAAACTAAATCTAAAATATTTCCCCCTTACAGGCATAATATGAGAGCATTTTAAATCCGGTCGACGATGGACGGCGAGTTACCACCATGGAATAAACATGGAAGCAGGGTTTCCTATGATATAGCAGGGGAACGTCAGGAGGTAGGTTACAGTAACATTATTTCTGTACATTATGATAAAGTAATAACTGTGGTGAATTATGGCGAAAAAGCAGAAGAGTTTTCCCACAGTACCTGGCTCTAAACACAGCCAAAGGTAAGTGATGTATTAATTGTGAGACTGAATAGCAACACTATAAGGTTGCATCCAGCTCTTCCCTTCTGAACTCTTTTTCTTTAAAAACATTTTTTTTTAGGATCATGATGTGATAGGAGACCGCTTTGCTGCTGGAGAACCCATGTCATCGCTGTCATCTTGTATGAGTGGTGCATTTAAGGCTTTGTTACCAGATTACCATGGAACTTCCTCAGACATGACAACAAGCTCTGTTAAATATTCATATTCTCCCAATAATAATTGTCTCATTAAACCTGGCACTGCAGTGGATGAAAAGAAAGATTTTCTGAAAGATCCTTTGTGTGAAGCGTCAGCTAGTGTCACACATATGCTTCCACCCAGATGTGCCCAATATGTTCCTCAAGAAAAGGTATGTGTCCTCTACAGTGCATATCTAAAATGAATTATTTCTTTATTGTCACCTCCATTATTTCTTTCATAGGACCAAGACCAAGGAAACTGTAATTGGACATCAGTGATCAAAGATTCTTTAGAGATGAGTAATGGAATGGAAATGGAACAGTCTTTATCCATGGATGTATGTAGCCCTTTAATGGGCTTTAATCCTGTACATAAAGGACCTGAAACTGAGGCAAAATTTACATTAAAGGACCACTATCAGATAGAAGGATCCAAACTAAATGAGAAGCAGGATGGTCAAGGAGTGAAAGAAGAACCGGATTCCTTTATTTCAATGTTGTCAGATGGCATCAGTAAAAAGAAAGATGTTCTGGAAATGGTAGGAGTAAAAATCTTTTTGAGTGTATATTTTAAAAAACATCATGCAAGCAATCAAAGAACAAATAATTAATTTGTCATATATTTCATCTTTTCGTAGGGGGGGAATGATGAACCAAGCATATTAGATGTTGGAACATCTCTAGGAACAGAGGAACTTGGAATGACTGGAATCAGAGAAAATGAGCCAGGGTTTTTACCAGAATTTAATAGGAGTTCATACATCCCTTTTTCTTCATTAGAAGGTTTTATGAAACAGGAAGAGTTCTTGGGTATTCCATCGGTCAAGCAGTCTGTTGAACATACCCTCCAGGGAACAACACAAGGAACCAAGACATGCAAAGATGTCAGTCCTAGAAAAACTGCAGGCACAAATATTTGCTTCAAACATGCTACAGTAAACAATGAAACTATTCTTGAAGGTTCTTCTGTATATGGTCTTCATCATCTTGATCTTCAAAAGGACTTTCACCAAGCAGAGGTTACAGATGGAAACACTTCCATTAATTCCCAGGATCATTCCTTCGAGCATGATGTGCAAGACAAGGGAGTAAACACAAGAAATCTGCATGCCTCTGAGACTACACTAACAGAGAAAATTGATGCATGTCTTCCTGACACTGAGTACTTTGGCAGTAAACTAAAAAAACGGGATTATGATCTTGTACCCTCTCCAGCCACACTGGGCAGTCAAAATACAGCTGTAGTCGAATGTGAAAATGCAAAACTTCAGAATCCAACAGAAGATAGGTCCTCAGAGAGCAGTTTGTCTGTATCAAGAAAAATTAAAACTGTTTTTCAAAAGACATTTGTTAACACAAATAATGCTGAACTCAGTCTAAAGGTGGAAACAGGATCTGCCCCTGAAATTCAGAACTTTTCTTCAGGGTCAGAGACCGTACCAGATCAAACTGTTATATCCAACAAAATTCACCTTGATTATAAATTTAAGGATTCTCAGATAGAACCAGGGGAAAGTGGCAAATTAAATCCAAGTACAGTTCTTCTGCCTTGTAATGAAAAGGTACAAAACTCTGAAAATATATTTCTCAATATTACTTCAGAAAACCGTATTCCTCCACCTACTGAGACCGTTCATGCAGCCCCACCTTCTCCCATGTCAAGGATTGATTGCTCCTCTCAGCCTAACCTACAGAAAGCATTGCAAAAGCATAAGAAAACAAGAAAAAGAAAAAATTCTGAACTTGAGGAACTAAATGGACCGATACACAAACCAAAAAGAGATGACTGCTCTGTGTATGGATCAGAAATATCAGACAGTGCTGTCAAACCAGACACAATTGGATGTGAAGACACTCTTTCATTGACTAATCATGACAATACAGCACTGAAAGATGAGGACTTAATTAAAAATTATGTAAACCCACCTTCATCTACAAGCAAATCACTATGTCATTCACAACTGCAGATGACACAACTTGAGCTAGTGGCAGATACAGCAGAGACCTCACAAAAACCGGATCATAGTTGCTCTGAAACCTCTCAGGTGAAAGTACCATCAACTACCATGATCAACAGGAAGGCTGTTTCTAGAAAGAAACTGAAGAGCAAAACAAGGTTGCGTTTAAAAGCAAAAAAATCTGCCAGACTTGGCAATAAGTGTTTGTCTCAAGGCTCTGTCTTGTCCTCAGAAGAGGACTGTACATCACATTTTCAGGTTAGTGAGGCCACCCTGTTGAAAGACCGTAACCCGGCAATAATCCAACAGGCCATCTCTAAATTAGAGTCCAGTATTGCTGAGTGCAGTCCAGAAAAATCTACTAAAAAGAAAACATTGCAAACAAAAAAATATGCTCTCCAAACACTACGAAGCAAATGTGATCTGCATGATGATCCCACAACATTTTCAGAAGTTGACTTAATGGACTCTAAGAGGCATCAGAAGGTGAGAAGACCTGGTGTTAAAGCTTCTAAAGGCAAAAAAGATGAGCATGCAACTAGTTTGCTGAATAGTCAGTCTTTACTAGAGTCTGTGAGTCAAACCGATTCTGTTTCAACCTCAGTGACTGAATCTTCAAACATTCTAAGCCCTCAGAAAAACCCAAGGAAATCAGCGCAAAAGAAAAGATTAGTTATCAACAAGGCAAGAAAATCCCCACAAGAGGATATTCCCTTACCATCATCAAAAACTAAGATTTCCAATACAAGGACTGTGAAAGCAAAAGGATCTGTAAAGAAGGCTACTAGAATAGATGACTGTGACACTACTCTTTTGGACATAAAACCTTCTATAGCCACTCTAAAGCAAACCAATTCTGTTCCAACAGCGGGAATTAAAGTTGAGTCTCCAGTTGTTCTGTGCACGCAGAGGAAGTCACTGAAAAAGAAATTGTCAGATATTAAACATAAAGCAGTACCTATACCTACAGTTGACCAAAAAACAGCTCAACAAAGTGTTTTAAATCCACTCTCCGAATCTGATGCCAGCATTGTGCAACCAACTATGGGAAGGTTCAGTCCAAGAAAAACACTTGACACAGTCATTGAGAACTGTGAAATGGCTCATTTGAATGAGTCAAATTCTTCAGTTGATTTAATGTCCGCTACAGTAACTGACATTTCAGGTGTCAGCTTGTTGAACACAGAAAATACATCAAGTAAATGGAGAAAGGCAAATATCAAATTTATGGAGGAACAAACATCCACTTCTAGCCAAAAGGAAGATGTTATTTCACTGCCTTCAGAAGATTTAGCATCTATTGTGGTTTCAAATTCAGAAAACAATGTTAAAGCCCAAAAACATTTTAGAAATAATACAAATGACACCCACTTAAATGATAATTTGTTTAAAGATACATCTTTATTAGCATTTGTGACGCAAGAAAATTCTATTTCACCTTCAAAGATCGACAGTTCAAGCAGTGTTAGACAAACCAGCACACCGAAAAAGCCAAGAAAAAAGACTGTAACCAATACCGAGGCAGAAGAAATTCTCAATATAAAACGGCATGAAGATTTTGTAGCAATAACCTCAAAAACTAGTGCAAACACAATGGCCTCCAGTTCACAGATGACTTTAAAAGAAAAAAGACCTGTGGAAAATGCAATTGTAGAGGAAGTAAAGGACAGCCATGCAACTTCTCTTTTCGGCATGCAGACTTCTACAGCCACATTGCAGTACACTGAATGTGTTTCACCTTCATTTGCTCACAGCACACCAAACAAATATAAGAAAATGTCTGAAGCAGTACATACACCTGAAGTTGACCAATCAATGCAACAAGAACTTCATCCATTTGATTCTGCATCAGCTACAGAAATGGATAATTCCGATATTCCAAACCAAAATAAGGTAAAAGTGAAGACGAGAAGAGGTAAAAAGGTCACTAAACGCAAAACGCATGTTACCCAAGGAAACAGCAGTATTAGAGAACAATCTTTTCCAGCTACTGTGCAGCAAGAATATTCTGTTTCAAGCAGAAAGACAAATACAAGGTCAGAAGAATTGACAAAGAAAACATCAACACTAAAGGTTGGAAATGTTCAACCAGAGGACCATCCTACAGTTACGTCAGTACTTTTGCCTCCACTAATACCACTGGGAAAGGATGCAACACACGATCCTTCCATAAAAACAAATGTTGAGAATGAATCAGCTGACAGTCATGTTGAAAACCAGGTTTTCATCACTACTGAAGATGCTGCATGCTCTCAGAGCTTGTTTAAGAAGGCAAAGAAAACACAAGAGAAACAATTGCTAGTACAAAAAGAAGATAATGAACAAAGCAATATCCTAGAGCTGGCTCACAGAGAGGACAAAAAGTCAGATGCGCCATCTGTTGTGCGGGATGTAGCCTTTGAGAAATTTGAAACGTTAGAAGCACACAGCTTTGACCAGCAGAAGAAAGACAAAAAATCCAAGAAAATTGAAGAAACACATGAATTTGCTAATGTTTCTTTGTCTCAAGAGAAAACCACTGGATCAGACGAGGCAGGTGTCATGCTCACCTTTACACAGATCCAAGATTTCTGTAAACTACATGATGGTCAAGCTATAGGATCACAGCAGCCTGAAAAAGATGAAATCAAGGATGAGAGTAGAATTAAAGACCTCAAGGCCACAAAAAACCCTAAAACAAAGAGTAGAAAAGCTGGGCGAAAGAAGAGGAAGATTGTAGGCCTGTTAACTAAAACAGTTAAAGAAGAGGAACCAAAAGATCTATCTTATGATTACAGAATTGCCTGTGATTTTCAAAACAACACACAAATTACAATTTCTGATAGCTCACAAACGACAGCAGTTATTCCAGAAGACCCAGTAATGAAATTAAGAAAATCAACCTGCACACAAAAAACCGACTTTGGTCCAGTTGTTGAAAATGTCTCAATCCAGGGCTCTTCAGACATCACTGAGTGTCATACAAGGCTTGGAGAGACTCTTTCCGGTTCCATGCAGCCTGCTGATTGTGAAGACCAATACACTGTTGAGCAAAAGTCACCAAGGCAAGGAAGACCCCACTCAAATAAAAACAAGAAACAGAAGTTATCTATAGCACATTTAGAAGAGAATGCCTCTCCATCTGTCCTGATCTCGGATCTCTTTCCATGTCAGGACAGCACAGGGACTCTTTCCAGTTCCATGCAACCTGCTGATTGTGAAGGCCAGTACACTTTTAAGCAAAAATCACCAAGACGAGGAAGATCCCCCTCAATAAAAAACAAGAAACAGAAGTTATCTATAACACATTTAGAAGATAACGCCTCTCCATCTGTCCAGATCTCGGATATCTCTTCGTGTCAGGATGGCACAGAGACTCTTTCCAGTTTCATGCAACCTACTGACTGTAAAGGCCAGTACACTAAGCAAAAGTCACCAAGACGAGGAAGACCCCCCTCAATAAAAAGCAAGAAACAGAAGTTATCTATAGCACATATAGAAGATAACACATCTCCATCTGTCCAGATCTCGGATCTCTCTTCATGTCAGGACAGCACAGCGACTCTTTCCAGTTCCATGCAACCTGCTGATTATGAAGGCCAGTACACTATTAAGCAAAAGTCACCAAGACGAGGAAGACCCCCCTCAATAAAAAGCAAGAAACAGAGGTTGTCTATAGCACATTTAGAAGATAATACATCTCCATCTGTCCAGATCTCGGATCTCTCTTGTCAGGACGGCACAGTGTCTCTTTCCAGTTCCATGCAACTTGCTGATTGTGAAGGCCAGTACACTATTAAGCAAAAGTCACCAAGACGAGGAAGACCGCCCTCAATAAAAAGCAAGAAACAGAAGTTGTCTATAGCACATTTAGAAGATAACACATCTCCATCTGTCCAGATCTCGGATCTCTCTTCATGTCAGGACAGCACAGCAACTCTTTCCAGTTCCATGCAACCTGATGATTGTGAAGGCCAGTACACTATTAAGCAAAAGTCACCAAGACGAGGAAGACCCCCCTCAATAAAAAGCAAGAAACAGAGGTTGTCTATAGCACATTTAGAAGATAACACATCTCCATCTGTCGAGATCTCGGATCTCTCTTGTCAGGATGGCACAGTGACTATTTCCAGTTCCATGCAACCTGATGATTGTGAAGGCCAGTACACTGTTAAGCAAAAGTCACCAAGACGAGGAAGACCCCCCTCAATAAAAAGCAAGAAACAGAAGTTGTCTATAGCACATTTAGAAGATAACACATCTTCATCTGTCCAGATCTCGGATCTCTCTTGTCAGGATGGCACAGAGACTCTTTCCAGTTCCATGCAACCTGCTGATTGTGAATCCCACTACACTATTAAGCAGAAGTCACCAAGACAAGGAAGACCCCCCTCAATAAAAAGCAAGAAACAGAGGTTGTCTATAGCACATTTAGAAGATAACACATCTCCATCTGTCCAGATCTCGGATCTCTCTTGGCAGGACGGCACAGCGACTCTTTCCAATTCCATGCAACCTGCTGATTGTGAATCCCAGTACACTATTAAGCAAAAGTCACCAAGACAAGGAAGATCCCCCTCAAATAAAAGCAAGAAACAGAAGTTGTCTATAGCACATTTAGAAGATAGCGCATCTCCATCTGTCCAGCTCTCGGATCTCTCCTCTTGTCAGGACACCACAGAGACTCTTTCCAGTTCCATGCCACCTGATGATTGTGAAGGCCAGTACACTATTAAGCAGAAGTCACCAAGACGAGGAAGACCTCCCTCAATAAAAAGCAAGAAACAGAAGTTATCTATAGCACATTTGGAAGATAGCGCCTCTCCATCTGTCCAGATCTCGGATCTCTCTTCATGTCAGGAAAGCATAGAGACTCTTTCCAGATCCATGCAACCTGCTGATTGTGAAGGCCAGTACACTAAGCAAAAATCCCCAAGACGAGGAAGAACCCCTTCAATTAAAAACAAGAAACAGACGTTATCTATAGCACATTTAGAAGATAACTCTCCATCTGTCCAGATCTCGGATCTCTCTTCATGTCAGGAAAGTATAGAGACTCTTTCCAGATCCATGCAACCTGCTGATTGTGAAGGCCAGTACACTATTAAGCAAAAATCCCCAAAACGAGGAAGACCCTCCTCAATTAAAAAAGAGAAACCGACGTTATCTATAGCATATTTAGAAGATAACGCCTCTCCATCTGTCCTGATCTCTTCATGTCAGAACAGCACAGAAAATGAGGTCAAAGCAGCTGAAAGTCCAGTGAAGCAGAAAGCTGTCCAACCCCTTAAAAAGAGTAAGGTAGTTAAAGTGGATAATGTAACTGTTACCAAACAATTGGGGACTAATCCCTCAGAATCCCTTCAGAGTCTTACTGATGACTTGTCACACAAGATCCCTGTACCCAAGCATAAAAAAGGGAAGAACTTCAAAAGACTCAAGATGTCAAGCTTGAGAGTATCCAGCAGAACATCTGAACCATCAGTCAAAGGTTTTCAAACAGCAGATATACATTCCCTCCCTCAAAACTCCACAAACGATTTTAATGAGGAAGGGGAAAAATCTTTGCCTATGCCTGAGACAGCGAAGAAACAGAAACTCTGTGAGAAAACTGCTATACTAGATGGAGATGTCCTGGCGGATATAAAGATTGAGAACAAGGCAAAAGTTAAAGTAGTGAAAGGCGGAAAACGTGGTCGGAAGAGACGAAAAATTAAAGAACCAGCCTTTGATCTTGTAACTGAACAAGAAGAATGTCAAATATTAACAACAAAAAACACAAATAACAAAGGACAAGATTGTTCTGAAACAGCCAAAAGTTTACTGACAGAATTTAGTATGACTAATGAATGCGCCACTGATTACCAAAATAATATAGTCACATCTGAGAAAAATGATGTGAAAACCAAGCTAAGCAGTGTTGAAATGATCCCAGCAACAACTGTAGAGACCTGTCAGATAACACCAAAAAATGAGGTCCTATGCAGTTCTTCCGCTCACCTGTCAACCAATTTAATAAAAGAAGTCAAGTACAAAGGACACAATGCTGAAACAAATGGAAAAGATTTATTTGCAGTTATTGATAAAACTGGAATTTCTGGTGGAGTCTCTAGTGGAATTTGTAACTTAATTTCTGGCAAAGTGGGTAAAGAGGAGTCAGACCACATTTTTCTGGATACAAAAATTAAACCCAACATTGAGGAAATAATACTTGACAACTCATCTGAGATAGAAAATGCATTTAAAAAATCTACAGAACAGAAAGTGGATGGCTTTACACAGGACACCGAGGAATGTGTTGTAATGCCAAACAAGGTGTCTAATAAGAGAACAATGAGATCCAAGCCTAAAGAAATAACAAAGAAACCTCTCACATGCAAATACTGTGGTGTTTCCTTTCGGCACATTACAGCATACGCTATTCATCAACGCATTCATACAGGTGACAAACCCTACAAATGCAAGACCTGTGGAAAAACATTTGCTCAACTGTCTAAACTCAAGTCTCATCGTAATGTACATAAACAGGATACCTCTTTTCCTTGTCCTTGCTGTAGCCAAAGATTCTTGCAGAAAGAACATTTGCTAAGTCATTTTAAAGTCCACCTGCAGGAATCAACAACAAACAGTGAACCAGAGAAGGACATTAAGAGCAAGAAAAATGCTTCATCAGATGTGTGTTCAGAGACGCCAAACAATTACAGGTGCCTTATTTGCAAGAAAAACTTTGTAAACCACGTCAAATTGCAGAATCACATGCAATCGCATGAATTGGAGAAGCCCTTGACTTGTAAAGACTGTGGGAAGAAGTTTTGGAAACCGTCAAGCCTCGCGGCTCATGAAAAAGGTCACTGGCCTGTTAAACCATATGCATGTTCAATATGTGGAAAAGGCTTTAACCAGCTGAAGGCCCTAAAAAAGCATTCTCAGGACCATGCCGGCGAGACCCCTTTCTCCTGTTTTCACTGCGGTCATGGGTTCAGTGCTCTGTCTGCACTTAGGATGCATCAGGCATCAAAACATGCATTGCAAGGAGGAACGATGGGGCAAGCGGTAACATTGAGGGCTTTATTGTAAGTCAAGGAGTTGATGGTCAAGTGAACACACCAGTATTCTTCAAGTGCCAAATATGCAAACAGCTTTTCAGGAAATGGTGCCAATACACTCTGCACCTTCAAACACACACCAGCTCTCCCCCATACATTTGTTTTTCTTGTGGACAGTGTTACGAGAAGGATTCAGAGATGAATGTTCATTGTGAGGTTTGTTGCCAGTCGAGTGGGGAGGAGAAGATTTGTGGTGCATCACTCTCTGAAATCATGCAAGGTGTTACCAAAACCTACCCTTTAAAGTGTACCTCATCTCAGACTCAACTAAGTAAAGGATTTAAGCTGAATTCCCAAACGCAGACCAGCTCAGAACAACTCCCACAACTGCCTAAATTGATGGATGTGGAGCCTACACAAACAAGACACACAGATTTTTCACAACTTACTAAAATGTGTTCCATCCAGTCACCCATCAAGCTCCCAATTGCCCAATTACCCACTCATTTGGATGTTAACTGTACATCCACAAGTAGCTCTCTAGAATGCATTGAAATCACACCAAGTCTTTGGAAGTTTAAGTGTTCACGTTGTGGTCAGCGATTTGAGCAGTACAGGACTTTGAGTGCTCATCTGCAAATGCATGCTCCTGGTTTCAGATATACCTGTGGACATTGTGGACAGTTCTTTGAAAGGTGGAGTAAACTATGGTTACATCAGCGGCGTCATCGACTAAAAAGCCGCTGTTACTCTTGTAATCAGTGCAATCTGCAGTTTCGCTTCTTTACCTCCTTTAAAGAGCATATGATTGACCATGCTGGGCAGAGACCGTTTGCTTGTCCGCTCTGTCCCAAAACCTTCATTCAGGAGGCAAGCTTACATGCTCACCAATGTGAGTCTCATAAACTTTGTAAAAGTCTCAAATGCGATGTCTGTTCTAAGACTTTCAGTAGTTTAACAAACCTAATCAAGCACAGTCTTCTGCACAATGGTTCTACCTCTCACATTTGTCTCCCTTGCAATCTGTCATTCACAAATACAAGAGTCTTAAAGGAACACTTGAAAACGCACACCACATACCACGGTCCGACCCTCCCTGATATCCCATCAAAGCCACTTGATTTTCCTCACAAATGCAAGAGGTGTAAAGCTAGCTTTTCAACTGGAGATTTGCTCTATGCTCATCAGATACGGCATTCCAGAGATGCAAAGACTCCAGCCATAGTACCTACTCCATCCTCCACTCGAAGGAATCATATATCAAACCTCAAACTTGATGGCATACCTGATGATGAAAGTCTTTATGTCTATTCCCACCCTGACAGGCTCTATGTGCCCCATAGTCGCAGAGTACAGATTCCAGTCATTAATTTGGACCCCGATGAACAAGAGGAAGTCTCAGACTCTCAGAATACCAGTCCTGAACTTCCAAACAGTGAAACCACTGCTCAGTCTGACAGCACACAACTACCTCAGGCCACAGAAGGTCAGGAAACCACCAACCTAAATTTAAGTGAAAGCGTAAAAGAGATGGAAAATGGTGAACATAATTACAGCTGCAAGTTTTTGAGAAGACCTAGATTTGTGGAGACAAGTGTTGATATGGAGGTGGAAATGACTGCTCCAGAAGAAGAGTCGCTGGAGAGTTTTGAATGTGCAGACTGCACTGAAAAACTTAACAGCGTGTTGAGCCTTTATGAACATTACATACTTCATGCAATGGGAGATGCATATGTACATGTACATTGATTATTGGTAATGATGAAAGGTAGATGGTTTCTCACGTATTTACGTTTTTTAAAATGAATGTTTATATCGTGTTGACACTGTTTTTTTTCCTCTTTTGCATGTTTAAAGCTAATATTTGCAAAAATGTTTATCTTGTATTTTAGTTTAGAAGGGTGGAAAAAAGGAGCATTACCATACCTCTTTCCTCTAACAAGCTCTTTGAGCCCTCAGGTTTATTTAGTTTAAAAGGTTGTTGCCCACTAGCCATTCCTAGAGACTGTGCTATAAGGGTCATGTCACTATGCCTTATTTCAAATCATCTCTGTACTGCCCATTTATCGTCTCGATTTCTTGATTTGTGCCTTCGGTGAGAGGTTTGCTTCTGTACAAGATTTGTAAATAACTATACATAAAACTGCATAACTACACAACCTGCTAGTCCTCCCCTCAAAATCAACACATTCCAAATTGAAATGTTGTAAAACTGAGAGGTGATTAAATATAGGTTAACCTAGGGCGTTCATATATGACTGTCTGACTGGGACAAAAACATACTCTATATTGTAAAAAAGTGTGTAGATCTTGAGAACATTAGAATATTTCTGAGAAAAATTGTTTGCTTTGAAAAGATCCAGTTAAAAATTATATGCTTTTCATTGTAGTCAGGTTTTTTTTTTTTTAAATAAAACATTACTTGTCATTTGTAATTTTTCATTATATTGTCAAAAACAATTCTACTGACAAGCCATGGTAAAACATGTTTCTTGGCAAAATAAGGACCTGTAAGGCTTCGGGACAGATGTCATATTTTAATGGCAATAGAAAAAAAAAGCAAATACCGTTACATGTTTTTCATGGGATTATCCAATATTTAATCAATTGTGCACAGAGCAAAAAGGGGAAAAACAAGCCATGTGTGAATTTTTGAGGTACCACACAACATTGCAGTAATTTGGTAGTGAATGTCTCATAGCAACTCCCATATGCATCTAAAATCGCTTTTAATAAGGACCTCTGCTGGCCACTTTAATTCATTTCTGCTTTTCACATGTCAAATAGCTTGTACAGTAATCACAATCAATCGCAGAACACTGTTGAATTTATTTCTTCTTCTCATCATCTTTTTTCCCCTCTTGTTTGTTACCACTCTGAGAGGCCAGCGAACCCATGGCATTGCGAATGGCCTCGTTGTTGGGGTCAACACCAGGTAGATTCTCCAGGACACTTTGGAGGAATTCTGGGTCCTGCATTACATCATAATCATCCTCTTCCTGTAGAATCAGTTAGGACAAAAAAAACAAGTTAGCAGGGAATATAAGGGAAAAAAATAATGTTGTCAAGAGGAAAAGACCTGGGAATATATATAACATTAACAAAAAAAAATTTTTTTCAGTTGATTTCTGCTCAGCAATATGAAACTATAAAATGTAAGTTTTATAGTATAGTATACTGAGACTGATGAGCCAACCAGACCTTAGATTCCACAGTGTCCATTGGAGCTCCCGTATCCATTGATTCTCCAAATTCTGGCATAAGAGGGATAATGAACAATATTACATCTTATGTCAAGCACAGAAAGTATGTTCTAAGATTAACATGGTATAAGAAGAGGACACAAACCTCCACCTGCCAGGGACATCTGCATGGCATAGGCTATCTGCTCCTCTTCTGTCATGCTGCTGAAGTCTGGCAGTGCTGCCACACCACTCTCAGGCTGAGAGGAAGACATCTTCAAAAGAGCTTCCTCGGATTCTGAGGGAGAGAACAAATGTATCTCTGCAATGGGAATTGACTTCAAGGTAAAAGGAAGAGGCCGCACAAATGAGTCAACAACTGATTCAGAATTTCAAAAAAGTAATTCAGCATCGTTAATTATATGGAAAGTAAGAATGTTTTTTTAATAGATTTTATTTCATACTTTCAAGAGCTCTTCAAAATCATATATCAATACTATAATGAAATATTGTAATTTAAATGATGCAAATAAAATATACATAAAAAATATAAGAAAATGTTTTTTGCAAAATATGCAATAATAATAACTTTTATTAATAGATCATTAACAAACATTATATATGACCCTGGACCACAAAACCAGTCATAAGGGTAACTTTTTTTTTAATTGAAACGTATACATCATCTGAGAGCTCAATAAATATGCTTTCCATAGATGTATGTTTTGTCAAGTCAAGTCAACTTTATTTATTTAGCGCTTTTAACAATGCAGATTGTTTCAAAGCAGCTTCACAGTGTTAAACAGAAAAATAATGCAACAGAATATATTTCGATTATCATATATGTGGGCTTTAGATCAGTAATTTGGTCTATATGGTAATTTAGTTTAATAATTAGATTTATTTTGAAATATATTTGAAAAAGGATAGGGCAATATTTGGCCGATATAGAACTATTTGAATAAATATTGGTACTGTATACTATAAATAGGTACTATATACAGGTATGGTTAGGGACAGGTTTGGTGGCATTGATAGATTTAAGGGGTCAACAGTATACAGAGGGGGCAATTTGATTACTATAAGGGAACACTATTCAAACTGTATATATATTACATTGTTTTGATAAATGAACAAGTTTTTTCTTTTTAATTCCTATTGAGTTATGTTTCAAGGAAAATCCTGTTTAATGATATAGTACACTAATTTAAAAATGTGTTATGTCTTAAGGAAGCATTTAGCTAAACAGCAGCTAAAAGTCCAAAGTCCATAAATATTCTAAATGATTAATAGTAGGTTTATAAACATTTACAAACATTTGGTACTGCAAAAACATAAATACATCATACATTATTTGTAACGATATGCAAATAAGGTGAGTTTGGGCACTTTTTGCCATTGAGATGACTGCCCATAAAGTTACTAAATGATTAGTAACATTTATACATGATGAATTAAGGATTAGAAACATTTATAAATAATGAATAGTTTCAACTTTAGACTGAGGGTACTGCAAAAACATGAACAAATAATAAAATGATTTGTAATATATATTTAGTTTTTGTTTTTTTGTGTGTGTGTGTGTGTGTGTGTGTATATATGCACACACACACACACACACTAAATGTATGACCTTCGCAGACTGGTTTTGAGTTAATGAATAATGTGATAACATAAGTAGTATGTGAAGTGCTTAAAATTGAATATATACATGCAAATATTTAATACGTATATACATGAATTATACACAGTACACACATATGTAAACAAACTGTTATTTTGGATGTGATTAATCACCATTAATCAATGTGACAGCAAGAAAATGATCAGTTAAGCATTATATAATGTTTCTTAATGATTTATGAATGAAAGTTAATATGAAGTGTTAACCTTGTCCAGAACCACAGTGCCAACCATCACTATTTCAAACATCCATACATGTCTTTACCGTCAGCAGTTGAGGTGGGAATGCCAGCTTCAGCTGCTGATTGGACGGCCGCCCTACGTGCCTCCTCTTCCTGCCTCTGCCTTTGTTCCTCCATAGATACACGCAGCGCCTATATATCAAAAACAACTCCAATAAATATCTCCCATTTCAATGTCATCAGAATAGATTCAAGTGAGATTGCACTAAACAGTATTCTAAAATTGCTGCTTTATTATTGCTTTAATTTGAATCAATGTTTAAGTGGGGGAAATGATCATTCAATAATGCTGCTGAAGTTGTAAGTCATGCAAAACAAACAACAATAAAGTACCACAGAGCTTTAGTGTTCACTCATTTTGATTAGTGATGCCCCGAAATTTTAGTTCTGGGCAGAGACCAAAAATTCAGGATGCACTTGGCTGAAAACTGAAATCGAAAATGACTTTATTTTTTTAATATTTTGTATTAATGTATTAATTTTAGACTTTTTGCAACTTTGAAACTTTGTTTACATGCCTTTGTTCTGTGTTGCATTCATATTTCATTCAACCCACACCAGAGTTCGCTTGGAAGCGGACCCAGACATCTTTTCAGATGGCAGCATTCACACTTATTCAAATGAACAGAGCAATTTTTAATCGAACCAACATGAAATGTGTGAACACACCATTAGCCAAATTTCTGCATAATGATTAAACTGATAATAATGATTATTTTGCATAAAATATTGATTGCAATAATTGTTGTGACTTGAGAAATTTGTTTTTAGATTTTATCAGAATTATTGCACTTTCACCTATAAGCACAAATCAAGAGATTGTCAACTCATAAGCATGGTTTATTTTACTTCATCTAGTTTCCTGATTTATTATTATAGTAGTAATTCCAGTAAGTTTTTTTTTCTATCAAAATAACAGCAAAAAAGATTTTATATTGTCCAACAGTTGCGTAAGAGCTTTTATCCAGCAACCGCAAACAATATAGTCAAAATCCATGTTTGGATTTATTACAGTTCATCACTAAGAAGGCTTGATTGCAGATTTAGTCACAGTAAACAGCTTGTGACAGAAAACAGGCTGGCTAAATGACTCTTTCATTTAAGCAGAATATCTCAAATGGAGTGTTTTCAGAGCGGGGATACCATGGTTGCCAGATACACCAGGCAGAAAATGTATCGGTTAAACAGAAAAACTCTAATTTGGGGGATTTACATCTGGAAACCGCAAGCATGAAAGCTCAAAGTAAAGGCTTGTACACCAGTCTATATTATTTTGTGTCTTCTTTTTTTCAACAATTTTTTTAACCATATTTTAGTCTTGTATTTTTTCCGTTAACGTTATTTCATGTTGACATAGTCACAGTTATCATTTAATGACCTTATTGTCGTCTAGTCTCGCATCGTCTTGTCTTAGTCATGGGGAGAAAAGCTTGTCGACAAGCATTTATTGTCATAATTTTCTTCAATGAAATCAACACTAGCATGAAATAGATGCTGGACAGGTAAAATGCGCCTTTGGAGGAGCGCTAATGAACATTTCAGAATAAATGCTTTACTTAAAGATGTTTCTGCATTTTAAACAGATGTAGTGGTAGTTTCACTTTTAAAAAGAAAAAAGACATTTCGCTTGTATGTTTATGGATTCATTCTTCTGTGTAATTATACCAGAAATTAATTTGTATATTACCAGGGCCAGCTCTGGGTCTGCACTGGGGTCCACTCCGAACTCAAAATCACTTGCACCCAGGCCCATCATGGTACCACCCTCACCAGCCAAGATGGGAGAAGAGAGCAGGGCATCAGCCAGGCTTGGCCCAGGGGGCACGGTGACCAGATGAGAACCTGTGCCCTCCTTTCCATTCAGAGTGTTCACAAATGCAGTCAGTTTCTCTGTGTTCACCTCCTGAACAGATTGATTAAAAGAGACAAAGTCAAAAATGAAAGTAAGAAAAATCTGAAAGACTTTTTAAGTGATTAACAGGTAAGAAAGTTTTGACCAGTCACCTCTTCTCCGAAATTGACCACATCTACATTGACTTTTTCTTTTTTCAACCGCTTTGCCAACTTGACCAGCTGGAAAAGATTTGGTAAAAAAATATATATATATATATATATAAATTAGTATTACCTAAAATAATTTTGACCAACATGTTAAGATTTCAAAATATATTCATTTAAGATTTCGAAATGAATGAATGAAAAAAAAAACATACATCTTTTTCGTTGTCCTCTACTGGGCTGCCCACAAAAGCAACAATCCTCATCTTGTGGTTCTTGCCTTGTCTATGCTTTAGTGCCAACTACATGTAGACATATACAAATGTAAATATTAGGGAATTAAAATATTACTTATTTCAAAGGAAAATTATCAAAACCTGCATGACTTTCTTCTGCGGAATTGACAGGAAGCTTATTCCCCCAATATATATATATATATATATATATATATATATATATATATATATATATATATATATATATATATATATATATATATATACACACACACACACACGCACATAAACACACACACATTAGATATGCTAAAGCAAATTCTGAAGCTTTCTGAACAGAAGTAATCACTCATAGTATATAGTACAGGAGTCATACGGTCCTTTTATGATTCCTGTGCGTCATGGCTTATCAATGAACAAAGCAAAGTCATACAGGTTTGGAAAAAAATAAGCGAGTAAATGTTCATTTTTGGGTGAACTACCTTTAAGCATTAATGAATGTACTTACATGTGCCACTCGTATGCCGGTGCAGAAGGAGATTTTTCCCAGTGGCTGAACCGCATGGAGTTTTGAGAGTATGCGTCCAGTGTCTGGTGTTAAAGTGGTGAGGACCTCACAATTACTGGACAAAAGCAAAACATGTGTCACATGCTAACATCACCACTGCCTGCCAGATCATCATCTGGCTATCGATAATAAATCAAATACAACACAGAAACACTTACTTGGCCATCGTGATTAGGCCCACATTGTTCTCTGGGTTGCTACGGGTCTTTGAGTGACAGACAATGTTGACCGCATCCTGCTGTGCCTGTAACCTTGTGGGTAGAAAGTCTCCATTCCTCATGTATTCACTGTTGTCCACGCTGTAATGACAAATGAAGACAATCAGCATGTTTTTATTTAAAACAATCATGGAAGTCTAATAGAATACACTGGGTGATGAATGGCACACAGACATCCAGACTACATCCTTAAAGTCAGCATGAAACGGAAGTTATGACAGTCTTTGTGCCGCATATACAAATGTAACGGCTTCTTGAACAAGAAAAATGTAGGGACTTGATGTTGTCCCTAGGGAAATGATTGCATCATTGTGGTTTGCTATTGCTGGGACCTCATGTGAATACCAGCGAAGACCACGTCAATTAGATGAGCCCTAGCGACAGACCAATATGGCCAGCTATGAGCGCGCCATTCCAGAACCTGCTAGCAGAACAAGGTAAGCAAATGATGGTGTTGTGGCGAGTTTCGACCCCCTGCCAAATTATTACCCCCCTCATTGAAGTCTTATTGCATATTCCTAACCTCACCCCTAATCCTAAAACCTCGCCCTCACCTACTCCTAAACCTACCAATACTAGGGGGGTAATAATCTGGGAGGGGGTAAGGATTCGGCACAACACCAGCATGATATATTTCCGATCTTCGAGCAGGAGCTGGATTATTATTTTATTTTTATTTTATATCAATCCACAATCACAATATGTTTATTAATTTGGCTAGAGCCAAGGAGAACTGTCCCCCTGACTGAGCCTGGTTTCTCCCAAGGTCACCAGATGGAGCTTGGGTTCCTTTCCACTGTTGCTTTTGGCTTGCTATGTGGTTTAAAATATTTAGAAATATTATCGATTTGATTTTTTTACATGACACTATCGAATGAGAACAAAACTTGAAATGAATGGCACTGGATGACGATGACACTACTGTCTTCTGCAGAACTAATTTATAACTGATTCAGCTTCATTTCGAAGTAGATTAACACTGAACTGACTTCAGTATTGTATAAAGCGCTATATAAATAAAGGTTACTTGACTGGCTGACATTTGCAAGGAATAAAGAATCAAACACCAGCACATAGTGATTCTATTTTCATATAAAATAACAGCCAGAGTAGTTGAACCGGATCCCAGCAGTAGACAACTACTTTAAGTAAATAACTGTGTATCAAAACCAAGTAAGCTGCCTATCTAGACAGCATTAGAGTGCGTTTGACCAACAGACAGTCAGTGTCACTTCATGACAGTTCTAGAAGACTAAATAAGATGCTATCAGACCGAATTCGCTATCAGCTGTTCATTGTTTATGGGTCATATATGCGTTTGTGTGTTAGTGATCTGTTTCTTTATCATAGATCTACCAGCTGAATAATGACTCAGGAGAATGTCATTCTAACCAGAAACCGACTAATGAATTCTCTTAATAGTTCTCAAACAAGAGCCCAAAAGTGTGACGGAACGAAAAACGAATGTCTTTACAATCATTAGGAGGAGTATTGACTATGCAAAAAGTCCATATGTATCTAAAACATCGCGTTTGTTTATTTCTTACCAGACCATAGTACTTTCGAGCCCCATCTTGGAAATCCTCTAGTCCGTTTCCCAAAGAGACGGCATCGCTGATTGGCTTACAGATGTAGGACACTGGCGATATTTGTAACAGCTAAGCTGATTGGTCGATAGTTCCTACTCTGCTTCTCTTCCTGGACGCGGAATAGAAATGTATTTGTAGAAGAGTAGCGCCGACGTGTGGTGGGAGGTCAAGTTACTGAGAACAAGATAGTGGACACATTTAAAACGTCATCACTTGCACGTTGTTACAACGTTTTAAAAAAAATCCCCGCGTAACACAACAGGACATTTTTAAGGAAAAGGCTAAATGTTAAGGATTAACTGACTGTTACTATTCACACAGACATTTGAATGTCGACCGAAACAGTCATTCTGCATAACATAATCTCTTGTTTTTGTTTTCATAGAATCAAGTCATACAGGTTTCGAACAACGTAACTTTTAAGTGCAGCTGTAAACCATAAGACACACCATGCACCTGACAGGCTTGAAGATATCACCTGTAATTAAACTGTTGGTAAAACTAACACAGTAAGTTTTTTTTTCTCAGTGTTGTTTATTCCATTAATTTGCATACAGCATGAAATGTTACAATACTTCCCACTCCAAAAGTCTCAATGTCCTCTGACAGAGAGCAGTAATACACGAATGTCATTGTAAGAGAGGAATAGTTTTTAATTTAAAGCTACTACTTAAACCAATTCTCAGTTTGAGGCAATAAGCAATTTCAGAGCAAACAGCAATTGCACAGGAATCCCAGATAGTGAGTGTACAGTAAAAAACGCATTCACCTGCCCAAACAAATTTACACAGCCACCAGGTGTCAGACCTTACATACCATGTCACATAAAAAACCTGCAATAGACACTTTGGAACTTGAGCTAAAGAAATAAATTACATGCAAACATACAAATAAATATGACTTTGTACAGGAATGTTTTTTTTATGTTTATAAAAATTGTCACAGAAAAAGTTCCAGCAATATGTTCCCTTACAACCACCTATCCATATCATTTGCATCTTCATTACCAATGTCTCTGCATTCAGGCTGACTAATTAGCATGCACATATAAAAAAATGATGACGGAAAATATTTAGTTTGGTTTGACTTCAATTCTACAAAACCGAGGCCTTAAGAGAAGTTCCTATGCTACACAGTCTATGTAACCTTATTCTCATTAAAGGATACTCAAGACAGTACAGATGCTACATAGTTTTACAGTAGCTGTGTTGCTAGGTCTGTCTTATCAACAAAACAAAAAAATTCCGAAATACTGAATTAGGTCTTCTATACGTGGTATAATTTCAGGCAACATTACAAAAGTGATCTGTTGGCTTGTGTTTGCTTTTGCTTTCTTTTTTTCTTTTTTGCAATCAATGTAAAGTTTAAGTAAATAAATGTCCAAACTATGTTTTTAAAATTAATTAATAATTCAGTCACACATGACAGACTGATATGCATGATATTTTGCAATTCAGCACAATCCACTTGCACTGTGAAAGGCTTTGTGTTAATGACAAGGCAAAATAACGCTTGTGATTAAGGCACGTTTAAATATCCAAAAAACACCACAGTACTGCATTTCTAAAACCAAAATCAAACATTTTACAGATTCAAAGTATTGAAAAAGTGTCTTGTTACGTGATTGTTCAGGCAACCTGATCTGGATTGACTTATTCTACATGTTTTTTTTTTCTTGACACATTCCTAAAATGTCTTTAAAATCTCACAATCAGCCACATTTCCTTTCTTCCTTTAGCAAAGTCAATAATGTGACCCCAGCAGATTGGTCTCCTTGGTAAACTAAGGGAAAAAAAGATGCATGGTCAAATAAAGTCCACTACAAAACACCCACAGAGGCCCTCAAAAGGCCAGTTTGTTGTTCTCCAATAGCCAGTCACATGATGCAAAGTTCTCACATTGTACTTCTGCTGTGAACATTATCAGGTCCTGGAAGTTCTTGTATAAATGGAACTGCTTTTGTGTTCTTGTTTGAGAACAGTGATATCACACTGTTGAGGTAATACAGTGGCATCTTTCTTTTGGTTCCATTTCTTAGCAGCAATATTGAATGTACTGACATCCAAAAATGTACATAAAAAGGGGGGAATATCTTTATCCTAATGTCTTTACAGTTTTATGAACATGTGCACTTCTCTCTTTTGTAATACAGATTCTCCAGTTTCCACTTCCCCGAACTCCAGCTATTTCTTTCATCCTGTTATTCTTAAAAGAGAGTAAATCTTTGTCCTTGGCGATATCCAGCTTTATTTTGTCCTGTTCATCCACAGCCTTTCACTGTAACAGCAAAATAAAGAATAAACAAAACTTTTATAATAGGGTAGAATGACTAAAACAAGTAATTCAGCATGCTTTGTAGGAAGCAGTTTTCATATCCTGTTAAATGACACAAAGACTACATTGTAATTTGTAAGGGTGAGAATAGAGAGATCCTTTCATCGCTCAACTTTATTTGTTGACACGGCAGAGCAGAGGTTCCCAAATGGTTTCACTTCAGATTTTATATTGGATGTGGCAAAATGTTTATCGCACTAAAACTAATTATGTGTTGTGAAATCAAATATTAAAGTGTATTAATATTACCATGCATGGCCTGAACAATATGTAAACTTATAAATAAGACAGGCTGAACAAGATTGCATAAACAACAGCACAAGAGTTACAAGAAGTGTTATAGATTGAGCCAGCTCCAGTTTGGATCTGCCCTTTGCTATGATTTACGCTGAAACAGACAATTGCGAAGACTTGAGATGGCGCCAACTCTGGATCAACATACAAAACTATAAAATATTATGCTTATATTTTAAAATCACAAGCACAATTCACAATAACTACAAGCACAAGTGCCTGATTTATACTTATGTATCAGACCTATGGCGTGGTTTCAAGGAAAAGCCGAAGAAGCAGCTTGTTGTGTACGGCCCTGTCCCAAATGGCACACTTCACTTTCGGTCTAGTGGATTTACAATGGCTGCCGGGTGTCCGTTAAATCCGCGAGACCGTTGGGTGTCCCATTTGTAATTTTAGGTCTCAGAAAGGAGGACGAGCACCCCCTTTGCCACCGATATGCACCCTCAACTCGCACTTTTGCAAGCTCCGCTATGACTTCTTCCCGACAGTCAAAGCGGCGTAATGTCACGAATGTGCGGACTCGTAGGAAGACCGCAAGGGTTTAGGGTGCCATTTGGGACAGGGCCTACGTTGTCAGATTAGCAACAGAAGTGATCTTATGCAAATTAAACATCTCTAGTTGACTAGCGTAAATAAGAGGCGATCTGGTGCACTAACGTTTTTGAAATCATGGCCGCTGTTTTCAGTAGCGGTGGCTTGTGCACAGACAAGCGCTTCAATCTATTACTGTTGCAGAGACTCACAATCACAAAACGAAATGCATCCAAGCGTGTCACTGTTCTTGATAAAATAAATAAACTATACAATGGTGGACTAGAACCCAGAACTAAAAACTAGACCACAGAGCGCTCGCACATTCACATCTATGTATTTATTTACTAGCATAAAGAATCTTGGGACTACAACAGTGTTATATAGCAGATGTAAGGATGAAACTTTCATCCCATTTCTGGACAAATACATACACTCATATCATATTTTTTCTATTTTAATTATTTTGACCTGAGGGAGGCTTTTGCAGATCAATCACAGCGCTTGCGGTCCATGTAGAATTGACGCATTGTTAAATTTTTGGAGAGGTGCTTGTCAGAATACGCAGTAGTCGATATGTGCTACGCATAGCCTATGACGCTATGCCGTACGTTTGACGCAGAAGTATAAATCAGCCTTAACATTTTCACTGTCTGTTTAAATGAATACATGACATTAAAGGGTTACTTCAGTGATTTAGCATTAAGCTTTGTATCAATAGAAACCTAGTAGTATATTCGAATTATGGTACTTTCCCCCCTCATAACCCCCTGAGACAAGAGAATTATGCATTTTATTTCTGGAAAAAATCAAATATCGTCATTTTGCGTCATCTGAGGATTTTTTGGCCAGAGCCTAAAGACTACAGCCAGTAGAGGGAGCTAGTTCCGCATGTTTTCAACCCTCACAAAGGGGAGGGATCTCACCTCACTCACAGAATGTGTATGCACATGGCTGCTCGGCTCGGGGATTCATAACTGAGTGGTGCGGAGCAAAGTGAGTGTTTCAACTTTTCAAATGAATTCCTATGAAAGTTAAGCTTCCATAGGCATGATCTGAAAACGCGCCAGACTGATCACGCGCGGTGAATGTATGCCGCACCCGTGCTTACCTCAGCTCATGTGTTGAATGTAATCTGACTCCTGCTGCGTTTGTGCCGTGACTTTAGTTCGGCTAACTCACACTTTACTGAACAGACGCGTTCAGTTTTTAATTGTAGTGTCTATTCTCTAACTGAACTAAATGACGGTGGGGGCGGTGTCATGGTGGGCAAGTGATAACCAGTAGCAGTGGCTTTGGGAGTGGCCTCGTTGGGCAGCGAAGCAAGTGCATTCTGGGAGTTGTTGTCTTTCATCCACGAGACAAAAATAAATTTTCTGTCTTTTCTCAGTCTAGAAGGCACAAAATTCAAAAATAATTTCACATTTCTACTACATAAATGACCCAGTTTAAATACAAAGCTTAATGCTAAATCACTGAAGTTACCCTTTAAGCACATAACATATTATATTAAAGCAGTATAACCTGTAAAATGTCTCTTTCTTCTGACGTGCTTGTCTGTGGAACAATCTCACTGAGTGAAATGACTTCGATATCCAAACTTTCCCCTGATGACTGGGCAGCTATACTGCTACGACTGGAAAAGAAATGCATTGATATTATTAGTGAAAAGAGTGAGAGTGCACCAGTGATAGAATGAATAGTAGTAGTTGTAAAACTCATCTTTCATCAAATTTAAACCAAATCATTTTGTCTGACCATCACATACCTCTGAGCTGGAGTGTTTGTGGAGGGCCGAGAGCTTACAGGAGATGTTGCTGATAGGGTTGTATCAGCTGAGCTACTCGTGACCTCATCTTCAGGAACCTGTTGTGGGAGCAGGTCAGGACGAGCACCTGAAGGGGGAAGTGACAAAAGAGTGAGCGCTCCTTAGTCAATAATGATTTAGTCAGGGTTGAAGGGGAAAAGGAAAAAAATAACTGCAAAATGCTTTTCACAATCATTTTAGTCTCAGTCTGGGCCTCTTAAATGTTAGTTGATTCAAATGCAAAAACTGGAGGCTTTGCATTGGCATTGTGCATGCATGTGCGGCAGGGGGCAGACATTTACAGCTCTTATTTGCTCTGTTATCAACACACAAGGGCATCTCATTTTTAAACTACAAAGTTATCATGCAGTCTCTGCTAGCATTGAAAACAAAGCATAACATAAACAAAGTTTTCCATACTGGCAAGGACAAGTTCAACAACCCTGGCCACACCACTGAGACACACAAGTAGCTTGCAAGAAAACAGTGCTGCACAGAGGGAATTAAAACCGATTCTTCTCAGGTCAGAGAGTTTACATATCAAAATCAAGCAAGCCTCAAAACAGGTGCAGGACAGGTATGTGTGTAGCATCATTTTACAAAGCCAAAGTCAGACCATGCTGACTTTGCTGTAAATCTTAAAATTATACAATCTAATATAAAACAACTGCTCATGCGTGTAGCATCTTTGTTTGGATTGTGATGCTAAACATTTGTGTTTAAGGCCAGTTTGGTCTGTATAGAACAAATAAACTGTAAAAAAAAATCTAAAAAATAAATATATAAAATAAAAAAGCTTTTGTTTTTCTTGCAAATTATTTTGTATGTTTAATATTAGTGATGTCAGTGCACTAAGTTTTATTTTTTTTTAAAAAGGTAATTCGGCCCGCACATGGTCATATTGTTTCCCCATCTGGCCCTTAACCTACAATGAGTTTGACACCCCTGATTTAAAGCCTTGACTCTTATCTTGCTCAGATACTCTGCTTAACCTTCCCTTTTCTATTTATCTCTCAATGTCTTCTCATACCGCTGTCTCCTTGAGTGTCTGGGCTAAGGGACACAGCTCCAATGCTGGGCAGCTGCACTGTAGTCTGCTGTGGCTGTGTTTGTTCTGTTGCTACAGGAAGGAATTGATGTGATTGTCCAGATACTGCAATGTTTGACTTCTTCCCACCAGACACGGTTCCCCCTCGACTTTTCTTTGAGGGAGAGGTTTTCACTAGCGTAAGAAAGAAAAAGGAATCTTTAATGCGTCAGCCCTTTAATGCAACAAATGCAAATGTTCCAATGTAACTATTAAACTTACATGGAGGTTTTTTGAAGACTGTGCTGCACATAAACTTCTGGAAACGATCTGCGTAGAAACTCGGCCGGTGCACCGATACTGTGTCCTGCAGAGGACAACATCAAAGAGTAGAAAAAACAAACACAAAATGTAAAGATATCTCTTTATTCAGTGCTTGATATGTAAGTTTATTCAGTGTTTAATATGTGACATACCCCATCATGCAGCAGAGCTTTCCATGAGTGCTCCAACTTCTTTACAAGCCTAAATACAGAAAGTTATTAGCAAATTATATTGAATTATTATGAAGAAAACAGACAGATGTGGAAATACAATCTACCTATAAGACTGAAGGATATCAATGATGCCGATAAAAACCAGCAATCTTTCTCCTTTTGAATTGAATGCTGGAATTCCTCCCGTGCTGCAAATAAAGGACACATATTGCTTGTTAACAGTTGTACAAGCACGTAGTAATTTCTCAGGAAGAAAAATCAAAACAGTACAATAGCAGTTCTGAACTAGGGATGTGTCACATTGAGTGACTACACCTACATTTTGTTGGTTTTAATATTTTTCAGTGGTGAAAAAGATAAATAATAAATGCTGTACTTTTCTATTTCTATAGTGTGACACTGAAGACTAGAGTAATGGATGCCATCACAGGAATAAATTACCTTTGAAAATATATTAAAATAGAAACAAAATGTAGAAATAGAACTTTTCAATTGTAATAATATTTTGACTTTATTTGGTCAAACAAATGGCGCCTTGCATAAGAGACCCATTTCAAACACATTAACAAATCTTAGACCTTAAACTTTTGAATAGTGTATATTTTTAATTAAACTGTTCTATAGTCATGCACACTCAGAGCTATTTTTGGTGCTTTGTGGTTTCAATCACTACCTTTCATAGGGCTGAGGTGAAGTCCTGCCCTTGGACTCCCCTTGAATAGACTCAATGGCAGTGCAGTAAAGGGGCTTCTGGCCTGGTGCCTTTTTCTGGGTATCGGGCACTGCAGTAGACGCCTCTTCACCTGCCCGGTCTAAGTTGTGGATACCCATCAGCAGACTGTAGTCCATGATCTTAAAGCTCTGTAGTACCTATAGATAAAAGGATATACAGAGGAAGATTGAAAAATCATATTCAAAAATAAGGTTATGCTGCTATAAAAATACCCTGTAAGTTTCAGAGCTCAAAACTTCCTTGTTAGTCCAAAAATAGCTTTTATTGAAACCAAGCTCAGAAAACAACTTGTTTTACATTTTGTTGCATTACTACATCAGCATCATAATGTATAATAATTAAAGTATCACAGAAAAATAATGTGTAGGGTACATGAATTCTTATCTCAACCCTTGCTGGTTCAGTTTAAATCCCAGCCGGGTAAGGAAGACCTGTCAATTTTCCGTCTTTGATGTTGGTGAGAGGTGATGACTCATGAGTGACAGGGTTTTAGCACGATAGAGGATCCGATTTTGAACTTGAAGCTGTATATTCAAGTGATCGCAATGCCCAAATGGACTAATTGCAATATGCACGCTAAAAAGTAGGAAACTCAAAACGTGGAGAACACATCTGTTATGGGAGATGACCCGAAGGCTCTAATAATTAGGTAAATTATAATTGTACCTATGAAATCACAGCACAATTGAATGATTTTTATCAAAACCGAGATACAACTATGGGACTATACAATACCTGTCCAGACATCTTTAAACCATCCAGACTACTCATCCTTAACAGCTGCTGGACTTAATCATGTTTGACTATGCGAAGTTCTGAATTATGTTTTATGTAAGTGAAAGAAGAAGTTCTGTCGGAAGTTAGTGCAATACAAAGGTAAGCGCATCATTTTGCTGGATTATCATACAGTACATATCAATGAATGATACATTTTCCGGCTGTCATGGTGTGCATGAACGTTAGTGAAATGCCAGCTAAGTATGTTGCTTTTCCCCCCGATCACTTATATTGGCCACTCTTTGCACTTAAATGGGCTTTAACTGTTGACGATGAAAATGATGCATGCGTTTTTCCGAGGGTTAAAGTCATCTGTTAATTCCTTGATTCATTGCATTTAACAGTTTCTACCTGGACATTTTAGTCTTATTTGCTAATTCTCTTCAATGTATTTGCCTTGTTTTGATCAGTTTTCCTGGGAATATTTTTTATTTTTATTTTGTTTTAAAGAGATAAAAGTGGTCTTTATCAGCCTTGAATGACATGGAAATAAAATTCTATCACATTATTTCGGCAGTTAATGTTTGCATGATTCTTTTGGAGTGGGTGGGTTTTGATGAGCTTATGGGCTGGAAATTGTCGACCCAATCTGACAACAGCCGAGCCGAGCAGATAAATGGTCGCGTGGTTTTAACGAGTAGCACTATTTCGTTCCGCTTTTGCCGCATAAACATTATATTGAACATTACATTTAATTTTTGTTTTTTTATCAAGGAAAATTATATCATCATTTTATTGCCCATTACTGAAACAGGATTCGAGACGAGACACACCAAGCCGATGTCAAAGAACTAGCAGAGACGAAAGCAGACCATGTTGTCACCTTGTGTTGGCTGAGACTGGGCCAAAAAGCTGTGCTCACTGACTTTCAACTATAACATGCTTTCTGCATCTCAGGAAATAACTGTCTATATGAGCAGTCTATATTAATCATTTACAAAAAGAAACCAAAACTAAGACTGCAGATGGTTAACACATCGACCAATTTTTTAAAAAAAAGATTAATTGAAAAAAATCTATATTTATGTCAACAATCCTTCCTGTAGCTCAACCAGTAGACCATGGCACTAGCATTACCATGGTCATGGGATTGATTCAGCGAGAATGCATGTACTGAAAGAATGAATATCTTGAATGCAATGTAAGTGGCTCTGAATAAAAGAATATACCAAATGCATAAATGGAAATGTAACTTCGGTCACCAACACACTCTTACCCGACAGTCTCTCTGAATGGTCCTACAGAGGGCACTGTAGTGGTCACTCTCCAGCAGTATGCCCTCAGGCATGTCCTGCATAAAGTCTAGGTCTTTGAACGTGGGCAAACCCTTAGACTTTTCTTTTGGCGAAGCACGTCGCTTGTATGTAGAGCCCTTCAGGTCGAATTTTAGGTGCAAGGGTACAGCGCGTGGAAGGAGGTTGTTCATCACAGCGATTCGGATGTTCTTCCCCTCTGCCTGAACGCAGTAGAGCCCATAGAACTTAGGAAGCAGTGTACGCATGTTCTGGTTCAGGTTCTAGAAGACAAATGGTGAATTATAAGGGAGAAAATTACTATGCTTAAAATGTCCAAATAACAAAAGAATGAACTTTAGAATTAAATAATTTTTAAATAAATAAATACAAAGACACCCTCACTTACCATAAAGTAACCTGGCAGGAGTGTTTGCAAGAATTCTGCCTCTTTGTGTTGTACCGTCTTAATGATAAACTCGTCATCACTAGAAACGTAGAAGAGAGACCCGCTCGCTCCAGGGTTAGACAACTCGATAAGGGGTTCACTACAAAGAGAGCACTGCAGAAAACACACACATACACAGCAGATTACATATGACTGGAGTGTTCCACATGTTCATCACTTTGAAGAGGTGGTTCATCAAGTTGCAATCGCAAGCAAAAACAGCACCAAAAAAATCTATCTATCCTCCTGGGTGCCACTGTCCTCGTACAAGGACATTATATTTTAGTGAATTTCTCTGACATCACATATGTCACAGTTTTACTGGATGTCCTGTAAAGAGCACATTCAGGGCTTTTCAAAGATACCATTTGTTTTGAGGTTTCACCAGGACAACAACAACTCCTTGGTCTTTAAAAATGACTGAATGATCAAATTTAGCACTCTTATGGAAATATGACAATATTTTGTAATGATTTCAATCTGAAAACATTTCTAATTGTTTGTCATAAATCAACATCTAAGGAAAATGTTATGGGGTTTTTAATCAAAATTTGACTTTCTGTTAATAACATGATTCCATACATGTCCTCAATAGAGGACACCAGGACTTAAAGCATGTGTTTATCAGGCATTTTGGGAGAGACAAAAAGTGGATAGGGAAAAGATCTTTGGTGTTTCCACCAAAATTACCCAGAACATTTTGTCCCAGGAACTTTTTTCCCCCAGACCTGCTGCTGTTTGCATTTCCATAGCGGTCTAAAGTACCGTGAAGATTAGTCTGGTGACGTGGGACTGCGCACGACTTTCCAGAGCCCACTGGATTTCGTCCTCCGCGAATATACTTAATAAAGCCTGAACCTCGTAGTCGGTCCAGTCGTATTTTTGAAACTCCATTTTTTATTTGAATAGCAAATGACTCTTACTGCACGCACCGCAACAGACTTTTAGGTTGAAATAAAATGCTGCGTGATCTCAACTAATCAGCATGTTCAGCGTCCAAGTCCCACCCCCGAACATTCCTGAACTTTGAAAAAAGTACTACCTCGCAAGCAGGGCCTTTTTGAGGGTGAAATCTTTACCCGGAACTTTATTTAGACCCGGTCCCTGCGGTCGAATATTAGATATTACGAAAATGTTGCCAACTATTATTACACAGGGTTTTACACGTATTAGACTTATTTTTCATGACATATTGCTCCAAGAAAACATTAATATGCAAATTAGATACAGTTGATACATTGCATTGAATGGGAAAACCCATGTATGGTCATTTTACCCACACATTGCATACAGTAAAATGGTGTATCAATTCATTCCTTTACATCTTTCATAACATAGTTGTCTCTCTGTCTGTCTTTTTAGAATTGAGAAAGAACACCACATGATTTTCTTTGTTTCCATGAATTTTTCAGCAATAATAATTTTTTTTAAAATTCAGAATAGTGTGATAATGAACCATTCAGACCATTTTGTGAACCTATTTAAACAATTAATTGAAAAAGAACAAGCAAGCACTCAAAGATTTCAGTACAAGATTCCCATGACTACTACAGGCCTAACAGACACATTTTAAAAATCCCCATATATTTCCAGGAAACCATGGGAACCTATTTAAATGAACAAACAAAATTACCAGGTAGTCATCAGGTCGGATCCCAAACATTTCTCTGAAGTAGCGGAATGCAATGGGAGCATAAGTTTTAAACTTGAAGTCACCATGATGATGACCTGGAGTGGAGCTACTGCCTTGACTGCAAGAAAGACCAAATACAAGACATTTAAGAACATAATATGACTACTAAAGCAAATTCTTTTTTTATAATCTCATATACATATTATAAACATATACAAACGCACCTGGGAAAAAAGATGCTTTCTACCACTTCAAAGTCCTGCATGAGAACATCTCTTTCTGGCTTCTGGCTCAAGCTTCCCACGCTGTGTGTGATGCCCAGCTGAATGGCGCCTTTCAAAGCAGATGATGTGGTCTAAAGATTTCCAACGGAGGGCACATAATGGGCAGAATAAGAACATGTTAATGTGTAAAGGTTTGTTTACACCAAGAAGGATAACTACAAAGTTTTTATCGTTCATCAGCTGGAAAAAAATTCTTCTGAAATTGATTCCAGTGATATTGTTTCTCTGTGCCGTTATCGTTATAGTACTGGTGTGGACTCTGCTTTTCTTTTATATTTAGAATTATTTTTTAGGTCTATGTCAGTTATTGTCCTTGGTGTGAATGGTACAATACAGAAAAGTACAGAAAAAACAAGACAATTCATCTGTGACTACTCCAGTTTAACTTCATAACTAGAAACATAGCACTAACGCATGCATGTTTGCATGTGATTTAATAAAACTGAAAGAGAGGAACAATAACAAAAGGCCTGCTAGTTTTATCTGTATGTACATGCCCATGCCATTTACTAGGCTTTAACATTTTAATGGTGCTACACAAACAACAGATAACAATAATAATCTGATCTCACAGATTCTGGAATGTGCGTCAACTGAGATTGGAAGTTGAACTGCTGATAATTTTGATCTGGTCTTATCTCGAACAAACGACTATCTTTAAATATTTACAGGATATCCGCAGCTCAAACCTTTTTATATGTGGTCTCTCCAGTAGGGTCAATTCCTCGGTGGCCCAAGGTCTTTTTGTTCGTCTGGGATGAACTTGAGATGCTCAGACCCTAAAAGATAATGATTGCTCAAATTGCACACTTTATTTAAACCATACATTTATACTAAAAGCATTTATCATTTAATTATGACAACGGAACATTTTCAGCAAATGCCAATGATGTTTACATCACAGTTCTGTACATAGCCTAAGTGATAGACAGCTTCAGTGATTATAAATGGCACTCTTGGATCACTTCATGGTAAATGGTAAATGGACTGCATTTATATAGCGCTTTTAACAGACCAATGGCCATCCAAAGCGCTTTACACATTGCCTCACATTCACCCATTCACTCACTCATTCATACACCGACGGCGGTGTCAGCCATGCAAGGCGCCATCCAGCTCGTCAGGAGCAGCTGGGGTTAGGTGTCTTGCTCATGGACACCTCGACACTTGGTCAGGTGGAACCGGGGATTGAACCACCAACCTTCCGGTTTGCAGACAATCTACATGAACCACTGAGCCACTGCCGCCCCTACTTCATGTTTATAACCAATATACAATTTGAAGAAAAGTTTTTCATGCTGCTTAGTACATTGCAAAGTTGCTGGATGTACAACTGTACAGCAATAAACATCAGTTATATAACCATAGCAATAGATGCGGAAAAAAACAATCTGATACTGTGTCAAAATAGAGTGTAAATGCAAACTAATAGATCTCCCACTTGCTCTGTGTGTGTTTCTTTGTCCTTCATTGTATTACACATTTTTCACTTGATCTTACTTATAAACATTTGAAGACTACATGCTGTTTAAATGTATTTATAACTATTATAATCATGAATAATATAGTCATTTAATTTAAATTTTCGAATAGGTATACAGAATACAGAATTATTTTAGACAAACATGCTTGCACTCTGTCACGGAGATATATTTTAAATAATGTAGGCCATAAAATAAGACATCTGGCATTAACAGGAGCCACAAATATTCCCCCATTGCATTAATGTAAAATATACTCAAAATTACATATAATCTAGTACTGATTTTGTCCTCACAGTAATTTCTATTAATTGTCACTAGCCACGATACATAGTGTTGCATTTTTGAAAAAAAGTGAAACTATTCAAAAAGAAGCATATAATTACCTCTGAAGAAGCCATATTTCGATTTCCAGGAACACCTATACAGTGGGGAGGGGATGAATAGTGCAAAAAGCCATTAGAGTGCATTTATGGTTTGCAGCTAGTTGTATTATAATAAAGTATAAGATTAAGATTCTTGCCAAGAGCAAAAATGCAGAGCTCATACTTCAAGTATGTGAGGCATGAGACTTCTGTCTTCTTAGACTGTACATTTCCCCTACGCACTGGTATACTTCCATTGCACTTTGCATCAGAAACTGACACTGAAAGGATTATAACTTGCCTTTATGTGAAAAACTACACTACAAATAAAATGCAAAAAAATGCAAATGCTAATGCAAAAAAGCTGTTCAGAGTCAGACTGTGTTGAGATGTGTCGTTAACCACAACTGTTAGTGTAAACATGCAGCATGAGCATGCACAGACACCTGGGTTTCAATTCCTTTGTTCTTCCAAAAAAACACTGTAACCCAATCACACCAGCTGAGTGTGGAGTGGCACTATGATTAAAATAAAGACAAGCACAACCCAAGCAGTCATGGGCCTACTACAGACTTTCTACAACACTGATATTCAAATTAGAGATCATGTGAAAACACAGGCACACATGTGCATGTACCTTTCTGCTGGAATAACCTCCACAATAAAGACATCTGAAGGGTGACAACAGTGATTAAAGAAATACTATCACTAATGAAATATTGAAAGTGAGCATCTTTGACAGTCTATTTTCATATCTCATTTTGTTTGAAAGCATACATGAGCACCGTAATCCACATTTGTATTATATCTGTGCCTTATTATGTATGTTTCATGCATAGTCCGTTATCGTATTGTAAAATCATCATGTGTGCTAAACTAAAGGACACAAAGGGGAGGGAAATAATGAGTACAGAAACTTCAAAATCGAGGTCAGGGGGGCCACAAGAGTGACAGGGGGTCTGTGAAAAAGTCTAGAGAAAAACTAACATAAATAAATAATAATAATTAGATTAAAATAAATGTGTAGCGCAATAAATTAATTCTAAATAAACAAAAATAAAATAGTTAATTAATTAGTAAATTAGATTAAAATAAAAAATGTGATTAAAATTAAACTACTAAACAAGAGATAAATAACAATACATAAGTACATTGAATAGAACAAAATATAATAACGTAGCAAACTAATTATAATATTTATTTTGTGGTGTATAAATTTAGGATGGGGGTCCCTCATACAGGGATGAATATATTTGGGGGTCCGTAGCATCTAAAAGATTAAAAAACCCTAATATAGGTGAATTTTTTGATGTTATGGCCGATAACGAATTTTACCATTCTATATTGTTTTTAGTAAATAAAACACACTGAAAAAAATCTGTAGTTTTACATGCTACTATACAGTGGTGATTGTATCCACGTGTACACCCAACACATTTCTTACTATAGAAAAACCACACGACTGATACGTGAGGTCATTATTTGAAAGATGAGCACAGTAAAACAGCTTCATCTACTTCACACTAATGTGTCATGAACAGCAAGAATAAATAAAATGCGCTCTTACTGGAGCTCGCTCCATCCGTGGAAACTACAGCCGGCGTAGCCATTTTCTGGCGGAAGTTTCATATGGTCCTGCTTGTTTTCACTTGTGGTTTATGGAACTCAGCCCTGAAAGATCACCACGTACACATAAATTCTGTTAGTCAACCCAGACCATAAAGGAAACTAACTGATGTACAGTTAGAAAAAGTTATTTAACTTAGTGTGCCAGTATTCTGCCGTGATATGTATTAAAGGAGTGTGGTAGTTACACACTATTTTAACCCGTCGAACTTTACTTTATTTAAAAACACTCGGTATATAAACATCTGTTTGTTTGTTTGTAAACTAGTGGCTTAATTGCTATGGACCCACAACAACAACAGGTAAGAGCGCTTACCTCAACTTATTCTCTTCGTTTTTACTCAAGAATGGAAAACTGTATTGTTAAACTTCTGTTTACGTTCACAGAACGACGCGATGTCTTTTGAGAATCTCTTTTGTACTCAAAATTATTGTTATTATTACTTTACTGGGTCCATCCGAATTCCGAAGTAAATAACCCGCTGAATCGCACGGAAGTGTCCTCGCTCCTCGAGCCTCCCAAAACAAGCGGAAATGACGTTGTTGCGCAGCTCTGTCCTGCTGGCCGCGGGCGGTGGCTGTTGAACTCACACCAGTAGAATGGCTCATTCTTGGACAAACCGGTTTTCTACAGGGGGCGCTCGACTGATAAATGCCACTCGAGCTTCAATCAAACCTCCCCTGGGTTTAACGAGGACCCTTAAACCCAGTCTAAGACGAAAATGCATAACTGAAAGCAACTTGTGCTGCCATATATTCAATATGCACACACCAGTAGTTTTTCAAGGCACGTTTATAAAAGCGACATAAATGAACTAAAGCCTAATCCTGGTTTAATCTAAACTGTCTGTGAAACCAGGCCTTGGTCATTCATAAACTTAAACACTAGGGCTTGGTTTCACAAACAGGGCTTAGTTTAAGCCAGGATTAGGCCTTAGTTACATTAGGGCATTTAAGTAGCTTTTATAAACATGCCTTAAAAAAACAATTAATGGTGTGAATCATGAGACAAAACAATGGCACTGACATGTTTTAAGATATGCCAGTGCCAGTTGCTTTCAATTAAAACAGCTCAAACATGCATTTTAGTCTGGGACTAGGCCTAAACCTTGTCTGTGAAACCGGGGGTAGAGGTTAAACAAGTGGCTTTTGGTCTTTAATATACTATCTAAAATACAAAAATTTAAAATAACACTGTTAATGATGCAACAACTAGCCTACTTCAATTTCAGATGTAAAGCAGCTATAGCCTACAGAACATTTCCATTGTCCTTTTAGCTCAATTTAGTTTAATGTGAATTAGATTTGGTTCAATAAGTGTCAATGTTGCACTTACGCAAAAAAAAAAAAAAACGAACACAATTTAACTATAAAGCAGCTCCCCAGAAGGTCATAGTGTCGTTATTCAGCTCAATTTAGTTCAATACAAATTCAATTCAATTCAGTCTATGTTGCAAATTCATCATTTTATGAAATAACCTCAAAGGCAGCTCTTTAGAAGACGATAGTAGTTATTCAGCCCAATTAAGTTCAAGATTTTGTTTTGCCTATTAACAGGACAGCAATTTTCATAAAGGATAAAGAAACATACCACTGTGGCTATATCATTGTTGTATTGTGTCACTAAATTATAGATCAATTATTAAGATGCAGAAATGCCATTTTAACCTTATTGAAGGTTACCATTTCTTTAAAAAATATATATATTCTTTTAAAATAACATTTTAATAACATTCTTTCACTATATCCCAACCTTGACATTTACCTCAGGAATTAACGAATGGCAGCTGATATGTATTTATGATTTGTGATCCCAAATATATTTATCATGCAAAAATTGAGGATAGATATGTACATAGATAGATAGATAGATAGATAGATAGATAGATAGATAGATAGATAGATAGATAGATAGATAGATAGATAGATAGATAGATAGATAGATAGATAGATAGATAGATACCCTAACCCTAACAGACAGACAGACTAGCAACAGTTATTTTCACAAATGAAAAGACGAGGTTTAAGAACGAAAAGGCTTCATATTTATTTACTACTTAGTAAATACATTGAGTGGTAATACATTTATTTTGCATGTTTTCTATGGGATACAATAAAGGTTATATTTCAGTTCTTCTAGAACACTGAGCATGTTTAATTTACTTTGTAAAGCATGTTATATTCTGACTATTCACAGCTGATTAATTGGCAGGTTTTGTGCTGCTAAATCAAATACAAATGATCAGGTTGTCATATGGCATCTTGACCTTTAACAGGTGTTGGGGTCCCAGGTGAAAATCCTGTCAGGTGGTATTATGGGGGCCCTGTAACGAGAGAGGGGATAGTAGGAGGGGTTAGCAGCCTGTCTTTCAAAGCAGTCCCACCTTTCTTCTCCCCTCTTCTCACAGCACTCATGGACCAAGGTCATGGTGGAGTACTCCTCAATACAGAAATGGGACAATGCAGTTTCCCACTGCAAAAAAAGGGGGGAAAATAGAATTATTTTTCTGTTCTGTACTAAAATGACTTGTGTTGGGCATTATGTCTCACATTCTGTGTCCTTACTGCCTGTTCCGCACAGCAAAGGATCTCTCCAATTTCATGGGCCAAACCTCCATAGCAGCACTGACTGAACCATTCCTCTAGTCTGTTCACTGCCTTTCCAGCACGACGAGCGTAAGCGTAACTGGATGAAGGGAAACTGTCATCAGGATACCTAGGGCGGCCATAGCCATGAAGACAGACCGCCTCAAGATTGTTAACTGAAGGTCTCCCTGGAGGGAAGCTTGATTTCAGCAGCACGCTAGGGTCAAAGTTCTGTCCCCCTTAATAGAAGAAGGACAAAAAAAACACACAAAAAAACAAGTACCCAAAGTTGATGAAGGACAAGATATAAATACATATTATGCAGAAAAAAATATTTTTGTAAAGGCCTATCATGTATTAAGAAGGTCAGAGAATGAAACATCAACATTACTACTTGCGATCTATTAAGAGAAATTCATTTAGATTATGCTTAAGTCTTTTTCCTCTCCAAAATAAGACAATAAATAAAATAAAGTTTTTTAGATAAGGCACATACCTCCCAATGAAATTAAATGAAGAATCAAAGTAGCTACAAACATGCTTTTCCAAACCATGACTGGTTATTTTCTGCTGTAAAAATATCCTTCTTCTTCAGGTCTGATAGAAGCATTAAAAGACGGCAAAGACTGGCCGTATATTTAAAGGGACTGAAGGTGAATGAGAGGCGTGCCAAAGTTGGTGGGTCAGCAGATTGCGAAGTATGTAGATAAGGGCCGGTTATCTGTCTTTAATTAAACTTCCCCATGAAATTTTAAAACGGAAATGCTTCACAGATTTCTATAATTTTACGAGCAATGATAATATAAATTCAATGACACAAATGCATTTTTTATTTTCTGATAGCTGATATGGCAAAACTACTTTTTTACTTTACACAGGCCGGTCTATTAGTTTTAAACCCTCATCTGACATTTTGCCAGGATTCAGCACGTTTCCCATATTTTAAGTGTGAGATACGGGTGATGTTTTTAGGGAGGATATAAGGCTGACTTTGTGAAACGTAGCTTTCAAAACAATTGCACATTTAAGCTGTTCACAGCACATAAATTTATCATATCAGCTGAGAAACCTTTTTTTCTGACCATATTGTTAATAGCAATTCATGGACAAAAATACATAAATAGGTCACGGCTGATGGAAAACATTAAACCCTATTCCAAAACATCAACCTTGTTTGCACATTTTTATCTAATTAAAATTGATTGCTCACATACATGAGAGAAATACTCCCATGACTTCTTGCAAACCAGCCAGCTGGTAATAATGTGTCATTTCATGCTTGAGGAACTGCATTGAGAAAAACAATACATCTTGACACATCCCACTACTGGCACAAAGAAAGACAAATACCGCAATTTTAGCAGGGAGTTCTGTGACGTATCGAAACCGTGCAGACTTACCAGCTGCTGAGGAACTTTTACATCAAGTTTGTGAAATCCCATTTGATTATTTGTTATTAGTTGTAAATGCCATGAAAGAAAAATAACTTTATTTACTGTATTATTAGATTTTTATTTTTTTTATATTTATTCAAGTTTCAGATATCTGCCTATATTTGTTATAGTGGAACTTTAAAGGGATGGTTCACCCAAAAATGAAAATTCTGTCATCATTTACTCACCCTCAAGTTGTTCCAAACCTGTATGAGTTTCTTGAATTTGCTGTAGATTAAAACCATTGACTACCATAGTATTTTTTCCCTACTATGGTAGTCAATGGTTGCTCTATCTGCTTGGTAACAAATATTCTTCGAAATATCATCTTTTGTGTTCAGCATATTAAAGAAACTCATTCAGGTTTGGAACATCTTGAGGGTGAATTGTCATTTTTGGGTGAACTATCTCTTTCCACTATAACAAATTGAAATAGAATATAACAGTTGAAATAGAATGAAATAAATCAATAAGTTACATACATAGAGGGGTGTAATCAGTTGGCTGTTGTGTACAGTGTATTTTTTATATTATATATATATATATATATATATATATATATATATATATATATATATATATATATATATATATAGTTGGGGGCAATTAGTTTCAGTCAATCTCATGTCAATCTTGAGTAGCCTACCTATAGAGTATTGCACCCTTCATATCTCCGAAAAGTCTTTAGTTTTATCATATTTATAAAAGAAAGATACGCTGTTCCGAGTCTTTCCAGAAAAAACCGAGCGGCTGGAGGCGTACCGTGTGGGCGAAGCTAAACATGATTTGGTTTATGGACTATTGTATGCGACTAAATGTTAGCAGCAAGCGGAGCGGCTTTGCACGTCCGACTACTGCATGTTTAATGTTATATAGAAAATTAATTTGAATGAAGTGCACTTTGTGTGAACAGCGCCTAGCCTAGGTTTAATATGAAATAATTCATTTAGTTCAACACCTAGTGGTCAGCTAAAAATTTTTTTATTTAAAACGCACACCATACATCGCATGCTCCATTGATAAACGATCATGTTGTTTACTGATGTGTACGCGACGATAGCCAACAAACATACACATCTGAAGCAGTTTTACTCACTGCCTGTTTCCAATGCACTACCGTGAACCTTTATCGTTGGGATCGCTCCATCAAAAACACACTTCTTTGGTGACGTTGTTGATTTCGTGAAGTCCTGTGACTGCAGTGCAGCCGCCCGTTCGAGCAAAGCACGTTTATGGGCGTGCATTTGCGCTCTTCGGAAGAAGTGCCCATACAAGGAAATTCCGCCCTATTTGACATCACAAAAAACCCAGAGACAGAGCGCCACGTGTCATAATCTGAAAACCACGCCCACCGGTGGGGAAAACAAACCAACCATCTCCATTGACTTTCTGTGAAGCGGTCTTCTTGTCATTTCTGACTTATTACAAAAAAATGGACAATGTCTAAAAGCTGATATGTGACAAGGTGTACAGAAAACAAGCTAAAAAACCCAGAATCAAAAACCAAAAGTTTTTATAAGCTGCTGACCCAAAAAACGAGCGGTTAAAGACAAAAGTGGATACAGGCAATTGGGACAGAGCGCGACATGTTATATTACACTGAGAACTAAACCCAATGGAGGCGAACGTAATCAGTGACAGGAAATTTAATATATTTAACTGACATTTGAATATTTGACTAAATGTTTACTGCACACGTAGGCATACTGAGTGTCAGGATCCCAAAATGTACCCATTCTTCCTGCTGAAGCTTCACGTCTTTTGCCTTAATCCACTTTTGTCTCCTTAAACACTCGTTTTTTTGGGTCGACAGCTTATAAAAACGTATGTATGTGTTCTTTAGCTTCTTTGCTGTACACCTTGTCACATATCAGCTTTTAGGCATTATGTTTTTTTGTTGTAAGTCCGAAATGACAAGGAGGCCACTTCGTGCAATGCAAAGTCAATGGAGAGCGTTGGAATGTTTTACAGGTGGAGGCCACTGACATTCTCTTTCCTTACTCATCTTTTCTGACTATTTTTCACTAGTTTTGCATTTGGTTAGGGTCAGTGTCACTACTGGAAGTGTCACATGTCACATGTCACAGTGTCACATGTCTGTCCTGTCTTGTGTAGCACATGGGTGTTTTGTTATTTTGGGCCATGTGCTTGTGTCTCTGTCAGATCCCTCCCCTTCGTTGTCTGATTATTGGTTTCATTTTCCCCACCTGTTGTTCCCTCATTCCCTGCTTGATTTGTCCCCTTTATAAGCTCCTTGTGTTTGTTAGTTTTTGTCGCATCATCTTGTCTTCGTCTTCTGCTTCCTGTGACTCTGTGGTATGTTTTCAGTTCTATGTATTTCTAGGTTTATGTTTTCCCCTCGTGGGTTTTTGTTATATGTTTATGTTTTATTTTGTTAATAAATATCACCTTTCCTTGCACATGAGTCCTCACCTTAGTGTTCTTTAAGTGTAACTTGACAGAATGATCCGACCAAGAGAGGACTCAGCAGGAGGTGTTTTTGTTTTGTTTCCCGTGGACTATGGAGACTCCTGATTTCCGGGAGTTTGTGGACTGGATGATAGTTCTGGTGGACCCAGTTCCAGTGGTCCGTGTTCCAGTGGATCCATTCCGGTGGTCCGGTGGACCCAGTTCTGGTGGTCCGTGTTCCGGTGGATCTAGTTCTGGTGGTCCCTGTTCCAGTGGATCTAGTGCCCCGGCCTTACGAACTCTGCAGGCCTCCCGGCCTGCTGAACTTTCTTTCTCCCATCCCTCCCTGGTCTGTCCCTCCCGTCCCTCTCTGGTCTGATGGAGCGTCTGGTAGCTGCTCCATAGGGAGGGGATAATGTCACATGTCTTGTGTATCACATGGTTGTTTTGTTTTTTTGGGCCATGTGCTTGTGTCTCTTTCAGATCCCTCTCCTTCATTATCTGATTATTGGTTTCATTTGCCCCACCTGTTGTTCCCTCATTCCCTGCTTGATTTGTCACCTTTATAAGCTCCTTATGTTTGTTAGTCTTTGTCGGATCGTTCTCTTGTCTACGTGTTCCTTTTTCTTGTGACTCCATGGTATGTTTTCAGTTCTATGTAAAGTGATGTGAAGCGATACCTGGACTCTACAGAGGTTCCACAGGCAGTCCAACTCCCCCAAGATGGCACATCAATACGTGCCATTGCCAGAAGGTTTGCTGTGTCTGCAAGCACAGTCTCAAGTGCATGGAGGAGATACCAGAAGACATGCAGTTACTCTAGGAGAGCTGGACAGGGCTGTGAGAGGGGACAGGGAGAGAGCTTGACTCAACAGCAGGACCGGTAGCTGCTCCTTTGTTTAAGGAGGAACAGGATGAGCACTGCCAGAACCCTACAAAATGACCTCCAGCAGGCCACTGGTGTGAATGTCTCTGACCAAACAATCAGAAACAGACTTCATGAGGGTGGCCTGAGGACCCAACATCTTCTAGTGGGCCCTGTGCTCACTGCCCAGCACCGTGGAGCTTGATTGCCATTTGTCATTGAACACCAGAATTGGCAGGTTCGCCACTGTCAGCCTGGGCTTTTCACAAATGAGAGAAGGTTCAGCCTGAGCACACGTGACAGTCGGGAAAGGGTCTGGAGATACCGTGGAGAATGTTGTGCTGCATGTAACATCATTCAGCATGACCGGTTTGGTGGTGGGTCAGTGATGGTCTGGGGAGGAATATCCATGGAGAGAAGCACAAACCTCTACAGGCTAGACAATGGCACCCTGACTGCCATTATGTACTGGGTTGAAATCCTTGGAGCAATTGTCAGACGCTACACTGGTGCAGTGGGTCCTGGGTTCCTCCTAGTGCATGACAACGCCCGGCCTCATGTGGCGAGAGTATGCAGGCAGTTCCTGGAGGATGAAGGAATTGATACCATTGAATGGCCCCCACGCTCGCCTGACCTCAATCCAATAGAACACCTCTGGGACATTATGTTTGTCAGACTGTCTAGGAACTCAGTGATGCCCTGGTCCAGATCTAGGAGGAAATGCCCCAGAACACCATCAGTTGTCTCATTAGGAGCATGCCCCAATGTTGTCAGGCATACATACAAGCATGTGGGGGCCATACAAACTACTGAGTATCATTTTGAGTTGCTGCAATGACATTTCAGCAAAATGGACAAATTTGTCCTCTGTAGGTTGATAATTTTCATTTCCATCAAACGACGAGGCATCCTTTCGTTCATAACACATTACCCAGTCCATATTAGTATAGATATTCAGCATGACATTTTTCCCCCATTGAGATCTGATGTGTTTTTAAAGTGTTTTTTTGTTTTTTTTTTGAGCAGTGTATATTATTGGCACATTGTTTATTCTTACTGAAGTCTATGTATTCCATGTGCACCAACCTATTATTTCACACGTTTTGTGTTTCTAAATCAAATACAAATGCTCAGGTTGTCATGGCATCTTGATCATCTTAACAGGTGTTGGGGTCCCAGATGAAAATCCTGTCAGGTGGTATTATGGGGGCCCTGTAAACAACGAGGGATTGGTAGGAGGGGTTAGCAGCTTTCAAAGCAGTCCCACCTTTCTTCTCTCTTCATCTCACAGCACTCATGGACCAAGGTCATGGTGAAGTACTCATCAATAAAGTAATGGGACAAAAAAAAAAAAAAAAAAAAACGAAACAAGGAAAACAAATATCAGATTATAATGTGTGCAGTTAAAACAGTGGTTAAAGGCTAGTAACAAACTCTTTATTCAGAATGTCGGTTCTCGGTCTGATCACATTCATAGGATACAACTTCCTGGCAGCACTGACTAACCCACGCTTCTACTCTGTTGACTGCAGTTGCCGCATGACGAAAATATCCGTAATATGAAGATGGGATGCAGCTGGCAGGGTACCTGGGACGCCCATTTTCATGTACACAGATGGCATTGATGTTTTCCTGTCATGGTTTGGCTGGAGGGAAGTTTAACTCCAGTTACAATGAATGGTAGTTTATGTGGCTTCCTCCTTCTTGGGAGAGGGCACAATAAATTATTTAAATAGAAGTGAAATGTTAAATGTTAAATTTAGTAAATAACTATTTAAAAAAATAGTATTAAACTAAGTTTGTTTTACTATCAGTATGTAAGATATTACCCCTGCATGCTGCAATATATGATTACTCTGCTTGAAAAGCTGAAAAAATATTTTGCATTTTGTAAGCCATACCTCCCAAAGTTAGCTGAAGAATTAGAATGATGCTGAGTGTAGTTTCCATTTCCATAGCAGCTTATGTCCTAAAGTGAAATGTTTGAGCCAAATTGGACTGTCAGTGCCAATTTAAAGAGGTGGATTGATAATCTTGTAATGCTTATGAACAGTACATAAAAAATCTGCAGAGCAAAATCCCCAGTGTTAAATGAACACGGTGTTAACAGAAACACTGAGGCAGTGTTGAGTTGAAGTTAATGGGATAGTTGAGTGATTCATTAAGTGATGATTGACAATTAGTAGTGACACCTGATTTTAACAAGAAGAATCATTAATCATTAATCATTTAACAACAACTAGACAACTCCCTACTTCCAAGGCCACCATTGGACTATGCTTGGCCATCACGGTTTGAAAATACACGGTCAAACCAGCCGCTAAAAAGTCTGTGCGCTTATTACGCTAATTGGTTACAGTTTTATTTGAGGATCCTTTGTCAGATACAACTGACCAATATTGAGTAGCCCGACGCGTGAGCCACGCTGCTCTTTACCGAAGTGTTGTCCACGGCTAAAAAAGCGAGCAAATTGGAACAACCTTGTTTTATTGTATTCAGCACCCATTCTGACACATGAGGGATGGCTTCCCAGGCCTTGGCCCGAGTGGCCAGGGGCTACATTAATTCTAGTGGCGGGCCGCCATGAGTTGAGGGCCCGGCTGCCATGGTGTTTTGAAGAAAAAAAAGTGCTCTTTTGTTTGCAAACGGAACATTTCCAGCACCTAAACTGAAAAGAGGTACACACAAACCTTTTTCGTGGCTGGTCCGGCCACAGCAAGTGTTCCGAGGCTCAGGGCATCTAGGGAACGGGAAGAGCTTAGATGTTTGCGGGCTCTGTCTGGTTTCAGCCACTTGGCGGGGCTAGCAGATTAGTGGCACTGGTTTGGCTGGCTGCTATAGGTCTGCGCGTTCTTTAGGCGACCTGAAGCAGATCTGGAGCGTTTGGGCAAAAAGTGTTATCTAGAGTCGAGAGCGCTGCAGAGGTGGAAGTGCGTAGATGGGCAGAGTAAGGGGCGCACCATGACTTTGTGAGTTCGTTGTGAATTTCATGAAAGAAATGCGCTGATCGCTGACGAGGGGCCTGTTGGGGTCCTGGCAGGATCCACTCATCGAGGCAGCTTCTCGTGGGCTCTTCTGGTGGCGAGAACACAAAGAAGTTTGGCATCCTTACTCGCCCTGGCACCGCTTTTGCAGGTCTGAGGCGGGGTCACAGAAACATACATCATTCTAACTCAGGGGTCACCAACATGGTCACCCGCAAGGACCACATATGAGTTGCCCGCAGGCCTGTTCTAAAAATAGCTCACCACAGCTGCGTTCAGTCCTTCCTTGTTCATCTAAGCGCAGGGCTCCAGACTGAAGCCGAATATTTACTAGTGTCTGTGAATATTAAACTGCAAAATACTATTTAAATATTACTCCTGCATGTTCTGCGTCTCTGTGTGAATGACGGGCGCAGATGCGCAGGACACACACACACACGTGACACACACGTGACACTCGCTGTCTTTTGTAGTGCACGAACGCATAAACCATCACTTCATGAGAATTTACCGTTTCATTTGAGAAAACTGGCCTACTGTCATATCATGAACACAGACACTCAAAGGTCTTCACGGCAACCCGTCAAAATAAAAGTTTGGTTAACCTGAAGAAATTGACAGTATATATTAGCCTACAGTATATTTAGCTATGTCTCTATGTAATAATAATAAGTCTCTACTAATAATAGTAATTATGAAATAAATAATACTAATTATAGAACTATTAATGGTTGCTTATTTTTCACTTGATCTTTTATTTATAAACAATGTTTATTTTTAAACAGCATACCGCCTTTAAATGTTTGTGTATTATTTACTTAGTTATGATTATCATCATAAATAATAAACATTTTGCTGTGGAACCAAAATTGGTACAGACTACCTTAAATTTTGTATGGTATTGGTACCGACTGCTGGAACTACTAGGCTAGTACACTCTTTTAGGTGTTAACCAGTTTGGATAGTTGTTAATATGAGAATTATAATGCATAACATGAGTAGATCTCGTGATTTAAAAAGTAGCTTTCAAATGAAAAAAGGTTGGAGACCCCTGTTCTAACTCTTTCCACTACTTAAATGCTTACATGTGTATATATATATATAGCCTATTCTCGTTTCACTTTTTACCTCCCACTTTACTGCAGAACAACTGAGGAAAAACTATATATGTTTCTTCTGGAAACTACAGTGGAGTAAAAAGAGGCTGTGTTGAACAAAGAAATGCATTCACAATGGGCACGATAGTGTCCCATAAGCTGGGTGGTGGACTCTTGTGCCCTCTAGTGGTGCAACATCGTGTTCATAACTATTAGGTTAGGTTGCAAGACACCAGACGAGCGCTTTAAAGGGATAATTCACCCAAAAATGAAAATTCTGTCATCTTTTATTCACCTTCAGCTTGTTCCAAACCTGTATGAATTTCTTACTTCTGCTGAACACATTAGAAGATATTTTTAAGACATTTGGAAACCAAACAGTTGATGGGCCCCATTGACTTTCATAGTATTTTTTTGCATACTGTGGAAGACAATGGGGGCCATCAACTGTTTGGTTCCCCATATTCATCAAAATATATTTTGAAGAAAAAAAAATCATAGGTTTGAAACAACTTGAAGGTGAGTAAATGATGACAGAATTTTCATTTTTGTTAATGGTTTAATACCATGATATCAATCAGGAACACATGATTTCACCTCAGAATAACTTAAATATGTCTTAAATATTAAAATATTTCCTAAATATTTCTGGAAAACAGTGGGCGCTACAAAATAATTTGACATAATCCAAATTGGTGAAAATAACTTATACATGCATAAATACATCAGGGAATAAATACATGTGAGAATAAAGAAAAGTTAAAAAGTATAGAAATACAGAAAATAATAAATTAAGGAAAAAAAGTAATACAAAAATACAATATAAAAATATGAATTATATTTGTTTTATTAAGTAAATTTTTACTTTATTTATTTTCTTATCATTACATTTATTTATCAGTATATTTATTTATTTATTTCAAATCTGCAGGTTTGGTCTCCAAACATCCATTTTGTAGCATTAACAGACAAAACTCAATTACTGTCTGCCATCCGCTCACTAACTCCCAGTGTGAGATATTGTAATGTACTTTATGGTGTATGGTGAACATTTCCAGACAGTTGAGCGTAAACTTCATTGTTTAGTTACAGGAGAGTAACTGTTAACTGAAATTAGAAACAACTTGTTTTAGTTTACCCAAAATATTCATTATTTACTGACTATATGGATATTAAACAATTTTCATAAGACATAATCGTCACTGCTGAATGACATAGGAGAGATAGCAATTGAAGTTTTCCAACTTTACAGGAAAGTTCATTCACAGACTGATCACACTTATCTGCTGGAATGCAGCAAATTCTTTAAATAGAATCCAGACTATCCCGCACACCCTTCAGTAGCCTAAACATGTTTTGATTGCAAATGATGAAATCAGTAAAAAAAAAAAAAGAAAAGAAAAAAGGTGTGGCACAATTCTGGTGTGGCACAATTCACAGCACATTGTACCTGGTAAGAGATGAACAGGTGAATGCCTCAAGCAGTAGGGATAAAGAATGGAATGTGTTTCATAGGCTATTATTACAACAGATAAAAGGTCTGTTTTTGGATTGAATTGCAGCTTGCAGGCATTCATGCACCAGTACTATGGGACAGAATGTTAATGTCCCTCAGCAATGAAAGCATTGAAAAACCTATCATATGGTTAATAACACTGTCAGACTGCAAAAGACACATCACGAGTCAATAATACCAAACATAATTTTATCTGTGGACACAACTTTACAGTTTCTTTCTGAATTAGGCTAACTTGTTTTGTTTCAAACAAACTAACTAAAATAATAATAATAATAATAAATTTACAAAAAACTGTGATCTTTGTGTTCTTCTTTACCTCTTTCACCAAGGGTCTTCACCCCCGATAGCTCCGTTTGGCCGGACGGCCAGCTCTAGGAAGGGTTCTGGTCGTCCCAAACGTCTTCCATTTAAGGATTATGGGGACCACTGTGCTCTTAGGAACCTTAAGTGCAGCAGAATTTTTTTGTAACCTTGCATTGATTTTGTTTGCTCTGACATGCACTGTGAGCTGAACGGTCTTATATAGACAGGTGTATGGATTTCCTAATCAAGCCAATCAGTATAATCAAACACAGCTGGACTCAAATGAAAGTGTAGAACCATCTCAAGGATGATCAGAAGAAATAGACAGCACCTGAGGTAAATATATGAGTGTCACAGCAAAGGGTCTGAATAATAAGGACCATGAGATATTTCAGTTTTTCTTTTTAATAAATCAGCATAAATCATAAATGTCAACAACTCTGGGTGTTTCTGTCAATATGGGGTGCTGTGTGTACATTAATGAGAAAAATAAATTATATTAACTTAAATGATTTTAGCAATTGATTTAGACCTTCCATTGAAGTCCATTTCGTGGAGGAAAATCCTGGAATGTTTTCCTCAAAAAACTTAATTTATTTTCCACTGAAGAAAGAAAGACATGAACATCTTGTATGACATGGGGGTGATTAAATTATCAGGACATTTTCATTTTAAAGTGAACTGATCCGTTAAAGTACTACTATTGTTACGATTACTGCTCTGAGACAGAGGGTTGAAGATCCAAATGCAGCTTTATTAGAGGGTAATCCACAATCGTAGTCAGAAAACAGGCAGAAGGTCATACACAAGCAATCAGTCCAATCAAGCAAACAAAACAGAGGAGACAGGCAAAAGGGTAATCCACGGAGAAGGCAAGAAATCCAAGACCAAGAGACATGAAACCAGGGTAAACGCTCAGAGATGCAGTGTAACACTAAACAAGACTTCGCAGTGACTGACAGAGTGAACATGGTTTATATAGTGTGAGCTAACAAGGTGATGGGGTGCAGGTGGATGTAATCAATGAGTGATGATGAGTCCGGGCAAAGGATTATGGGAGATGTAGTCTATGGTAGAATGACAGTCCGGGTTGGAGTGCCCTCTGGTGATTGCGGGCACTCACACTGGTCAATTGTGACATAGCCCCCCCTCAAAGGAGCAGCTCCTAAAATTGTCCAGGAGGGAGGTGGAGCGGAGGCGGACCTGGGGGTGGGATGGAGGGCCAGGCCCGTGGAGTGGAAGTGGGCCTGTAGACTGAGGCAGAGCAGCAGGCCAGACCGGAGCAGGCTCTGCAGATGACCTGGGTTGCACAGGCCAGGCAGATGACCAGGCTGACGCAGGCAGCCAGGGCGGAGCAGACGACCACCACAGTAGTGCAGATGAGGTCGACGACCCCCACGGCGGAGCAGACAAGGTTGAAGACCCCCACGGTGGAGCAGACGACCACCACAGCGGCGCAGACAAGGTTGAAGACCCCCACGGTGGAGCAGACGACCACCACAGCGGCGCAGACGAGGTTGAAGACCCCCACGGCGGAGCAGACGACCACCACAGTGGCGCAGACGAGGTTGAAGACCCCCACGGCGGAGCAGACGACCACCACAGTGGCGCAGACGAGGTTGAAGACCCCCACGGCGGAGCAGACGACCACCACAGCGGCGCAGACGAGGTTGAAGACCCCCACGGCGGAGCAGACGACCACCACAGTGGCGCAGACGAGGTTGAAGACCCCCACGGCGGAGCAGACGACCACCACAGCGGCGCGCAGCGAGGCGAGGTTGAAGACCCCACGGCGGAGCAGACGGCCACCACAGTGGCGCAGGCGAGGTTGAAGACCCCACGGCGGAGCAGACGACCACCATAGTGGCGCAGACGAGGTTGAAGACCCCCACGGCGGAGCAGACGACCACCACAGAGCCCTCTCTGGACTAGGCAGACGGGCCGAAGCCCTCTCTGGACTCGGCAGACGGGCCGGAGCCCTCTCTGGACTCGGCAGACGGGCCGGAGCCCTCTCTGGACTAGGCAGACGGGCCGGAGCCCTCTCGGGACTCGGCAGGAGGGCCGGAGCCCTCTCGGGACTCGGCAGACGGGCCGGAGCCCTCTCGGGACTCGGCAGACGGGCCGTTGCCGGAGCCCTCTCTGGACTCGGCAGACGGGCCGGTGCCGGAGCCCTCTCTGGACTCGGCAGACGGGCCGTTGCCGGAGCCCTCTCTGGACTTGGCAGACGGGCCGGTGCCGGAGCCCTCTCTGGACTCGGCAGACGGGCAGGAGCCATCTCTGGACGCTGGTCAGTGGCAGGAGCCATCTCTGGACGCTGGTCAGTGGCAGGAGCCATCTCTGGACGCTGGTCAGTGGCAGGAGCCATCTCTTTAACAGGGAGTGTTGTTGACAGTGGAACCATCTCAGAGTCCCGAAGGCTTGGCTTTACTGCATAGATGCCAGCTGCTCTCACTGACATCAGTGGAGCGTCCTCCAGACTTGAAGCCAATCTCAAGAGTCTAGGGAAAGCCATAATGTCTTCCTGTACAGCACTCATGACAACCGGGAACACAGATGGGACATCCATGACGGCTGAAGACTTTGGTGAGGCACCAGTGAAGGCTGGTGAATCTGTTGTAGTGTCCGTGGCAGCTGGAGGCTCTGGAAGGTCTGCTGAGACGACACGAGGCTCTGGAAGGTCTGCTGAGATGACACGAGGCTCTGGAAGGTCTGCTGAGACGACACGAGGCTCTGGAAGGTCTGCTGAGACGGCACGAGGCTCTGGAAGGTCTGCTGAGAAGACGGCCATCTTGTCCAAAGACACAGGCTCGGCGGACATCTTTTTCGAGGACACAGGCTCGGCAGCCATTTTGTCCAAAGACACAGGCGTGGCAGATGCGGTGGAAATGTCATGACCCTCATCCATGACACCCACTGTGAAAGCAGAGCCACTTACCTGAAGGGCATAATCAAGGAGCTCACTCAGGGACCCTCGAGGACCATCACGGACGAGTTGGGTTTGTAACTCTTCGTTGAGTCCATGGCAAAAAAAGTCAATCAACATAAAGTGCGGGAGGTTGGTGGTGTTTGAGATGTTCAGAAAGTCTCTGATGTGTTCCTCGAGTGTGTAAGTTCTTTGGCGTAGTCGAACAAGGGTGACTGCTGCTGGATCCATGCTGGCAAAGTCTTCTGCTACGATTACTGCTCTGAGACAGAGGGTTGAAGATCCAAATGCAGCTTTATTAGAGGGTAATCCACAATCGTAGTCAGAAAACAGGCATAAGGTCATACATAAGCAATCAGTCCAATCAAGCAAACAAAACAGAGGAGACAGGCAAAAGGGTAATCCACGGAGAAGGCAAGAAATCCAAGACCAAGAGACATGAAACCAGGGTAAACGCTCAGAGATGCAGTGTAACACTAAACAAGACTTCGCAGTGACTGACAGAGTGAACATGGTTTATATAGTGTGAGCTAACAAGGTGATGGGGTGCAGGTGGATGTAATCAATGAGTGATGATGAGTCCGGGCAAAGGATTATGGGAGATGTAGTCTATGGTAGAATGACAGTCCGGGTTGGAGTGCCCTCTGGTGATTGCGGGCACTCACACTGGTCAATTGTGACAACTATGAACCTTTTTGTGGTAAAAAGGTACAAATATATAATTTTTTAAAGGGTAACTTAAGCGATTAGCATTAAGCTTTGTATCACTAGAAACCCAGGAGTATATTCAAATTATCGTACTTTCCCCCCTCATATGACCCTGAGACGAGAGAATTATGTATTTTATTTCTGGAAAAATTCCTCCGATGACGCAAATATCGTCATTTTGCGTCATCGGAGGAGTTTTTGGCCAGAGGCTGAGGACTACAGCCAGCAGAGGGCGCTGTTTCCACATGTTTTCAACATCACACTCACAGCACTCGGCTCGGGAGCTGTGGAGATTCATGTAAACGGAGCGGTGGAGGCCAAAGTGAGTGTTTTAACTTTTAAAATGAACTTCCTATGACAGTTAAGCTTCCAAAGACATGAACTGAACATGTGCCAGAATGATCACGCGTTGTGAATGCAGCTGCGAATCCCGCGATTACCTCAGTTCATGTGATGAATGTAATCGATCCTGCTGCGTTTGTGCCGTGACGCTCAATCGGCTCACTCACATTATATTGAAAAGACACGTTCAGTTTTTAATTTTACTGTCTCTAACTGAACTGATTTTCTGAAAATGAACGTGGTGGGCAAGTGATCCAGTAATCCTGTAGCCGACTAGCCGCGCCTAGAGTAGGGCAGTGAAGCAGTGCGTTCTGGAAATTGTTGTCTTTCATCCCCGTGAGACAAAAATACATTTTCTGTGTTTTCTCAGACTAGAAGGCACCAAATTCAAAAATAATTTCACATTTCTACTACACTAATGACCCACTTCAAATACAGATTCATCTTCCCAGCGCAAGTACGGTGCTGCCCTAGAGACAAGCTATTGTACCCCTAAAGGTACAATTTGGAAACCTTTTTTCCCTGTGCAGTTATTACAAAATACGTTTTATAGCAGCCCCTGTATTGTTGTACACCTCTACTGGTGCTCACTCCAGAGCCAAATGACCTCCATCTCCACCTCTGTGTAGCTAATGGGTGGAGTTTGGCCTAAGCAGGTTTAGGGTTATGAGTTAAGGTGTGACAAGACCTTCAAGCTCCACCCATTACCTCCAAAGAGGGGGAGCTGGTGGCTCAAACTCCACCCATTGGCTCTGCAGTCTCTCCTCTACATTGTCACACTCAGAAGAGCAAATGTTTTTACTATGTACATACTATGTAAATACCCTTCTAATGAGTCTCAGGGCTTGTTGCAGTTTGAGGAAGAATATTCCTACATACAGTTTACATGCATAAATGTAAATTTAACACTGCTGAAACATGTAAAGCAATAAAAAAGTAAAAATTTTAAAAAAGCATATAAAATAGAAAAAAAAAACAGGACAAACTGATATATTATGGTCAGATGGCCGCGGGAAACCAACTTGATTTCAAAAATGGGTCACTTGTCAGTGCTAGAAAGATAAAACCAGAAATGAATATGTGTTGCTTAACTGGTTAGACTAGTCATATTTGAATGACTGAGAAGGAAAAGAAAAGATTATAGTAGAGAACGATAGGTGTACAGAGGTAATATATTTTTTACTCTTGGTATTTTCTACTGTTTCATGCTTCTTTTGTGATACTGTGTTCAATGAGTGCCAGTTTTAATATCTGTCCACTCCCAACCAGCCCTTGTTTGAAGCAACAACACTGTGTCTGTGTCTGTTTCCTGTGTCTGTACTGCTCTTGGTAAAGGTAGGTTTCATTGCACTCATATGAATGACACATTCTTATTCTTGTACATGTAGAGCCGAAATATGTAACAATCTTCTGCTACGTTTGTAAAATAATTAAAAAAATTAGACCACAAGTTAATCATTCACAGCAGGACAGCATTTCCTTGTTTTACATTTCAGTTTGTGCACATCTTTTGTATGGCACCACATGGCAGGAAAACATCTTAAACTAGCCTTAAGTGGTTTGCTGGTCTTATCTGGTTTTGTTCTGTTTTTCTGTTTTTAAAGGGGTTTGTGGCACTTTAAGACCAACTTAGCAAAGACTAAGCAAGTCTGGCAGTGTTGTAAAAAAATCACTAAAGTATGGAAAGGGATATACCTCCATATACATGCAGTTGGTTCACACTTTACCTATGACTGAGATGTATAATCATAATAAAAATAATAATAATAATAATTTAAACATGTTTAATTGTATTATGATTGTAAAAGTTTTTTTAATGCCTTTAATTGTTTTTAAAAAGGTGTCTTTATGACTGTAAATTATTATTATTTTTCCTGTTTCTCTGTTTTAGAGATCAACTGAAGACAGATAAAGTCTTCAAAAAAAAACTGCTAGATTAACTGAAGACAGATAAAGGGCTATATTAAAACCGTACTGATATATCTATGCATAGGAAAACAAACCGGATTTTCAACCTTTCTAATTTGATTTTAAAAATCTTTTGTAGGCTACCTAAGTTACATACATAGCCATGGAGAGGAAGTCATGCTGGCCCCTGATCCTGTGTTTATCAGTAGTTGGGATCATAGGCTTGCTGGGATATATGCATCTTAAAAGGGAGTTGGTAAACAAACTAACAAACGAAATGGAGTTCGTAGAGGCAGCGGTGAGAGATGTGAAGCAGGGTATAGAAAATTACGATTTAGCAATTCAGCACACACAGACGGAGTTAGACAACGCAGATAAGGAGGTCAAGGTACTTCAGGATGAGAACGGGAAACTAACCTCTGCTAATGACGGAAAGAAAGAAGAGGTTAAAGCATGCAAGGATTCAATGGTGAGTAAAATATTATATTCATAATGAAAATGAGCAAAATTGTAAATATTTACAAAATACTATTAAGAACACACACACATTGTACAGTAAATAATATTACTTTCCTGGTTCAGTGCTTAGTTATATATTTAGGCTAAATGTAATAACATACTGTGTTGTAGGCTGTAAGCTAATATTTGTATGATTTTTTTTATGCTGGGCAAGGCACTGATACTTGTGTAGAGCAGGTTTAACAAGTAACAACTGACCTGTTGAACTGGTAGTAACCCCACGTGTTTATTCAACATACCATTATGGTGTCATTTCAATCGGTCTTTAAAGGTGATAAGCGATTTCTGAGAAAAACGGTTGATATTTAAACGCAACCCAAACAGACACACCCAGCGAAATTACTGTCTGCATTTCCATCGCGGTCTAAATACCATGCCGTTTAGGACAATTAATACGAATAGCAAACAGCTCTTACTGCATGCACCGCAATACATTTTTAAAAATGGTGGTTAAAATAAGCGACAACGACAAATTAATGATTTAAAGCCCGCCCAATCGTCCTAGTAATTTATCTTTACGTTACCAATTTATCTTTATCTGACAAAATTGTATTGTGACCTTGTATTTAGGTTAAATTAAGCAAAAATATCTCTAACCTCTTAAAATCTTTATTACCTTTCGGTTTACTTCTGTGGGGATGCGACCTTTGTACCAGTCGCACTGAGACATTTCAAATGATATAAAACATGTATAATACTGTATAGTACTTGTTCACATTAAACCATAGATTGTAGGTGAATTCTGGAGGAGAGATGGGGAAGAGGCAGTGAAAGGAAATGCATGTAAATTAAAGTCATTCTTAGATGATTAACTTGGATAACGCTAAATGCATAAGAGTGAGTTCAGATGCTAATTTCCTTTATTTTCTCAGGGAGTCCTCGTTCCTCAATCAGACAGTCCGGCATTTGCTAGTTTTTCCAGCCTTACAATGACAAGAAAGAATAAAAATGAAGATACTTTTCTGAAGAGTATAGGCATACAATCAAGAGTTTGTTGTTAGTCGCCAACAGCTCCAGACAAACACTGACACTCAAAACTGTCCTGTTATTATAGTTAACACTACAGCATATCTTGGTTCCGCAAACATAGCAAAACTAATGTTACTTATGTATGGAGCAGAAACAACGCAACCTCAGTATCCATTTTCAGGCCTTCCCGCTTAGGTCTCTGCAATGCAGGAAAGCTTTTCTAATATTAATACAGTTCCTAAAGCTCTTACCTTATCATAACCCTTCTTTTTCCAATGATATATTCCTCTGACCTTCTCTCTTTTGTAATGTTTCTCAGCCATCTCTCTTTCTACAGTCTTTCTTCAAATCTCCCTCTCTTGCTCACTCTCTCTCCTCCACCATCATGAGAGGATACGCCCCCTACTGCTGATTGGCTGAGTTGTAGTGCTGGTCCGATCCACACTTGGTTTGGTTCAACAGTATCTTTAGGTTTGGTGATAAAAATGCCAATCTGAATGCTAATCGGACCAGGAAAGTGCGGACTTTCACATTGTAATGCCGCTTGGTCTGTTTTGTTCTGGACCAAACAGACCAAGTAAATCGAACTACAAGTGTGAATGTATACCCTCAGAAATCGCTTTACTGTCAGGAAAGAATAGTTCAGTCATAAATTGCAAGAAGTATTATGTATTCATTTGTTTGGTTATTTTGTTTTGGTATCTTTTTTAGGTAATGCTAAAGCAACTCATAATGCTGAGAGGGAGTTTTAGGAATGCTATAGTTTAGTCCTTTCTAACCATCTCTTCTGTGTTGTGTGTTTCATAGCCTGGGTTGAATAATGATATTAAAGCCGTGGAGAAAGACAAGAGTGACACTGATGGTATGTTTAAATATGCAATAACTCACAAAGATTATATAAACTGCATTTAAAAGCAGCTATATTTTCAGGTATAGAGACCAATTTATACTGTGTGAGAAAATGATTCTGCTTTAGATTATAAGGACCACATCTTTCTAATATTAAATAATTATAATGACACACACACACACACACACACACACACACACACACACACACACACACACACACACACACACACACACACACACACACACACACACACACACACACACATATATATCAAAACATTAATAACATTTAAATGATGATGATTCTTATTTACAGTTTTTATATTAATTAAACTAATTAAAATATTATATTTTCTTAGAAAATAAAAAATGAAACAGTAATATGAAATTCTGTAAATGTGTTTACAATTTTATTATGTTGTGTTAAAGGGAGTTCACCCAAAAATACTCACCCTCATGTCCTTCCAAACCCATAAGACCTTCGTTCATCTTTGGAACACAAATGAAAATATTTTTGATGAAATCGGAGAGCTCTCAGGCCCCTCCATAAACTGCAATATAACACTTTCAAGATCCAGAGAGGAAGTAAAAACGTTGTTAAAATAGTCCATGTGACTCCAGTGGTTCATCCTTAATTTCATGAAGCAACGTGAATACTTTTTGTGTTCAAAAACAAACAGAAATAACAACTTAATTCTAGAATTTCATTCTAGCCTGTGCCAGTCTCCTACGCAGTTTCCGTTGTAAATAGTGCATCGCTCTCGAGATCTACGGCAGCCGCTGTTGTTCACGTGAGCACCACGACCCATGCACGGGATACAACGTGAACAGTGTAGGAGGACGGGCACAGGCCAGAACTAAAATTGTTGAATATTTTTGTTAAAAACCATAAGGGTTGAACCACTTGAGTCACATAGACTATTTTAACAATTTATTTACTACCTTTTTAGATCTTGAATGTGTTTATTAAATAGCTGTCTATGGAGGGGCCTGAGAGCTCTCGGATTTCATAAAAAATATCTTAAGTTGTGTTCTGAAGATGAATGACGGTCACCTGTCCCAAATGGCACCCTAAACCCTCATGGTCTTCCTCTGAGTCCGCACTTTCACAATGTAATGCCGCTGTGACTGCTGGGTAGAAGTCCTCTGTGTAGCTCGCAAACTTGCAGGTTCAGCTGAAGTGTGCATCGGGGCGCATAGCAGCCGCAAAGGAGCACCCTTCTTTAAGCTTAAATGACAAATGGGACACCCTGGTCTTGTGCAAATGAAGTGTGCCATTTGGGACAGGGCCTAATTAGACATAATTTTCATTTTTGGGTGAACTATCCCTTTAAACATGTTAGTTCCTTAATTATGTATATTTTTACTGACCCCCTAGCACCCCCTTGTGGTCTCCCAGAAGTCTCGTATCCTATTTTGAAATCCCTATTTTGAAAAACTCCCATAAAGCTAATATATAAGATCAAACAAAACAGGTGTTGCTAATTCTTTCTTCTGCTCTATTTCAGGTCGTTTTGCTGGTGAAAAGACAAAGTGGACAGAAGAAATTAATGGCCTTAAACGGCAGCTTCAGGAGCCCAGTCCAGTTTGTGCCCATGTGAAGATTAGTCCAGAAGAGAAGGATACTACCATAAAGTGAGTTTTAAAATAAATTCTTCTTTTTGATTACAGATATGGATTGATAGATTCATGGTCACCACAGTATGTGAATTAATCTTGAGCTCAGAGTTTGAATTCATCTTAATATCTGCCTTTTTCTTTTATTACAGGGATCTTTGCCCACAAATTCAAAACAAAACAACTGCAGTTTCTCAAGGAAAAGTTTAATCAGATCAATGTCATTTGTAGCTGCATGGTTAGAAACCATTCAACAGCTTTAAAATAATGGATTTATACATTCCTTCCAGAAACTAAAATGTGCATCTCTGCTGCTGCCCTTCTGGACAACCTTTAAAATTATTTTATAAATTATTGACTCTTATCATAAATTGGTTGTTATATTAATGCTGAACTGTAAACTGATTTGTTTTAAAGCATCTGCTAAATTAATATGCAAAAGTATGAACACTCTTCACTGAAACAACTGAAGACTACTTTTTTGGACAGTTTTATTGTGGGTCTTAAAAACATTGGATTTACATATAAAATGAAAGCATACCTACATTGACTAAACATGCTAGTTGCAGTATCTTCATCATTGCTTTTGGGTATGGGGGTGCTCATGTTATGTTGCTATAAGATTTTAATAATGATATTAGGCTACTAAAATAAAAGTAAAATTTGTTCTTAAAATTTGTACTTACTTTTTCTCTATTCAAAATCTTATTTGGTTGTGTTGTGAACTTTTGCAGTGCTTTTCTGTATTTGGTTGTGTTGTGAACTTTTATTTAACAGGGACCGTGTACAACACAAATGTTGTGCCAGAGTTAGCTAAATAGCTCATTTGCATCTGCGGTCTAATTTGCATCTGCGGTAATGTGCATTTTGCAGCACATGTGTTGTAAAACTGATGAAGAGGTTTTCTTAACTTGCTGGTGTTTTTTCTATTTGCATGCGTTTTCTTTGCAGCGCGTTGAGCTCTCTCGGCCATCATAATCACCTCGCACAATCCTGGGTCAACATTTCATTCAGTAACATTAGGCAGTTTTACTGTTGAATGTTGATGATCGTGTTATTTTACATTTGCATATGATATTGCTTGTTTGTGTAACTTTGCATGTGCTTTGATCTGGAGAGTCTGTAGGCCTACTCTTTCAGAAGGTATCATAGCGCCCCCTAGCGTATAACACTGAAAACACAGAAACCAGATAAAATTCTGTTTTTGTCAGGGACAGGGTTAAAGGTGAACTATGTAACATTTTTACAGTAAAATATCCAAAAACCACTAGGACAATGTTATATATTTTGTTCAGTTGAGTACTTAGAATATCCCAAATGTTTCCAACTATTTTTAAAATGTGAGAAAATTGCTATTTTAACCAAGGAACCTGTCAATTGCATCATATCTGCGTTACCCTCGGTTTCACTCTTACTGCATTGTGAACATGTTTCATAGCAGCCGCCGAGCGAACGTAATAACTTCCTTTTCAACACACTCAGGTATATCTAATATGATAAACAGAGCTGCGTTACCTCATACTCATGACTGGAAAAGCGGAAGTGGTGCCGGCGACCGTGTCATAATAAAAGTCCCGCCGGCGACTATGCCATAATAACAGTCCCGCTCTTTAATCACTCCTGCGGCCTTGCTCAGCTCCACAACACTTGGTCCTGCTCTGCTTCATACTACAGTAATGTTAATAATCGCATCCATGAACATGATTTCTGCCCGAGTCCTATCTCGATTCTTACCCACCAGCTATGAGGTGAAGACCACATGTCCCAAGATTCTGCGCTCAAACATGGCGTCATCAAACTACGCCTTTATTTTGAACAGGCGACCTCTAGTGGATCGAAAAGTTACATAGTGTAGCTTTAAAGGAACGTAAAAAGAAGTCAGTCAGATTTGCCAAGAACTTGTATCAGTAGCCTGTATTCACATGTTAACAAAATTAACAACAAATAGTTCCATATCACGTTTCAAAAAATGTAGTGAGTGCTTATTTTTATTTTATAATGCATTAACATAATGTTATAAACACTCAATATTACCCTTTCACCCTTTTTAACCGCCTCTTCTTTGTTGTCGTCTACGGGACAAGAACTAGAAAAGCCAGTGAATTTCCACTGTGATGTGACAAGCCACACCTTAGACTCAATAAATGGAACAACAATGTGGTGTCATCCATTTAATGACTTTCCAAATCTCTCCCAGAAATTTTTTCTTTGTTATCTTTATGTTCAATGCAGCTTTTTCCATTAGATCTTTGATATTTTCACTGTGGTAGGGGGGTTGGGAGGTTTTATATCTTTTCCTGCACTCTTCAATTTCTTCTATTAAAACAGACATTTTAAGGACATTAGTGAGCTTTCATGTTTGGCTTTTCTGCATGCAAACTGGCCAAGTCTATAATCCCCTGTACATTTTAAAATCCTTAACACTTAAATGCATACCTCAAGTCTTAAGTGATCTGGGACGTCATTCACTTTTTATTAATTTTTTAAAAATTAGACATCAACCTTTTTAGTATTCCTCAATCAATTCATTATAAACAACACCCACATGATTATAATTATAAAAGAATAATTGTAAAAATACTGCATATGGTTGGTAACGACCCGAGGTGTGTAACAGTATAGTTTTTTCTGCACAACAACGATTGAGTCTTTGACTAAATAAATGCAATTCACCTTTATTCCACACAGTATCAATGTCTGATACACTATGATGAAGTGACGTTTCACTCACCACAGGCAGACAACAAAAGAATAGGAAGTATCATCAGCAAAACTTAAAATGGCTCAGCGATTTACTGCAGAGCAAGTACTTCACTCAAACCAATATTAGTGTCACTGTCACTTGATGGTGGATCTTATGAAGAAGCTGTCAGCCATCAAAATATTTATATTAAAATTATAGTTTTGAGTGTTTGAGATCAACAAGTATGGACCAGATGCTGAATGTAGGCTACTGGGAAATGAGCTCTGAAAAACATCTTCTCAAACTGAACCCGTCAAGAACCAAAAAAATGCACTAGTCTGACGATTTCACACAAATGCAGGTGATGAAATCAAAGACACATCGGGGGAAAAGCTGTGTGTGTGTGTGTGTCCATTGATTGTTCCAAACTGTTTAACTTTTAAAGGCAATTGAATATTTAAGTCATAGATTGATTTTAACATACATTAAGAACTTGCATCAGTAGCCTATACAGGTCCTTCTCAAAAAATGAGCATATTGTGAGAAAAGTTCATTATTTTCCATAATGTAATGATAAAATTAAAATTTCATATATTTTAGATTCATTGCACACCTACTGAAATATTTCAGGTCTTTTATTGTTTTAATACTGATGATTTTGGCATACAGCTCATGAAAACCCAAAATAATTAGCATATCATGAAAAAAATTAGCATATCATGAAAAGGTTCTCTAAACGAGCTATTAACCTAATCATCTGAATCAACTTATTAACTCTAAACACCTGCAAAAGATTCCTGAGGCTTTTAAAAACTCCCAGCCTGGTTCATTACTCAAAACCGCAATCATGGGTAAGACTGCCGACCTGACTGCTGTCCAGAAGGCCATCATTGACACCCTCAAGCGAGAGGGTAAGACACAGAAAGAAATTTCTGAACGAATAGGCTGTTCCCAGAGTGCTGTATCAAGGCACCTCAGTGGGAAGTCTGTGGGAAGGAAAAAGTGTGGCAAAAAACGAGAAGAGGTGACCGGACCCTGAGGAAGATTATGGAGAAGGACCGATTCTAGACCTTGGGGCACCTGCGGAAGCATTGGACCGAGTCTGGAGCAGAAACATCCAGAGCCACCATGCACAGGCGTGTGCAGGAAATGGGCTAAAGGTGCCGCATTCCCCAGGTCAAGCCACTTTTGAACCAGAAACAGCGGCAGAAGCGCCTGACCTGGGCTACAGAAAAGCAGCACTGGACTGGCACTCAAATTTTGCATGTCATTCTGAAATCAAGGTGCCAGAGTCTGGAGGAAGACTGGGGAGAAGGAAATGCCAAAATGCCTGAAGTCCAGTGTCCAAGACCCAACACTCTGGATGAGCTTAAGGCCGCTATCGAAGCATCCTGGGCCTCCATAACACCTCAGCAGTGCCACAGGGTGATTGCCTCCATGCCACGCCGCATTGAAGCAGTCATTTCTGCAAAAGGATTCCCCACCAAGTATTGAGTGCATAACTGAACATAATTATTTCAAGTTTGACTTTTTTTGTATTAAAAACACTTTTCTTTTTTGGTCGGATGAAATATCCTAATTTTTTTAGATGTATGCCAAAATCATCAGTATTAAAACCATAAAAGACCTGAAATATTTCAGTTGGTGTGCAATGAATCTAAAATATATAAAATTTAAATTTTATCATAACATTATGGAAAATAATGAACTTTTATCACAATATGCTAATTTTTTGAGAAGGACCTGTAGTATTCTTTTCCTACTATGGAAGTCAATAGGGCCCGTGATCTGTTTGGTTACCGACATTCTTCAAAATATCTTCTTTTGTTTTCAGCAGAACAAAAACATTCATACAGGTTTGGAACATTATGAGAGTAAGTAAACAATGACAGAATTTTCATTTTTGGGTTAACTTTCCCTTTAATAATAAAAAAAAAACAACGCAATTATTCTACATTGAATGGGTCTGTCTCACTGAAATCGAGGGAGACATTGATGTCAATCTGTCTCTCTTTGCTCAGAAGTGGTAAAAAAGGTGAGTTGATGTCAATCTCAGCATCAACATAATGCATATTTTCCTCTTTGAGGATAGAGGGGGAAACCTCCTTTGCTGGGAATGATGGTAAAATATTTAAATTACAATATGAGACATTTGTAGGTAGTAAGACAACAGCTAGACGAAGCTTCACCTCTGACCGTAAATGTACTAGTATAGTAGACATGCTGTCAGGACTACAAATGTCAAAGTTTACGGAACTCAATGTGCATTTAATGTGTGTTAACTCAATGTGCACTGCCCTCAAAACCACCATATATGTAGATCTGGGAATGATGTTGCAATATAGCATGTTTTCTTACTTTCATACCAACATAACTAAATGTTTTTGATTATATAATTAGCTTAGACAGTAATGTTATAGATACCTCTCAGTCTTACCTCTAAGTCATTCAGGATTTGAATGTGAGATAAATGGTCTTCCTCTCTAAAGACTAGTGTCAAAAGCACTTTGCCAGCCTCGTCCACATGTGGATCACTAAGGGAGTGAACGTCTGTTTGATTTTTTTTCTGAAGATGTGTGTTACATTTTGCAACATGATGAGAATAAGTTACATTTGACAAAATATATCAAAATATACACCATATTGCCAAGTATTGGGACACCCCTCCAAATCATTAAATCCAGGTGTTCTAATCACTTCCATGGCCTAAATTCAAGAACCTAGTTAAGCAGACTGATTCTACAAACATTTGTGAAAGAATGGGTCGCTCTCAGGAGCTCAGTGAATTCAAGTCCATTCATGTAATTTTCTCACTACTAAATATTCTACGGTCAACTGTTAGTGGTATTATAACAAAGCAGGGGCGTAGCCATCATTTCAAAAGTGAGGGGGACAGAATGTCAAGCGATATCAGTTTTTTCTGACTTTCGTCTAATTGACTGGTTTTAGTTTTAATGTTATATCTTTTTGCTTAATTGGCTTAATATGCTATTTATGTTAAAGCAATAAGCCTCCTTCTACAACAGTCAACCCTAAGTCTGATGCTTTCTGTTCTGTCTATAAAAAAATACAAATTAGTCTGATTAGTAGCAGAAATATTTAAATGTATAGACATTGTTGCTAAATATTTTGTACATTCCATTCGATAAAAGGTACACAACAACAAAAGACCCATTTTTTGGTTCCCAAATCTAAGCCAAATCCTAAGAGACTTGATTTTAGTTATAACTTTAGTAATAACTTTTCACAAACGGAGTAGTTACTTTGTTTTGCTTATGCAAGGCAGTGTAGACATAAAACACATAATGATTGTTTAATGGAAAAAAAACTAAACTTATTCCATTAATTATCTTATTCCAGTCGTTTGTTTTTCCTCACCTCTGAAGCCTCCTCAAAACTTTCTGCCTCATCCTCTCTCAACTTTGAATTAACTTCTGGCTCTGTCTATTGACAATAAAGAAGTGTTTGAACTACGTACATACAGGGAATTATGACATACAGAAGAAATGATGTACACTGCTAGACAATAGCCAATCATTTGTATCCTAAATTATCGTTCCTATATTTTCCTAATGACAATTTTATGATTGGTCTATATGGTACTACAAATATTGGTTCAACATTAAGCATAGATGTATAGAAAAATTGTACAATGTATATAAAACATTTTTTAAAAGCCACTCTATCACTTCTCACCTGTGACGTTTCTTCTGTTTGTGTGTCATCCTGTTTCTGACCTGATAACCCTAAACTGCCTGTGTCTTGTTCAATCTTGACAACACAGAAAGTTAAATTACTTTCAAAATTGCATTTTAAACAATAAAAGAAAGAGAAAACTATAAATTAAGACCTATGTTAGAACGTTAATGCATACAATTGAATACTGCATTGCTAATGAATTGTATAATATAATAAAAATTGTAGGGTTAAACATGTCACAAAGCTGCCTGATTCAGACAGATATTTAGTGGCTGTTAATGCGTGAAAACCTGAATTCAACATTAAAAATCACATCTATATTCTAATTTTAAGAGCTTTGATAACATATATTTGAAAATAAAAGACGTTACAAAAGAAAATACACTGAAAATAAGTGCACGTTTGTGCGGAGAGCAAATATTTTCAATTTCCAGCAAAACCTGCTAACGTAATTATTCAACAAGAGAACAGGGCAGTTATTCATCGTTGAGCAACACAATTCGGATACATGCCAACTTACTGTGCTTGACTTTTTCGTAAAAAAGGAGTGAATCGTTTTTTGCCGTTTTGAACTCAACGCGACATCTATGAAAATGATGATTACAGCGCGGGTGCGAGCATGGGCGTGCGGCGGCCGTGACACGTGAGGGACTGATTACCATGGAAACGTGAAAGGCACACGTATGTAGATAGATCTCATCTCTTTGAATTTTTTATTTTAAATCTGGATTTATACACATTGCCTCGTGAAAACATCAACTGAACACAGTTTGCCGAATGCAAAAGTGAGGGACAATTTACATTTTATATAAAGTGGGGGGGACATGTCCCCCGCGTCCCCCGCGTAATCTACGCCTATGTAACAAAGTGAAAGCAAATGGAAACAACAGCAACTCAGCCACAAAGTGGTAGGCCATGTAAAATCACAGAGCATGGTCAGCGCATGCTGAGGCGCACAGTGCACAGAAGTCGGCAACATTCTGCAGTCAATTTCTACAGACCGCCAAACTTTATGTGACCTGCATCCAAGCCTTACATCACCAAGTGCAATGCAAAGCATCGGATGCAGTGGTGTAAAGCACGCCGCCACTGGACTCTAGAGCAGTGGAGACATGTTCTCTGTGAGTGACTAATCAGGCTTCTCTGTCTGGCAGCCCAATGGACCAGTCTGGGTTTGGCGGTTGCCAGTAGACCGGTACTTGCCTGACTGCATTGTGCCAAGTGTAAAGTTTGGTTATGGGGGGATTTTGGTGTGGGGTTGTTTTTCAGGGGTTGGATCTGGCCTCTTAGCTCCAGTGAAAGGACCTCTTGATGCTTCAGCATACCAAGACAATTGTCAGAACAGTTTGGGGATGGTCTCTTCTTGTTTCAACCAGTGCACAAAGCAAGGGCCATAAAGACATGGATGAGTGAGTTTGGTGTGGAGGAACTTGACTGGCCTGCACAGAGTCCTGACCTCAACCCGATAGAACACCTTTGGAATGAATTAGAGCGGAGAATGCAAGCCAGGCCTTCTCATCCAACATCAGTGCCTGACCTCACAAATGCGCTTCTAGAAGAATGGTCAAAAATTCCCATAAACACATTTCTTAACCTTGTGGAAAGCCTTCCCAGAAGAGTTAAAGCTGTTATAGCTGCAAATGGTGATTAAGAATGGGATGTCATTGAGAGAATCATCTACAAATCACCTTCATTTACATGTCTTTACCCCCAGCTCTCCTCCAGAATTCATCTCCGCAGAAGCAAACAAGAACATATTAAAGGTTTTAAGAGTTTAGAGATACCTTGCCTAGTATGGTGGGTGTGACTTTCAACCAATTGGTCCTTTGTTAATACAGCTAAGTCTATGAGAGAGTGATTGCATGTAAATTCCCATTGTTAACGTGTGTTACGATTTGAAAGAGTGACTGTCTGGTCTGAATACTTAAGGCTATGTAGCAGAAGGATGGGGGCGCAATCCTATAACCATGATTTGTAACCTATGTCATTAGTTTTATTTTTAAGAAGCAATTAAGTGCGCTTCTGAATTGTACAGGTAGTGAGCATTTTTGGGCAAAAAATTACAAGCTCTGGTCTCTGTGAACACAGTAAGAGACAATGGTAACGTTAGCCACATTATAGCACATTGAGAAAGGAGATTCACACACATTATTGATCATGAAGGGTTGGTATTGATCCATCTTTGAGAAGCAACTTTTGTGCAAATACTGCGTTTTACTGACCCTCATTTGCAAAGCAGCTCAGTGTATGTAGGTTCATGTAAATGTGATGGAAGGACCTAAATAGGACCAAAAATTAGCATTCTAGGTTGGTCCCCTAAAGTTCCTGCAAACATTATGGGAATGTAGTGTAGAGGGAACATCCTATTATAGTCCCCTAAACATTTCCAGAATGTCCTGAATGTTTCCTGAAGGTCCGCCAAATAACATCCCCCAACCCTTTAAAGAACTCCACATCATGACGGTCTCGGAACGTTCTAGGAACGTTACCTGGCGACATCCTTGACACTAGTTGGGATGCTCTGAGAATGTTCTGGGAACATCACATTTCCCAAAAAAATATTGTCCCCTAAACGTTCCGAGAACATCCTGAATGTTCCGTGAAGGTCCGCCAAATAACGTCCCCGAACCCTTTGAAGAACTCCACATCATGACTGCCTTGGAACTTTCTGGGAACGGTACAATAGGTGACGTCCTTGACACCAACGTAAAATTTTCTAGCGGGGTGGGGCCTCCATGAATTGGACTTTTTTGTTCAGCATGTCACACAGATGCATGATTGGATTGAGATCTGGGGATTTGGAGGCCAAGTCAATACCTCAAACTCATTGTGGTGCTCCTCAAACCATTCCTGAACCCTTTTTGCTATGTGGCAGGGCGCATTATCCTGCTGAAAGAGACCACAGCCACCAGGGAATACCGTTTCAATGAAAGGGTGTACATGGTATGCAACAATGCTTAAGATAGGTGGTACGTGTCAAAACTGACTGGTCTGCGCTATGCAGCCCCATATGCAACAAACTGTGATGCACTGTGTGTTCTGACACCTTTCTATCAAGACCAGCATTAACTTCTTAAGCAATTTGAGCTAGTAGCTCGTCTGTTTGATTCTCTCCTGCGGGTCACATGATTCTTTTCTGCCTCATTCAGTGAATGACCGATTTTCACTTTGCTGTCTCTGTAGAAAACCAATCCACAAAGGGTTTCAAAACAACTCCATCATCAAGCACTAGAATGAACTCAAACTTAAACTTTAATTGTCATTGTGACTGCATGATGGAAATGGAGCAAAAATAAAATGTATGCAGTATTATCATTCGCTTTAATTTCCCTCAGACATCTGTAACAAGGACATTTTAAGATGTAGGTTTAACTGATTTAGGTTTGATTGGTTCTAAACTGTACCGTGACAGTTTGAAATTGCTAAAATACATTCCTTTTCTAGTCTCATACATTCAATGAAATGCAACATTATAGTGAAAAGATATTTAGAAACCAAGCAGAAAGCGATTTCATTTTAAAAATCTGTTTTAAAGACTCTTAACTTTGCTGGCAGGGGTTGAATTCTCAGTCTGCAAACCAAATCAAAACTTTTTATTGAGAGCATGTGATGTAAAGAGGAAATATAAGATGTGGTTTAGACCATAAGAGCAGAGCTGACTTATCTTTGTCAAGTTGCCCCATAAAAAGATTTCTAGGCAAGTGTTGTATAGGAATCAAAAATGTACATTTTCCAAAGCACATCTGTTTGTTAATACTGTACAATAAAACAGAATAGAACATTATTTTTTTTAAATAACATGTGATGTAGTTTTTATGCAAAATACTTAATATTTTGTAAAATTTCCCAATACTACTGTATTTTTAATAAAATGAATGCAGCCTTGATGAGCATAAGAGGCATAAAATGCAGAAAGTTTTCTGCAATGGGATAGAATATACAGTTTGTACAGTATAGAAATAGTTGTCAATAGAAATTCCCCATTAAACATGGAAACCCAATGTGTGTGTGTGTATCCACAGATCTTAATATCCAAATCCTTGTGGGGACTTTTTTGATCCCCATAAGGAAAACAGCTTATAATACTTATAATATAATACAAATGCAAATTATAATTTGTTGAAAATGCAAAAATTCTGAGATGGGAAGGTTTAAGTGTAGGGTTAGGGGATAGAATATACAGTTTGTACAGTAAAAAAAAACAGTATAAAATGATTGTGTCATGAAAAGACCCATGAAAATACAACACGTGTGTGTGTGTGTGTGTGTGTGTGTGTGTGTGTGTGTGTGTGTGTGTGTACTACAATACTGTGCAGCAGGTGTGTTTGCATTAGCAGTGCTGTAAAAATTGAGACAAGACAGACAATGAAAGACAATTGGACAAACACAATCTTGTCTTCCCAAACATCTCTTTACACTTTGCTATCTGAAAGCTCCTGAACTAATGAGTTTATCTATATCTCAATGCTACAACAATAAACAGGCAGAAAGACTGTAACAGATTTCCATAATTACTAATGAATGACAACAAAATACATTGACTCAGACACATAAAGGATGCAAAAGCAATCGGTTATGTCAAATATTCCTCAGGCATATGTGTATGTCATGTGTAACCCACAACAGCACGTTTTATCTGTGCACATGCAGAGACAATACTATGTGTATAAAGACCCTGTTTAAACACACACATGCAGACAGAGTCTGTGACGTCAACCCTGATGATATAAAACAATCCGTTGGGTGATCTCTTCGATGTGAAGTCAAATATCATCATGTGACCTATGACCTTTGAAAAGGCAAAGTATGAGGTAACTTCAAACCAGAAGCAGACACCTGTCTTGTATTGTTACAATTACATATCCACTGAAAAAGCAATAAACAACTGAAAAGAAATGTATACAATAGTAGAAACAAGACTTCATTTATGAAATTTAATGTTTTTGATTGAGTTGTTAAAGCCAGTTTATTCTCTTTTTCCTTTTGCCAATTGTGGTTGTAAAAATATAATATAATATAATATAAACTAAATCTTTAAAAAATCTTTATATACAAATAGCGATTTAGGCACACCCATCTAAAGTCAATTTATTTATTATAATATAATATAATAATATAATATAATATGAAATGGTAAAATAAACATATAATTCATAAAATATTTTAATAATATAGCATAGTATAATATAATATAATAAAAATAATATAATTAGGGCTGTCCATTCAACGCATTCATTAGATTAATTAGTTATGGTGAAAAATAACAAATCACTGTGTGATGAAGCCTATAGAATGTAATTAGAATGTCCATACAATTCAAGATATGAGGCAAAAAACGCCCCTGTTTGAGTTTGTCAGAGTTTTTTTACACTGGTCACGTTTGTTGTATATAACTTCAAATAAGAACAGTCCTTTAGGCATTTTAGGGTCACCCCTCTTATCAGCAGTAAAACATTCTGTGTGCACAAAAAGAAAGAAAAGAGAGAAAGAATAGAGTGAGGCTAAACATAAATGACAGAGTGGGGGAGAGGGGAAGATGAGAGGAGAGAGGTGCAGGTATATAAAGCTGCTGTGTGTCTGACTCTGAGCATCAGGAAGAACACAAGAACACACATCCTGAAAGAACCACACCAGACCAGGACAGAGGACGGAAGCACAGACAGATCTGAAAAGGTAACAAACTTGTATATAATCTCTTTAAAAATGTAATGCTAAAGGGACAATCAACTTTCAAAAGTCAAAATGGATGCATTATTGAGCTGTTTTAAATTAAATGAACTTGCACCAACATATTTCAAAATATGTCAATGCCATTTATTTTTTATTAGGCATGTTTGTAAAAGCAACTTAAATGAACTAATTGAACTAAGGTATAACCCAGGCTTAATCTAAGCCTTGTATGTGAAACCAGGCCATAATGCTCCTATTACAACATTAGTATATATTCCAAATACACAGCTATATGCCACAATTAATGCCAAATACTGCAAAATAGATAAGAATAAGATAAGAATCAATATTACAATATTTAAGAGGAATGTTAGACAATCCCCTTTCTCTCCTTTAGATATAGTGTCTTGTAAACATCTTGTAGTATGCTATTTTTATCAAGCATTCAATAGTAATAATAATCTGATCTGGCATTCTGATAACATGAGCAAAACTTCAATGGTCCTGTAATAGGCCATTCTGCACTGCATATGCACAAACAATACCAAACACAGATAAGTTTTTTTTCTACAAGCACACACTGTTTTTCAATAAAAGCATTTTCCAAGAGTGATACAAGCACTTTATGTGGTATTCTTACAGTATTCTTTTGACGGATTAGTGGAATAGAAAATGGCTTATAATTATTTGATGTGATTTAATTGAATATAAACGCTTGTAATTTAACAAAAAAATATCACAAGTAGCTCACAGAATCCTATCATTCAAATTTGAGAATAAATGTTTAATTGCTCCTCCATATTTCCTTCTAGACATGCAGACAATAAGCGAGATGAACGTTTTACTAGCCGTGTTTTGCGTGGTTAACATCCTCCAGCTCTGTCATGGAGTATCCGGCGGTGGAGAATGCTACTTCAATGCAAAAGGTAAATTGGACTAAACAATGCAAAGGGAAGGGTTCAGATAACCACAGATCTTCCCTATTGAAAACAAAACAAAACAGCATATGCTGGTTAGGTATGTTTTGAAGCATGGTATGCTGGTCCTGAGCTGGAGCTAGTTTAGGACCAGTACCAGCATAACCAGCAGCCATGTTTCAAAACATACCTAACCAGCAAATGCTGTTTTTTGTTGTTGTTGGGGTTTTTTTTCCAGTAGGGTTAGAGAAATTTGCAGCCAAACAATAAGAAAGAAGCTTGAATGTACGTCACACGATCTGTTACTTAAAGTGGTAATGGTCACTGTCTCACTGCAGCCAGCTGTGAACACAAAGGCCGTGTTTTTGACATCGGGGAGGCCTGGATAAATGACGAATGTTTCCAGTGTGTGTGTTTCGAGCCTTTTGGAGTGGGCTGCTGTGAATAGTAAGTTTTCCAAAGCGCATACTTGCATGACTACAAGCGCTCTGTAAATGCAGCTGATATTGAAGCTCATTGTTCTTTGCTGTCCTCTAGTGGAAAGCAGCCAGTCGATTACCCGCCCTGGTGCGAGGCCGTTAGAAAACCAGATTCCTGCACAGTCGCCGTGGTGATGAAGGCCAACCATAAACTTCCCTGTCTATTTGGGAAGAACCGCTTGCGAACAGCAGATGGGCCGTTGTGGAAATCAGAGAACGACCCACTTTACTAGACTGCACTATTCACAAATGCAAATTATAATTTATAACACACTCACACATTCTTGTACATCAAGGACATACTTGTGAGGACATTGACATGTAATCTCTAGCTCCTTATCTAATGCCTAACTGGAACTCTTACCCTAAACCTAACCTATTTTAACCATATCCCTAAACAGGTCTTTAAAGGGGTTTCAGAAAGTGAGGACCGACTAAAATGTCCTCATACTTTCAAATACTCACAAAGATAGTACAAGTACAGACACAAACTTATATAAAAATGTATACACATACTATTTTCATACATTTTAAAATGCAATTTATTCCGGTGATGACAAAACTGAATTTTCAGCATCATTACTCTTCAGTGTCACATGATCCTTCAGAAATCATTCTAATATGCTGATTTGCAGCTCAATAATCATTTCCTATTATAGTGTGTTTCAAATAGTTGTACTGCTTTATTTGGATTACATGATTTTTCAGGATTCTTTAAATATTTAGAATGGTTTCAAATGAATTATGTTGAATAATTTAAAACATTTGAACAGCACTGTAGTGTAGTGACGCTATTAAACTATTCAATCCACGCCTGTAATGTTAACTATTACTATTTATTTTTTTACATTCAAAAACCTAAACATTTTATTTCCTTCTGAATTAGGTTTTAAATCCTTGTGTTTTATAATCATAGCTTGAAACAAAGAGGTCAAACTATAATGGTATCCCCTATGACAAACAGTACTGATGTGATGTCCATTTCAAGACTGATATTTTGTCTCTTAATAAATAATGCCTGTGAACATTAAGGCTTTGTTTTCTAGAAACCACACTACAGAAAATTCAAAATGACAATCTTCAGAATGTGCAAGAAAATCAGAAGAAACCCGAATCCAGACAAACACCGGTTCAATGACAGTAAAAATCATGGTCTTTATTTAAAAAAAGAATTTAGGTATCATTACACAAGATACAGACAGTAACAAAGTGATTACACATCATTGTGGGCTCTTTCCAGTTAAAACTGTGTGTTCACCCTTTCATTTTTATACTATTAAGTGTTACTTTTTGCTCCCATTTACTGTGTTCATAATACATATTTAGATCTGCACGGCTTTTGGGCCTTTCGAATCTGGCAGTGCCACTGCTTTGAACCCAAAGTAAAAAAAAAAAAAAACTTAATCTTCAACCTTTCTTCCCTGGGTAGAATATGGCTCTTTAAAGCATAGGAAAAAAAAGAAAAGAAAAAAACAACAACAACAAAACAGGCCACCAGAGTGAATGATCCTCTGCTCAAAAGATGTCCACCATAAGCCCATAACAGTGCAGCGTTTCATATAGTGGTTTGCCATAAGTTTTGTGTTAAAATGGAGGGGGGTTAGACCCAAAAATGAATACATATATTACTCAAAAAAACTAAACAAAAAAACTCAAAAATGGAAGCAAAGCCTTTTAATAAAACAGAAAAAAAGGCAGACAAAAACAAAAAACAATGGTCCTCATGGCATGGTTGTGCATACTGTTACAGACCACATAATGTGGTTTTGGTCCCAAAACCTGTGAAGCCGACAAACAGGCAGCAGAAACATGTGCGGGATGAGAAGAGGGATGGGAAGTGGTAAGAGGAGAGCAGTGGATCAGGCACCAAGACCAGCAAAAACTTCCTGTGTCACATGATCAACAGGAAAAACAAATGGCTGTAGAGTGATCTAAAGCCAAGCACAAGACTGCCAAGGAGGCTTTTATGGCACAAATTGTTAAGTAAATCACCCTCCAGTAAAATGAAGAAGAAGAAAAAAATGGACAGTTTAGGCTGATGTGAAAAAACGCGCCACAATCGTAAAGCTCTGATCACGGCCTAGAATACATTTGACACTTTAGAAATACCATAGTAGATTGTTCCTGAAATCACTTGGGATTTTCTGAGGAGACGAGCAGTGAAGCTTAAGTGCTTCAAAAGATGAAAGTACTTTAGAACCATCGAGAGGCACCGCATTTTTGCTGGTTGGCTTGGTGAGCCTGTCATCCAGGAGAACAGGGATCAGAAAGACAGCAGAATCAGATGTGCAGAGACAAAGAAACCAAATGAGATGAGGGTGTAAGGAAGGGAAGAGGTGGCTTTTTTCCCCTCCAGGTCTTCCTTAGAAACTATTGAGCTCGCTCAGGGTCTGGTCCAAAGTGGCATGGATCTTGACGTTCTCCTCCTTAGCATCTCTCAGTTTCTCTGCAAGGAAAAAATATTTCCAGAAGGAAAGCAAACAATTAAACAACCTGCTACATCAAATTGTAATACCACATTGTACATGATTAATTATTAAATAGGGGTTTGATTTGGCTGTATGTTTCAGTCCTTGATGTTATAGGTACATAGCTAAATATTGGTTGACAGGTTTAAAGTGAAGACCTTCTTGAATCCCTGAAGTACCAGTATAGATTTTCTAAACTATAAAACCGTTCACCAATAGCATCAGGTTGAAAACATACATTAACCTTTGCCAATTTCTCACGAGATTGCAGTTGTAGTTACAGCTGTACAGATGCAGCTGTGTTTGCCCACTGTAGGCTACAGACAATCTTGAGTTAAAACTGGTTTATTTTTTTTCTAAACCTTGGGTTCGCAGCTATGGAAAGTGAATGCGTTTCAGTTAGTAGTTCTGTGGCACTTAAATTATTAAATTGTGACTCAACTGGAAACTAAGCTACCAGGGATCGATTGGTTCCCTGAATTTTGTGGTTTGTCCCGTCAGATGCCGTGCTACTGTCTCTAGAGGAGCTCCTTGAATTGTCCCACAGACATTCTAAAGAAAGTGCAAAACCAGCCATGATAAAGTTTTAGCTCCTGTACAAGATTAGCATACTCCCCTTCAGACACTGTTCTTTTAAGACTGGGTGCACCCAAAGCCTTCTTTTCTGTCTTTTCTGAAAACCGGTCTTCACTGAAAGAAGTGTCCATGTTTCTCAGCTGTTGCTGCAAAAGTCTTGTAATGTTGGAGCTCTGAAACGTCACAAATTCACGTTGCGGCTGAGGTGGTATTCGCATGCAAAATATTTTATATTCGTTACGTGTCCGGTGTGAAAGGGCCTTTACACGGCAAGTTCATCAGCTAATGTATACGTTTGCAATGTTTTTATTGCAGAGGATATTTAGATCGGGTAGAATCTGTGATATCTGACCCAGTTCATTTGCTGGCTTTCATGGCTGCAATACACTGGTTTCTCAGCCAACTCTGGGTGTCAAAAGGGGCTTTCGCACTGGAGGAACCTTTTCATAGTTCCTAGAACTAATAGCGGAAGTACTTGCTTTGTCGTAATGGCGCAGCAGGAACTGGGAATGCTTGTAGTTCTAGAAATTATGCTTGTTGGAACTAAATTAGCTGCTACTTCAGAGTAAGGTCTAACCCAGCATAACAGGAACTACCAGCAACGTAATGTACACTAATTGGCGCAAAACACCAGTACCCGCCATTAAAAAAGAAAAAAAAGTTGTGTACACACACACAGATCATAGCATATATGCATTTACTCCACAAACTAACTCCATGAACATGGAAAACAGTGATAGATGAACCTTTATGCTACAGAGAAAATCCAACGCAATTTTGAGGTGGACCAAGTGTAACGGAGGCCAGCTGTGCTAGTAAACCTTCTTGTTAGAGCATCCGACTCTCATGCCGTTTGACCAGGGTTCAAGTCCCGCTTGAAGCAGGCGGGTTTACATTGGTGCCGTGACCCGGAAGGGAGTGAGGTTTAGGGGGGTGAGTGTAATGGAGACTAGTTGCTGTGCGAGTAAACCTAGCGACTACAAGATTGACTAGCATAATTGGGCATCCAACATATGGCAAGCGCTAATACTTTCTCATACATCTTGTACTTTCTTTGTAAAACAATTCTAATAATATATTAGACAAGACTGTTAAACTGATCATAAACTAATGAAGACTGAGAATGTGAGAGCTGTGTGCTCAGGCTGTAGAGTTCTCAGTGCCTTCAAAATAAAAGACAACAAGCATGACTTTCCTACTGACCACCCTCTTGACTAGTTTCTATAATTTCTTTTCTTAGAACGACCCAGTGCGAAAGGGTTAAATACTATTGGATAAAGTGGCAGTGGGCGGGACCACATCGGTCCAAAACAAAAACAGACAGTCCGATGTGAAATGCACATATCAAAGTAGAAAAACTGGCTGTAGCATTGTTGTTTGGAGAAACAAGTACTTAAAATTAGCATGTTTCCTAAATCTTTGCAAACATGGATTTTTCTGCTTCAGTACAGTAGAAAAAAATTACATACAGCACCTTTAATATATCCTACTTGCTCAAATTTATGGTGGAAGATACTGTAGATAACATTCATCTAAACTATGTTGGGTTTGTATGCCAGTGTTAAAATTGCGCAACACTACATGTCAATGCTTTGCTTTTACCACAGCACTGATAAACCAATTTTCAGAGAACATACAGCTGAATGAAAGCCTTTTCATTTCGCTCAATGGCATGAGGCCATCTATTAGGACTTTAGAAAAACAAGTACTTGTTTTTCCAAGGCCACAGATTGTTTTTTAGCAAATAGCTAAAATCTCCCATAACATTTATTAAATCCTTCTATAACAAAAATCGCATTACTTTTACTTAATTTATTTAAATAACTTCTAACAAGTGCTCACAGATGTTCAGCCATCTTGGCAGCCAGCTACCATTTCAAAATGGGAAGTTTAATTTCTGAAAATTCCTAAATGATTTGAATGGATAGCAAGAATCAATGTTTCTAGCCAGAAGATTATCCAGTTTCCTGTCCCTTATCATTTATAATATAATAAATCCAAGAAGGTGCAGCCTGTTGAAAATAGGGATTTCTGAGACTCAATTCTGTTATTCACCTAAATATAACTTAAGTGTATTTGTCCGACTTTAACTTCTCTACATGGATTTACCTCAATACTCACCTTGTAAAATAGCAAGCCTTATATTTATCACAACTTTGTGTAAATTCTTATTAGGTCTTAATGCAAGAAAACAGTAGGCCTATTTAAAAAGTGATAAATGGTTTAAGATTGTGCATGTAAACCCTTCCCTCTAGTTGGATTAAATATGATGGCAAATTGCACAAACTAAGTTAAGGTTTTCTTAAATTCAGACCTTCCAAGTCTTTAGCCTTATGCACCAGAGAAAACCTTAACTTGTAGCTCAAACTCATGACTAACCAATCAGTGAAAGAATTTATCCAAGCTTTTATCTTTCAACTATAAGATAGTATTCATGTGCAATCTAAAATTGGAACATTGCAATAAATAGAGACAAGCAGACATTCAAAAGAGAGCAGAGCTTTTTTCCTCCCTTCAATAAACATGTACACAAGGCATGAAAAATACAGCACAAGGCCACAAGAGAGCAAAACCAGGGACAAAAGAACAACGAAGCTCTGAATATGGTCAGATGCAGATAAGAGGAGGACGATGTTGGGGAAGATAATGAATATCTAAAGAACAGAAATTCAGAGAATGCAGAAACAGAACAGGGCTTAAATAGAGAAACTGACACTACAGAAACAAGCACATGGAAAAACACATGAAAAGGGAAGTTTACACAAAAGATCAGAGAAGAAATATGCAACAAATATTGACAAGTCAGAGAAGATGAAGAATTCCTTGAAGTCACAGTCAGCCACAGAACAGTCCAGAAACGTTTTATCTGTAAACAGACACCAATGATAAATACCGCGTGAGAATTTTTCGACATTTTAGGACGAGGAAAGTCGCAAATTTAACATGCAAGCGGTTGTTAAGAACAAACGTTAAAACCGACATCAATAAAAGCCACAACTCAAACAAACCAATCAAAATACCAATTTGAGGATAAAATCCTTATTTAAACGATCCTTAAAAGGGGGCATATCATGGGAAGTAGGGTTATTCAGGTTGGTTTACGACGTGTCCTTCCACAATCCAAAAAAACATTTATAGAAAGTAAGCTATAAAACAAGCCATGAGGCAAAATTACTAAATCAAACTATTAGCACGTTAACATATGATCACTCACATAGACTAACTATTAAGGTTGTTCAATACGGGCAATTTACATACAAAACTCTTAAAGGCACAGCAAATCTGGCCTGTTTAATGAAGGGTAGAAAATAGTAATAACCTAAAACAAGTCTTTTCAAAGTGCAGAATGTTCCCCTTTATCTGTAGTTAAATATGAAACCATTTCATAGTTAGCATATTAGTCACTCAACAAATGCGTACGAGTTAGAATCACACTTTAGACCATCATGATACCATTCACACAAACTCGTATAAAGCAGCAGTTAAAAAATCTGTGAAATGACGGCTCCAGTCAACAATTAACTCCTCGCGGCTGAGCTTTATACCGTATAGTAAAAGTATACGATCAGAGGTTATGAAGCTCAAGGTTAGGTAACCGGCTCGGTCACGAGACTCAAATCTGCCATTCCAGCAAAACTCTATCGTCCTACAAAAAGCAAACCATTAGTAGCAGAGTCTCACACACATGCACGGGCCAATATTTACATAGAGGTCATGTCGTTGAGGGCATGATCCAGCTCCTCACTAATGGCCTTATACTTGAGTTTCTGAGCATAAAGCTCATCTGTTCACACAAAAAGAAAAAGACAGAGCAGAGAGGAAGGAAAAGGACAGAAGAGGGAGAGAGTATGAAGGAAAGATAAACGAAATAGGAAAATACAGCAAATAAAGATTATGAATGCAAAAGAGGACAGGAAAAGGACAGTGAGATAATGCTATGAAAGGAGGATCATATTATAGCTAATGGAAGGAATGGGTGGTAAAGAGAACGACGCAATCATACCTTCCAAATCATCAATGGTTTTCTCCAGTTTGGCCACAGACCTTTCGGCAAACTCAGCACGGGTCTCAGCCTAGCAGAGAACAGGAGTATTATCTTTAACTAAAACAATAAAAAAAACTATATTTTCATTACTTGAAAAACATATCTTTACATTTAATTTAAATACTAAAATAACTTAAGCTAAAACAAACTATACAGATACATTTTTAGCTACACTACAAATGACAAACACAACAAAATTACTAAAACTAAAAAAATTGTTAAACATTATAATAGCTAAAAACTCTGATATTCATGCATGATCAAACTACTACGCCTCATACAAACAGAAAAAAAAAATCATGATTATCTATAGAATGAAGAAGTTGTAGTTAACCTAAATCATTTATTATTTTTAAGAAAGGGTTTCATTTCAAAACAGATAGTGTGTCTCAAATAGGTGTAACAACCAACAGCATGAGTTTGTGGCAGGGCTACCAGTCTTTCAAATAATGGCAGACAGGATAAGTGTTCAACACTTGCTTTGAAAAGTATTTTGTTTTTCCTGTCAAATTTCTCTCTAAAACAATGAACTATAAGTAAACAATGAACTACAAAATAATATGCAACTAAGATTTTTGCAATTGCATTCACATTTAACGGATGCTTTTATTCAAAGTGACCAATAAAATGTTGAGTAAGTCCTTTCTCCAGAAGGTTTCAACTTCTGACTAGTCTTTAGAAGACTCAAGGAACAAAACATTAATGAGGCAGAATTTGGTAAACATTTAAATATACATTTAACCTCAAGATAATGTTAAATTGTAAGCCCTAATATAGGCCAAATCTTCCATGTGAAGATCTCTCACCTCCTTCAGCTTATCAGTGAGGATCTTGATTTCTTCCTCATACTTGTCTTCCTTCTGGGAATACTGTAGGGAAAAGATGAAATATGAGTTGGGGTGGGGTCTTGTGAGAATCTTACAACTCCGCATGCACAAACACCCTATGAGTTTAGTATTTTGGGTTTGGCAATCTTCAGACAGACAACCAATTTTATGACACTTTAACGCTGACATGTTTCTACAACATCTCTTAAGACGTAAAGTAGCCCAGCTGTCTATGTTTTGACATCATGTGGCGTGTTTCTATGCAGGGCGGCTGAGCCCTAGCCTGCTGCTGTTGTGCAAGGCTTGTGACACGATGGCTGATATTGCCGCTATGTTCTGCCAAAGTTTTAAACAGATCAGGACGTGTGTAGGAATGCAGGAGTAACATCAACAAAACTCCAGGTATGATAGAAAGGGGGGAAAAAACACCATACTTCAGAATTCAAGGAGAGATTAAAAAAAAATTATAAATTCACACCATTTAGTACATATCACTACAAGTGAATCTAGCAATTATAACAAAGAATACAGAAGTGCTAAATATTCACTTTCAAACCTGGTATTAAAACTCAATTAGAAAAACAAGACACCCTCATAACATAGTACTGTAAACACAAAGCATGCCATCAAATCACATGCAAATCAGTGGGCGTTTCTCTGTCATAAGTTGATCTCATGCAACCGCATATATTAAGAGTCACTTCTGCTTAACTAGTCTAAAGGCATTCGAGACCGGTTGCGCTTGATTCTATAAGGAATCAAAATGGTGACACTTAATTCATTTCTTTATGTAACAGTCCTTCAGGCATGCTGAATAACATCTCATTAGGTTGAGATGGATATGGAAAATGAAAAGAGGGTCTTCACTGCGTCCCTGTGGTCAATTACAGCTTGCTCTTGATGTAATGGTCTACCACTGTAATCTGGTCCGACATATGTGGCCTTTTGCTACGGGTGGTGATATACAGCTGTACATCGCCAAAAGGCCACTTGGAAATGAAGGAGTTCATCTTATGCTCACATGAGCGGATAGATCACTGGTTTGGGAATTAGAGAGCCTAAATTTGATTGCCTGGAAGGCAATTTGCAAGGCACATTTGTGGGGATTGAATCAGAGTTCCTTTGAGAGTTAAAAAAAAAAAAGAACACTGCAACCAGTCAGAGATCGTGCAGAATGAAACACACATACACCCTACCTTCTCAGCCTGGGCCTCCAAACTCTTAAGATTGTTGGTGACATTTTTCAGCTCCTCCTCCAGCTCAGCGCATTTGCTATATACAGAGCAGTCGTTTTGATTTGAGGAAGCAGAAAAGAAAGGGGCAAAGGGAAGACATGAAGACAAGCCAGCAGAAGTGGCAGAGTAATAGAGATGACGTTAAACATGAACAGTAAGAGAGGCCTTAAATAATGGTTTTGCGAGGGACAGTTCAATCAAAAATAAAAATTGTCATCGTTTACTCAGCCTCATGTCATTTCAAATCCATATTACTTTTTTATCTGGAAACAAAAAATAATAATATATATATATACTTTGCAGCCTTGTATGCACATTAACATATAATGAAGGTGATCAAGGAGCTCCAAAAATTACCAAAATTAAAATTATAAATATAATTATACATTTTTATATATTTATAAAAATAAAAAAAGGATAAAGAACATGAGATTTCAAAAACTTATTTTTAATCTTACTGACCCCAAACATTTAAACAGAAGTGTATGTTCTGTAAACATATTTGTGAGTGGAAGACATAAATTAAAGCAGAAGCCTTTAACCCTGCTCCTGGGGACCCACTGTCCTGCAAAGTTTATTTCCAACCTGCTTCAGCACACATGCCTGTGTATTTTCAACAAGTGATCCTGAAGAGCTTGATTAGCTTCACCTGCCTGTAACTAGGGTTGGAGCTAAACTCTGCAGGACAGTGGGTCCCCAGGAGCAGGGTTGAAGATCTCTGAACTAAAGGGATAGTTCACCCAAAATGTTAAATTCTGTCATCATTTACTCACCCTCAAGTTGTTCCAAACCTGTATGAATTTTTTTTCCTTATGCTAAACACATAAGTTGACATTTTGAAGAATGTCAGTAACCAGACAATGTGTGGCACCATTGACTTTCATAGTATTATTTTTTTTTCCTACAATGGAAGTCAAAGTCTACTGTCTGGTTATCTACATTCATCATCATCATCATCTTTGGTGTTCAACAGAAGAAAAATTCATACAGGTTTGGAACAAGTTAAGGGTGAGTAAATAACAGCATTTTCATTTTTGGGTGAACTATCCCTTTAGCAAATTTCAATTTAAATGCTGCTCCTCACTCAACACTAAGAATATAGAGCATTTTTATAGAGCATTTATGGTCATTTTTGAAGGTTGTTCACCAGTTTTCACTGTCAATGTATGAACAACAGGAGAATCTTTCATAAAATAAAATCATAAGTTTCAAACAACATGAGTACATGACAACAATTTTCATTTATGCATGCACCATCTCTTTAAATGTAGTGTTGTTTGTGTCGCCGTACCAAGAGTGCTTTGTTTTTAACATTCTACCCATCGCACATAAGAGATATCTAGTAAATCCTCAGATTATATGATGAGCACTACTGTGTGGTTGGTGTGAGCAGATTTTAAGTGTCAGGGAAGCAAAACTAGTGTGATTGTAAAACTGAAAGTTGCCATGAGCTGTTCTGAGCAGTTTGTTGTGGAACATTAGCACGTACGCTTTGGGTTTAGGCAGATGAGACAAAAACGCACAGCGACTGAAGCGTGTTATGTGAGCATGCACATCATGCCACTTGAGTACGACTCAAGCTGTTTACAAAATGATACCTGGAAATGGATGGTTAGATGAGCAGAAGGAAGGTGGAAAGATGAAGGGATAGGGTGGAAAGATGAACCAGGTAAGAAGGTAGAAGCACAGATTAAAAACGACCAGTGCTGGAGGGAGGAGTCCTGTTTTTTTTCTTGCTCTTTTTCGTTGGTGACTATCTTGCTAGTTCACTTGCACACTTTCACTCAAGTTTACATATTCTGGATCCAGCTATAGGGCAACATTCAGATGTCTGTACACCCCGTCTCCAACAAACACAAGCGGCCACATAGCGTCCGACACGCAAACAGAATTTTGCAACTATTATATATACCTTCTCATCTGAGGCCTGCAGAGTCTTCAGTGTCTGGTCAAGAGCTCTCAGCTCCTCCTCCATTTGCTTGACATGGCTGTTAGTTTAAGTGGGGAGGGGAAGGTATGTCAGGTCAAAAGGTCACACATGCCCAAACACAAATGAGAAGGGAGGGGACATATGAATTTAAGACAGATTTAAGCCAATGAAAGCACTCTAACACACTCTCTCTCACTCACACACACACACAAGGATTATGGTTATGATAGAGCATTCCTATTGTCATGCAAAATTAGGGATTTTCTCACGCTGATAGAACAATGAATGAGCTTTAATAGGACTAAATGGACACTAAAAATATGAGCTAAAGAGGACAGTATGTGTGGTCTGTACTGTAAATGTGTTCAAGGATTATGTGTATGTATATTTTGATTTTGAAACTGAGATTAACCTCTCAGCAAGCTCTGCTCTCTCCTCTGTACGCTCCAACTCTCCCTCAACGATCACCAGTTTACGTGCCACCTGTAACACACATCAATACTTCCTGGTTATGGAATATTTTATTTTACAAGAAACATTAATGTACTATTAATTCCAAATTGTCATCAATATATAAAGCTAAAACTATTAAAACGTGTTTTTATTCAATGAAATAAAGCTGAAAAATAATATTAGATGAAAAACTAATTTAAAAAAACAATGTTGCCTTAGCAACTAAAAAATAAAGCTAAACAGGATATTTTTTAAAATCATAACAATAGATCATGACCAAAATAAATAAGTAATCTAAAACTAAAATTAAAATAAAAGCTAATTCAAAATATTAATCAACACTATAACATTATGTAAATAATGCTTAAATAACACCGTTATATTACCTCCTCATACTTGCGGTCGGCCTCCTCAGCAATGTGCTTGGCCTCCTTGAGCTGGATCTCCTGGAGCTCCATCTTCTCCTCATCCTTCAGAGCCCTGTTCTCAATCACCTTCATCCCTCTATTCCACAGAGAGAGCAAATTAAAAGGAAGTAGGGCAAGTTAGGGTGGGATGAATGTAGAAATAACATTACTCTGAATGCGTATGTATGTTAAAGCACGCACCTCTCGCTCTCATCTGCGGCCTTCTCAGCTTCCTCCAGCTTCTGCAGGGCTGTGGCCAGTCTCTCCTGAGCACGATCCAACTCTTCCTCAACGAGCTGGATACGCCTGTTCAGAGAGGCCACCTCTGCCTCAGCCTACAAGGCAAACATGACAAAAACAACTTGAGATTAGAGCAGATACACTTTTCCACTGAAGTTCAGGGGCCACACAGGGAGTGAAGTGACATGAGATAAGGAAAAGAGGATGGGAAAACACTTGGATAATCTGGAAGGAACAAGACGACTTGCCGAAAACCATGGAGACTAAATTGGAAAATGGAACCAATGAGACGATGGAAAACCCTCATGTGGTGGAATCATTTAGGAGCTTCTGCTTGGGCAGAGTAGCACCTCTATATTTGCAAAGGGCAATAATTATGTGAGGAGTGAGTGTACACAATGACTAAAATTGTTTTAGCAAGGCGGCACTAATACTATAGCTCTAACTAAGGTTAGGTTATTTTTCAAATCCTCCTCCCAGACAACATTTCATTATGGAACTACGGACATGAATGATGCTTCATATCATTAAGAGGTATCTTTTCAGACTAATTTGCATTCTGATGTTCATCCAGTGCAGAAAAACATGAGCGAAAAACCCACAGATAAAAAGGAAATGGACATCTCTGGATCAAAATATTATGTAGCGACTGAATATTGATTCATATAACAAGCAGTTATTCACAAGATTATTGCAACTTCCTAGCCACGCCTTAGCAACCAGCCACAACACCCTAGCAACCATAAATATCATGGGAATGGGGGCAGTGTACTGGGGACCTTTGGGGGCCATATCTAGTTAATATGTAGCTAAACTTTGATACAGTTAGAGTAAATTTTTAAGATTTATTTAAAGATAAAAGTAACAACTACAAGGTTATCAGTTTCATTCTCACAGAAATATCTGAAACAACTACTAGTGTGGTGTCAGGATTCCTGAGGTGATGCTTGTTTGTAAGGGAAAGATCATACATTTCATTAATGACGTGTAACTTAAGGAGGGGCACTTCAGCAAGTGTACTGAGATAAATTCACATTTATTAAATTAATATTAAAGATCAACAACGTTTATACGGTTACATCATCGGTCTAAAAGGACTGAAAAAAGTTTCTCATTCATTGGCCCGAAAGCACAAAAGGTGGTTAACTGTCGCGCGGCTCGCGCCTCGTCAGCTGAGAAACAGTGCTCGTGCACGGCTTCCGGATATGACGACACCGCTAACAAACACTGGAGTTTCGCTCCTAATAAGGACTGAGGAATCTAAAGTCTGCGGGTGAGTTCATCTCACGCAATGCCAAAGAGACGAAAGGCATGGTTGAGTGATAAGCGACTTCAAGCAAAAAATTCTAACCAAGACGAAAGTCTTATTTAAACAAAACAAATAAAAGTTGCCAAAATGTTCAAATAGGTTGCTATGCCCAAGTGACATGCGTGAACAACTCAAAGTGCCGAAATGAGCACCTGATGACCCAGATGTTATGTGCTCGAATGATAACGCACAAATGACGTAAAAAGCACAATTTAAACACAGATTTACACCAATGAATGCTTATGTTTTTTTAAAAACAACCCAATATGAGTGATTCAGCGTAACTATTTAGTTACTTCCTTTAGGCCTCACCCGCAAAAATCCAACAATGTGAGACTAAGAGGATGAGCTAAAACCCATTTGAGGTTAGCACATCCAAGCACGCAATTTGACTTGTCACCGCACGATTTTTCTATTTCTATATGCCAATATATCTCGTTCCATGTTTTGCACTGACGATATGAACAATAAACCGAAGCAAAAATGAAAATCATCAATGAAGATGAGTCAATGTTGCGCATTAGCTTGTAGGTTTTGCAATAACTATCTAACGGCCCATATTTTCTTGGACTTTACGGTTTAGAATAAACATATTGCTGTCACAGGCAACTCCAAGAGCATACTCGATGTTTATTAGATATCGAAATAAGTTTTATAGTGATACAAACACATAGCCTACTTCTTCGTATTGGGCGTTGAATCTGGGTGTGAATGTAAAAGCACACGACCTCTACACAAACGCATGTGATACAATATAACGAGTGTACGGAGAAATGCGACGCTTTAACGTGAAGAAAAAAACATGTCTACGGATACAAAGATACACTTACCTGTTCCCTGGCACGCTTCTCTTCTTCGACCTGTCTCTGCAAAATCTCGGCTCTTTCTTCTGCCTCATCTGCCTGCTGTTGTAAAACTTTGATTTTTCTCTTAACTGCATCGATGCTGTTTGATCCGGCCATTTTTATGTATTACTTTAGGTGTAGTGTGGTCGAATAAACCAGACTCCAATCGAGCAGCGTAGTGGACCGAGCCGCGAAGAAGAGAAGGAGGAAAAAAAAAGTCCAAGGCACCAACGCCCCGCCAACAAGTCAAACGCAGAGCGAGTGGAAGTAACGCGAGGATCAGATGCTTCGCGCGCTTGTCTTTTTAATCGGAGCGGTGCTTTCTTTAATTCTGTTAGATACAAATAATAGCGTTGGTATATAAAAAAAAAAACAGCAACGAGGTGTATATCTCAGACAGAAGACGTTTAAAGTTGAATTTAGCTCGAGCAAGCGTTTTGATGTTCACGCAGTCGTTCGGTCTCTCATTCGAATTAATGAATGAATGAGTTTTAATTTCATGAAGTCTTTCTTTCCCTCCCCTTGCTTTCTCTTCACCCAATTTGTTCAGTTGCCTAAACTCTTCCTTTTTTCGGCCCACTTCCGGATTACCCCACCCTGTCCCCAACGGTTTAAGGGCTGAGAACGAGGCGTAACTGATCCTGAATCAGCGGCGGCGCAGAGTCAAGTCCCAGCGGAACGGGTTCACGGTTGATCTCCGGTCAGCAGTTTTTGCACGACCTGTGTAATTCTTACGGAAGTGCCACCCCTTGTTTTACACGTGTCCTGCCAGGTAGATGACGTCGTTGAGCGAATAAATCATTGGCATTCCAGACAGGCCACTCCTTAATCCAGGAATGTGCTTGTAGATTAATGGGAATCTTTTAGGCTATTGTGATCAATAGGATATTAGACATTTTCAGAGGCATACCCTAAATATGAGTAAATATGATTTTATTGGGTCCCCCATAGATCCTGAACAACATTCTGAGTCGTCCTCGGTCCTCCCTGATGACCAAAGGATCAGTGAAGCTACTTGCTGCTCAGGCAAGTTTATTATAAAAATACAAAAACATTATTGCTAACTTTCACAAATTATATTCTCTAAGGCTATATCAAATCATGATATTGTAATTATCCTTTGTTTATATCATATATCTCGGAATAACCTTTTTATTGATCCATCATTTTGCAATGACTGTTTCACTGAGTTTATTGGTGCCTATGGCAAATTAAAACTAATTAAAATAAGTTACCTTAAATGCTTTCCCCCGGTTTCACAGACCAGGCTTAAGCTAGTCCCAGACTAAAATGCATGTTTGAGCTGTTTTAACTGAAAGCAACGTGCACTGACATATCATAAAGGGCTTCCGAAGCAAAGCAATGCATTTGTGTAAGAAAAATATCCATATTTAAAAAACGTTATGAACTAAAATAACTAGCTTACGGCAGACGGCCTACGCAAATTGACTTAAGCCAAAAGAGTAACCCCAGCAATGTATTGGTAGCTGAAGCTTTGACGCCTCTCGCGGTTCGAACAACTAGGGCTGGGCAACAAACTCAAACTCGGAATATTCCGATATTTGGTCTTAGACTTCTAATTCATGACCAATGTTTTATTTTGCTCTAATCCTCTGCACTTCCGCGTTCGTCAATACGTCATGAGTCGGGTCAGGGGTTAATCTTTCGCCTTAAATCAATGCTTACGACCGTCTTTCAGAAGCTAGTTATTTTAGTTTATAAAGTTTTAAATATGGATTATTTATTTTTATTTTTTTACGAAACACATTGCTTCTTTTAAGAAGGCCTTTATTAACCTCCGGAGCATTATAAAGCTTGGAAGAGCCAGGACATTTTTAAATATATCTCTGATTGTATTCGTCTGAAAGAAGAATGTCACATACGGGATGGCTTGAGGCGAATACATCATGGGGTAATTTTCATTTTTGGGTGAACTATCCCTTTAAATGCTTTAATTAAACTAAAGACTAATCCTGGCTTAATCTAAACCATGTCTGTGGAACCGGGCACTTATATTATTATATTATATATCAAAATGATTGTAAACACAAACAGTTAATTAATTATTATGACATTTATTAATTCATTATTACATGTTGGTAAGAATGATTTATTTTGGTCTCATGGGTCACTTCAGAATCAGGTAACTTATATCTGAGTGTTGTAAATCATTTTCTTGTCATGTTATTCCATTGACGGCTTCGCAGTAAGTGCTCTTGCGTGAAGAAACTCTGATTCAGTGTTCCACGCTGAGTGAGTTGTGTTGAGTCAATTAATATGAATCTTTTGCATAACATTTTTCACGGAGTACCTAATGAATTTGAGAGATTTGATAATTGTGTAATTGTATTTTTCGGTTAAATGAAATAGTCTTTAATAGTAGACATTGTGAGTTGGATTTAAGACTTTAGGAGATTTAGGAGGAATCGCATGAGGTCATAAAAAGAATCGAGTGAACAAACTGAATTCACAGGCCTGGGCAAACTCCAACAAGACTATAGTAATACTGTCTGTTCTCTTTCTGTGGTGTAGAATGTGCAATCTTTCTGGCATCCGTAACTATGTCCTAAACACTGTTCAAAGTTAAAAGCCTACGGGTATGGTTTCTATTCACTGATATTACAGTTCTTACCACAAAGACTTTTTATATTGGAAGACCTTAAATGGTTTAACCTCAAAGCAATTTTAAAGGTAAAGAAATGTGACTGATCCTGAATTATCCTGCTAGAGACGAGCACTGCAGAATCATGTTGCGTCATCATTTCCTGTCTCACCCTTCCTGACTCCCTTCACCAGCGTGGAACATGTTCCAAACTTCACTTGGGACAGGCTCTTGTATTATATGTTGCCATCAACTCACCAGATGATGGCGCCAGATGATCTAGGTAGACTTAATTGTCACAACATCAGTTGTGGTGGAGCCCCACTCATAGAATGATATATTTTTCTCAGCTTTAAATTATATAATATATATATAAACTTTTTTCTACTTTAATATATTTTAAAATGTAATTTATTTATGTGAGGGCAAAGCTGAATTTTTAGCATCATTACTCCAGTCTTCAATGTCACGAACCTTCTGAAATCATTCTAATATGCTGATTTGCTGCTCATGAAACATTTCAGTTGTGCTCATTTAATGAGCCCTTTTATGCAGTTTTAAAGGCTACTAATTTTGAGTTCTCCTACATGCATTTAAGATAAAAAAAACACCTTAATTTTCTTATAATATACATTGCACATCACCTAATTTGTTGAAGAGTCTGAAAACAGTTATATTAGTTCGAAGATTCAATCTCTCTAAACCCCTCCTTCCCGAGAGCATTCTTCTGCTCCTATTGGTCAGATGGCACAGCCTGTTGTGATTGGTCTACTGCTTTCAGCATAATGCCAGAAACGGATATTCATTAGCATATCTGATGTTCAGCTCCATGAGGCTTCCTCAGCGCTTAATATACAGTAGCTGGGTTTCCATTCAAACGTGAAGTGAATCTTTTCAAAGTTTGCAACAAAAAAACTATTTACTTTCTTTATATTCCTGGCTCATCTGCTTTTCTGCACATCATAGTATGCTTCATTAGTATTGTGTTGACGGAGTTTGGTCTTTTAATATCACTTTCTTAGAACATCAAGCCATGTATAGCACTTTAGAATGTCCCCATCGTGGGAAACAGACAGTTATAATGTTTGTTACGTCAGAATGTATTCGGCAAATGTGTTTCCATCTCCCTTTATTCTCCAATAACTCTTTTTTGCACAAGTCACCTCAAGCGGCGTAAAAACTTTTTGTGAATTAAGGGATTGTTTTTGCTAAATTTGGCATTTTCATCACTCGTTTCTTATGCGGTAATTCAAAATCAGGTACTGCATTAAAGATAGAAATGATGTTTATCCTTATCAATTCGAGTCCTCCTCCTTTTAAAGTGCATTAAAGTGGATTCGCAGTGCAGACATGTTGACGACACTAACCAAACTCTTCCAGGCCTCAGCTACAACTACCGTTTGAGGGCGGAACATTGTCCTTGGGCAAGCCAATGAAGACCATAAGCTGACATTATGCAAATGTGTTCCATTGTTATATGCAACAGGAAGTGAGACTGGAATTGCTGACGATTCGTTTCGGCAGTTCAGAATCAATTCTTTCATTTAGGAGAAATTTTTTTTTTTTGTTATACACTTTGATCTTAAAAACTTTGCCCACAAATATATTGCATTCACAAACAGATATATTACACTGCATGAAAGGTCATATTTGAAAAAAATATATAATTGGGGCACTTTAATATTTTTGTGGAAAACGTAATACATTTTTTAGGATTCTTTGGTGAGTATAAATAAAAAAAACTCTTGCTGAGACCAAGGATTACATGTGTCTGTCTGTCTGGTCTAATGGTAAACTGCAGCTTATGTCTCTAATGGCCTGTTGACATTATAGGTTATAGGTGAAGAGGAGCATGGCTTGACATTCTGATCTCCAACACTTGCATAAACACATGCTCTCTTACATCAACATGGTAAGACACACTCACCCACCTGCAGCTGCTAACATACTTAAGCATTTGGAAGACTATGACAACCTTCTTACTATTTCAGTTCTCTGTTTTGTGCAAAGGTTGCACCCATCCTCAACCTCTCACGTTTCCATCATAACTGCCCAAAACACTGTTGGTCTGCTTGCTCAGAGCTCTATTTAAAGGATCCACCCCCAGATTCGAACTCACACTGCATGACGACGAGTGACTAATTTGACTAAATTACCACTAAATCTATCCTAAATCCTAAATGCCAAACTCTTTTTTTAACTGTGTGGGGTACCAAGGTAAGTGATAGGGTTCGTGGTGGTAAAGATTTGACTCAAGGTTGAGATGAAAATAGATTTCAGAGCGACAGCTGTAATGGAGGCAACCCACACTCATTCTCTGTTTGGAGCTACTGTTCTCCTTCTGCTCTCTGATTAGAGGATGCCAGATTCAAAACAATAAATTCTCTCATTACAACCTTATATTACAGCGTTTCACCCTATGGTACTGACATGAAATGTGCAGGTATTTTTCTGCTCTCCTTCTGTCTCTAAGGTCAGAGATGGTCTCGCAGCCTGCCAGTGTTCAGTTGGTGTAGATAGTCAGAATACTGCCAGAAAAGTGACAAAAACCTCAGCTAATAGACCAGCATGACTACTTTAGGCTGACATGTTTCCCCACTATGTTAGTCTTTCATTCTAGATTTTAAAAAAGAATACAGTATCTTTCTCTCTTTCACACACACACACACACACACATAACCTTCAAAGCCTGTGGTATTCAGTCCATGAGGAACATCTTATGAAGGCCAAACTTTATGACAACAGGTGTGTCTGCTAAATCCAGAGCCCAGAACAAAGGGACAACGACAGGTAATAATAGACATAGACATACTTGCTGTAACAGGGTTGACTTGTGACGGCAACAGCCTTAGTTTAGCTGTCAAAGAGGGAGTCAAGTAACACAATGGCGATTAACAATAATTTGCGTTTTTCTCATTTGAAAGTTCTCCTTTAGTTATTGAGGTAAGTTATGTGAGGTGTAGCTATACACACGAAAGCATTAGCAAATAGTTTGTAATCTAATTTGTAGGCCTAAAAACAAAAAAAATAAAAAGAAATTTTTTTTTTTTCAAAAACACTCCAAACCTAACTAATGTAAGTCTAATAAAGCTTTTAAACTCTTGCCTGGAATGTTCCCCTCACAAACACTGATTTACAGCCCTGCTGCTAAATCAGTAGTCTCAAGGTAGTAATTTGTGCCTGTAGGCACAAGTATAAGAATTGTATCACCATCACTTTTTGTCACCTTGTGCGAGTTATGGATGGGTTAGCATTGACAACCAAGAACGATTCAGGACGATCTGGTTCCATAAAAATAAAACAAATCACCAGAACTGTATGACGTTCGTTTAACAGTTCTTAAAAATGCATTTGTCCCCGGATGTAGACGGAAAACCACATAAAAATATTCTGACATAGATTCCAAAGCTAATATTTAGTGGCGCAACAATTTCGCTACTGAATACAGAAACAATGCCACGTGTGGCGTCCAATTCTCAAATGAATGACTCACATCAGCACGTTATTGTGAATCAAGATTCTCGAACGGACGATTCTTATGAAACGGTTCTTTTTGGTGAATCAACAACATACAGCGAGACCAGTGTATTGTTCCCGAACAAATTATTCTTATGAACCGGTTCTTTTTAGTGAATCAGCAACATGCGGCGTGACCTCTGTAGGTCTTTTGTGATCGAAGGGTTCTTATGAGCAGGATCGTGTTAGTAAATTAACAAGTGTAGTTAGATTCCTAATGAATGACTCTCATAAGCCGGTTCTTTTTAGTGAGTCATCAACATGTAATGCTACCAGTGTGGTTCGATTGCGAATGAATGGCTCTCATGAGCCGGTAGCCGGTCCTTTTTAGTGGATAAACAACTTGCATGACCAGTGTTCCAATTCTGAACAAATTACTCTCATGAGCCAGTTATTTTTAGACTTCAATCAGTGTAATTACTGACTAGACTGGTTGTTCAAAAATATACACATTACGTGTTTTGGCAATAGTCATTTTTTTTAAGAGATTGTTTTCTTTGTTTAGTATGCAACAGATGTTTAACATTCAAAGATACAAGTTATTTTAATGCATTTATGCCACCTCTAAAAACTTTTTGCAATAATTGTTTTAAATGCACATTTGTGCAATGCATATAATGCTAGTGTATGTATGAGTACGTTTAAGGGGAGATGCTACAGCCGGGCTAGTTGACATCACAGTCAAAAAAAGGGTAGTGACAGTGTCAGCTGTGGAGGAGTGAATGGAGAGAATGAGAGGAATGGAGGGATGGGCCAACAAGAATCCCGGGATGAAGTTTTAAGAGTTGCATTTGTGTTTGCGTGTGTGATTTGGTGCTAAATTGTGCTCGTCAATCACTCACATCCGCAGCCTTCTTCTCAGATATCTCCAGTTTCTCCTGGGCGTCCTTCAGGGCCTCTGAGTATTTATCCAACTCATCTTCAGTTCCCTTCAGTTTCTTCTGCATCTGAATCAGCTCATCCTCATGCTGGGAGAAAGAGACAAAGGAATATGAGAGTGGAAGCGATGGAAAGGGAGGGAGGGGTGAAATACCATCATATGGAAGCATCCATTATAATACATCTTCACACAAGCACTCGTCACTTTCGGTGTCTTTTTGCACACCTTCTTCTGGTGATAAGCTAAGATGTCCTAATGTAAATATAATTACCCTCACAGGCAACCCAAACCTTTCACACATCCTCAGCCCTACCCACAACTCCCTTCTCCATCTCTTGCTAAGACTCTGTTTATCCACCCTGCATTCTTCCAGTGGCAGATCACAGCCTTGGACTTCTCAGACTTCTCAGTGCGGTTGGCACTCTATTTCCAAGAGGGGTATTTGGACAGTTGTCAGCATTGGCCAGGTGCATTATATTCTTAACACATTTAAAATTTGTGATTGTGTATTTTGCTAATCTTTGGCTTTAATTAATTGCATTTGGTTTGGTCCTGAATGAAAATGGTTAGAAGTGGGTCTATGATACTCTAAGTTTCAACAGTGTTTCTTTCAACAGATCATTAGCACCACAACCCCCATAAAATTTAAATTAGAGGCTAAACAATATAGGGTTTCAATGACCAATTGTTAAAGGGATAGTTCACCCAAAAAATGAAAATTCCAAACCTGTATGAATTTTAACACAAAAGAAGATATCTTGAAGAATGTTGGTAGCCAAACAGTTTACGGTCCCCATTGACTGATGTAGTATTTTTTCACCACACTTTTGAAGTCAATGGCTACCACCAATTGTTCGGTGACCAAAATTCTTTAAAATATCTTCTTTTGTGTTTGACAGAAGTAAGGAACTCATACAGGTTTGGACAACTTACAGTAAATGAATTTTCAGAATTTTCATTTTTGGATGGATCCCTTTAAATTATGAAATATTCAACTCTCTAAAAATCTGCACTCAAATAAAACCTCTCAAACCCATTCCGTTTGGTCAGTTTTTGTAATCACGACCTTTGACCTTTCCACCTCACCTGTTGTTGCTAATTTTATTATTATTTTAGAATTCTTCTTTTCCCATTATTATACATCACATATTGTACAATAAAAAATTATGCGACTAAATGTAATCTATACACTATGAGTCCAAAAGGCACACTTTATAATATTATAATTAGTAGCGTAATTAAAACTAGAAAATTAAAGGGAATTATGTTGAGAAAAATGCCAAACAAATCATAATTATATTTGTATGTATATAAAAATAACAAAAGTATTTATCACTACTTTGACCTTTCCACTTCCACCTAACCTGTTTGCTTCTGTCCTCTGCTCCTTTCCTGTCGGTCTCCGCCTGCTCGGCCTGGTCCAGAGCGTTCTCCTTATCCAGCTTGAGCATCAGCATCTTCTTCTTGATGGCCTCCATTTTGGTGTCGGTGAGTAGGGCTCACGGTACGACAAAACGAAAGTGGCAGTGCAGTAGATGAGGGCTAGTGGTTCAGGAACAGGAGCTGGTCAAGCGAGGAACGTGGAGAGAAGACGAGAGAGAGAGAGGGAGTATAGTGGAGAGAGACCAAACTCAGCAAGTGATAGTGGGAGGGCATTTATATCTGGGGGCATCAGACCCCGCCCATTTCTCATTAAACCCCACCCACTCACTCATTATAGCTCACCTAATACAGTCATAGGTCCCGTTTGGTGTCTGATGAGGCGACATTTGATGTTACGTTGGATTTCAGGACCATATCATCTCTAAAATTTAGTTTAACATCTACATTCACTTATATATTCCTACTTTTCATTTACATCTATTGTTTTTATTCTGCTTTTCTGTTACTAGATCATTCCATTGTGGAAGAAAGAGCTGGAAGATATGACAAAGACAAAAAGAATGGACACCAATGGACAGAGCTGAGGTTCAGCTATAATAAGACAAAGCCGCTGTGTTTGTGACAGGCACAGGTGTCTCTCTCTGTGTGTGTGTGTGTGTGTGTGTTACGTTACATTGCTAGCATCCCCAGCTGCACCGTTCCCTTTATGGCTCGTCTGTCTCCACAATGATCACTTTACAGCCTTTTTCCTAATGTGAGACACTGTTCTATCATTAACTTGCCAGGCCACGTATAACAAGGCTTTGGGGAAGCACACTTGATGTGGCAAGATTCCCACCAGTGCTTTGGTATGCAACATTCCCAAACACACATACATCTAGATGATTTATCTCTCTATATCTGTATTCATAGAGGAATTGATAATATTATTTTAAAATTGTATTACTAACATTGTATTATTGGTAACACTTTACAATGAGGTTTCATTTGTTAACATTATATAACCATGAGAAACACATTGTTACTGTATTTGTTCATCATTGTTAACGTCAGTTAGTAAAAATCCAGCTGTTCATTGTTTGTTCATGTTAGTTCACACTGCATTAGCTATTGTTAACAAATACAACGTTTAATTTTAATAATGTATTAAATGTTGAAATTAACATTAACAAAGATTAATAATAAGTGCTGTAATAGTGCAGTTCATTGGTTCATGCTAACTTATAGTTAACTGATATTAACTTGAAACTGTATTGTAAAGTGTTACCGTATTATTTATTGTGTTATCCCACTATTGTACATCACACATTATGGCTATATAAATCATGTGATTTATTATAATTTCTACACACATAATTTATCAGTTAAAAAGAAACCTTCTTTATAATAACAATTTTACACATTTTACAATAAGTAAAGTCATTCAAACTATGAAATAACAAACATGAAAGTAATATGGGTATTATGTTGGGATCAAATAATGCGAAACAAATTCAAATTATATTTTATCAAAGCGGCCACGCATGTAGATTTAATATTTTAATGTATATAAAAATAATAAGAAATTAATAAATGCAAGTTTTAAAAAAATGACACTGGAAAAACCTTAACTTGCATTAAAAAATGAACCTTAATATCAAAATAAACCCAATTTTGACTACAAAGCAGTGATATTCTCATAAAGCAGTGAGGTTTTCTTCCTGCCTTAAGATTAGTGATATAGGAATATAAAAAAGCAAGTGATTATCATTAAAAATTAATTTATGTGCGTCTTAAACTGTGTGTGTGCTCCACTAAGCGCTCGCTGATGTGAAGGGACAATGATGGTGTCAGGTTATGGGTGACCAGGCTATTTTTAGTCAGGCGGCCAGGCTAAAGTTAAAACTCGTTTAAGAATAAATAACACATGTAATGTAGGCCTGTCTGTATTCAGACTTATCATACAATGGCATTGAGAAAGATGTGTTGTTCAAACAGTATGTTGCAAGTCAAACCTTTATGATAAATCTAGGCTCTTAAATGTAGGCCTATCACACAATTCCTGAGGTAAAGGCAGTTCATTGTAAGGAGAAAGTAACTCTTGCACTGTAATAGTTAGTCAATGTACCACTTTCTTTTACGTGTTCCCTTGTTTCCGATAGATAGAATCGTTCTTCTAATACACTCTTTTGGTTTAGGACAGTGAAGTGATGGATGAGGTAGTGTGTGTGAATGCAAGCTATGCTGCCTGTACAAGCAAGCTATTAATACTCGTCTCTTGGCTGACATTGTTTTATGGATTAGCAAGGGACAAAGATCTGGATTTAGATGTATCTTAAATGCAAATGCTATTTATGATCATCATTATTGTTATTTTTAAAAAAGGATAGAAAACGTACAGAAATCTGTTTGGATGCGATCATGGAAATATTAAACTGAGCTTTGGAACACTCCGTTTTGATTGGTCAATCGCGGTACAAACCCCGCCCCACAACCGATTTAAAGATCTCATACAAACTCTCTCATGGCAATTAGCAACTAGTTTATATTTTGGCGTATTTATTGTGAATTCATAATAGTTAGGCTATTCATACTTTTTTGAACAATTCGTTTAGATTTAAGGTTGGACTTTCATGTTTTGTATTTTTCACAAGTAGCTAATGCTCTGCTTTTTCAGCAGATTCAGTATCCCCCTCAAAATGAATAAAAACAGTGAAATGCAAACTTAAATGATATTAAACCTGCAATAATTAAATATGTTAACACAAAAAAATACTTAATGTAATCTCACTTTATTAACGATGTCTTTGCAGCTGACCTACAATAATCCAATTCAACCACAGTAATAAGGAAAAAATAACTTTAGATAAACCATATTTTTTTTATTGCTGAAGTAAGAGTGTTGAACTTTCTTCTCCTGCAATCCAGAATGGCAGCACAATTGAAAGGTTTGTTTGAGCTCGCCTTACTATACAGGCATGAATTTGCATTTGCGTCATCCTGAGGTTTTTCACTTTTGGGGCCAGATTCACCTGCAATATGGCAGGTGGATCGTGCCACGGATTACCGAAGGACACCGTCGTTTACTTTTACGTGAGAGAACGTACTTCACCACCACAATAAATTAATATCTTACCCTCATGTTTTTTTTTTCTAGTTTTTCTTATCAGTTAACTTTTTTTCCTTTACGTCCCTGTGATCTGATGACATTGAATATATTCTTGATACATGTTATATTGTATACAAAGTTTTATGTCATTAATGTAATCTCTGTACTGTTGTTTTTAATTCACTCACTTTCTCCTGCAGATAAAGGAATATGTGCAAATAATACACCATCAGAGTTGCAATTTTATTTCATTTTCCTAGGTGTATGACATTCTTCTTTCAGACGAATACATTTAGAGTTAAAAAAAAAATGTCCTGGCTCTTCCAAGTGCATCCATCCATTATTAAAGTGCACCACACGGCTCCCGGGGGTTAATAAAGGCCTTCTGAAGCAAATCGATGTTTTTGTAAGAAAAATATCCATATTTAACACGTTATAAAAGTAAAATATCTAGCCTCCGGCAGACCACCTTCCATAGTTAGAAAGCCTTTATTAGAAAGCATCAGAACATGCAAACTCAGAGAGAGGGTTTAAAGTTTTATTTCAAAACCTCAAACATCAATTTGCATATTTAGAAATATATTGATGCATTCTCCTGTGTTGTTGGTGTGGTTACAAATCAGTTCAACAGCACAAGTTTCGTCCACATTCCCAAATGCACGTTATTGTAGAGATTTTTTTTTTATTATACAAGGACCGTAAATGGTTTTGCCACAAACTGAACTCAGTTGAACAGATCAGAGGGTTAAAGCAAAATGAATCTTTATGTTGTCCCAAACATTAACTTCTTTTTCTTTCTTCTTTGAAACAAAAACTACATGGAGACTTATGGAAGACTTGTCCATGTCCCTCAAAAATATGATTTTTGGGATTCAAGATAAACACAATGGCTCATTTGAGAGAAATGTGTGTATTTTCCCATTGTCTTTTTCTTGTTTTGTTTCTATTGATTCTTTAACTTTCATTACTAAAAACTAATTCTTCACAAACAACTCTTCAGAGCCCCCAGGAGGAATTGAAAAGTTTTATATTGTTTTCTACTGACCTGTGGGCTCCATATCCACTATATTGACAAAAGTTTTGGGAAGTCTGCCTTCACATGCACATTAACTTTAAAGTGTCATGAAAAGTGTCATGTTTTAGCCTGGTCGTTCACACCTCAGAGTTGCAAAAAGTCTCTGAAAATGGGCCTGTAAAGCTGTGGAAAAATTGGAGTGTAGAAGGGGGAAGAAGGTAGACAACAATCAATAAAACACAGACCTACAACGCTCATTATACAGACACATGAATATTCATATACGACCACGGAGAGAAAAAAAAACTGCCAAAAGGAGAGAGAAACAGAGTAGAACATTTAAAAGGTCTAAAAATATATTCAGTACACTAGTCTTTAAACAAATGACACACATCAGTTTAACACAGAAAGAATCATTGTCTTTTGTGTATCAGAATAATCCATTGTGTCTTCACGTTCATGATCAGACATACAGCTGTATCAGTGTCCTTATTTGCACATATATTTAATCTGAAGAAGACGTGATTAAATATGGATGCATACACGGTGCTGGTCCATGTTTAGAGCATTAGAGTATATGAAATATGTCCACAAAACTGGAAATGCGTTCACTCCGGTCTGTATCTAATCCATATGACCCACATGGTGAGCGTTGTTAATGCAATCTCCACTGTAATGCAATCTCATGCGTAATACGGTGCAGTGATTGGGTTAAAAGAGCTCATGAATAAATGCAGAGGACCGGCTGATGTAGAATCGTGCCTGCAGCCAGTCAGACACTCCAAAGGCACACTTCTACCTCACATTCTGTGACGTTGCTCCGACTTGCTTTTCAACCCAAAACAACAAAATTGCTCAAAAAAAAAAAGAAAAAAAGAAAAATAACCATTTTCCATGTATTGGTACTTTTAGTGTTTTCAGGGATGTGCAGCCTGTACATATCTGTGCACGTCAAAATGTGTTTTGGGGTTTCATGATCCTTTAAATGACATCCCATTCTTAATCCGTAGGGTTTAATATGGAGTTGGCCCACCCTTTGCGGCTATAACAGCTTCAACTCTTCTGGGAAGGCTTTCCACAAGGTTTAGGAGCGTGTTTATGGGAATTTGAGACCATTCTTCTAGAAGCGCATTTGTGAGGTCAGCCACTGATGTTGGACGAGAAGGCCTGGCTCGCAGTCTCCGCTCTAATTCATTCCAAAGGTGTTCTATCGGGTTGAGGTCAGGACTCTGTGCAGGCCAGTCAAGTTCCTCCACACCAAACTCGCTCATCCATGTCTTTATGGACCTTGCATTATCCACTGGTGCGCTGTCATGTTGGAACAGGAAGGGGCCATCCCCGAACTGTTCCCACAAAGTTGGGAGCATGAAATTGTCCAAAATGTCTTGGTATGCTGAAGCATCAAGAGTTCCTTTCACTGGAACTAAGGGGCCAAGTCCAAGCCCTGAAAAACAAGCCCACACCATAATCCCCCCTTCACCAAACTTTTCACTTGGCTCTGTGCAGTCAGGCAAGTACCGGTCTCCTGGCAACCGCCAAATCCAGGTCCGTTCATCGGACTGCCAGACAGAGAAGCATGATGTGTCACTCCAGAGAACACGTTTCCACTGCTCTGGAGTCCAGTGGCGGCGTGCTTTACACCACTGCATCCGATGCTTTGCATAGCACTTGGTGATGTAAGGCTTGGATGCAGCTGCTCGGCCATGGAAACCCATTCCATGAAGCTCTCTACGCACTGTTCTTGAGCTAATTTGAAGGCCGCACAAAGTTTGGAGGTCTGTAGCTATTGACTCTGCAGAAAGTTGGCGACTAATGCGCACTGTGCGCCTCAGCATGCACTGACCCCGCTCTGTGATTTTACGCGGCCTACCACTTCGTGGCTGAGTTGCTATTGTTCCCAATTGCTTCCACTTTGTTATAATACCATTAACAGTTGACCGTGGAATATTTAGAAGTGAGGAAATTTCACGAATGGACTTATTGCACTGGTGGCAACCTATCACGATACCACGCTTGAATTCACTGAGCTCCTGAGAGCGACCCATACTTTTACAAATGTTTGTAGAAGCGTCTGCATGCCTAGGTGCTTGATTTTATACACCTTTGGCCATGGAAGTGATTGGAACACCTAAATTCAATGATTTGGAGGGGTGTCCCAATACTTTTGGCAATGTAGTGTAGCTTTGATAATATATGTGGATAAACATTACATTGTCTTTTAATTCAGAATCCTAGCTATATATGTGTAAAGGCAAATTCACACCACACAGACAAACAGCAAAAAAAACACGTTTGTTCTGCACCAGAAATGACAGACACAGCAGATAGAGCAATCCTCCTCCAAATCTCCAGTAATCAGCTGGATCCTTAAAGAAAGAAAGAAAAATAGACATAAGTCACCTGAAAAGTCCTTAAAAAGGGAGGATTTGTTTTTGTACATTTCCTTTAAACACCATTTGACATTGAGACATTCTGGCTATATGAAGACAGAGTACTCTCAGCTTTGAGATGGGAGTTATGAGGATTCACAATAATGGACACTTTTATCCAGTTGTATCATAGCAAGGTAAACACATTTGTACAGAGAAAAATGTTAGTTCCAACTAATATTTTTATTAATTGCAGCATTTTACACTGATTTTCTATCAAACTTGATGCGATCATGTCCAATGTTCCTTGGTTACAAACATTATTCAAAACATTGTTTCATAGAAGTCCTATGATTTTTTTAAAAGACATGAGAGTGTTTTCATTTTGAGTGAGCTATGCTAACTCTAGAAGGTATGTTTGAACCAGATTGGTGCCTTGGTGCAGTTTGCATGCTTTGCCTGTGTTCGTATTTCTTAACACATAAGGGTACAGTATCATTTAGAGTATTAATGTTAGATAGAATGTTAGATATGACATGAATACTCACTACCTCTGAAGATAATGTGGCAGAAGATTTTCATTCCAAAAACTTCTGGATCATGAGGGGGTGGGGGGATACACACATATACACAATAATATTAATTTGTTTTATGAAACATTAATATTAATTATTGGCTTACTAAAGAGAGACATAGCCTAAGCTTGCAAAAATGTACTCACAAGCTCCATACAAAAACTTCACAGTGGATCCAAAATCCTGGTTTGCCTAGTATTCTTCAGAGTCCAAGAATGGTGGTTTCATGTTCTCTCTGTCGAACAAGTGTACATGGCAGCGTTCTTATATTACTCATTCAAAAGATCCTTTACCTAAAACTAGCTGACAGTAGGGATGGGCGATATGACCATATTATTCCACATATATGAGAAATTATTTCACAATAACAATATAGTTATTTTATTTTTATAAATATTTTATTTAACATGAATTAAGAAATACTACTGGATAATATTGCTTAGTCTTCAATGTATGAAATTCTATTAATTAATATCAATTGATTCTTAAAGACAAAAGGTTTTCTCTTAGTCTTTTGTTGTTTGATTAAAATTATGACAGATGGCAGTTTATTGGGCTCCCTTTAAGAATGAATTTACAGAATGACACGTATCCGGGTTTCACCTTACTGTTTAACTTTACTTCAGACATACATTGTATCCAGGAAGTATTCACAGCACTTCACTTTTTCTACATTTTGTTATGTTACAGCCTTATTCCAAAATGTATTAATGTATTATTACTCAAAATGTTCTACAAACAATACCCTATAATGACAATGTGAAAGAAGTTTGAAATCTTAGCAAATTTATAAAAAATAAATAAATATTCAGAACATATTCACAGCCTTTGGCATGACACTCAAAATTGAGCTCAGGTGCATCCTGTTTCCACTGATCATCCTTGAGATGTTTCTACAACTTGATTAGAGTCCACCTTTGGTAAATAATGTCAGTTGAATGGACATTATTTGGAAAGGCACATACATGGTCCATAAATAAGGTCCTACAGTTAACAGTGCATGTCAGAGCACAAACCAAGCCATGAAGTCCAAGGAATTGTCTGTAGACCACCGAAACAGGATTGTATCGTGGCACAGATCTGGGGAAGCGAAGGGTACAGAAAAAATTCTGCAGCATTGAAGGTCCCAATGAGCACAGTGGCCTCCATCCTCCATAAATGGAAGAAGATTGGAACCACCAGGACTCTTCCTAGAGCTGGCCGCCCAGCCAAACTAAGCGATCGTGGGAGAAGGACCTTAGTCAGGGAGGTGACCAAGAACCCAATGGTCACTCTGACAGAGCTTCAGTGTTTGTCTGTGGAGAGAGGAGAACCTTCCAGAAGAACAACTATCTCTGCAGCACTCAACCAATCAGGCCTGTATGGTAGAGTGGCCAGATGGAAGCCACTCCTCAGTAAAAGGCACATGACAGCCTGCCTAGAGTTTGCCAAAAGATACTTGAAGGACTTTCAGACCATGAGAAACTAAATTATCTGGTCTGATGAAACAAAGATCGAACTCTAATGGCTAACGTCATGTCTGGAGGAAACAAGGCCCTGCTCATTTCCTGGCCAATACCATCATTACAGTGAAGCATAGTGGTGGCAGCATCATGCTGTGGGGATGTTTTTCAGCAGCAGGAACCGGGAGACTAGTCGGGATCGAGAGAAAGATGAATGCAGCAATGTACAGAGATAAAAACCTTCTCAAGGGCTCTGGACCTCAGACTGAAATGAAGGTTCATCTTCCAACAGGACAATGACCCTAAGCACACAGCCAAGATAACAAAGGAGTCAACTCTGTGAATGTCCTTGAGAGGCTCAGCCAGAGCCCAGACTTGAACCCGATTGAACATCAGCCTCTTACATGTCTTCATCTGGAGAGATTGCAGAATTCAAGCGCCACAAGATGTTTTATAAACAAAGTTTGGGAGGAGCACTATCTAATCAGCTCAAGAGGATACATTCAGTATACACAGCCGACTCACCTAGTTACCTCAACAGTTTTCTGCATCCCTCATTCCACCACCCCGACTCTTCACTCTCAGCCCAGCCAGGGATACGGGGGAGTACTCTGGGTTCGGGCTAAATTCCGAGCTTAGAGCCCTCGATCCACTTGGACAAACAGGCTTATATTACTCTATCCAATCATTTGTAAGGGTGAACTTGGGAAACAACTGCCACAGGTAGTAATAAGACATTTTTGTAATTTTTGCCTTTTTATGATGATAGACAATGAGTAGACATGAACCTAAGTGGAAGAGAGAAAGGGGAGAAAAGTCTGCAACAGCCATTATGTTTGTGATTTGGTCTTAGTGTCTTAAGTGTTCTCTTGGCTACTTCTAATGTTTCACAGATTTAGGAGATAGTTTTAATTCTAAAATGCTTTGTGAAATACTCCTAGAGCAAAAATTAGGACTGACACACCAATTATTTTTAAGAGTATAAATTTGACAAGCTACTTTTAGCCTTAAGATGTTTTGTGAATAGGGCCCTGAAAATGGCTGTGCACCAACGCTCCCCTTCCAACTTGGTGGAGCTTGAGAGGTCTTGCAAAGAAGAATGAGAGAAACTGCCTAAAAATAGGTGTGCCAAGCTTGTAGCATCATACTCAAAAAGACTCAAGGCTGTAATTGGTGCCAAAGGTGAGCAAAGGCTTTAAATACTTATGCACATGATTTTTTTCATCTTCTGTTTTTTATTTTTAATAAATTTGCAAAGATTTCAAACAAACTTCTTTCACGTTGTCATTATGGGGTATTGTTTGTAGAATTTTGAGGAAAATAATGAATTTAATCAATTTTGGAAAACGGCTGTAACATAAAATGTGTAAAAATTGAAGCGCTAATTTAGGAAATATTAATCAGAAAAAGAATTGTGGGACAGCTTGTCTGACAGGACTGAATGGCTATTGACAAATGCTTTATGACAAAGCCCATGGGTTTGTACACAGGGCAGGGCATTTGTCCTGTATGCAAAATTTTAGTAGGCCTATCCATAAAAAAGATTGGTACAGTAAAATGTTAGCTCATACAGCAACAATCTTTAACATGCAGTCAAGCCAGTCGCGGTTAGACGTGGCCAAGAACTAGGGCTGTCAACGAATATTCTAAATTCAAAAATATATTTGAATAGTTTAAAAAAAAAACGAATTTCGAAGGTGAAAGTTAATATTCGAATAAAAATAAAAATGTGGGTAAAAAACGCCCACGGTAACAGAGGCGTGGCTGTCTGCTTTGCCAGTGGGCGTGCTAGCTCAAAGCCTTGTTAATACTTTCGAGCCTCCGCTGACTGCGCACGCTCCTCCACGCTCGTCGTTGTGTACAACTAAATTAACGATCTCTTAAATATTTCCTAATTTCACTAAACATTATAGTTTCGTGATTTTTTTAATTAAACATGGATCTTTATTTAAAAGGGCTTATTTCTGCTTTTGCAGGCTCATAAGCACCTCATTTGTATGCGCAAACTGGGTGCTGGTGTGATCAGACTTCATGCTCGGCTAGAACTCGTTCATCTTCGGCTGCGGAGTCGCGTGCGCTGTTACAGGCGAAAATAGGGGTCTTGTGCACCCAACGTGCACAGCCGCCGACTCCGCGTTGAGTCATTTTTGCCGTGGGCACCCTCGCGGCTTGAGGGTGAGGGCGAAAGAGAGTGAGGTCTGCGTTCTTGGCCATTCGTTGATTTACTTGTTTTTGTGTAGGTAATACGTTGTCAAATATAATATGTTTAAACTTAAATAGACTACCTATACAAGCAGTTGTCTCTTTGTATGAATTTGTCCTGTTATTGATGCAATGACACAATGCGCAACCAGATGTTGGAATATTCGTTTTTTTTAAAGGGATTATTTTTTAGCAATTTTGACAGCCCTAGGCATGTCAGATCATTCAAACCAAAAACAGTTATTTGTTCTGGTTTCAGAGTTCAATAACATCAAATCGATCAAAAACATCAAATCACTGCTATTTTCCCACCCTCAGACTCAGATGCAGCAACCTTAACGTTTTATTTGTGTAGGCCTAACTATATTTAACTTTTTATATGGTCTATAGAGCTTTAATCTTAATAAAGTGTTTTGAAATCTGCCTATCACTATACAAGTCGTTATTTAGGTTTTTTTTTGTGCACAAAAACTAATCTCATTGCTTCATAAAATTATTGGAGAGCCACTGTAGCGAGATGGACTTTGTAACGACGTCTTTAGTACCTTTTATGGGTCTTGAGAGGAAATGACATTGGTGTCAATGGAGGCCTTTCTAAACCATCGGATTTCAACAAAAATGTCTTCATTTGTGTTCCAAAGATGAACAAAGGTCTTACGGGTGTCGAACGACATAAGAATAAGTAATTAATGACAGCATTTTCATTTTTGGGAGAACTAACCCTTTAAGAGCTTATTGGATTCAACCCACTTTATTTTTTATTTTTTCAAATTAGTTTGAGATTAAATTATTTTACACTAATACACTGTAGGAGATAGAGTTTTTCGGCACTGGGTCGTAGGTACTAATAAAGTACCTCACGGCCATGGACCTTTCCGACTTCTGTGAAAAACAACAACACGGAAGTCGCGCATTTGAGGTTAAAAAGTATATTACTGTTTTTGTTTTTTTAGAAAATGACAGATGCGGTTTTGCTAGATGAAACCCTATTCCTCAGATGGGATAATGCCCTTCGAACTTCGAAGCACTTTGAAACTGCATTGATTTGGACTTTTTGGTTGCCATTAAAGACTATTATGTGGAGAAAAATTCTGGAATGTTTTCCTCAAAAAACTTATTTTATTTTCCACTGAAGAAAGAAAGACATGAACATCTTGGTTGAGATGGGGGTAAATTATCAGACATTTTTTTAATTTGGAAGTGAACCAATCCTTTAAAGCTCTTTTTCTCGACAAAAAGTGTTTCCAAACTAGTTTTTGCGACATTTGTAGCATCGACGTAGAATTTATATGCTAAAGTTAAACGGAAAAAGATTGTGTCAACATTTGCACAAAAAAAATCGATATTTGGGATTTCCTTTAGCTATATATGTAAACCTTTTTTCTAAAAAAAAAAAAACATTCCTTGGATGGAAGCCTGGCTATTGTATGGAGGGCGATCCTCCCAAAGAAACAGCCGCAGCTCCAGCATGCAACGTGTCCCGCTCTTTTTCTTCATTCATGCATGTTTCTTTATCAACATTTCAATAACTTTAAGTAACTTACAGTCCCACGCGGATATATTTACATTCTGCGAAATAAAAAAAGTATAAATCTCTAACGGTAGTCGCTCTCGTCGTCATAGCGCCCAGCCCTTGTTTAACAGTATTAAAAACATAATAACAAAACACAGAAACATAATATGTAATCGCGATTAGCATATCACTTAAATGGAAAATATCTTGATGTAGACTAACAGTAGAGAAATTATAAAGGTATTTACCTTCTGCCCTTTTCAATATGTCCGCCATTGGTTACTTAAATGTCTGTGTTCATATTCGCGTTTTTATGTTGAGAGTCGACACCCCACAACCCAAAATATGAGTTTACACATGTAAAATGATCCATGTATTGCCATTATTAGTAGACCAACTGAAGTAGTACTTCAGATTAGAAGAAGCCGAGCAGCCAGCACAGCAGCAGCACACACTAACATGATCGGTAAGGCATGCACAGTTGTCATTGGTCAGATTACTGGATGACGTTCATCTGGACCAATCACGCTCAAAGGAAAGAACACAGAAAGACAGCTTTGCAGCTACAGAAAAAAAGAAACCCAACAACCTTGTTTTAAAATAAAGTTTGCATATTTATTTTATTTGCTGCTACATTTAATTAATTGGTCAAATGGTCTTTTCACATATGCTTACAACCAGGGTTAGATTTTTATTTTTATTAAATGCATAAAAAAACATTAACAACAACCACAATACAATACACGTCCTTCAGTCTTTCAGTCCAAATTAAGTACGAAATCCTTTTTACATTTACAATCTACATTTATTGCTGTGTATATGTGGCTTAGTGGCAAGATTTAGAAAAAAAGATTTATAAAACAAATATAATTTTTATTTTGAAATTCATGAAAACCAAAAATTACATTCTATATGTAAATTTAAAATAAGGAATTCACATAACATTTGATAAAAATCACAAATATCACACCAAAATTTCACTGTGTGAGAGCTATTTCAAAATAAATGTAAAGTAGTTTCAGGTTTCTCTAAACAGAAAGACCAGAGGGTATTAATATCATTCTTAAGTCTTTTGAGAGAGCACTTATCTGGGTAAAACCTATGAATGAACTTAAAGGTAATTTCTCTCATTTTGTTAGTTATCAGGTTTTTGTGAGGCAATGTCCAAACTTTCTTCCAGGGAATAGAGTGGTTTAGATATGACATCACTTAGTAGGCCAAAACACGGAAGCAAGTTAGCATTTTAGCACTTACGGTTCCCTCGTCCCTAAGTCATTTGGCGGTGCTAACAAGTGGCTAAATTAAACGCCATCACGCTGAGCAGGTAACCTCAGTCCGCGTTTACAGCCTCATTAATAGTGCTTGTATAAACGTTCTAACTTAAAATTTCAGGCAAAATGTTTTTATAAAAACTGGAAGAGTTGTCGGGAGCTTAGTGATGGTGACGTTGAAGTCGAGCGACCGTGGTATAGTTCGGTTATAGCCTACCTTTAGCTTTTTACTTCAGGTGACTGCATTTAGACTTCAAAATTCATTAAATGTTGTGTTTATCTGTGATAATTATCTTGAGGGACAAAACGTGCTGCAAATATCATAAACTTTTGTTGATCACAGAGCTTGTTGTTTTTTTGCGATAATTTAAAAGCCTATGGGAAAATCCTTTTGGGTTTTTCTTGAGGGAACCAGCGTGATGCTAACTGCCGGTTGGCCTACAAAGTGACATCATACTGGCACCACTCTATTCACTTTTATTCACCTATCATTTTCTCTGAATTTAGGGTTAAATTAGGGTTAGAGATAGTGTACATGTTTGCTATACTTGTGACTTACAGTTACATTCACATGACCAATAATGACCCTTTTTCAATAATGATTCCTTTATAGAATAACTCTTCTGCCTAAATGCAGCTGTACACAGCTGTGGCATTTTCTGTATCTGGCCCTTTACTGTATTGTAGTGTTACACAACCTGCTGGTTTGGGGTTATTCCCCTGTCCACAGTAAAGCTGATGATACACAGGGCAACTTTTTGAGCAATGTTGCCGAGCAATGTTGCTGAAAGATGTTGCTTAGGCACTTTCCCATTGAGAATGGGCAACAAATTTCTATCTGGATATCCAAAGAGAAATTTGTTGCCCATTCCCAATGGAAAAAAGCCCACTGCAACATCTTTCAGCAACATTGCCCAGCAACATTGCTCAAAAAGTTGCCCTGTGTATCATCTGCTTAAGACTTAATGCAAACACTGCCATAATTGCATACAAGTTACAACATTTGTCTACAGACTTTTATTTAACAATATACACTATACGCCATGTCATCCGGACTAAAGAGGACAAGGACAACCCAAGTTGTTTTCAGCGCTCAGTTCAGAAGCTTGACTCTGATGGTATGGGGTTGCATGAGTGTGTGTGGCATGGGCAGTTTACACATCTGGAAAGGCACCATCAATGCTGAAAGGAAAATCCAAGTTCTAGAACAACATATGCTCCCACCCAGATGTCATCTCTTTCAGGGAAGACCTTGCATTTTCCAACATGACAATGGCAGACCACATACTGCATCAATTTCAACATCATGGCTGCGTAGAAGAAGGATCCGGGTACTGAAATGGCCAGCCTTCAGTCCAGATCTTTCATCCATAGAAAACATTTAGCGCATCATAAAGAGGAAGATGTGATAAAGAAGACCTAAGACAGTTGAGAAACTAGAAGCCTGTATTAGACAAGAATGGGACAACATTCCTATTCCTAAACTTGAACAACTTGTCTCCTCAGTCCCCAGACGTCTGCAGACTGTTATAAAAAGAAGAGGGGATGCCACACAGTGGTAAACATGTTGTCCCTTGTCCCAACTTTTTTGAGATGTGTTGATGCTATGAAATTTAAAATCAACTTATTTTCCCCTTAAAATGACACATTTGCTCAGTTTAAACATTTGATATGTCATTGTTGTATTCTGAATAAAATATTGAAATTCGAAACTTACACATCATTGCAATTAGGTGTATAAAATCAAGCAACTAGACATGCAGACGTTTCTACAAACATTTGTGAAAGAATGAGTCGCTCTCAGGAGCTCAGTGAATTCAAGCGTGGTATCGTGATAGGTTGCCACCAGTGCAATAAGTCCATTCGTGAAATTTCCTCACTACTAAATATTCCACGGTCAACTGTTAGTGGTATTATAACAAAGTGGAAGCAATTGGGAACAATAGCAACTCAGCCACGAAGTGGTAGGCCGCGTAAAATCACAGAGCGGGGTCAGTGCATGCTGAGGCGCACAGTGTGCATTAGTCGCAAACTTTCTGCAGTCATTTGCTACAGACCTCCAAACTTTGTGTGGTCTTCAGATTAGCTCAGGAACAGTGCCTAGAGAGCTTCATGGAATGGGTGTCCATGGCCGAGCAGCTGCATCCAAGTCTTACATCACCAAGTGCAATGCAAAGCGTCGGATGCAGTGGTGTAAAGCACGCCGCCACTGGACTCCCCCTAGAGCAGTGAAGACTGCTCTAGACGAGTTCTCTGGTGTGACAAATCACACATCTCTGTCCGGCAATCCAATGGACGAGTCTGGGTTTGGCAGTTGCCAGGAGAACGGTACTTGCCTGACTGCATTGTGCCATGTGTAAAGTTTGGTGGAGGGGGGATTATGGTGTTGGGTTGTTTTTCAGGGGTTGGGCTTCCTTAGTTCCAGTGAAAGGAACTCTTAATGCTTCAGCATACCAAGACATTTTGGACAATTTCATGCTCCCAACTTTGTGGGAACAATTTGGGGATGGCCCCTTCCTGTTCCAACATGACTGTACACCAGTGCACAAAGCAAGGTCCATAAAGACATGGATGAGTGAGTTTGGTGTGGAGGAACTTGACTGGCCTGCACAGAGTCCTGACCTCAACCTGATTGAACACCTTTAAGATGAATTAGAGCGGAGACTGCCAGCCAAGCCTTCAAAAAAATCCTAAATCTTTTGGAAAGCCTTCCCAGAGGAGTTAAAGCTGTTATAGCTGCAAAGGGTGGGCCAACTCCAAATAAACCCTACGGATTAAGAAAGGAATGTCATTAAAGTTCATGTGCATGTAAAGGCAGGCGTTCTCAAAACTTTTGGCAATATAGTGTAGATACTTCAAGCTGTTGACTACAGTAGTTAGCCGTTGCAGCATTCATAGTATGGGGCAATGTAAACTGAAAATGTTGAATGACTAATTTAACAATAATTTAGTCTTTGATAATTAATGTATTGTCATTCATTTCAACACTGACGTGCTTGCATCAGCATGATGGACCAGTGGTTAATACTGTCGCCTAACAGCAAGGTGTTTCCATAACACAGACATGCACATTTGACAAATTGAGGATTCTAAATTTTCCATATTTGAATGTGTGTTTTCCACACATTGCATGCTGGGATGCATCCCAGTCCTACCAGACCCTTTTTGTCCATGTTCTGCTTTTTCTAGTTTCAAATGTCTCGGTATAGGGTTTCTCTTACACTCCAAATAACAAATGCACATTCTGATCAGATATAATACAGTAACCAATAGACGGCTGTATGTCATTAGTGTGTTTGTGAAAGTTTATGGGTGTTTTTTGGAGAGTATGAGCTTGTAAAGAATATATGTGTTTTTTCATCTCCATTCACAATTTACTTTGTAAAGCAATTAGGATCAACTGGTGTGTGGGCAGAGACCTGAAAGTTTCCTCCTGGAGGGCAGTGCAGTGACTCTTTAAAAACAGACTATGTTTGATAGCCTATTTAGTTTGCTATATAGTTTGTTATATGTAACAAGAATGTTTGAATGTAAAAAAAAAAACTAAATATAAAACTAATAAAATGTATTTTAAATTGTAAAGAAGAATGTTAAATTGTTAGTATGGACATAAACCTTTAATATTTAATTCTAGATTATTTCTGTAATTTGACATCAATTTGTATGTAATTTAAGAAAGCAGAAAAAACACTGTATATTAATACAAATTATATTCATATATAATAGAATTACTGTAATTTGTCATTAATGATATAATGCTTAAAATAAAAAAATAATTACAGATTTTGTTTGTAATTTTACAGTTTAGAATATAATTTAAAATAACAAAACTACTGTAAAAATCGTCTATTTATCGTAACAGAAGCGCAACAAAATAATGCTTCACGAAAAATAAAGTGAAGATGATGAACGAACAAGGAAGCACAAAAGATGAACATACAGTAACGTTACACAAGAATAAATACAAGCAAGATTTCGTTCACATTGCCAACAGCACAGCAGCTCCAGACAAACAATGACACTCAAAACCAGTGTTACTCACGTATGGACCAGAAAAACGCGACCTGCGCGGCTGCTTTCAGGCCTTCCCGCTTAGCTCTCTCCAGCGCTAGAATGTTCTAAACCAAGTGTTCGCAACTGATTAGGGTTGGAGCTAAACTCTGCAGGAAAGTGGACCTTGAGGACAGGGCGTAGCCATCATTTCAAAAGTGAGGGGGACAGAATGTCAAGTGATATCAGTTTTTTCTGACTTTCGTCTAATTGACTGGTTTTATTTTTAATGTTATATCTTTTTGCTTAATTGGCTTAATATGCTATTTATGTTAAAGCAATAAGCCTCCTTCTACAACAGTCAACCCTAAGTCTGATGCTCTCTGTTCTGTCTATAAAAAATTACAAATTAGTCTGATTAGTAGCAGAAATATTTAAATGTACACTGTAAAAATAAAATTCAGGTCTCCAATTGAAAATTTTCCAGTGAACGATCACATCTAAATTTTTCAGTTGGCCAAATTGAATTTCTGTGAATTGATGCAATTTAATTCAATTAAAATTCAAGAAATTCAATTTGGCCAACTGAAAAATTTAGATGTGATCGGTCACTAGAAAATTTTCAATTGAGACCGAATTTTTTACAGTGTAGACATTGTTGCTAAATATTTTGTACATTCCATTCAGTTTGAAAATGCATACAATAAAAGGTACACAACAACAAAAGACCCATTTTTGGTTCCCAAATCTAAGCCAAATCCTAAGAGACTTGATTTTAGTTATAACTTTAGTAATAACTTTTCACAAACGGAGTAGTTACTTTGTTTTGCTTATGCAAGGCAGTGTAGACATAAAACACATAATGATTGTTTAATGGAAAAAAAAAACTTATTCCATTAATTATCTTATTCCAGTCGTTTGTTTTTCCTCACCTCTGAAGCCTCCTCAAAACTTTCTGCCTCATCCTCTCTCACCTTTGAATTAACTTCTGGCTCTGTCTATTGACAATAAAGAAGTGTTTGAACTACGTACATACAGGGAATTATGACATACAGAAGAAAGGATGTACACTGCTAGACAATAGAAAATACACTGACAATAAGTGCACGTTTGTGCGGAGAGCAAATATTTTCAATTTCCAGCAAAACCTGCAATCGTAATTATTCAACAAGAGAAAAAGGCAGTTATTCATCGTTGTGCAACACAATTCGGATACATGCCAACTTACTGTGCTTGACTTTTTCGTAAAAAAGGAGTGAATCGTTTTTGCCGTTTTGAACTCATCGCGACCTCTATGAAAATGATGATTACAGCGCGGGTGCGAGCATGGGCGTGCGGCGGCCGTGACACGTGAGGGACTGATTACCATGGAAACGTGAAAGGCACACGTATGTAGATAGATCTCGTCTCTTTGAATTTTTAATTTTAAATCTGGATTTATACACATTGCCTCGTGAAAACATCAACTGAACACAGTTTGCCGAATGCAAAAGTGAGGACAATTTCCATTTTATATAAAGTGGGGGCACGTCCCTACGTAATCTACGCCTATGCTTGAGGACCAGAGATGACAACCCCTGGTTTAGAAATTGCTGTTCTTCTCCCGAGCATTAGAAATTCATACATCTATTATAACTAGCCCTCTTTTGATCAAAAGTTACCATGTTTTCATTTGTTGTAACAAATTAAATAAACTATAATTTCTACCATCAACTTTTTTCTTTTTACAGTTAATACTTTTTATAACCTCTTATTTGCCTAAATAGATAAACTACATGAAACTAAGGATGTTTGCTCAGAGTAACTTGTTCTTCGTCATTTAATGTTGAAATTCTTTTTGAATGACAGAAAATTAAGATGAAACCACGAGAAAATAAGGAAGACAGAAACCAGTGCATGGGCTCTTAGGACTATAGCATCCAATTAAAAAAAAATGCCCTTAATGTTCAAAACATGTTTAATTTGTTGTACTTTACTTCAATATAACGTAACAGCCAATATTGGAACTCCTGCCTTCATGAACTTTAATGACATCCCATTCTTAATCTGTAGGGTTTAATATGGTGTTTGCCCACCCTTTGCGGCTATAACAGCTTCAAATCTTCTGGGAAGGCTTTCCACAAGATTTAAGAATGTGTTTATGGGAATTTTTACTTTTCTTCTAGAAGCGCATTTGTGAGGTCAGGCACTGATGTTGGATGAGAAGGCCTGGCTCGCAGTCTCCGCTCTAATTCATCCCAAATGTGCTCTATCAGGTTGAGGTCAGGACTCTGGGCAGGCCAGTCAAGTTCCTCCAAACCAAACTCACTCATCCATGTCTTTATGGACCTTGCTTTGTTCACAGGTGCGCTGTCATGTTGGAACAGGAAGAGGCCATCCCCGAACTGTTCGCACAAAGTTGGGAGCATGAAATTTTGGTATGTGTCTTGGTATGCTGAAGCATGAAGACTCCTTTCACTGGAACTAAGGGGCCAAGCCCAGTCCCTAAAAAACAACCCCACACCATAATCCCCCCTTCACCAAACTTTACACTTGGCTCAATGCCAAACTCGTCCATCGGATTGCCAGACAGAGAATTGTGATTCGTCACTCCAGAGAACACTTCTCCACTGCTCTAGAGTCCAGTGGCGGCGTGCTTTACACCACTGCATCCGATGCTTTGCATAGCACTTGGTGATGTAAGGCTTGGATGCAGCTGCTCGGCCATGGAAACACATTCCATGAAGCTCTCTACGCACTTTTCTTGAGCCAATCTGGGACACATAAAGTTTGGAGGTCTGTAGCTATTAACTCTGCAGAAAGTTGGTGATTTCTGCGCACTGTTTGCCTCAGCATGCACTGACCCCGCTCTGTGATTTTACGTGGCCTACCATTTCGTAGCCGAGTTGCTGTTGTTCCCAATTGCTTCCACTTTGTTAAAATACTTACAGTTGACCGTAGAATATTTAGTAGGGAAGACATTCCACAAATGGACTTACTGCACAGGTGCAACCAATCACATTTGAATTCACTGAGCTCCTGAGAGCGACCCATTCTTTCACAAATGTTTGTAGAAGCGTCTGCATGCCTAGGTGCTTGGGTGTCCCAATACTTTTGGCAATGTAGTGTAGCATTCATACTTTTTCGTATGATTATGTTAGGTTTAGGAGTGGACCTTCATGCTTTTTTTTTTCTTCTAAAAATCATGTTTCGTACAAATCAAATTGTATTATAACATACAAATTCACCACCAATTCACCAAAATGTAAAATCGTTAAATCTTCTCATGAGATTGGGTTGTAGAGAGAATGACTTTAGAAGACTTCAGTATTAATACTTCTGTAATTGTATCACAATTACAAAAAAACCCAATTCAGATGATGTTGTATACCAACAGTTTTTATTATATCCACTTCAATATATCTGAAACACTGTATGAACATTTCAACAATGTTTCTGTCATTTTCCATACAAACATTTTTATGTGACTTCAGTAAATCCTATGTTTTCTTATAGTTACTTCAAAACATGAAGAATATAATCCTACAATAATTTCTAAGACGTTGCTTCCTGAAATGTTGAACTGACTAAAATAAAAGCATATATCTCAGCAATACTCAGCCAAGCAAATTTTGGCACATAGTCAAGTAATTGCAAAAAAAAAATTGTTTTTAACAAAATTAAAACAAAAGCAAAACTGTAGTTAAGACACATCAAAAGTTGGTGTTACTGGCAGATTTTGGTGATGTGATCTATTTTAGTCAATAAATCTTCATATATTTACAAAGTATTCCCCGCTAACACACACTGTGGGTTGAGGAACCATTCATAATATCATAATACTCTATCATAATAACCTTCCTGGGTTTATTAAGATCATTGCTATAGATGTAAATATATTCCTATATATTGCTATAAATTGCAATATAATTCCTTAATAAAAAAGCCCTCAAGTCTCTGAAATAGTCATTTTGTTATAGAGCCAGTAGTTTCGTTCTCAGTATATTATGTTGGTATATTTCAAGTTATGGCTTTTTTCTGTCTGCTTCAACATGCTTGAAAGAATTGATCTTTCTATTCAAAATAAAATAAAATAAAATAAATAAATGTAAAAATAAAGCGCAAGAAAGAGACATTTCTTTACAATGACCTCTCACAAACAATAACATTTCACTTAAAAAGAAAGGAAAAAGAAGTTTTGCATGCTCCAGCATCGGTACAAAGCACTGTGATGAGTATCTCACGTACAGTACATTAATCTGAACGTTTTCGGCCGGTACCCTTGAGCTGGATCAGTTATGTTTGGTTTATTTAGATACTTTAAGAATCTTAAGACAGCTGTTTCATGCCACTATCAAGTGCAAAGTTCCATTATTTGCATGACTCCATCTCCATCACGGTGCTTTGGCATATCCTTATTGGTCCGTGGATGTCAAAAGCCATGTGTTTGGATTCCAAGAAGACATGTTGAATATTAACATGTCATAAACGGCCACACAGAAGCTGTAAGCAAAATTACTGGATACAACTAAATACTGTATGTATATAATGAAATGAATATTCATAAACTAAGTAAGACTCTTCCCTGTTCAGAGGAAGACCTGCTCATGGAGTCTATAGTCTGTTCCAGGCCAGTCTTGGGTTGAGGATTGAAAAAAATATTAGCAGTGTGAGACCTCACGGTCCCGGGGGTCTGTCGCAGACTCGCTCTCTTCAGGAATGTCCTGCAGATCTGTAGAATCAATTAAAATCAATGAAAAAATGTACAAAGCAAAGCCATATTTAGACATTAAACTTAGAGATGAGAGTTATAAGTTTACGCTTTGGACAGAATTGTACTAAATGATTTGGATGAAATGAACTTCTTGACTATACAGTACACAAAATGAACACTTGATAAGCCAAAAGCAGATTAAATTTGCCTTTGGAAAGTAAATCAAATTGTTTGCACAAATTAGTTGAAACAAATGAACTGCTATAAGTATTTATAACTCCCTTTTTCTTTTGAGTTCTCAAAACAGAAACATTTTAAGTTACCGGAAATGTTTCATTGTTTTGAGTTTTATCAACTTGTTTCTTTTAATTTAGACTAACTTAAATTGAACTGAAACTGGGCTGGTATTTCTATTTCCTAGTATGCTTTGCCACGTCAGTCAAAAGGGACAGTAAATGCCAAAATTAAGTGTTTGAGAACACGTGTTACATTTATTATATTGCTGTCCGCATTCAGCAAGTGCTATGCTAATGCGAACCAATTAGCAAGGAGGCATTTATTGAATTAGCTAGTTAAAGCTAGTCAAGTTTCCACTACAAACATGATACGTTTAAGTTATCATGATACTTAACATGATACTTTTAAGTTAAAATGTAAATGTATAAATTAGTTTAATCAAATATTTCAAGTTCAGAGCAATTCAAATGTATGATTACAATATAAAAATCTGCAAGTTCTGCTTACTTAAACTTTAAATTTCTTAACTTAAAAAACTTTTGGATTTACATTGTGGACAGTTGGCTGGTAACCTTTTGAAACTGCAACGTAGTACATGAAATTGTAATATAAGACTGATAATCAAACCCTTAGCGCTAATATGCAATGGAAAATACCTTTCATATATTTCATTACAAATAAGACAAATACAATTTTATGGTTGGTTAGAAATTTTTAGGACTAGCACATTTTCTCAATTCAATTGCTAATGTAAAAAAAAATGCTGCAAATAAAGATCAAGATCTAAAGCAATCCTGAGTTCAAAATAACTATTATAATGCGTAATAAAAGCAATAAAGTATACAGTGCAATGTACACAACGGTCAAAGCTGACTCGATGTCACATGACCCACTGCTGCTAACCTGCTATGCTGTCATAGTAATTAAATCGAAGTAGTTGTTCAGTGCACATGCAACACATTTACCTAGACACTTTTCATCATAATTCTTGCATAAAAAAAAAAAAATGTTGTGATGAAAATGAAAGCTTTTGAAATTACAGTTTGGGGTCAGTAAGATATTTGAATATTTTTGCATTTATATTAAATGCATTAGATGCATTTATTTGATCAATATACAGTAAATAAAAACAACCATTTAAAATAAAGTTTCTTCTTTAATTTATTTTAAAATTAGCCTAGAAATCTAGACGCACCCTAGCGGCAGAATTAATTTTGCTGCGAGTGTAGTCTAGCAACTCTCGGTAGACCTGAGAACTGGAAAAACGAAACTCTGGTCAGGCCAATCACAGCGTCTGTAGAGTCGGTGGGCGGGCTTAAAATAATGACGGTACATCACGGCAGAGTTGGGAGGTTCTGCGTGCTACTCGTAAACAAAGAAGCTGACGAACAGCGGTCTTTTGAATCGGCTTTGGCCGCGACTCTGGAAGACTTGGAGTTAAGCTTTTCTTTGAGAAAAAAACAAAGAATGGCACTTAAGTCATTCTTAAGAAAAGAAGATGTGTTCCGAGTTTTGCGGACCGGATACGGCGAAAGTCTATCAACTAACGTTAGCTCGGCTTCACCTTCTTCTTCGCTCTGGTTGGTTGAGGCGCTATCCAATTGCATGCAGAGCGAATTTGAAAGACAACCGTTTATCCCGCCCCTCGGATTGAGCCCTGTCAATGCTGAGTTTCCAGACCCAACATCTTGATGTGGGTCTGGCTTGTCAGGCTATTTTAAAATGTCATTTATTCCTGTGAGGGCAAAGCAGCATCATTACTTACAGACTGGCTTCAGTGTCACATGATCCTTCGGAAATCATTCTAATATGCTGATAAATAAAAATGCTGCATGCTAAACTCTTTCACATGCAGTGTGAGTAGTGTGCCATTTAAAAAAAAAAACAAGACTGCGATTATATCATTACAAGGGGCTTTAAAAGTCAAAACTTCAGTGTGTATAAGTGTATGTACATAAGGTACGTTCATTGTGAATGACACACTAAAGGTCTGGGTGAGACGTTCAACCTGCAATTTATTTCCATTATCCACCTACAACACTCACTTACACATTAGAAATCCACCTAAATGTACTCCCCCCCTCAATTTAGACTCAGGAGGTTCTCCTGTCTGACAGAGTTTAGTGTGTGTATGGTACGTTTGTGTACCTTTGTGTGTGTGGGTGTGGAATGTTTGATGTGCAAAATTCAACATGTGTTTGTTGTGCACATTGGTTGCATAACCGTGCGTAGGCTGCTATTAGTGTTACAAAGGGCCAAAGTTTACAGCGCTCTGGGTGAAGTGCATCTACGCAGACTGTCTGATAAATATGTAATCATTTCATATAAAAAAGGAGCAAAATCAAACCAACAACTCTCTGGCAACCAGACTCCTACATTGGGCTAGTCTCTTGTACAATTCTGTCTGTATTTTTCTAATATAATAATTTAAACTTAAATCAATATTAATACATTTATTTACTGATTTATTTGTTAAGTAGTTATATAATAATATTTAACATTATACTACAGGGCTGTTGAATGCTTGAATCTGATTGGTTGAAGAACATTCTAAGGTAAATTATTTTCAGGGAAACGCATGGCCAAAGAAGTTCCAGGCAGGTCTTGAAATATATATATATATACACATACATATATTAATTATAAGTATACTATGCATATTTTTCCTTTTAAAAAACAACTAGATTTTTCTGTATATGTGTATTTATTATATTTGTAAAAATATTGTTGTTCTGTATCATATCTACAGACCTCTGGGGCTTTCTGAACGGGGAGACACCCTGGAATCCACCTCATCGTCATCATCATCATCATCATCAGATATCACATCTACTTCCACATCACTGCATTCCTGCAGGCCGCCTGATTGGTCCATCGATTCCTGGCTAGGCAATGGGGTGTCAGTGTTGGGGTCAGTATCACTCTCTCTGCGAGTTGGTGGGGCCTTGAAGTGAGGAAATGAGAAGCGAATCAGATTTGCAAGCTACTACATTGTAACTCTTATATACTTTGAGCAAACACCACATGGAACATACTAACGTGCATTGCTTGCATCCTGCTTGCGATAACATCATGAGTGCAAAAATTTGTTTAAAAAGGCCATATTATATGTTGTATGTCTGTCAGTAACGCTCTGTTTAGTTCCTGTCTCTTTTAAGCCCCTCCTTCCCAAAAGCATAATGTGCGCTGATTGGTTGACTGGACCAGTGTGTTGTGATTGGTCAAAGCATGTTTTGGAAATGTCACCCCCCAACCATGAGTTTCAACTCGACCAGGCCTTTCACGTTTTTTTCGTAAGCCTTTGAGAGGAATTATTTTAAATGAGGAATATTGTGACATGTCCATTTGGAAGAAAACTCGAGACTACTATCGAGGCGTCTCAGGGAGTTCAGAAACAGTGCGCACTGATATAGAGAATAACTCCATTTGGAGTGGACTTTGTGCTCTGTAACTTAGCAGACCTTTTTCATGCTCAAACAGCAACATAACACACTAAAAGAAAGTTGACAGTGTAAAAAGGCACAAATGTTTTAGACTTGCCCACCTGTGAACCTGTAGTTCCAGCTCGATCCCCTAAAGACCCGCTATGGGTCTTAAGATCCCTGAGCTGTTTCTCCAGCTGGGCTCTGGCTCTTTCGCTGTCCCTGAGTTTGCCCTCGGCTCCCCTGAGGCGTCCGAGCTCCTCCTGCAGCAGACTGTGCTGCCGTTGAAGCAGGGCCAGCTCACCCAGCGAGCCCATGTCACTTGCACTATCCCGGGACAAAGAGCGAACTGTACGAGCCCCTGCGGTGGCTGGGGAGATAGGGCTTTCTCGTAGGCAGAGCTCTAAGATAGAGTCCTGTCGGATCACCACACCCTAGGAGAGCACATTTTTTTTATTTTATATCTTGCCATTTTATTGACATTAGCGGTTTACTTTAGATCCTGTTTGTATGCAGATGCTAAGAAGATTTGATAAATGTATTTTGCAATGCACACATACCTGCAGAGCGTGTAACTGAGCGCTGAGATTCACCAGCCTTTGTGACACCTCCTAAAACACAAGACACATTTTTGTCATACATTACATCAATATGTGATCCGTACTGGCGAAATGAGTCGGAATGCACACGGCTAATTAAAAGTTTTGAATCTGTTATGTCTTAAGTGAACATTTAGAAAACATTTGTTGGGGAAAAACATCTGATGTAACATTATCCGTGCGGTATAGTAGGTCTTAATATAGCCTATAGGCTGTCTGTTTCATTAATGTTAATTAAACAATTGTGTTATCATTGAAAAAAAAGTTAAATATATATTTTTCATATAGATATGGGTTTTCACTTGGTGTGTGTGCCAAATTTGGTGTTATTACCAGGGATTTTAAGGTATGGTTGCTAGGTAATTTTGTTTTTGGACCCTTCAGAAAACTTTAAAATCCCAGTAAACCGGAAGTTGCAGCTGATTTTATTTCAGTGCTGTGACATATTTCCAAGTGAAACAGAATATTGAATAGAGGGCAGGGTTTGACTTCAGCACTCTTCCTCTCCATCTCTTGCTCATAGCAGACTAATGGTTGGAGGGGAGTGGTTCAGGGTATTCAAACCCAAGCCGTCAAACTGACATCATCTGAGAAGGAACGCCATTCCAGACCGGAATTTCCTTTTCAGATTTTGATTAAATATTACCACGGCAAACAATTTTTTCTGTGTATTAACTTTCACAGATTAATTGTTCACCCCAAGACCTGTAATGTGTGCTAACAAAGTAAATAAGATCGATTTTGATTTCATGAGGACTTTATCAAAATGTTCTCAACATTGACTTTGCTGACTCCAAACAGGTGTAGCTCAGTCATTTTGTAGGGTTTTTAATAGAGAATAACTTTGAATAACAAAATTTGCTCAATACGACTAATTTTGCCAGCACCGGTCTAATATGTGACCCTGGACCACAAAACCAGTTATAAGGGTCAATGTTTTGAAATTGAGATTTATACATCACTTGCAGTTAACCAGCTGAATAAATAAGCTTTCCATTGATGTATGGTTTATTAGGATAGGACATTATTTGGCCAAGGTACTATTTACAAAAATGGAATCTGTTGGTGCATTGATCCTTTAAAGTTGTCCAAATGAAGTCCTAAGCGATGCATATTACTACTAATAATACATTTTGATATAAATTGATGGTAGGAAATTTACAAAATATCTTTATGGAACGTCTTTATGGAACGTCGATAATTTTGACCCCATACATATTGTTGGCTATTGCCACAAATGCACCCATGTGACTTATGACTGGTTTTGTTGTCCAGGGTCACATATATAGACAACAAGCGTAGAAGATTCTGTGTCCTTGTAATATTTCATGGAGGCCATTGTGTTGCATATAACTGGGTATATTCATTAATAATTTTTTTATTCATATTCAAATTTAATGCATCCTTGCGGAATATTTTTTTTTTTACGTTAATGATCCCAAACTTTTTATCTTTGAATTTGTCAGTAAATTAAAAAGCAGTAGTCAATTTAATTTAAATTGCAAAAAGTAAAACAATCAGGTTTTTTTTGTCAGCCCAGAAATAATCAGCACATCCATACCTCACTTGGCGTCTTGTCCTCCATTTGATTTCCATTACCATCCTGCACAGAAACAATTTTTTGGGATTATTCACACAATCATAATTCTGAAACAGCAGTTTCACTCAAAAGCTTTCATTTGTCAGCGTCCATTGAAAAGCACTGTCTTGTTATGTGTTGATGAAAAAAGAAGATAAAGTGCAGCTTTCAAGCTCCAGTGGTGAGTCGTGATGGAGAGTTTTTGGTAGATTCAGGTTTCTATGGAAACCTGCGAGTTTCAGATGGGCTCGGAAAATGACTAATTTTTTTCAGCATTACATAAAAACTGAGTAATAGCATCGAACCATCTTATTATGTGCATAATTATTACATTTTATGAAATATATGTGACGCAGGTGAATGTGAATGTCAGAAGGTGATAATGAACAGCTCACTAACATAGATCAAGCATATTTTTTGACAAAATAATGTTTTGTATACCTGAGCAGCTTGATTCTCCTGGGAACCATTGACTAATACCTCTTGTCCATCTGGAAGAATACAGGAAAAACAATGGTCAGATAAATGGGTATGTTTAGAAGGGGTGTAACGGTTCAAATTACTCGTTACGGTTCGGTATGTGCTATGTTTAGGGAAAAAAAGGACTACCGTCAAATAAAAATGAAGAAAATAAGATCAAGATACAAAGAAAATAAACGGCAGTAGTTTTCAGATACAGAAAGAAATTGAATAAAATTAAACACTGCATATAATCTTCACTGTATAAATTAAATATAGATTCATCCTTATTAAAGTTACAAAAGTTATTCAGTCAAGAGCAGTGAGTGATTTCTTTGTCTTCTGCTGTTTGATTAACATTAAAAACACAGACGGAAGCAGGAAAATGAGGCTGCTGTCAATTTAAGACAATGCACGGATCCAATGTACAAGCATTGTCTTCTGTTTAAGTTCTGTTTATGTTCACTTAAGACATAACTATGTTTGCATGGCAAGATGGGCATGTTGATATGATTTTTGTGTGAATTTGTCTGATTAGTATTCACATGCTCTCTGAGGCGCTTGAATGTTCATATTGGCAAGGCTTAAAAACGCAGAAATTATAAATTGTGACAATGCAGCACTGGCACAATCGAGGCAGTGACAGTTCTGTCAACTGTCCCGAGCGTCTTTCACGTTGACACCGGGCCATCAGGCAGTCCTTACTGTCAAGCCCTGCCCGGCGCTTTCGCTATTGTTTTGTGCCGGCCCGAATTAACACTGAGTGCCTGTTTGGTCTCACCTGCGCTCGCACATCAACACCCGGGTGATCAACGTGGTGTAAATGACGGCACTCGCATCGAAAAAAACATTCACAAAGAATGACTGTTTGTCCAAGGTTTTACTTTTTTTGACCATTGCTGTTTCAATGTGTTGGGCAGCCAGAATATTCCCAGACAGGAGATTTATATGAACAACAAACCATATTATAGATGCCTCATCAGATTTGAGATTAGCCGTGTGCTGAACCATAGTTGATAGATAACCGAAAAACCGTTACACCCCTAATATTTAGCCAATCAGACACACTAAAGGCACATTTATTTACATATTGCACGTTTGGTTTTTGACACCTACTGATAACTAGCGCTCCAGTGTGGTTGTGATGGCCGTTGGAGCTGCAGGGCAAAGGAACCTCAAAACTGGATCCTAATATCAGATCTGTCAATCTGTCCACTGCAGAGAGAGAAAGAAAGGTACATCATGACATTTTACAAGATATTATGAAAGCTCCAAGCATGAGATCAGAGGATTTAGCTAAAAATGGTTGGTGAACTTTCCAAAATAGGAGAAAAAGTGTTTTACTTTTACAAAGAGAGACAGAAATGTGCAGAGGTATACTGGCAGCAAGCATACATTTTATTTATTAAATTTAAAAAAGCTTCTGAACTATTTTTTTTGGTAAACTTTATTTTACATATGTTACATGTACTTACCATAGTAATAACAGTAATTTATGCATAATTACGTGCAACTAAAACTCACCCAATCCCTAATCCTACCCTAACTGTATAGTAAGTACATGTAGTTAATTATTATTACTCAGTACTTAAATATATTATTACACTGTAACAAAGACACCATAAAATAGAGTGGAACCATTTTTTTTAAATCATAGAAAGTATATATTTAATACACATAAAAATATGGACAATTTTTTTATTTTAATTTTAAATAAAAAACAAAAATACTATCTGATATTATATTTTAATATATTTGCTGAAACTTTAATGATTTTTTATTTATTTATTTTTATATTATATATAAAATCAGAATTGGTAAGCACATTTATATGAAAAAGAATTAGCAAATATTTCAAGCCTGACAGTCTTTTTTAAAAATAGCCTCACATGGCAAAACCTCAGACCGAAACTTAACCTTCATTTCTGTTGCCATTCACTGCTTACTTATAGTGTGAATACTGTAACCTATTGATATGGGCGGTGAAATAAATACGCACTACAGGGTGAAACAAGAAACAAGTGTGGGTAGAACATCTGCTTGAGCCATGAATGTAACATCCTGTCTGTCTTACCCTCAGTTATGGCCTGTGTGAGCAGCTGTTCTCCACGCAGTGCCTGAGAAGACTCGGCTCTGAACAGGTTTCTGGAACAGGACGGCAGCATGACCTCGTAACCTCCCATGACCTCGGCCAAGTCAGAGAACAGGGTGACCCGCTCCTGAAGAAGCTCTAACACCTCCCTGTCCTTCTGCTGGATATCAGCTGAAACAGAGTACGAGGATCAAAGTGCTGTTTGAAGATCAGTACAGTAAAATATCACCATCAACTTCTTCAAGCTGTCAAAATAGGGCCCTTGATCCACCTTCAAGGATGTCATGACAACTCTTTTGTTGTTGTTGTTTTTACTAGCTAGCATGTTCATTTTTAGAAAATGTCTTGTAGGCAACCAATTGATTGGACAGATGTGTGAAAGAACTCCTTAGAGCAAAACAGTTTTCTGCTTCTTTCAGTCCTTCAAATGCTTAAACCACCTGTAGTGATTCATAAACAATAAGAATGAAAAAGTGTCGCCCCAGTGTTAGGAGTGTGAAAATGTGTGTGTATGTGGTGTTTAAAGCAAACCTTTAAGTCTCCGCAGAAGGGCCTTGTCTTCTGTTTCTATGAGAGGGAATTCTTCTCTTGATGGACAGCTGTGTGACAAAACAATGATGGTTCAAGAAGAATGACCATTAGAAATGGTAGTTTTAAATGGTTAGTTGATGTCCATTAGCATTGAAGTCATCTTTATGCTAGTTTCCCCAAAATGTCTTTCTCCTCTGGGAATTTTGACTAAATATATACAAATTTTGTCCAATAAAATGCTAAAAATGAAAATATTATGCTAATTCTTGTGCTTTGTTTTTTCTCAAGGGAGTGAGAATTTACTCATTCTGAAAGTGGCTTTTGTTGTTTGTGTATGGCAGGGTTTTTTTTAAACTCTAGTCCGGGGAGTCCCAGCAGGCAGCAAGAGGATGTAAGAAGGCCAGCAAAAGGTTTATTTAAAACAGTATAAAACATATATTAATACATATTTAAAGAAAAAATAATAATAATGTAACATGAATGTTCTCATTTTATTGTGTTTTGGTTCTGTTTTCCCAGTTCTGGTTTGCCTGTGTTCACTAGTTAGTTTCCTTGGTTGTTAATCAGTTCTACACACCTGTTCCATTTTACCTCGATTACTCTTCCCATGTATTTAAGCCCTGAGTTTCCTCAGTTCAATTGTCCGGTATCATCTTTGTTTAGTGTGGTTGAGAATTAGTTTACTTCTGTGATCTACTGACTGTTCCTTTGTGGATCTAATAAAGACGTTTTTCGATTGATTCCTTGTCTTCGTGCAGATTAAAACAGCCACTATGTGACAAATAATACATATTTATTATTATTATTATTATTATGAAGAATAAATACATAAAAATATTGTTATTATTATAATTATGAATAATAATAATAATATAAAGAATGAAGTAATAAAATATAAACAAATAAATAATCACAATTATTAAGAATAAATACATATATATATTAAATTAAATATTATATATTAAAATATTATTATAAGTAGTATGTATAATAATTATTAGTATTATTATTATGAAGAATAAATACATAAACATTTACAGTTAACATTTACTGATTTTGTTGCTTTTATAATATAACACATACTGGTTTCCCATGCATACATACAGTGGTGGTCAGAACTATTGGAACCCCTGGTAAATATGATCAATGATGGCTGTCAAAATAAATCTGCAATGTTTATCCTTTTGATCTATCATTCAAAAAATTAGCTGAAATCTTACCTTTCATTAAGGTAAAAGAATGGAAAGTCAGGGGAAATATCACACTATGAAATAAATGCTTTTCTCCAAAGCACACTGGCCACAGTTATTGGCACACCTTTAATTTTTTATTAGCATAATATTTTTAGCACACCAGGATGACTGGGAACATGAAATTGTCTAGCTATGACGTCTTGTTTCACAGGAGTATAAATATGAGGAAACACAAAGGCCAAAATCCTTAATCATAACCCTTAATCATTCATCACAACGAGTAAAACCACAGAATATAGTTCTGATGGGCAGCAAAAGATTGTTTTACAAAAATAGAAAGTGACTGTAAGAAAATAGCTAAAGCATTGAAAATCCCCATTTCCTCCATCAGGACAATAATTAAGAAGTTCCAATCAACTAAAGATGTTACGAATCTGCCTGGAAGAGGATGTGTGTCTATATCGTCCTAATACACGGTGAGGAGGAGAGTTTGAGTGGACAAACACTCTCCAAGAATCACAGATGGAGAATCACAGACAATAGTTGAGTCTTGGGATTTAAAAGCCAAAAAAAATTATATAAATATATTTATCAAACTACTCCTACATCACCACATTTTGTTTGGGAGAGAATCAAGAAAAATCCTTTTTGCTCATCCAGAAACAAACTCCAGCATATTCAGTTGTCAAACACGACTGGAAATTCAAAAGAGACTGTGGTCAGATGACACTATAAAAAGAGCTTTTTGGCAGCAAACCCACCAGAAGTGTTTGATGCAAACAGGGATAAAAAGTACCCCATGCCCACGACTAAATATACAGCTGGATCTTTGCTAGAAATCTTATAATGGGCCGTGGTTGAATCTTCCATCAGGACAATAATCTAAAACAAACACACAAATGTGTCACTAAGCACAAAATGAAGCTTCCGCCATGACCATCCCAGTCCCCCGACCTGAACACTATAGAGAATGAGTGGGGTGAACTGAAGAGAAGAAGCACCAACATGGATCTGGGAATCTGAAGGATCTGGAGAGATTCTGTATGGAGGAATGGTCTCTGATCTCTAGTCAGGTGTTCTCCAAACTCATCAAGCATTATAGAAGACGACTCAGACCTGATATCTTGGCAAAAGGAAGTTGCAAAAAGTATTTTATAAAAGGGTGCCAATAATTATGGCCAACGTGTTTTGAAGAAAAGCATTTATTTCATAGTGTGATTTACCCCACACTTTCGATTCTTTTACTTTAATGAAAGATTAGGTTTTTGTGAATTTTTTGAAAGATAGAACAAAAGGATAAACAATGCAGATTTATTTTTACAGCCATCTTTGATCATATTTACCAGGAGTGCCAATGATTCTGCCCACTGCTGTAAATACATGGATCTTTTATATGTAGCTGCCATTTTATTTTAGGAACTGGGATTTTTGCAGGGTTCTGCAGGGCTATAATGTAAACAAAAGCTTTTGGCAACTCAAGCTTCCCACAAAACTGACATATCCCTTTTAAATGTCCCATTCCAAATTTAATTTAAAAGAAAGTTTCTAATTGCACTACAAAGAGAGAGGTCTTGAAAAATGTCAAATGGTAACTGAGTGCTGTGCGGCGTGGACTGTTAAAGAGTGTGTTTACATGCATGTACCTGCTGATGGTTTGCTGTATGAGCCGTATCCAAGTGTTTCTGTCATCTTTGGAGGCTGCGTAGAGCTCGTACATCTCAGGTGGGCTGGACTCACTGCTGATCAGAAACAACCCTCTCTCCTGATTGGCTATGTCTCGGACCAAGAGATTCTGCAGTGACACCACAGCAGACTTATCCTACAGAGAGAATCAGAAGAAAAGAGATATTGTTGTCCGTGTGCAGATTTACAAATAAATAGCTTAGAAAAGTAACAGCACACTCTTCTTCATCAAGTCTCACAATTTGAGGAAGAGTTACAATGTCTACGTCACAATTTCTTCTGCGAATGTCTACATCACAATGTGAAATATTAGCATAACGCCCGCCCCAAAGACATTTCTAAAGAAAGAAGACGAGGCTTCAGAGAATTTTAGTGTTTTCACCATGTCGTGGAGACGCTGTATATTTAGATGTAAAAGCAAAAACCCTTTGTTTGGCCTTCAGAAAACGGACGGAATTAGGAATCAATGGATACGATTTATTTATAACACTGTTCCTGAACAGTACAACCCAAATGTTAGATTGTGTACAGCGCATTTTACAGTGGAGAACGTGGAAGAGTACATTTCCGACACACGCTTGAAATGTTTGGCCAATCAAAACGCACTGGGTCAGCTGGCCAATCAGAGTTCTCTGGGCTTTTCGGAAGGAGGGGACAGACTGGGAATAGAGGTGCTGTTATAAATGCACATTATGTAGATAATCACCTTTTATACTTTAATATCCTTTTTATACTTTGAACAGACCCCAAACCCTAAACCTCAGGTATACTTAAATTTTTGCTACGCTTTGCGCGCAGTCGTGTTCGCACAGCTTTCAAAGTATACTCAACAAACAAAATGGCTGAATTTGACACGTGCAGTAAAAATGTTTTATACTCTATCAGACATCGGTGGGCAGCACTGAGTTGTGTCATTAACAGGACATTCGCTCGACAGGATCGAATAAGTAATGTAAATCAACCATTGCAACACTGTTCAGAAGAAACAAAAACGCACAAACATCGCACAGGTGCTTGTCAAGTTCGCAATCCATTGTAGTGTTTTCCTCCTCCTGTTTCAAGCGTGTTGTTTTTAAATCGCTCTTTCCACACTGCATGCTGTGCACAGTACTGTGCATATTGACACTTAGCGGACGCTTCTGTCTTTCTTGCGCATGCGCTGTTGTACGCATGTTTGTGTCCACGCGGCCTTAAAAATTGGGCTGCACGCAGACGGAACCCTCTGAACGAAAATTACGTCATGCGGATGGTGTGTGGACGTGGACAGCCGAAGGCCGAAGTGGATGGCTTAGCAAGCAAAGTAACTTACCAAACTGGCAAAGATGTACCGTTGATCTTTCTCTTGCAAAAATACTAGAATGTCAGTCATCAACAGAACCTGAACATCTGCAACAGAAAGAAAAAAAGGAAATGCAGTACATTAAAACACCCACGAGCACAATTACATGTCAGCTAATACAATAGCCTAGCGTGTCTGTCTATCTCCATCTCACAATGACACATCACGTTACACTTCCTCATAACCAGCCGCAGTCTTCTGTACCTTTGAGCCGAGAGCTGGGCGTTTTCCAGAGCAGCGTGCCTTCGTGAATCAGCTGCCTCCGGAGCAATTCGGCCGGTCTGAACAGGGCTCCAGAGCGGAGTTTGGCCTCTGCCCGCGGGTCGACCCGGGAGCGGATCTCTTGCAGCCGATGTGTCCTTTCTAGCTCCAACACTTGCTGGTCCACCGAACATAGCAGCTCCCGTATAAAAGTCAGCGCCTGTGACAGACCTGAAGCTTCCTCTGGACTGTCTGGGTTGTTACACACAATATTCAGTCCATAAAAGTGTCCATAACCAGGGGCATTTTATATGACATTTCCCTCCTAAAATGTGACCATTATGTCACCATTATGATGCTTGAAAATATATATAATAATCTTTTATAAATAATACATCATATTAAAAGGGCAGAGTAGTTTATAGACAGATGGAGGAGAAGGGATGAAGGAAATGAGAAGCAGTTTAAATACAGTTAATATTGACATTGGCGTCCGCTTCTCACCTTTGGTGTTGTCATAGATACGTTGCACTAGGACGGGGTATTTAGTGATGCGCTGAGTGACCAACAGGATGCACTCCTGGAACCCGTGACGCCGCAGTAGAGGCCCCCGACTCACCCTCTGAGAGGACACAGAAGGACAAAGACAATGACAAATGGACTGTTAAGCCTCTGTGTACTGTATTTACACACACACACACACACACACACACACACACACACACACACACACACACACACACACACACACACACACACACACACACAGTTTTGTTATCGTGACAGTCCTACACTAAGCTATTACGAACTAAACTAAAACACAAGAGCTGAACACAATCATGATACCTGGAAATCTGATGATTCACACATGAGAGTCTGCAGGCATTTAATGCATTAATGCACCCGCCCACCATCATTCATCACTCAATACCACTCTATCCTCCCACTTGAAACACACTAGACAACACCTGATTCGGTTATGCAAACACATATCGCACATGGACGCAAACATCCGTGCTGGTCATTCTTGTTCTTACCCGTATAAAGAGCTGAAGTCTCTTGTCTCTGGCCAGCAGCTCTTTGTAGAGTTTGACGGCCTTTATATGACGACTGCAGAACTCGGAATACGTCTTCAGCATCTCGTCTGCAAACTGACCTGAGAACTGACATACACACACGAACAGTGCACTGTGAACATTTTGTTCCTTGAAACTTAAAGCTTTCAGCCTCTCACTCTCATACACCCAGAAAAATGACGTTTCGATTTCCATTTGTCACTCACACTTTCTTCCTTTTTGACCTTTAATGCCCTCTACAACACAACAACATTCTTTTCTAATTCAAACTATTATATTAGGATTTATTTTAACATTCAACATTTTCAGTTTAATTACTTTTACTGTGTCCCCAGATTCCATTTCGTTGTACTGTTGTATGATTGTGTTCATTTTTAATGGATTCAATTGACATTATTTATGAAACATTTTAAACTGGCAATCAAAACAGATATGTTAATCCAAAAATCACTTACGATTGACCAAATGCACCCCGTTCTGCCCACATAAACTCACAAATGCACTCCTACCTGTTTTATTAGCACATCGCTGATCTGATTGATGGTGAAATTGTTTGTGCTATCAGGTTGCAGGCTGTGAGCGCGTCGTTCGAGGAGCTGCGTGAGAAAGTGCGTATGTAGCGTCAACAGGCGCTCCAGGCAGGGGAAGAGTGCATGCACGACCCCCGGCTCCAGCTGCACCTCATCCAGCATACCCCGCCTGAACACACCCTCCATGATGCGCAGGGTCCGAACGTGATGGAGCTCTGTCTGGATCAGCTCTGAAATGATATTACAGCGGTTAAGGGGTGAAATGCAACATTTAAAAGGTCTCCGTTGTACCCCAAATTAAATGTTCCCGCTGTCCTAATGAAAACAATGCATGTACTGTTCATTCCACTGGTGTTGAATGTTCAGACAACAAAGCATTTGATAATTTCTTTAGCAAATCTCAAAGTGAATGTCCATTTTTCACACTGTACATTGTTGTAGTGCCTAAATTCACTTGAAACATTAAAAATTATCCCTTGTTTTTTTATTTTGATAAATAGGCCATTTATTAGTCATTGGACATAATTTAGATGCATTTAAAGTGCCCCTATTATGGTTTTTCAAATATTCCCTTTCATGCAGTGTGTAATATAGCTGTTTGTGAATCAGTAGTTAAATCTGAAGTTGTAAAGTCAAAAGTGTACAATAAATAAAGTTATTGGCTGCGTCTGAAATCGCATACTATGTGAGTAGGTACTACATTTGAATTTGAACGAAATTTGCGACAGTTAAAAAAGTATGTTCTATATAGTATGAATTAATGTAGTAATCCGGACGTACTACATATGCCATGTTGTCATGATCATGTGACCTACTAGTGTCAGTTGCTTTCCAACACCCGTGGCCTCATGGGGTAGTAAAGTGTCCATCATATGCACACTTCAGAATCTGGTCATCCGGGTACTTTTCGCCTACTGTTTTTCGAATACTATATAGTAGAATAGTATTTGATTTCGGACGCAGCTATTGTCTCCCAAAAGAAATAATCGACTCTGAACCGCCCTAAACGAGTCGTCAGGTATACGAATCTCAGTCAGTTACGGCTACACATCACTAGCTAATACATTTGCATAATGCCTGCCTATGTTCTACGACTACGTTGTACACTAGCGAACAACTCGACCCGCCCTTCAACGCAGGATTCGTAAAACGCTTGCTCTTAAAGGATGGGTTTATTTGGACCAGCTTGCTCCTCAGAATCACAATCTGTAAGTATGAATAATTATTGATGTATACATTTTCTACTGGGTTTTCAAAATATGCAGTTTTGTGTTTTATATTGTGTAAGTTTCCAGCTAACTGGCTAACTCAAGTTATTACTGTCTTACTAAAATACTTCTGCTAAGCAGCTGTGGGCCACTATTACCTAAAACGGTGTCTTTTAATGCAGACTGTCTGTCGTTCTTTCTACTTTGAGTAAAGATAAAGGATGGAGTAAGATTTGTTTTGCAAACTTTAAAGTTACATCAGTCATTCACGTTAGTGCTCGGCTAACATATTCACTGTTATTAATACAGTAAATACAGTTCCCGCATGTGCACCACAGTAAAAAATAAATATACACATCGGTTTGTTGATGGACATACATTCGTTGCTGATGATGGTGATGAGGAATTACAGTTGCAAGATCTCATGATGTACCTCAAACTGAGTAGCATATCACTGAGAAACGTCCTGATCAAGTCGTCCTTGCGATGAAGGCTCGCGATAAATAACTAGTTCTTCCAATGTTTCATTATCGGACTTGCGCTCAAATTGATATGGAAAAATCGATGCCATCATTACTGTAGCTACAATCGCTGTGCTTTAGGAAGCCTCCGGAGTGGAAATTCAGTTATTGTAATGGACATTTCGCTTCTGACGAGCGCTGTAAGCATTAGACCAATCAGAGCAGAGTAGGCTCTTGGAAAGGTGGGACATTTGAGAATCATGAATGTGGTGATGTGCAGTGTATATTATGAGAAGTCTAAAGTGTTTTTTGACCTTTGATGCTTGTGTACCTGTTGCAGGAGACCTCCAAAACAAAATAAGAAACCTTTAAAATAGCATAATAGAGGCACTTAAAAAAAAAAGAATGGAGTGCAACTTGAGGCCACAAGGACTAGACGTATATTTTGTTTGTTTTCATTTGCAAAAAATAAATACAGTGTCTGGAAAAGCACTACTGTTAAGATGAGAGCAATTAATAGTGCTTTTAATCAGTTGATTTACAGTCATAAACATACTTCGATTCAAGACTTAGATCTGCGTTTGTTCTCTAACCATAGATGACGTCCTGTCTCTTGATAACATCTTTACGGTGGGTCTGCAAGTAGGTGGAATCTACCGCCATGCTCCAGGAATCTGCTTCAAATTCCTGGCCTTCACACTCCAAATCTTCTAGCAGAGAGTTGAAGTAGCCCTCTCCTAAAAGCAAAAGAAAAACAATTTCTGTATGTGCAGGTAAACAAGTTGGCCAAACATGGAATTTGGGGGATTGATCTATATCCAATCACATCAATCAAAAACAAAGGCTTTAATTTCTTAAAAATATATAAAGTATTATCATAAGATTTTTTTGTCATAAGGTAGAAGGTACACTACTGCTCAAATGTAATCCTGAAGTCTAATTTGAATTTTCAGCAGTCATTACTCCAGTCTTCAGTGTCAGATGATCCCAATGTTGAAAACATTGCTCTGCTTAATATATTTGTGGAAACTGTGATTCAGCATTTATTTGAAATATAAATCCTTTGTAACATAAAAATTTTACAAATTCCAATTTGTTGAATATATAATTTTACAGTGACCCATACCTGATACTGCATTTATATTATACAATTGGCGAAACAACCCAATTTGTACTGACTTGGAAAAGGAAGTAAAAATGGCACAATTTGCTATGGATGCAGACGAAATGATAATACTAGCTTTTGCTTTCCGCACCATCTTCAAATGTCAGCACAACATTGGGTTGAGCCTTCATCCTCCATTGCGGCATTAAACAGTTTTATTCACAGGATGGCGGTTGGTGTCCACATGAGTTGCTTTTTCAATGACGCACGACTCGCATTGACAGGAAAATATCCGATCTGTCTACATACATGGCAGACGCAAATGTGCATATCCAATTCATATCAGATTTTTTTTTCCACATACGAATGAGGCCTGAAACGAATCAGAGAATACCGCAATCCATGAGCATTTTTCGTAGATCATATTCGATCTGTGCCACATTGGAGGGAAAAACATCTGAACTGGGTCACTTGAACCAAATTGTGTAAATGCTGCATATTTTAACATATGTCTACTATGTTAAAGTGTTTGTGGTGTGTGTGTCTCACCCTCATCATTGAGTGACTCCATGGACATGGTTCTGCTCCTGAAGTTGAGCGAGTCTGTGGATTGAGACAAGATCCTGCGCAGCCCCAGAGGATAGTCATCATTCAGAGTCCTACACGCACATGCACAGACGGGCCAAAATGCATGCATACAAACAGATCGACACATATTCATGCAATCACATGCGAAAGAAAAAAAACAACAACAACAAAATGAGAGGCAGGCATTATAATCACCACAGAAAATACATTAACAAATTCAAAATTAAAACATATTAAATGACTTAGAAAGAAATAAAATATAACAAAGTGGATATAATGACTAATAAATAACATTTAAACAAAACTGCTTACATTAAACTAAAGCAGCCACAAACACACACATACACAAAAAACAAAAATATAAAAATTAGACAGCGATGACACAAAGATATAATTTCATTTTTACATTCATTCAGTTTTACAGTATTTATAAACCAGGGACTGACTTATTTAGCTATTTGTTGGTATATTGTACAGTCAAAAGCCAATTTTAGGAATCTCTGTCATTTTTGTCACTCACCCTGCAATATTATTGGTGGAGACGCTCTTGGAGAGTAAGAGAGAAGACCGGCCGCGACGGGATCCGAGTAGTGACTGACGAAGACTGTCTGAGGGGTAAATGGCGGAGCTGGGCCTTTCCTTTAAATGGGCTTTAGAGAGGAAAAAAAAGAGAGAGCAATGTCATATTTAGACATGAAGGGCAGACCACATTTACTTCTGGTACCCAGCTTACAAAAATATGCTCTAAGAACGTTTTGATATTGGAACATTTAGATATTCAGGGAACCTTCAGAGGTAATGTTTCAAATGTTCCAAATACCCAGTTTTTTAAATGTTTTAAAAACATATTTCTTGGTTATGTGAACATTAAGGGAACATTCCACTTTATAATTTTGCAAACATTATGAGAATGTTACTTATTAATATTCTGCAACAAGTAGTACCATTAAAAAAGCATCCAACTAAAACGTTTCAGAAAAACGTTCCATGAACGCTGTACAAATAACATTTTTGTGCTAACAGTTTGAGAACATTACTAAAGTCAAGGTCACTTTGAATAAACATTCTATTAAAATGAATGGAAGAATGTTTGTTGAAAACTTTGAGAGAACCTTGACAGAATGTCCCTGTTAGTTGGGTCTTAATCAATTTTGGGCAATCATGACCACATGATCCCCTCAATCCAATCACAACTAGTCACAGGAGACATATTCCAGACGTAATTGAAATCAGATGTTAATACCAGACGAAAAAACAAACTTGTTTCCATCACATCCTCACCTTTATTCCTCAGAGTCACATTCTGATAGGCCGAATTGTTCCTCATCAGCGCCAGTTTCTGTTGCTATTGTGACACATAGACAGATGACATTTTTAGACTTTTGCATAAACTAAATTAAGAAAACGGACCCAATTTAGATTTTTTAGATACATTTCTTCAGCATCCTACCATGAATCTAAGCCAGTGTCAGCATGTCAGTGTGCACTAATATCCCACCTTTTGTTTCATTTTGACACAGTTTGGTAGCGTATCCCTGCAGCGATTGTGGATGGTGACGTTACAAGCTGAAAAAAAAGAAAAGACAGGAAAACCATTTTATCACATATAGTATAATCTTCATTCAATTACATTTGAATGTAATGATTGTGATCGTCTCATGGTCACATCTGTAAAGTAGAATTGTATTAGAATTGTATTTACTTTATGGTATAACTTTTAATCATTAGCTGCTTGACCTACCACTATGTTCCAGACTGGTATGACTAACTAGTTACTACTAGCTGGTTTGTTGTTGGTCTATGATAATTCTTTAGATTAAACCAGGTAGAAACCAACCACCGAGTTCCCAAACACAGTAACCAGCTTACGATGGATACTTCAGCAAGGTAAAAAAATCCCTATATTCCCTTTTATAACGTCTTTTCCTTTTTCCTCTCTACAACATTACCGCAAATAATTAAGTAAATCTTAGTACCATACCCATTTTTCGCCTCTCTTTCTCTCCCTCTTGACCTCTGTCCATGTCTGTGGTAAAATGCCTGTTCTAGATCTCCTTTACAGCATGCTACTAGTTGTTGAACATTTTCTCTGGTTACACCGTATTGCTTTTGTCTCTGAACCCCTATTGTTTCAGAACGGCTTTGCTTCCTGTTTTGAGGATGGCTGGGAAGGAAGAGGGACGGGGGCTCCGGTGGGGTTTCCCTGGCCCGATTACCCACAAACACACACCTACGCAAGTCAAAATAATCACCCAATGAGCAGCAGAAGCTTTTAGTATGTAAAACTGAATCTCCAAAATGTAATTTTAGAGGAACATTTTATTTAAAAACAGACATGACCAATTGTACAGTTTGAGTGTATTCATTACAAATGAAAGCTACAGAAGTAGTTCAGTCAAGAGCAGAGAGTGATTCCCTCTTTAATTAGTTGGTTTAACTAGTAACTAGTTGCTCATACCAGTCTAATGTAGTCAATGTTTGAGTTCATTTTGAAAAATGAATTAAAGAGATTGAAGAAATCTTGATTATGATATTTTTCTTTAAATAAAACAAGCATATGAAAGTACATACACTACCTACCAAAAGTTCAAAAGTTTTGGGGTCTTTTAAAGAAATTAAACCTTTTTTTCAGCAAGTGTGCAGTAAAAACATTCATAATGTTTTAAAAGATTTCCATTTCAAATAAATGCTATAATTTTGAACTTTCTATTCATGAAAGAATCTTGAAAAAATGTCTTATGGTTTCCACACACAAAAAAGCAGCGCAACTATTTTCAATATTGATATTAATAAAATGTTAATTGAGCACCAAAATGGCATATTAGAATGATTTCTGAAGGATCATGTGACACTGAAGACTTAAGTAATGGCAGATGAAAATTGTATTTAATTATATATATATATATGCAGGTGTCTCACATCAGCTTTTAAAAGGGCGTATGAGAATAAAATACTTCATAAAACACATTGATACTTCTGCATTCAGTTCCATTCTGTTGCGCTCTGTCCAGCTGTTTTTAAACGCATGATCTATGTACTAGAGCTGTGGAATATAATCGTTCTCTTTAGCAGCATATTGCGCTTGAACGGTCAGATACGCACACACACACACACACACACACGCGATTACAGTAGGCCTACTTCTAAATATCCGTCTTGGCGAGCATTTCACACAAACATAATATCACACACACACACACACACACACACACACACACACACACACACACACACACACACACACACACACACACACACACACACACACACACACACACACACACACACACACACATTTGTGTTTCCATGTTTTATGGGGACATTCCATAGGCGTAATGCATTTTATACTGTACAAACCATATTTTCTATCCCCCTACACTGCCCCTGCCCCTAAACCTACCCATCACAGGAGACATGCTGCATTTTTACATTTTCAAAAAACATCACTTAGTGTGATTTATAAGATGTTTTCCTCATAGGGACCAAAAAATGTCCCCACAAGGACAAGGATTTTGGATATTGCCATCTTTGTGGGGACATTTTGTCCCCATACCGTAGGGATTACCAGTCCACACACACACACACACACACACACACACACACACACACACACGATTACAGTAGGCCTACTTCTAAATATCCATCTTGGCGAGCATTTCACACAAACATAATATCACACACACACACACGTCTTGTGTGTGTTACAGTAAGTGCGATTACAGTAAGCCTACTTCTAAATATCCGTCTTGGCGAGCATTTCACACGAACATAATATGTTATGTCTTAAGTGAACATTTGGTTAACAGCTGGAGAAAAACATCTGGTGAAACATTATATAACTATTAGGTCTTAAAATAATAATAAACCTGTGTTAATGCTACTCAAATAATAAAAGAAAAGAGGGAATCACTTTTTGCTCCTCGACTGAACTACTTTTGTAGCTTCAATAATAATTAATTGATTTGTGATGATAACACTAAAAATTATGACTATATTTGCAATATTGTGATTATTTAAATAGTAATTATTATTATTAAAAGAATTGTAGTTAAAGATGCATCGTGATGCATTGAGAATCGACCCAAATTGTGAGGCAAGTGAAGATTCACACCTCTATACTGTACATGTCCTGCTGACACGTGCATCTGAAACCAGCCTTTTATTCAATGCTTCCAAATGATACTGATAAATCATTTAGGGAACATCCCATTCATCTGATCATATTCAATTACGAAACAATAAAACAGCATCTTTATGCACATACATTTTTATCTAATCCACTGTAGGATCTAGTGTAAATCTAATCTCCCACTCAAAGGTGTTCGGTTCCTAAGGCCTTTGCACTAAAAGCCCGTGTGGGTGTTGAGCATGTAGTTCCAGCCTCGACACACAGCAAGAGAGAGAGAGAGAGCGAGAGAGAGAGAGAGAGAGAGAGAGAGAGAGAGAGAGAGAGAGAGAGAGAGAGAGAGAGAGCAATCAATACCGGAGCCCAGACCAGAGAAGCCGAGCACTGGTCGGTCATCAGTGAGTGGCTCGCACTGTCTGGTCTTTTAAATCTGATCTTGATTACAAAATAAGGAAGAGGCTAAATAGCAAAACAGAAGAATTGAGAGATGAGCACAGCAAAACAGGAAAGGGTGTGAGAGTGTGCCAGCATTCACATGTAAATGTGCTTAAAGGAATCGGTCAGGTTCAATGCAAGTTTAGTTGTTTCGACATGTAGCATTTTCATTTTGACTTGTTTCTCAAGCTTTTAAAGGGTACATAACACACACACATATCATGTTAATCTTGAGTACCTATAGAGTAGTATTGCAGCCTTCATATCTACGAAGTGTCTTTAGGTTTATCATATTTATAAAAGACAGCTGTACCGGTTCTTTCTGAAAACAACTCGTTGAAGCGTGCAGTGGGTGGAGCACGCACGCACGCGCACACACACACACACACACACACACACACACACACACACACACACACACACACACACACACACACACACACACACACACACACACACACACACACACACACACACACACACAATGCATCATCCCTGGGTATCCTTTCGATTCACGATTCACAACGATTGTTGACATTATATGCACTTGCCATCAAAACACAGACATTTGATGCAGTTTCACTCATCGCATGCGGTTTCGACTCGTGACCGGGAGACAAACAAACACAGAACTCTATGCAGAACTCCAATGCTGCTCCGGAAAAACAAACTGCATCCACTATTTCCTTATTGCTGGGTTATTTGGGAAGCTGAACATGGTTATCTTTGCCTCACAACAAAAAATACATTTCCTTAGTGACATTGTTGACTTTCTGAAACTCAAATCCTGAAGTGTATTCGCACAGAAATTTTGGCCATGTTTAGCATGACAATCCAACTCTTTAACAGTGTAAATACGTCTGAATGCATGAAATAGTATTCAGACTAGAGTTGTTCCGATTCCGATACTAGTATCGGAAATATCACCAATACCACAACAAATTCTGGCATCGGTATCGGCGAGTACTTGAACCCATGAACCTATCCGATACCATTTTTACAAGACCCATGGTTATTATGACTGCAAGCTTAGCCTAACCACTGCACGGCTCTTCTTCGCTGCTCAGAATGCATTGAAGAAGAAATGCAGCCACAGCTGATTTCAGTCGCTTCCGTGTTAATCTAAGCGCTGGGCTCAAGACTGTAGCCGAATTTATACTCATGTCTGTGAATATTAAACTGCAACATACTATTTATATATTACTCCTGCAAATTCTGTGTGGCGGGCGCGCACGCACCTACTGTACACACATACACACACACAGACACAGACACGCACCCGTGACGCTTGCTGTCTGTAGTCTCTGCCATGTGTCACTTTATGATATATATAAACCATCACTTAATGAGAATTTACCGTTATACATTTGAGAAAACTTTCACATAGACACAGACTCTCAAAGGTCTGCGATAGACCCATCAAAATAAAAGTTCACGTTTAGAAATTGACAGAATATATTAGGCTACTGTTATAGCCTACAGTAGATGTAGCTACGTCTCTATGTAATAATAATACATCTCTACTAATAATAATAATTATGCCCAGATGGTTGCTTTATTTTTCTTTTGTTTTGTTGTAAAGAGATTGTTTTCTAATTATTATATATATATTTTTTATATTCCTCGATTTTTGTTGCATTGTTTTTTATACAGTTATATTGTAATACTAAAATACCTTGTTCAGTTTGCAGTGTTGGCTGCATTTGAAGAAATATAAATAATATTACTGTCAACTGTATGTCAGATAATAAAAATACTGTAATAAATACAGTAGTTCACTGTATGTATTTGTTCATGTTTTATTAAGGGATAAGTCTGAAGCACACCATAAAAAAATTCTAGGAATTCATACAGGGCTAGTAGTATATACAGCTGTATACAGATACACACCCAGGTATCGGATCAGTACTCAGTATCGGCTGAAACCCTGAGCACAGGCATCGGAATCGATATCGGGAAGGGAAAAATGGTAACCCTCTTTAAATAGTAGCTAAGAACATATAACATTTTGTCAGCTTTACAGCTCAACCCTGTACTGCTTTAAAAGCCCAGAAGTGCATCACACTGTTTAACTTTATTGAAAATGCCCTTCTGTAACCAAAACTCTTTTTTAAACTGAAAACGATCTTCTGTGGTAATCAATATCATGCCACACAAATGCTGTCAATACAGCTTGTACTAAAACTGAAACTTGTTCTTACAGGACATCTATCGTCAAAGATGATTCAGCATACAGTTTGGTTTGGTGGTATGGTTCTGCTCTGGGCAAGAACTCCCTGCACATCCATGCAACCTAGCATTGATCAGAGCAGGGAGAGCAGCGATTAAAACCCTCCTTAGGGTAAACAGAAAAGAACCAACATAAATATATTGCATATATCATTAATGTTCAGTAATATAAATGTAGAACATAATTTGAGAAAAATTTGTCATGAATATCAGATGGCCAAGTCTTGACTAGACGAAAGGAGGAGCTGGGAATGGAAGAGGGTAATTAGCTCCTGAGCAACACGATACAGCTGATGATAATATTGAATGGAACTTATATATAGGGATGCTATGATAGGCACCGTATTCCTATAGGTAGATGTGGATCAATTGGGAGTCAGCTGACGCAAAATTGACTGACGTGGCCTGTCAGAACTAACGCTTCATTATAAGTGTCTGCAGAATGCCAATTGCTTTATTTTATAATGTATTTTAAAATGTGTGTATGTGTAAGAGAATGGATGCGGTGAAATGCCATTTGTGTGCATTTTTATAACTTATTTCCAAACATTATTTTTGCCATTAATTGTAATATTCCAGAGTCTGACAAGAGCCGGTATGTTCCACAAAGAGATCTGATCTAACCATCATGGAGTCTTTGGTGTTTCAATGGATTCTACAGAAATCCATGGTAGCATGGATATGACGTCATTGACAGGCGACGCAAGAATGCAAGGATATATATAATATATATATATATAATGTCTAAAAACGCTTTCCATCTGCAGAAAGAAACTATTCAGACCACAAAACTTTAAGATGAGTGTGTGTGTGTTATCTTGGCATGCAGCGGTAGACCAGCCACTAAAAATATTCCACCTACCCCACACAATTGTGTGTTAATATCTCCACTTCCCCACACAATAAGACTCTAAACAGCAGTTCAGGACTGCAACGCATAGACGTAATGTGAAAGAGGCTTGTGGGAATGGGTAGACAGGTGTGGCTTGTAAGTAATAAAGAGGCTTATACATGATGTTCATCTTGAGCTCAAAGTCCTGGAAACAATCATGGAAATAAAGCGGGGGAGTTGAGATGGGGGAAGAAAACAGGAAAAATCATCAGAAGGACTGAGGTAAGCAGTTTTTTTCATAGTCTCTAGACTGTGATTGGCAGTTCACAAACAAGCTCCTCCTAGGATTTCGTCAGAAACATTTATTCCTGGGTTTCATCAATAAAGGAAGTAAGCAAACATTAATTAAGAATGCAAATGCTTTTATACTGTACTCATGTCTAATCACAATTACCACTGATCATATTTATGGTTAGGTATCTGAACAAACCCTTAAGGACAAGTATCAAACATCAGTACAAACTTACATTCAATCAATCAATTGGCTTGTTTAGAAGAGGTAAACTGTTTTGACATTAATGATGAAAGTAGTGGAGAGTTGGAGGAAAAGAAAACTAGATTATCATATAGACTTGTGAAACGGCTCCTTAGACTTTTTACCAGGCCTATCAAGATCCTATAGCAACCACATGGCAACCTGCTAAAGTCACCCAGAAGACCGTAAAGCCCTGATAAATTCACAGCAAGTTCTTTTTCATTTTTTGCTTTGGCGTGACGATCTCAGTCTTGTAATAAACATGACGTGACTTGACTGGAGTGTTGAATTGCAGCAACACTCCAGTCAAGTTTCATCATGTTAATTATAATAGACTGTTTAAAAGCTATACAGTACTAAACATATATCAGTATCTCTTTCAACTAGAAATATAACTACATTTTCTACTATATAAAGTGGCTCTCCAATGTGTTCATGTTTTTACTCGTGGATGTCCAACCTTGAGGGACTGAACACTGAACAGAAGAAATTAAGCAGGGAAGAAAACCTAAACCTATTATGTTACCTAAAACTACCCAGACTACCATAGCAACTACAAAGCAACATGCTAAAACCATCCACAACATCCTTGAATAAACCACCTTGTTTGGGAGAGGTATGCTATTACTTTTATATATGTCTTAATGATAAAATGAATAAAATATCAAATAGATTTGCGTTGAAGGAAGAACAGAAACCTTAATATCATAGATACTTGAGGACTGGCTTATTATGCCAGGGACACACCAAGCCGACGGTCAGCCGTTGGGCAACGTAGGGCTGCTTTTGTGACTTAGTTCTGTAGTCAGACGCCGCCTGTGATTTTTTGAGCCGATTCAACTTGTAGAATCGGCGTCGGGCTGTCAGTGAGAGGGAGAACTCTAAATGGCTGTTCAGTTTAGCAATATATCCGTTTAAATAGACAGTTATCTCCTTTACATGCAAGCACAGAGCACACATGTTAGTTGACAGTCGCCTACAGTAGTTTTAGTGTTTTTTCCCTGACGCAGGCGACGCGAGGCGACAATACAATCGACTTTCATCAGCGGTTTGGTGTGTCCCTACCTTTAGACCCTAGCGAATGCATAGCAACATGCTAAAACCACCCAAAACGTCCTAGAAACATACAAAACAAGTTAAATAAACTCACATCGCCCTAGTAGGAACTGCATAGCAACACATAGCAACAGCCTGGTAACCATCCACAATATTCTATTGACTTGATTTGAAGAAGAGGTATGCTGATCTAAGTGTTTAAATTACAAAATTAGAGAAAATATCCAAGAGATTTGCATTCAAAGGACAGAAAGCTGAATATCCAAGAAATGTTGGTCCCACAAAATCCCACATATTTTACTTCAAGTGAAATCGAAGAAACTGGTGTGACATCATTTTGATCAAATCTATGCCAAACTAAATTTGTTTTGTGTTTGTTTTTCGAGTTCGCTTCGTATTACCATTGGTGCGTGTCAATTATGTAATAGGCAGGTGTGCTCTGAGGCTCCGTCTTCTTTGCTGTGAAAATCTTCTCCAGTTCATTTCTTCAGTTTAGTCCATCGAGGTCAAACACAAGTAAAAACACGAACACCCTGGAGAGCTTCTTTATAGTAGAAAATTAAGTTATAATTTGAATCAAAGACAACACTGTCACTGTTTTTAGGTTTAATGCTGTAAAGCTGCTTGCTTTAAAGCAATCTATTGTATGAAGTGCTATATAAATAACTGTTACGCAACTTGACTGGAGTGCTGAATTGCAGAACAGGGGCAAACATCCACATCTCTATAATAAGATATTTTATTAACTACTGTTTTCTCATTGCTGTCCTTTTTGTTGGGTTTATTTTGTTATTGAGAGGAAAGCATGCAGCACATATTTACATATTCATCTAAACACCGCTCTCATCAGTGAGGGCGGCATCAGGATGTTGGCTAACAGTACCCCTAAACCAGGGTTTCCGTTGTCCGGTAATTTCCCGTTGGCCGGGAAAAAAATTAATGTCCGACAAAATTAAATCTTTTCGGTCAAATTGTCAGATTAAAACTGCCTAATAATCCCGTATCGGTCGGAATGGAGTGACAAGTTCCCAAGGCTAAGATGTGAGGTAGTTGATGGCAATGGAAAAATGTTCTGTTCGCGCTGTGAAAAGGCAGGACGACGCAACGGATTCACAAGAGGGTTAGACCCCAGGTTTGGTTGATTGACGCCAATCGGACGTTCATGTTTTTTTCCGTCTATTTGAAAGTTAGGCTAATAAACATGTTGCATATACGGCCTGATTATGTCATTTTTTTTAAAGTTACATAAACTGCTTTCAGTTTTCCTCAACTTGACTAATTAAGAGGCGATATTTGACCAGCATATCAGCAAAATGTCCGGAAAACGAAACCTCTGCTGGTCACTTTGACCGGCACCATTTTTTTCTAGCGGAAACTCTGCCCTAAACGAAGAACGAAAAAGAACCTTGCCGTGAGTATATCAGGGGCTTTTGACTTGTGCCAGACCAATCAACACTCTAGCAACAGCATAGAAACATGCTAAAACCATCCAGAACACCCTAGCAACTCTCCAGCAACATTAAAATACCACCCAGAACAGAACAGAAACAGCATAACAACATGTTAAATAAACTAGCATTGCCCTAGCAACTGCACAGCAACAGGCAACCATCCAGAACATTCTATCATTGAGTTGATGAACAAACGCCACCGGGGCTTGACATTAACGCCGCCAAACATGGATAGATTTCAGTAGTGGCATGTAACGCGGTCACGTATATTGCAAATAATTTTACTCGTTCATGCAGATTTTGTGCTCACACCCAATGCACATACATAAAGCCATCTTAAGTTTGTTTTCGCTGCCTTATTGCACAGTCAAGTACACATAAAATACTGTCAAAATGAAGGTCTTGGTGAGTTTTCACATAAACAGTTTTAAGTGAGCATAAACAGAGTTGAGATAGAAAACGCAGAATAATGCAAGTGTAACAGAATAATGGATCTGGCGTCAGGTATTAAAGTGACACCAGCCTTATATACCAAATTATGAGATAATATTAAAAATATCTATATGGCAGTTTTTCCCTATGGTGTAGTAACTACTAGCCACAGGGGCTGGTGTGCAAAAATGATCATGTCAAACCCTGAACACCACTAATATTTTCCACAGAAATTGTAAGATTACAAAATGTTGTTTACAATTTGCAAAATGTCATATTCAACTTATTTTGATAATACTGGTTAAGTCTGTGGGTTTTGAGTGTGATGCATGTGTGTCTGTGTGACTCACTAGGGCAACTGAGGGCCTCCTTAGCGGTGATGCTCTTGTTGCAGGCCGAGCAGAGTGTGGTTCCAGACACAGTGAGAGAGTTGAAGAGGTGGCCATTACTGTAGCGTGCCTCTCGCTCTCTTGCTTCTCTCTCCCGCTCCCTCATCCGTTCCTTCTCCTTATTCTAACCAGAACACAAAAACTCAATTAATCATGCATGGCATCTTAATATAGTGTATGTTATATTAAATTATCTCCACCAGAGTAAAATTTGCCTAGTATAATTGTATGAACCACAAAACAGCAAAAGAAAAAGAAAAAAAGCTGGTCAAAGAACAATCAACATTCACAAAAAAGACAATGATGACACTATTGCAGCTCAGTTTCTATTGTGTAACCAATTCATGTGCCGAACTGGTACAGACCAAGTTCACGAACAGGGAAACAACCAACTCAAAAGAGAACTTGCAACACCATTTCGGAAGAAACAATAGCCATATTGAATGTCTAGAAGATCTGTGTTCCTTGGTAAAAGATTTCATCATGAAAACACATACAGCACATTAATGCCCGTAAACTGATTTTCCTTGAAAAAGCTTATCAGCCTTTAGACGAAAGACAAATGAACCCTATTAAGTCTCCACTATAAAAAGTCACTCATGCAGTTTAAGAAAACAATGGATCTCATTTCTGATATAGTAACTTCACCTATTTGTTTGTCTTTGTTAGGTACATGCCTAGTTTGATAAGTTTTTCTATATTTTCTCTTTAGATTTTAGCCATAACTGTGTCCTCTCTTTGACCCTCTGGGGGTCTTTTTTGACATACTTATAATCTGCTAATAGGCTAATTGATGTGGGTTGAGCTAATTAGTGAAGGCAGGTATTGCCTGTTAGTGGGAAGTCTTTAAAAACCCTCAGGGGCCGTTTACACAACATACGCAAACTTTAGAAAACGGGAGCATTATCGTCTCTGGGTAAACTACAAAAATATGTGACCCTGGACCACAAAACCAGTCATAAGTTGCACTGGTATATTTATGGCAATAGCCAAAAATACATTGGCCAAACGCCAATTACTTGAGGGGTTTATTTGTGTTTGTCCTGACCATTCAATAAAATTTTTATGGCACTGTATAAAATACAAATTGTCAAAATCAGTATACAGTGTTATTTTAGTATTTATATACTATTATAGTATTTATTGATATTTTATGTAGCATTTAGCATTTCATTTTATATTTTCAATTTTATTTTAAGTTTAAGTAATTTTGTTATGTGCTTTTGTCATGTGTTTTTTTTATATATTTTTTATTTGTTTGTAGCAAAGTTAAAGCCTCAGGGAAGAAAGATGTGGGAACTGCCAAATATTCAAAGTAACTTCTAAAATCTAAAAATACACATAAATAACAAAACAAAAGTACAGAGGCAACCCCTCATGAGCGACTGTCGCACAATTGTAAACAAAACACAGTATATAGTCCAGGGCAGGCCTGGTCCTCTCTTGTCCTTCACTGTCGTTTATCCTTCTGGAGATTCTCTGTGAGACTCGAGGCCGGTGTGACGCGCAGGTGACGCTCCGTTCCCACTGCTCTCGGCCCCGCCCTGCTATCATTTATTTTCATTTCAGTTTTCGTAATCTTAGTACTTCAACTAACATTTGTTTCGGTTGGCTGTCAAGGCAACATTTCTAATGTTTATTTAAAATTTTCATATATAGTTTATATTTTATTCCAGATTGACAGAAAACAATTTTTACCCATTTTAGTTTCAGTTTTCTTAACAATATCAATATGATGAGCACGAACCAAGAAGGTATAATACCTTGAGAAAGCTATCCGAACTGCAAGCTGCCATTACACTTTGAGCAGTCACTAGCAAATCCTCCTCCATAATATAATGAACTTTTTATGATTAATATGTTCCTGTCTGCTGCCTTTGACGTCACAGCTCATACGCTGACAGGATATTTGCTAGAGTTTAGGACAGTGTATGTTTTTGTGGTGCCATCGGCCAATCAGCATTGTCATGAAATCATTTTCCATTGGCTCCAGAGTAATTACATGGCATTTAAAACAAAAAAAAAACCCACTGCAGCTTTAAATGAGATACATTTATTAAGTCCAGGCATCCATTTTGTACAATTAACAGTGTAACTCTGTAAACGCAGTTTTACCCAGCAAAAAAAATCTTGATTATAAAAGCTGGTGTTGGTTAATATGTTAGTCAGCGTTTTACTAGAAGCTCTACTTGGCCATGGCTGATCTAAACATCTTCCTCTTTCATACATATTTTATGACAAGTTAATAGCAAAATTAGGCAAAGCGAAATACAAATGTCCAGACAAACAATTTTTAAAATGAAAAAAAAAATGTCAACTCTATTCTTAACATATTTCGGAATAAAAATAAGCTGAAAAATTGCCATACTGGATGTATAGAAGGTCTGTATTCCTTGGTAAAATATTTTTTATCTTTTATAATTTTATAAAAAGTTTTCACCACTGAAAATAGAGACGCTATAAGGTCCAGTTTTGGCTTCGGCTATTCTAAAAATCGGCCTCTCTGTTGACATGCAAAGCAGGAAATAATGAGAGCACTTCCTCTTTCTAATCTGCAGGAGGCATGAGTAAAGGTTGCCATAGGAACACGGACATGTCTTAGAAGTAAGCAACAGAAAATGTATTATAAAAAACACTTAGTGTGTTAGTGTGTAGCAGTCCAAAAACCTGCAGGATATTGCCATCAAATTACGAAATATAAATTGACCTAGTTTGTCCAAGCAGAACTTCCAGGATGCCTCTGTATTGTTTGCTATGTGCATGTATGATCATCTCCGCAGATTTGGGAAGTCGCAATAGTTCATGCTAAATCAGAGAACAAAGCATGTAGCCAGGGTGGGGTAGATAAAGTGACAGTTTTTTACAGTTAATCTTGAGTGTGACTCTAACTACAGTGGCACAAACTAGGAGCCGCCAACATTTCCAAGTCTGTGTTTATAAAAAATAATGTCAGGCTAATGAAATGTATCTGTGCCTGCAAAATGAAAACGACCTCTGTGGTAATAGTTCACTTGAAAGTTGACATTGAATCAAGCTATCTGTACAAAAGTATGAACGCTATGTGCCCCAAGCACATTGTTGTCTAGGTTCAGCGCACTTGTCTAAACTTTGGAGTCATCTCCTGTCAAGGAAATAGGCTGAGATTGGCAGGACTTAACGTTGGTGCTCCAGTTTGAATAGTCCCAGCTCCAGATTTAGTTCAGCCTGCTGTGGCCTGATGGCCTGGATATAGCTGGCCTATGGGGAACTATGAGTGATTAGTTGACATTGACATTCTTTGCAAACACTTTCCTACGAAAGTAATTTACACTACTTCACACAGGACAGTAGCAGTCGACGGATATGGATTCTTTCTAAAGCCAATGCCGATATAAATGCCATTCTGGTATTTTTACAATTTCATGAAAACAGCAGGTATCATGTGACAACATCCCTTTCAAGTGAACTACTTTGTTGTTGGATTTTGAAAATAACCCCAGGGATTGCTCCTGTTAATGGGCCAAGTGGGCATTGTCAATGGCCAAACATTGACCAAGATCGGGCGATTATATCAATTCATCTCTGCAGAACAGGGTAAATACTAGGACAACCAAACTAGGCCTTGGCAAATTAGAAGCTGCTCTCTGTTACATTTAAATTGCTCAAACGGATGTCTAACCTTTGACATCCCTATTTAATAGAAGAAGAGGAGGTTAGGTGAATGTGTGTGAGCAAAAACGCATCTCACTATTTAAAAAAGATTGCCTTCGGACCTGAACCTGGAATTGATGCTTTAACTGAGTGCTATTTCTATGGCAACCTATCTTTTGGCTCTTTTTCTCTTGAATGTTTCTCTGTGCGCACACACACAGTCTGTTGTTCAACATTCCCACTCAGTAACACCTACACAACTCAAACTCATACTGAAGCTAATAATTGGACAAAAAAGGTGCATATTCAGTGCCAAAAACATACAACCTCTTACTCAAGATGTCTTTACACACCAGAGTTAAAGCAGTGTCTGTGTTGGCTCCAAATTCTGTTTAATATAAAATGCCACATTAAAGCTGTTGTAAAGTATGCAGCTCTGATCCACCTTAAAGGGTTAGTTCACCCAAAAATGAAAATTCGGTCATTATTTACTCACCCTCAGGTTGTTCCAAACCTGTAAGACCTTCATTCATCTTCAGAACACAAATGAAGATACTTTTAATGAAATCTGAGAGCTTTCTGACCCCTCCATAGACAGTAATATAATTAACACTTTCAAGGTCCAGAAAGATAGTAAAGACATCGTTAAAATCCTCCATGTGACTCCAGTGGTTCAACCTTAATTTTATGAAGCGACGAGAATACTTTTTGTGTGCAAGACTTTATTCAACAATTTCTTCTAGCCTGTGTCAGACGCTGTTGAAGCAATGTAAACAGTGCAGCGCTTCCAGAACGCAGGCTTATTATTGGCCGACGCTGTTCACGTGAGCACCATGATGCATGCGCACAAGTCGTTCTGCCGTAGAACTAGGAAGTGCTGCACTGTTTACACTATGTCAACAGGGTAAGACGCTAAAAGAAATAGTTGAATAAAGTCTTGCACACAAAAAGTATTCACTGTAGTCACAGGGACGATTTTATCGATGTCTTTACTACCTTTCTGGGCCTTGAGAGTGTTAAAGGAACACAGCGACATTTTTGGACTTTAGCTTATTCACCGTATCCGTCAGAGTCGATACATACGATTCTCATCTCTGTGCGTGCCATAACTCTGTCTGACGCACCCACCGCTAGCCTAGCTTAGCACAAAGACTGGAGGTAAACGGCTCCATCTAGCCTACTGCTCAATAAGTGACAAAATAACGCCATATTTTCTAGACCGATATGGCTAGGACCTATACTCTCATTCCTGTGTAATAATCCAAGAACTTTGCTGCAGTACCGTGGGTCTGAAAATAGGATAACTTCCGTCAACATAACCAACGTGACAACCTGCTTCCACAGGAGGCATGCTGGGGACTATTTTCAGGCACTGCTTAATATCATTGCATCTGCTGCACCCATGGTACGGCTGCAAAGTTCATGGATTATTACGCAGGAATGAGAGTATAGTTCCTAGACATATCGGCCTAGAAAATTACAACTTTTTCATTTTCTGTCGGTTTTAGTACACAATGTAACTATATACATCACAACATGTAAAGAGGAAAATGTTGGCGTTATTTTGTCACATATTGAGCAGTAGGCTAGATGGAGCCGTTCACCTCCAGTCTTTGTGCCAAGCTAGGCTAGCAGTTGCTGCGTCAGACATAGTTATGGCACGCACCGAGATGAGAATGATATGTATGGATTTATCTAACTCGGGGATACGGTGAATAAGCTAAAGTTCCAAAAAGTCGGTGTGTCCCTTAAATTTAATTGCTGTCTTTGAAGGGGTCAGAAGCTCTCAAGATTTCATTAAAAGTATCTTCATTTGTGTTCTGAAGATGAACAAAGGTCTTACAGGTTTGGAACGACATGAGGGTGAGTAATTAATGACAGAATTTTAATTTTTGGGTGAACTAATGCTTTAACCCACAGTATCAAAGACAACTGTGACACTGCTTTGCTTCAGTAGCATCAGAAAAGCCTTAAACTTTATAATTGCTCGATTTTAATATCATATGTATGTTTCTATATCCATAATCTCATAATGAAGACATTAATTTCATAACATTTATTTAAACAACTATAATGTGTAAATGTACCTGGTATATCCAGCTTCAGATGCAGCTTGTACTGCCTTTGCATCATACCAAAGATGACATCACACTGCATAAAAGCCATAAACTTACAGTCCTGGAAAGCATTATTCACTGTCAAACAACAGCAACATTTTAGTCTGCCTGGCCCTTTAACCCTCATTCTATAATAATGAGGAAGAGAATAGTAGCAATTTAAGTGCAAATTATTGTATTTCCTTGTTTATATATATACAACCTCTAGGTTAATAGCTGATGTATTTTTATTGTCTCAAAACACATTTAGTTGTTTTTTTTTGGCTTTGGAACACAATTAATGTAGGCTATTATGAAAATCAAAAATAAAGTTAGATTGAAACGGACTGAACACACTTTTCAAAACCTAATATTTCTATAGACAACAACCAATATTATAGCCATGACGAACAAATACTAAAGTTGACAATTCAAACACACTATCTAATTTATTTAATTTCTCGCGATAAACTGGTTAAACACGCGTCGTTGGACTTACCCGCTGACTGATCTCTCTCATCCTTTCCTGGCGAAGTTTCGACAGATCCGCTACGCGAGACATTGCGATATTTTAAACGTCTTTAGTACAACGAAATACGAATCCTCTTACGGCAAAATCACACGTATATCCCATTAATTAAGATAAAAGTTCCTTTTTGGTCCCGTGTGTGTGTAATAGCAGCGTTTTAAAAGGCAGAAGACATTCAGACAGCAGCGCAGTGCTTTAACTTTGAGAGAAATACGCTGTCCCCCCCTCCCTCTCTCTCTCTCTCTCTCTCTCTCTCTCTCTCTCTCTCTCTCTCTCTCTCTCCTCCCCTTCGGTGAGACGGAGTTGACTCGTTCAGGAAGCGCAAAATGACTGTAGCCTATTCCAGACCGCCTCTACTCTTCTTAAAACACTCACTGTAATTCCAGAGTGCTCAGATGAACATACAATCATTGTATATGGTTCATTTAAAACTGGTGGTATTTGTGTCTCTCATACGCATGTATACAAAGAAAAATGATGCCATTTTGTAAATATTTCTAAACTGATTCTAAAATGATTACTTTTTATTTTATTCAAGAAGTAAACATATCCTCGATCTCTTTAAATCTGTTTTGTTCCATTCATCCATCCGTAAAAATACATTAAATTCAACCCCCCTGAGCACAAACGTTGTCAAATTAAACTGTAAAACTAACATCCGTGTTACCTTTCTAAAGCCATATCCCTACAAATGTATTCATGTGAGAATGCAATTTATTAATGCTTAAACATTCATCTGATATCATATGCAAAATTGTAACAAAAAAGAAAACTATTGACTATTGTCGTACTACAATAGATGCCACCGTCTATCATGATGTAATGTGAAAACAGCAATGAACACCCTCAAACCTTGTGGCTGAACTCTTTCAAACAATGACGTCAACTTTAACACCTATTCAGCATTTCTCAAAGAGCTCTAGAAGGAACTAAGACCAATTTGGAAAGCGTGTGGTCTGCACACAGGCAAAAGCACCCATGAGTAAAATCAAACCAGTGAAAATGAAAATGAAACGATTTAGAAACAAATTACAGTTAATTGATTATGCAAATGAACATTTAATAATGAAGACATTTAGTTGCAACCTACAACTTCACCTTAGATTGGAAACCATGCATTCTAAGCGCTGCAGTATTTCAGTGGCTCTGCATGCACCTCTGCAGCGATTACCTCAGTGAAAGGCAGAAAATGGTGGACGTTTTCTTTTTGGAAAGCAGCCGAGGGGAGAGGAGGGGATTCTTTTCCCGCCTTGGCCACATCTGTCGCCATGCCAACAGTGTATTTAGACTTTGGCTGGGTTATGAGGGGAGCCTGGAAAGTTTACAATGGGCGGCAAGGTTTTGGGTTTATATGGGCACATTCATACAAGCGTGCAAAAGACTGGTTGCTCCTGTGTTTTCTTTTGTCTTTTTTAAATATGTTGCATGGTTTAAAGCTAGTCAAATCTCTCAGCAGATTAAAGCAAGATTAAAGCAGGTCAAATCTTTCAACAGATGTGCTGTCCCGTCAAGTCATTTGGGATTCGTCAAACAATACTGACTGTAGCTCAGATTTACATAATCTAGTCTACATAATCTGGTTGTGGAACAGATAAAAGACCGGAGTTATATGAGCAGAGATTGGGAGTTAGAGAATAAAATTAAAAGCTCAGATAAAAAAAATCTGGAAAATACTTTGGAGCTAAGCAGAAGAGACGTATAGGCCTAGTGAGTGTGTTTATATTGGGGTTATTGTATTTTTGATCATATAAATGGAGTCTTGGTGAGCATAAGATACTTCTTTCAAAAAAGCTTCATTATTCAAAATTTTGTCCCCAAGTGAATATACACACAAATACATATTTTCAGTACATAGTTTATATTTCATTAACTTGATTACCGAAGTTAAAATAAATGGTCAAAAACAAATAGTAAGACTCAAACAAAAACCTTATTTGGTGGTTATGTAGTAAAACAGTCAGTTACATCATCGTTTAGCTCTCAGAAACCCATCCGTCCATCGATCACCATCACTATTTCAGTAGAAAATTGACGGCTCTTTCTGTGAAATCCACCAGCTCTTCAACTTTAAATAGTGAAGCACCATTCTCTCTCTCTCTCTCTCTCTCTCTCTCTCTCTTACTGTCTCCAAGGAAGGACAGATTGCACTGTGGGCGGACTTCCACACAAGTGTTTCAACACTTGTTCTCCCTCTTACTCACGATTTCTTTAATTCCATGCGCACAATCTTTCTTCCTTGTGTTGGTAACAACAAATCTGTGGCATGGGACCAGCTATATGGTTTATTAGCAATCAGATTTCAGCCCCTGCAGCACTCCTGACTGAATCAATAATGATGAATACTCTGTCTTCACTGAGGGCTGCCTCTGTACTCGGATACTGCTGAGATTATTGGAGCGATCTGCTGCAAGCTATGCTAATAAGCGAGATGCCACTTCATAATCAGTGCCAGTTCAACAAGTACACTGACTGCAGATCTAATAGGCTGATCTTGTTATTCACTATATCTTAGAATAAAAAAAATAATAATAATAATTACTATTATATAAATAGCTAGCCTTTTTGCTTAAATGCATTAAAAATAATTGTAATCGAAAACAAAGATTAGGAACAAATAATTTAGAAAAAATTCAAATTCAAATGACATTTTAGTAATTTATGACTATGTATGAGTGCATTTTATTTGTTGATTAATCAATCGTTAATCTGGTTAGTGATTTAATGCACTGAGCACTGCTGTAGTTTATATCACAAATCACAACACTCTCCAACAGCAGAATGCTACTTTCAATACTTTTAAGTCTAATTACAATGATCAGTAATTCTAAGTCATCTTATTTTTCCAGCAATACACATGATTGCATTTTCTAAAGATATGGCCAGGCGTGCAGTCTACCAATAGCATTTGAGCGACAGCACTAGGAACGCCCATAAGCGCCTCAAAGTACAGAGACTAGAGACATAAAGTAACAAAGTCATTTGTGCTGTGAACGGGGCTTAAAGGAACACTCCACTTTTTTGAAAATAGGCTATTTTCCAACTCCCAGTTGTTAAACAGTTAAACCGCTTTCGAAGCCATTCAGCCAATCTCCGGATCTGGCGGTAGAACTTTTAGCATAGCTTAGCATAGATCATTGAATCTGATTAGACCGTTAGCATCTTGCTCAAAAATGACCAAAGACTTTCTACATTTTTCCTATTTAAAACTTAACCTGACAGAAAATGAAAAGTTGCGATATGTCTAGGAACTATACTCTCATTCCTGCGTAATAAACCAGGAACTTTGCTGCCGTCCCTTGGGTGCAGCAGGCACAATGATATTACGCAGCGCCAGACAATAGGCTAACTTCCGTCAACATAACCAACGTGACAACCTGTTATACTTAGCTTACACAGGGAGCGTGCTGGGGACTATTTTCAGGCACTGCATAATATCATTGCGCCTGTTGCACCCATGGTTTGGCTGCAAAGTTCCTTGATTATTACGACTGAATGAGAGTATAGTTCCTAGCCATATCGGCCTAGAAAATCACAACATTTCATTTTCTGTCAGTCTTAGTACGATGTAACTACAGAAGAGTCAAGTTTTAAATAGAATAAATAAACATTTTTTAAAAATGTTATCTATGCTAAGCTATGCTAAAAGTTCTACAGCCAGATCCGGAGATCGGCTGAATGGATTCAAAAACGGCAAACTCAACTGTTTAACTATAGGGGAATTGGAAAAAGCCTATTTTCACAAAAAGTAGAGTGTTCCTTTAAGTCATCTGCTTCTCTTTTGTTCCTGATTAAAAGATTAAATGCTTCTCCTTCAGAGCTCTAGAAGGCCACATACACACGGTAAAGTTTTAGGAGTGACAACCAAATTTAAATACAGGCGTGAATCCACCAAATTATTGTTCCATTACAGTACATGATTCACTCCCAAAAACTGACACAGAGGTAACCTTCCCAATGTTCTGGCATCTCGCATGTTTGGTATCTACTGTTTTTGACCTAAATAATATTACAGCAACCAAAGATTTGTTATGGAATTTTAACTGTGGCTGAAGAGATCCAGAGGTCTCAAGCTGTCGCAAACTGTATGCACTGATTTCTTATCAAATTCGTCAAAAGCCAAATTATGTCAGCTATGCTATAGACATTTGTTTTATAATGTATGCTAATAATTAATTCATTTGATCCCATTTTGTGATAAAAAGATATCAAATTGAGTCTCCTGAACTACAAAGAAAAAAAGTTACTTTGTCATTTTTTAGATTGATCTAACCTTTTATGCTTTCTAAGAAATAGAGCTCATTTATGAGTTATGTGCACTTTGTCTCACAATTTGCATTAAACTGAAGCTGGTAGTTACAATGATAGTGGGTGTTAGCTGTGGCCATGACTCTACACTGAAATAGATGGATAGAAAGAGAGAGAGAGAATGAAAGAGAGAGAGAGAGAGGGAGCGTTGCTGTGGGTTACCACTCTATAGAGGAGGCTCTCTTCAGAGCAGCTTTCTGCGGCAGACGAGAAAATGTGTTTCTCTCTCTCTCTGTGTGTGTACGACAGTAGGAGTTATAGTGAGGACGGTGTGTGTGTGTGTGTTTCTGCAGAGATAATGACCAGGTTCTGGAGGCTGAAGCCCACGAGGCCTGTCATTCAGCACAGACTGTGTCACACAACACAACGTGACGCCTTAAGGTGAATGTGTGTGTGCACATTTGTATTCATGAGTGTATTTCTAATTTTGGCTAAGTGAGATGCAGCATCTATCATAGAGGTTATGGAGAAGTTAAACAAACAAACAAAAAAGTTTGTCTCACAAACATACACATAGGGCTGGGAGGTATATTGAATAATCATGATATATTTGTGATTTTATGCAGAACAGCATAAGATTATATAAATGTTTAAAGTTGCTAAAATATTTTTATATTTAAACAGCAAAGTTTCCTTGGTTAGTTAGTGAAGAAATGTAAAATAGATTATTTTTACCATTTTGTTTTGTTCTTGTTGCGCTTTGAATTTATTGCAACAAGGGCCGTGGTTTGGATTAAAAGAAAAAATTGGCTATATATATATATATATACTGTATAGCAAATTTTTTCTTCTTTAATTTAAAAAAATCACAATGACCCCAAACATTTTTATATATATATTTTCTGTAATATATGTATATATATATATATATATATATATATATATATATATATATATATATTATGCAGAAAATATATATATTCAAATGTTTGGGGTCATTGTGATTTTTTAAAATGTTTTTGAAAGAAGTCTATGCTTATCGAAGCTGCAATTATTTTATCAAAAATACAGTAAAAAGCAATATTGACACAAAATTGAAATATTACTACTTCAGTCTTCAGTCATGATCCTTCAGAAATCGTTCTAATATGTTGATTTATTGCTCAAGAAACATTTCTTATTATCAATATTGAAAAGTTGTGCTACTTTAATTTTTTTTCAAGATGCTGAATAGAAAATTCAAAAGAAAAGCATTCATTTGAAATACAAATCTTGTATTTCATTATAATTATGTCAATATTATGTATTTCAAGTGATATAAATATATTTAATGTTTTACTGTTTTTGATAAAAAGAATACTTCCTTACTGAATAAAAGTATTAATTTCTTTATAAAACTAAAAACAAAAATAAACAAACCTTTGCATGCACACACACACACAATTATTAATTAATAACAACTTTATAGATAACTTTATTTAATATTACTCACACCTCATTCATTTTTCAAATTCAATATAACCAGATCCCAGTCTGTCAGTGGAGGTGTGGGAGGAGCTCTCGCTAACACATGCCTCACAGATGTTTGCTCTTGTGGTGGGATTGCCAAATCAGTGCAAAAGCTTTATAACCTTAAAAAAGGCCCTGCGCGCTCCACCCTGCGGGCCCCTCCATGATTTTATGAGCCTTCCAAAAACTTAGAGTAAACAGCGTAGCAAATGGTCGATAGTGAGGGGAGACCGTAAAAAATTCGGACAGTAATACTACGAGCACACATGTCCGTCTGCACTCTCTGAGTATTTCCCACTTGATGAAAAATATTTTATGACACTTCGTAAGAAAGGAACTGGTAATGTGTAATGCTCAATGTTTATGTGTTTAATGTAAAGTGGCATGGAAAAGAGATAGTGTACTAGCTTATGAACAGGGTGGTGGGAAAGAAAGAGCAACTAAAGTATACAAAGAAAACAGAGGGGACGTCAGAGAGCTAAAGATAATGGGAGGAGGAAACAGGCCAGACGATGAGATGACTCTGCCAGACTGTTTACTTTGCAGCTAATAATCATTGTACACACATGCCGTACACACGCACACACACAACCCCCTGTACACACAAACCCCTGTGAAGTGGTGGTACTATCTGAAACACTATACTTTATACCATGGTGTTGTATGATTACTGCATGCATTTATATTCGCTGCACAGGTTTCACTACAAATAATAACTTGATAGGTACATTTTGTCAGAACGTTGGCTTAACAAAGCCTTTAAAAAAAGTAAAACAAAAAAGGGCCATACAGTCCTTGCAAGGTGATATAAAATGATGGAAAGCATTTTGAAAGATTTGTTAAATCAAGGAAAATGTTCCACAACATCGACAAAACCGTAGTAACACCATAGTACTTTTTGTAAGGGTTACTTATTCTTCCCACGCAATCCACTCAATGTAATTAAATATTCTTTGAAGCCTATGTCTAAATTGTTCCCATTCATTGGTAAATAATTATTCCCAAAGGCTGATAGAGTTAAAAACAAACAGTCATGCTGCTTTAAGATTGTGCCTGTGGTCTGTCCTCACACAAGCTCCTTCCTTGTGAGCGTATGGGGTCAGATCAGGCTCCAAACAGCTGACTGGACCCGTGCGTAATCGTTTGTGTGAGGGTAAGCGTATGTAAGCGTCTGGAACTTAGAGAGAGAAGCTGAAAGCGCTTTCAAGGAAGTTTAGTCACATGAACATCGGTCTGTGCTTCCCAGCTGATCATATGGTTGTGTTACAATCAAATGGTGTAAATACATAACCATAATGCAGAAGAAAATGTAAAAAAAAAAACTCAGACAGAATTATGTCCACTAACGCTCAAATAAAAATTATTTACAGAAAACGGTCCAGTACTATAAATCTGGCAATACAGTTTAAAAAAGTGAGGAAAACTATTTAAAAACAAGACGAGACTATTTAAGTAAAGAGTCTAGTTTGTTTCATAAAGAAAGTGCTTGCCTCATAAAACTCCCTTCTTTTGCTGGACTGTTTGTGTTGGAGCCTGTGGGCCTGGCACGAAAATCATATTTCCTAAAGTAGACGGGTAATCAGGAGTGCCAATTCTGCCGACGCTCTCTTAAGATCTACACAGAAAGCGTGTGTGTGATTTTTTTAGTGGCATGATGTCATGGAAAGACCCACAATTCAAACAGACCTTTAGCTGTAATGATAAGAGTATGTGTTTAAATGATAACTGGGTGATTGTGATGAATTATATTAAACAGGCACAAGGGAAGGTTTATGAAAACCGGTTTCAGCTTCAGAGTAAAAATAAATAATAAATAAATAAAAGGGTAACTGCGATCCTCTTCTCCAATTGAGACCTTACTTCTTGTAATAACCAATAAAAATTATATTAATAATAATATTATTAATACAGTAAATAAAATAATAATAGAATATATATATAAAAAAAGTGATTTCTAAATTTACTTTGACTTGTATTTCATTGCAGACAATATGAACACAAAATATTTCATGTTTTGTCTGGTCAACTTCATGTCATTTGTGAATATGCATCCTTTCCTGTCATTCAGACCTGCAACATGCATATTTAAACAAGACAATGCAAAACCACATTCTGCACACATTACAAAGTCCTGGCTGCGGAGGAAGAGGGTACGGGTACTTGACTGGCCTGCCTGCAGTCCCGACCTGTCTCCAATAGAGAATGTGTGGTAACAACGAAGACCCCGTACTGTTGCCCACCTTAAGACTTGTTTGCAGGAAGAATGGGACAAAATTACACCTGAAACACTTCATCACTTGGTGTCTTCAGTCCCTAAACGTCTTTTAAGTGTTGTGAAAAGGAATGGCAACATTACAAAATGGTAAATGCTTTACTGTCCCAACTTTTTTTGAAATGTGTTGCAGGTCTGAATGACAGGAAAGGATGCATATTTACAAATGACATGAAGTTGAGGTTGAAATATTTTGTGTTCATATTGTCTGCAATGAAATACAAGTCAAAGTAAATTTAGAAAGCACTTCTTTTTTTTTTTTGCGTTTTCCATACTGTCCCAACTTTTTCTGATTTGGGGTTGTATATATATATAACCATTCAAAAGGTTTCAGGATTTTTTTTCTTAAAGAAATTAAAACTGTGGTGGGCAAAATTATTAGAATGGGCCTGGATTTATTTTCTAAGAGGACAATGAACGGAGACATTATTCTAACTATTGCCGGAACTACCTGGAATCTGCTGGGACATTGAAAATGATGGACTGGGCCCCTCAAAGTCCGAACCTCAACCCATCGAGCACATTTGGGACGAGTTGGAAAATAAACTGGACAGATCTGTTGTACATTCAAAGGAAAGCCTTTGGCTTCAGGTGCAGAAGGCATAGGATAAGATTAGTGTTGAAGTTCTCAGAGGAAATATATTGACACTGTGCCAGAGAAATGTGCTGCTGTAATTGCTGCAAAAGGTGAACATGCCAAATATTAAAGTTATGTGGGTAAAAAAACAGTACCATCTGATATTTGATGGTCAGAGCAACCACCTGCATGTTTCATGAACAAGATTCAAGATTCAAGATGATTCAAGATCAAGATTCAAGATTCAAGATTCAAGATTCAAGATTCAAGATTCAAGATTCAAGAGTTTTATTTGTCACATACACAGTTATATACAGAATATACAACTGGCAGTGAAATGTAAACAGGTCCGCTCTAAAGACAGTGCAAATAACAGTTACAAGAAAACACAAGGAGGAAATTAAAATAGAAATAGAATAAAAATAGAATAAAAAAAGTACTAAACATATGTAGAGTTATAAATAATCAAGTAGGAGATAAAAAATATATATATAAAGTATAATGTGCAAACAATAGGTATAATGTAATGTGCAAACAGAAGTATAATGTGCAAACAGGTTTATAACAGGCTGTTACACAGTAACAATAGAACATAAAGTGCAGTGCAATGACAAAAGCACGTTCCTGACCGGGAATCGAACCGGGCATGGCGGTGAGAGCACGAATCCTAACCACTAGACCACCAGGGAACATTATGAAATGAAACAATATTTTGTTTTTCAATATTTTCAGATCTGTCAGATGTTCTAATAATTTGAAATATATATATATATATATATATATATATATATATATATATATATATATATATATATATATATATATATATATATATTATACAATGCATATATAACAATATTAGTTTTTACAATATTTTTGATTAAATATATGCAAACTTAATGTTTTTGAAATAAGTCGCTCATGCAAAATCCTATCGTAAACTGTCTCACTGTAAAGATTCTCCTAATTACCTTTATTCTATAGATCCTGACTTCTGAAACAGTCATGTTCTTGGACTGTCAAATCTATAGAAGTCTAACACTAATGTGAGCAAACGAGCACTGGGATTCACGATTACTGCGATACTGACTCAAAACGATGTCATCTTCAGACCTGTCATCACTCAACCACAAAATCCTGTTTTCTCATGGGTCATAGTAGTGAAGCAAACTGGGTCAAAGATAATATTTTGACCACCGTCCATCCTTAAAACTACAAAAGCTGCTTTTCCATTGAGTCATATGGGTTTCCCAATGTTTCCTATAACAGCCAATAGATAGCATGTATAGGGATAATTCACCCAAAATGAAAAAAGCCATTATTTACTCACCCTCATGTCATTCCAGACCCGACTTTCTTTCTTCTGTAGAAGATAAAAGAAGATATTTTGAGTAATGTGTTTTTTTGTCAATACAATGAAAGTGAACCAAAACTTTTACAAAATTCTTCAAAATATATTTTGTGTTCCACAGAAGAAAGGCTGTCTCTCAAACACAAAAAAGCAAGAAAATTGCATGTCATCTCATTAAATCGCTTTTTTAACATTTCGGAATTTAATAAAATAAATTATTATGGAGTCAATAAGCCATAACCTGAAAATCTATGGCAGTTTCTGATGAGTTTTGGGTCTGGCTGCTAAGTTAGCAACAGTGATTCAGCATTTGCCAGGTTCTTATGATTCATAGCAAGCTTGAGTCTGATTCTAAGTATAAACAGAGCTGTGGAATTTGAGCTGGGAGCTTAATGAAAGTTTGAACCGTTTATCATCAGATCAAGAACTAATAATAAAGGCAGAAACTGACATGTTAGAGAAAACAAGTGGAGGAGGGACACACAGGGTTTGATGTCAATTATAAAGCTCTCTGTCAAGCACGACTGTCTAACTCTGCCCTCTGTTGGACTGAAATAACACTATCATCCGGTTCCACTACACTGAAATCAATAGTTTTAGTGAAGAAGAAGGCGGATGCTGCATGTGACTGGTAACATTTCACTTCTGATGAAAGATTAACACATCCACCAAGCAGAAGTGATAATTAACACTCACATTGTTTTGCCGTCTAATACACTGGGAAAGAAAGCTGGGCTCGTACCTTGTGGTTAGCGGTCATCTTGCGTAGGAAGCTCAGCGTTCGTTCCAAGCGATTTCCTGATGTGTGATGCTCTTTGTATTTGTCCCCCTCAGCCTTTATTTGTCCTATATCCCAGCCCAGAGCAGCATGCTCACTTTCTATACTGTACCAGAAAAAAAGTGAAATAATCGCATTAAGAGTATGGATATTTAAAATAAGTATGGACATGCCTGATTAAAACACACACCTGTAAGATGAATCTCCAATCTGGTGGTATGAAACACTCTCTAGATCGTCAAACAAAACAAAAAACAAAAATCTCATTGATTTAAGGAAATAAAACTTGAATTCAAGCAAGCACATGAGTTAAATGTGTCATCTTAATGTTATTTTCCGTTTCAGAGCAAAGCAGAAAAACAGTCCCCCTGTGGTGAAAGTCAAGTTTGTAATGTTGTTTGTATGTCTATGTGGTGTTTTTAATATACTTTAAGACAAACCATGTGCAAATTCATAAGTCAACACCGTTGCTGAGTATTTTATTCTTTAAAACTGCAGTGATCTAAGACTCAAAAATACAGAATCGATGGTGTTTCTGACGTCACAAATTACCTTGTATCCAATCACATCAACGTGTGAGTGGGCTTTAGCATATCATTAACTATGACTGCTCTGAAGCAGGGAAGTCTCAAGAGAAGCTAGTTATCCCGGTATATTTTTCTGTTGATATGATAGCGGGTGTATCATGTATATTACGATGTTATGATGATCTACATGCCTTTCTCCACTGACGTTCTGAGTTGTTGGAAGGGTTTCTAAGGATACTGATTTTTAGAAGGTAGACTGAGGCCCCTGACACACGGAGACGTGTTAAGCAGTATACATAAAAAAAGTTTTAATGTATCACCATTTCGTCCAAATGGATCCGGCGTTTTAGAAGCCTGAAACCGCTATTTTTTTAAACCGGGTCCCAGAGTGGATAAATCTGAAAACGACACCCACTGCGTTTTCGTGTGTACAACCAATCTGTATATTTTGTGAAACGAAGATGTCATCACACCATATCTTGCGCATGCTCCAAGTCTTTTTTTAGTGTGTCTCTGTGGCAGAATTACAGCCCCAACTTCTGGTTTGGCATGTATACTACATTGTTGGTTTCAGTGGTTTCGTGTGTACGCAGATATTTCTTGAGAAGAGGAAAAAAAAAAATTGGATAGGAAAAACTTCGCTTCGTGTGGATGTGGCCTGAGAAGGCGAATGGGAACATGGTTTGTGTAACATTGGCAACACATTATTAGCTGTTTGATAAAGTAGTCAAGCAAAAGCCTAATCAAATTATTTACCATTATGTGTCCGACGATGCCACTGTGCAACATTTACTACAGTAAAGATGAGCGAATAAGTCTCTGAGCTGGTGTGAGTGAGTGGAGGCGGGGCTAATTTGCACATTCTTGGCTCTGTGTATACTAAATGAAGCAATGGTGTAGAGTTACATTCAAGCTATTTTAAGGCATGAAGATTTAAAGAACGTTTATGTCATTTTGGTGATCAAAGATGACTTTTAAAGCATACAATTATTGACTACAGGGGAATAAACAGGGACAACTACACTACCACTCAAACGTTTAGAGCTGGTAAGAAGAATTTTAATGTGTTTGAAAGAAGTCTCTTATGCTCAACAAGGCAGCATTTATTTGATCAAAAATACAGTAAAATAGTAAGTATTTAAAAAAATGTCCACATAGAAAAAGGAATGAATCATTTAATTTACAATGTATTCGTATGAATGAGCTTTGAAATCCCAAACACAATTAACTGACCATGGCAGTAGGAGCGTGGACGTGGGGCGGAGCTCTTAGGCCTCTGTTGAATCATACACAGGCTGGGGGCGGAGACACTGCAGCCATGCATCTGATTGGACTGCTCCTAAAACAGAGATTTAGAAAGAATGAAAAAAATAAATAAATAAATAAACACACAAAATAGAAACATACTGGTTTGTGGGAACAAATTTGCCTAAATAAAATGAAATTATTACATATACACTACCGTTCAAAGGTTTGAGGTTAGTAATTTTTTTGATTTTGTAGATTTTTCAGACCATATTTAACTGAAATTGCTTATACAGCATTCATTTCATCATTATATTTGGTATATAATAGTCATCTCTAGATATTTTTTTATGTTCTCTTTTCGTTTTCTCAAAGTGATAACGTGATTACATGTTGAGAAGAACATAAAACAGTTTTGTGTAATGAAAATGTTGCCTTGAATTAATTCAGACATGTTCGACCATCACTAAATGATCAGTAAACTTTTGCCAACACTCTGCTTATATTATACATTTATTTTTTAAACATTCTTAATTTTATATTTTAGAAAACTAAATAGAGTATGGAAAAATATTTCCAGTCTATTCCTGTTTTTTTTTTTTTTTTTAACCAGACATGACAGTGACTCAAATCTAATTCCATACTTTTCCAAACTGTGTGGGAACTCTGGATTGCTCCAGTCTTCTGACAGAAATCCTTCAGAAATGTAATATATTCTAATATGCTGGTTTGCTGCTCAAGAAACATTTCTTATTATTAACAATGTTAAAAACAGCTGCGCTGCTTAATATTTTTGTGGAACATTTATACACTTTTTCATTTATTTGACAATTTTTGTAATATTGTAAAAATATTTACTGTACTCTCACAATTTAATGCATTCTTGCTAAATAAGTACAGTTTTTGTGATATTTTATTTTGTGGAACAAATTTTACATTTTCCTTAAATAATGTACAAAAATAGTCTGAAACTCCCCTCTTTTTCAACACACATGAGGTGCTGAACCTTGATCTCAGGAGGTCAAAAGGTAAAATGACATGAGACGTTTTATTTTATATTTATATTGTCTATGGGACTTGCAATTTTTTTCAGCAAGGAAGCTGCCTTAGAAGGCCACATGTACGCAGTACACAGCAATGCATTAGTTGTGTGTGTGTTCTAACCTCTAGCACTGATCGGTGATGTTCCTGATGCTCTGCACCGACTTCCTCCTCTGTAAGTGACGTCAGGGAGGCTTGAGTGACAGACCTGCGGCGGGCTTCACGAGCTCTCTTTGCTCTCAATGCACCGGTCAGCACTAAGGACATCTCATCCGGGTCCAGATCTTCCAGACTCACACTGAAAAAGAGACAGAATCAACACTAAATGCAGAGACATTGTTATTGCAGGACATGATACAATAACTCTTGGTAAGTAATTGTAGGTCAGACTTGTTTTTGTCCTGTCGTCTCATGACTATTATTACAGAGTAACACAAATGATAAGTTCCCACGACATCTGCAACAACATAAACAAACCTACACATATGTAAACACACACATATATACAAACTCATAACATTAAAGTTTTAAAAACTACAATCTCACTCTTTTCTCTTACTTTAATTGATTTTAAGTCAGTAACACTAACCAGACAACGACCCCAAACTGCAGTGTAATGTTAGCTCCCTACTACAGAGACCTATGTATGTCTGTGTGTGTGTGTGTGTGTGTGTGCGTGTGTGTCTTTCTCTCTCTCAGAGTACATTGGCACTGGCTGGTAGTGATCTCACAATAATAGTCCACAGAGTGACACAGTAGAGGCCCTATATCAGCACAGTTGTGGATGAGTTTGTGTGTGAGTTTGTGTGTGTGTGTGTGTGGGCATGTTTTTCGTGAAATATCAGGACACAAATGTGTATAATGACATGGGTATGACATAGGTATTACAAAAAGAGGGTGAAATATGAGGACTTTCCCCATGTCCTCACTTTTCAAAATGCTTATAAATCACACAGGATGAGTTTTTTTCACAGAAAGTAAACTGCGCAGTCTCCTGTGATGGGTAGGTTTAGGGGCAGGGGCAGTGTAGGGGGATAGAAAATACGGTTTGTACAGTATAAAATGCATTACGCCTATGGAATGTCCCCACATTTCACAAAAACAAACATGTGTGTGTGTGTGTGTGTGTGTGTGTGTGTGTGTGTGTGTGTGTGTGTGTGTGGTTTAGGTATACCCTACATTATGGGGACAAAAAGTCCCAACAATGATGACAATATCTGAAATCCTTGTCATTGTAGGGATATTTTTGCTCCCCATGATGAAAACGGATTTTCTGTGATAGGTAGGTTTAGGGGTAGGGTTAGTGTAGAGGGGTAGAATATACAGTTTCTAAAGTATAAGAATCATTATGTCTATGGAAAGTCCCCGTAAAACATGGAAACCTAACATTTTGGGCATGGTACTGGCATGGTTTAAAGCAGTGGTTCTCAAACCTGTCCATGGGTCACCACTGGACATTTTGCATGTCTCCCTCACCAAGGACAGGTTTGAGAACCAGTGGTTTAAAGAACAGAGTTTCCTTAGAAGGGGTTTGTAACGGAGTGTCTATTTACACTAAGTGCAAACAGCCTGCCTTAACTCCGCCCATTAACATCTGGTTGGACCAGATAAAATTACGGAAGACATTGGATGGTTTACAGCAGCAGTGGTGTAGGGGTGCCAAGGCCATGTGGCAGAAAGTTTTGACGCAAAACGACCCGAGGTTCAAATCCGCCTTTTGCCGAACTCTACTTCCCTTTTTCCCATCACATATCAGATCGGAAAGGCATTTTCAATAAAATGAAGAAAACTTTCGAAAAAGGGATATATTAACTGTCTAACGTGTTTAATAATAAAATGTTTATAGGTTACAGTAAGGGGTAGGTTTAGGGAGGGCTTTATTTTCCCAATAAGGCTGCATCCATTTAATAATTTTTAATAAATATAATAATTTGCATACTGTTGATTTGCATAACAACACTGAGGTGCAAATAGTATCTGCAACTATTTATAAGTATAAATATCATCTGTTACAAAGAAAATAGTGTTATTTTTACATAGTGTAAATAGAATATATCACTATTTTCACTTAGTGTAAATAGCAGATCGCTAAGAAATGCTGCTACTTGCACTTAGTGTAAATAGAATATATCACTATTTGCAGTGTAAATACCATATATCACTAAGAAAATATGCTTAGTGTAAAAATGCACTTAGTGTAAATAGAGTTGCTATTTACACAGTGTAAAAAGCATCTATCGCTATTTGTAGATTTTGTTATAAATGCCAATGTTGAATGACTATTTATATTTTATTTATTAAAAACGAGTATTATAATACTTTTTTTTCTTTCTTTCTTTTAAATATATAGTAGTAAAGGCTACTGAAAATACCAGCTTTGCCATAGCAGTAATAAATCGCATTAAAAAACTGCCATTGTCAAAGATCATTATACATAAAAACATCTGTGCTGCTTAATATTTTAGTGGAACATTTTTTCAGGATTCTTTGAAAAGAAATGTCAAAAGAACAGCATTTATTTTGACAATTTCTGTAATATTGTAAGTGTTTACTGTACTTTTTTCATAATTGAATACATTTTGCTAAATAAAAGTTCATTTTCAAAAAAAGTCCTCTGCTTATTCGAATGAATTCTGGAAGATCATGTGACTAAAGATTGTAGTAATGATGCTGAAAATTCCACTTTGCCATCACAGGAATAAATGGCATTTTAAAATCTCTATTACGGTCAAATAAATGCAGCCTTGGTGAATACAAGTGTCTCCTGTCAAAAACAATAAATTAAATATGATATGGTGTTTCACCATGATAATGGCATTTTATTATATGTCAGGCAGAGCACGCTTGGTCCATTGTAAAGTACTGAAGTGCCACAGAGGTAAATGTGTTTTCACCTGCGCGTGTCATTGGGTGGATATCCCTGTGCGACAGCTCCAGGTTCCCAGCTGTGTCTCCTCCAGGTGTCGATGTCAGTCAGGTGACGAGTTGCAGGGGAGCGTAAGGTCACATTCAGAGGGCCGGGGGAGATCGGTGGAGAGCAGTGAGGAGGTGAGAATGAGGAACATGAAGGATGAGGAGAGGGAGGAGGAGTGCTCGACATCTAGGAGTAATGAGTAAGAGGAGGAACAAATGAGATTGTGTGTAAGTGCGCATAAGAACAATTCATGCAAAATTACTGGCATGCACAGCTCTTTCCTCACACAGAAACACATTTGCACTATTTTATACCGTGTCCATAAGGTCAGGCAGCTCCTCAGGGCCCATACTCAGATTACAGAGTTACTGCTCCCCCTACAGATCAAAATATGACATTACTATTCCTTAAGAATGTGCTTGGGTAAAATACAATGAAACAATTAGGCATTTCATTTTAAAACACATACTTTTTGAAAACAATTACCCTAAAAAACTATTTACATGAAAAACAGTGCAGTCTAGATAGATATGTTTAACAGTCATTGGAGTTTGACAAGGAATGGCACGATACAGTTTTATGAATAAAGGATGCTGAATGGTTGAAAGGTAATTATATGATTGCTAAAGTATGCTGATTGGTTTTTACCACATTGTTATCCAGTTGCTAAGGTGTGCTGGAAGGTTGCTAGGTAGTATTTTATCTGATGTGCTAGTTTTATGACCTGTCAGATGAAATTCTTAGGTCCATTCTTTCCTTAAGGTGCTTTAAAATGACTATTATTGGTGTAATGTAATGTAGTCAGGTTCAGGGCTGTCCCAAGCATGGGGCGTGGCCCAGTGCGAGTAAGAGTAAGCAGGTCCTCCCACCTCGGTTGGTCTGTTTTTGCGATCGCCTTCCTGAGAGGCGGGTCCCCCTCGGTCCGTTCACGTTCGATACGGGGGCACACTAAACCGTGGACTGCTGTGTCACTCCAGTTGCACCGCATTAATGACGGCCTCGGTCAGGTATTTTCAGTCATATAAAATACTTCTATACATCCAGTTAATTAGATGTTACCAGTAATTCTGGGATGTAGAACAACTTTTCTTGCAGTGTAAATAAACTTAAACTTATCTGATATCATATCACAGTTCAGTTTACAACTGCAATAAAAGTCAAGCATATGAGAGAATTCATCCAGTCATAAAAGTTTTCCAGGTCATTACACATTTAGTAAAAATGTGTCGTGACCTCACAGTGTTTTAATTCCAATCTCAGGGAGTTTATGGAAAGTAAGTGATGGGGTGGGAACAGTTTTGGTTAATGTTTTCACTTCAAGAGCCTGTTTATCTCTCATTTTATCTCCCTCTTCCTTTCTTCCCCTCGGTCTCGGTGGTTATTGCATATTACATAACACTGTTTTGAAATCATCTGGAGCGGTTCTTCCATCCTTTTCTTTATTCCCATTCTAATAGGAGTGTATTGTGAAGCACACATAGGCCTATATAAAACCATTTCCTCAAGTATAATGGCTTCTGTCTCTCTAGTATTCCAGTTTGCAACACACATTAAAAGTGAATGTCCAGCAAATCATTTGTCTATAAATGTACACGACACGAAGACACGATCTGCCAACAGGCAGAGATAATGTTGTCATTTCCGCATTTCCACACCTTTGTGTATGAAAGCACAGACAATGAAAGTAAGTTGACTGTAGAAAGAGAATGTAGAGGTCGAGATTGTTGCTATCGAAGTTCATGATTTTGTTTCCTAGCAACAAAACTGTTGATATGGGACTGTGTGTAATGCTTATCAAACATGCATTCTTGTTCTTAAACAGTACATTTCTACTAATCATATTTTTAAAAAAGGCATACCCAAATATAAAAATCATGTAATTTACTCAGCGGGTTTTAAAAAAGTGGAAAACAAAATAATTATGTAATTTGTGTGTGCAGTGTAATTATTCATTTAAGTACTGAGTAATATGAAGTAACTAAATTTAGTGTTAGGGATTTGTTTAGGGTTAGTTGCACGTAATTACGCATAATGTATTGTAATTATGCATAATGTACTGTTAATACTTCAGTAATGTAAAATATGTTACAAGGACATATGTGTTAAAGGTGTGTTTGGTGTGTTATGTAGTTTGTGCATGTATAAGATCTGCAGAGTTGCAAAGCTCAAAGTCTCTTACAAAAAGATTTATTATATCTCAAAAAGAAGGCAGGTCCAGACCTAGCTAAAATGCCTTAATCGAATATTTGCATAAAGGCGCCCAACTGCATACGCAAATAAAGAAGGTGTGGCTTCAGCTATGTTTGTTGTCGCCGCCATGTTGTGGAGATGCTGTTTGTTTCTATGTGAAAGCAAAAGCACTTTATTTGGCCTTCTGAAATTAGGAATCTGTGGTTAAGATTTTTACAGCCCAAATGTTTATGTGTGTGTGTGAAGCAGATTTTACCGAGGACAGTTTCATGAGCCTGGGAGAGTACAAGACCGGCTGCGCACAATGGCTATTTCTTAAAGAAATGAGGCAATTCCAACTTAGCTAGGGCAATCTGGCGCTTTGAATCAGAGCCTCCTAGTATGTTTCAGTATTTGTTAAAGTATTTGCTATTGAGTTTTGAGCAGTGTTGATCATTCTTACGGTCAAAAGTGCAGAGATGGATTAATATGTTTACAAATATAGTATCCTTTTTTCTGTGTTTATAACTTGTGGTGAAAAGATGAAAAACATAGATGCACTACGTCTTCGTTTCACAATGGCTGCTCGAACAGAGCTGAATTAGCGCACATGAGCAAAATAAGCTATTGTAGCTCTAAAGTGGCATTTATACTTGTAACTTCATGAAACATGCTCCGATCTTCGAACAGTGCACATCCTTATTTTTCAAAGTAAAGAGACCAAAGTCACCACAATCCATCACTCAGATCAGAAGTTATTATTCATGAAATTATAGCACATAATAAATGCTGCTACACAACAAAACTAGGAGTATGACCGGTATAAAATGGCGGCCGCAAATCTCAGCACCCAGCGGCCAATAGGGCGTCTACCTATATGATGTCTATATTGTGGAGGAACTTGACTAGCCTACACAGAGTCCTAGCCTCAACCGATAGAACACCTTTGGGATGAATTAGAGCGGAGACTGCGAGCCAGGTCTTCTTGTCCAACATCAGTGCCTGACCTCACAAATGCACTTCTAGAAGAATGGTCAAAAAATCCCATAAACACACTCCTAAACCTTGTAGAAAGCCTTCCCAGAAGATTTGAAGCTGTTATAGCCGCAATATAGCTGGGCCAACTCCATATTAAACCCTATGGACTAAGAATGGGATGTCATTAAAGTTAATTTATTTATTTTTTTTAACTAAGAAATGTATGTTAAATGACATAATCATGGAAAATTATGAAAATGATGTCTTGCTAACTGTTAATGACAGGTCATTAACTGACTCTAAAGGCTGATACATCCTATGGTGTGACAGATAATGTCCACCGGTGTGACACCTGTACTGTCACACCGGAAAACAATGATGTCACACAAGAGGACAAGGTCTGTTTAAAAAGCTTTTTTAAATAATTCAATATAATTTGTTCAACTCTTTTTTATTCTTTTTTTTCAGTGTTTTTAAATGCAATAATTACATTAATTACAAAAATGTCCTGATGTTTTGCAAAAGATTTGTATTGTTATAAAGTCATGAAAATAAGTATAAAATGTGATATTGAGGGAGAGAAATGAGTGGGAGGGAGAGGACCTGGAAGTATAGAGAGATAGAGAGAATATGAACAGGGGTCCACGCAGAAGGGAGGAGATCGCAAAGTAAATAGAATCGAAATGATGCCTTAAAAAGAGCAGCGTTATACTTTTAAAAATTCGATTTTTAAAAACATGGTTGACGATTTAACAAAGTGAAATGTTATTCCTTCTTTAACAAAGAAATTCATTACATTAAAAAAATTAAGTTTCAAAGATATTTGCTCTGTCAAGGAGTCACCGTTCATTTTGTTGATAAAAAAAACCCTGATATTGTTTCTATCAAAATTAAATACTTTCTTCTTTGACAGATTTAAAGTTAAATAAAAATACTTTAATGTAATACACCTCACTTTCTTTAATGCAATAATTTCCATTTCAGTCCTTTAGTGTGACATAATGTCCTACGGTGTGACACACATAAAAGAACCACAGATTTGTCTTCATCTCAAAATACCTTAAAGGGGTGGTGAAACACTCAGTTTCAGTCAATCTCATGTCAATCTGGAGTACCTATAGAGTAGTATTGCATCCTTCATATCTCCGAAAAGTCTTTAGTTTTTTATATTTATAAAAGAAAGATACGCTGTACCGAGTCTTTCCGGAAAAAAATGAGCGCCTGGAGGCGTACCTTGTGGGCAGAGCTAAAGAGCCACGAGCGAGCGCAGCTACTACGTTGAGAGCATCTGTGAAAGCTGTGACATCCTTAAACGTGGAAAAGAAACGTTATCCTAAATAAACCATGGCTATCAATCAGATTCAACTTTACAACTATACATATATGATCAGAATCTGATCTGGAGGCTGAAATTGAACAGGAGCAGCAGCAAAAGCAGGACATCTCTATGTGGTATGTACTGTAACTGTATTTGCTTAGCGGCTTGTCAACATTTGTGTGTGTTTACTCGTGGTTTATGAGGACATGATTTGGTTTATGGACTATTTTATGTGACTAAACGTTTGAAGTAGCAAGCGGAACGGTATTGCACGTCAGACTAATGTTGTTTACATAGAAACACAATGGAATAGTAGCACATTTGAATGAAGAAAGAAGTGCGCTTTGTGTGAACGGAGCCAAGGTTTAATATGAAATCATTAATTTAGTTCAACACCTATAGTGGTCAGCTAAACAAATGTATTTAAACACAAACCATACATTGCATGCTCCATTGATACAGTAAATTAACGACGCTTACACAATCATGTTGTTTACTGATGTGTACGCGACGATAGCCAACAACATAGCAGTTTTACTCATCGCCTGCTTCCAATGCACGACCGTGAACCTTTATCGTAGGGACCCCTCCATCAAAAACACACTTCTTTGGTGACATTGTTGATTTCGTGAAATCAAACTGCAGTGTAGCTGCCCTTTCTCGAGCAAAGATCGCGGGAGAAGAGCCCGTACTGCCCGTACAAGGAAATTCCGCCCCATTTGATGTCACACAGTCCCATATTTAAAAAAAACTTTCCAAAACTTGTGAGAAACCGGAAGGAGTATTTTTGACACAGAAATACTCCATCAAAGGTCCAACTTATTTTTTGAAACTTTGTCCATGCTTAGCATGGGAATCCAAGTCTTTAACAGTGTAAAAACTCAGTATACATGAAACAGCATTTCACCCCAACCCCTTAAAAATCAATCATCCTAAAATCGTATAAATTTCAGCAGTTTTGAAAGGATAACAGCGAAGTTTGTCTCTTATTTATTGAAAATGTCCAACAAGGGGAAAAATAATGTTAAATATTAAATAAATAGCACTATATATAAAAAAATGTGTCTAACAAAGAAGATAAAGCTCTCTCATGCTATATTATTAAATTATTGATAAATTATTGATAAAGTTAGTGACCCCTTATATTTTCTCAAAGATCAGACTTCACACTCTTAAAAAATAGTGTTTTACAAAAAAGCATTTTTTACTGCCTATTTGTCAACTACTCATTTACATATTCATCTAACAGTCGCTCTCAGCATGGATGATTTTTACCCCTAGTCTTTACCCCTAAGCAAAGAACGAAAACAAAACTTTGATGTAAGTATATCAGGGCTTTTACCCAAACTTCTCTTCCATTTGGCAGTTAACCACTGCATCTGGAACATTTAGTCAATGAGTTCAACCCAAGAAACAAAACAATTTAATTAAAAAATGAATCATTCATTTTTATGGCTGATATTTTGGCTGCTAAATTTGCACCTTTGGCAGGTGTGTCAAAAAGTTCATTTTGGACTCGACTCAGATGTCATAACATTTAAAATTCCACAAGATCATCACAAGATTACTGATAATACCATTATCACATTATGTCACCATGAAGGCAGCCAGAGAACACCAACTGTCTTTTATACACCCTCTTACCCTTTCTTCTCAGTCTTTCACTCCTCCACCACTCCTGGGGCTCTTTTCCACTCCTCTCGCTTATACATTTACTCATTCTTGCATACTTTTGCCCCTCTTTCTCGTCTTTCTATATCCACCCTAACTTTAGAGTCTAGCCCCAAACAATGGATAGATCAAATTACCGCCTGTTTCATTGCTCAACAGAGGCGTGGGAGTGGACGCTGGATTTTTATTGGACATATCTGATGTCTTTAAAGGAGAGGTGTGTGATTTCTGCAGCTCTAACACTGCAATGGAATGGAAAAAATAATGACTGTTTTCAATCAGGTTTCCCCAAAGACTGTCTATCTGCCATTGGACAAAGAAACAAATAGTCTGCCACTGGTTAAGCCAACATTGCTGTGCTAGTTGGGATGCTAAAAAAATACAAAAACAAAAATATTTGATTATATTAAACAATTCAAAGGTTTTCAAACAACACTAATGCTTTTTGCATTAAAAATGATCTAAAGGTGATTTAAGTGACTTTTGAAAGTGGTGGTTGGTGCCAGACGAGCTGGTCTGCTGATGTACGGGGATTTTCACACACAACAAACCATCTCTAGGATTTACAGAGAATGGTTTGAAATATATATCCAGTGAGTGGCAGTTCTGTGGGTGGAAATGACTTGTTGATGCCAGAGGTTAGATGACAATGGCCAAAAAAACACTTGTAACAACCAAAGAATGCAGAAGTGCATCTATGAATGTAACACATCGAACTAGGGATGCACGATATTGGATTTTTGCCGATATATTAACCATGCTGTTCAATGGAGCGGAGCAGAGTAGATCTCTATGTGCAGCCATGCACATTTTACTTTCGCATTAGAATAGTAATTCAGGGGCTGCATTTGCTTGAATGGTGGGTTCATCATTATTTTTTAATGAAAAACACAACAAAACAGTAATGACAAACTCGCATATATTAAACACAGCCGGCGTGCATTAAGTCAGTGGAGTGAACTTTATTTTCCTCAACTGTTTAAAATAAATTTATATTTTACATATTAACAATCGTATTTGTCATGTTTTAATTTTTTATTCTTCATAGCTTCAAGACAGACACTTTGATAAAATCGATTACTGCTTTATTTAATGAGAAACACAAGTAACGGCTATGTTGCTTTTAATACGGCGCTCCAATTCAATGGAGCTGTAACAACGGGAAACTATAACGCTATATTTTTCTATTCCGTTTAAAAACAGGTATGCATTGTTAAATTGTACATATAAAAAATATTTTATTTCCAAGTGTCATGTTTGTGATGTTTAGTCATTATGTAGATTTAGATCAATAAATATTCAAAAACAGGTGAAGTTAAGGCCTACATTTTTCTGTTTTAGTACCAGATTTATAAATATAAATACATTTTTTTGTGGAAAATGTAAATATTTTATTATTTATATATTTTTTAAATGTTGCAATAAACGGAAACATAAAATCAAGATGTAAACAATAAAGAATAGACCTATTTGACGTTGTGCAACGCACTTGTTTTAAATTCACTGTAAACCACGGCCTAATTTAGACATTACAATAACCTTATTGCAGAGGAAGACAGAACAAACTCCCAATCCAGCCTATTTATTGGCAACATTACAAATATACAAATTCATTGAAAAAATAAAAAATAGCTGAGCAAGTTCTGAAACATGACATTTTGATGAATTTTGTTTAGCTACCTTGAACAATGAATGAGGTCTCATAAAGCTGCACCACTTAAAATAGATAAACAGCAGCAATTTAAAAATTTTAAACTGTATTTTCAATCATGTAAGAACATTAAATTAATATAAAAACAAGAGCGTAGCCTACTGTGGCTATATAATTGTATAACCGAAACGAATGAACCACGATGTTACAAAACAGTAGGCTAACAGATCTGTAGACAAATAACCCAGTCCTTATTAAGTCAGGTCAGATTTTTCTGAACAAAAATGAGCATTTCTGCTTTTTCCCCATCAATGAGATTTTCTTTTTTCGTCCATCACATTGGAAACCGCACTAAACAACCGTTCGCTTTCAACGCTTGTGCAGGAGCGGGGAAACGGGCCGCAACATCTCCACAACACTAAAAGGTTGATTATCACGAGCAATCATTTCGATTATTTTTCGGTTCACAGCTTTTACCTTTGGGTGATCATTGTTGAATTTGTTTGCCTTTTCAAATTATTGAATGATTTGCTCTTGACGAGTTTTCTTTGGCACGGTTTTTTCTTTTTTCTTCAAGAATGGCTCATAAAAATCATGGTGGCGACTTTTTAAATGAGCTATTAGATTTGTCGTGTTAAATGAGTGTGGATTAGCTCCTCCTCGCAGAACTGATGCTTTGCAGTTTTTGCAAATAGCAACTTTGCAATCGGTCTGACTTAAAGTAAAGTATGTCCACACGGCTGACATGGCTTTAGCACTCCTTACAAAAACATTAGAGTTGATGCCTGCGCATAATCAACACTCTTCATATCGGCAAAGCACATCGGCGTCATTTTCCTTATCGGGCCGATGCCGATAATTAATTTATATGCTAATATCTGCCGATTCCGATGTCGTGCCGATAATATCGTGCATCCCTACATCGAACCTTGAAGCTAATGGGCTTCAGCAGCAGAACACCCCACTGGGTGCTACTCCTGTCAGCTAAGAACAGGAAACTGAGGATACAATTCACACAGGCTTTCCAAAGTTGGACAATAGAAGATTGTAAAGTTGCCTGGTCTGATAAGTCTCGATTTCTGCTGTGTCATTCAGATGGTAGGGTCAGAAATTGGCATAAACAACACGAAAGCATGGACCCATCCTCCCTAGTATCAATGGTGGTGGTTTAAGGGTGTGTGGGATATTTTCTTGGCACACTTTGTACCAAATGAGCATTGTTAAAATGTCACAGCCAACCTGAGTATTGTTGCTGACCCTGTCCATCCCTTCATGACCACAGTGTAGCCTTGTTCTGATGGCTACTTCCAGCCGAATAACATGCAATGTCACAAAGCTTATCTCAAAATGGTTTCTTGAACATGACAATTAGTTCACTATACTCAAAAATGGCCTCCAAAGTCACCAGACCTCAATCCAATAAAGCACCTTTGGGACGTGGGGGAATGAAAGGTCTGAATGTGCAGCTGAAAAAAATCTGCAGCAACTGATGCTATAATGCTAATATGGACCAAAATATCTGAGGAAAATTTCCAGCACCTTGTTAAATCTATGCCACGAAGAATTAAGGCAGTGCTGGAGGGGAAATGGGGTCCAACCCAGTACTAGTAATGTGTACCTAATAAAGTGGCCAGTGACAGTGTATACACTGCTAAACGCCACCTCCATCAAAAATAAGATAATGATATTGAGCGAATGCTCTCTGCACAAAGTATGTTCATCAAATCCCACCCTCAGCCCATTCAGAAACACCAGTTCGTTGGAAAAACCTTTGTCAGCAAAATCCACAAAAACATCAGAAGACGTGAATCAAATCATATGATTTCAAGATGAATAACGGTGTGCGTATGAGCCGGTTTTCAATTGCAGAGCTGCAAGTTTTTATCATGTTTTGTCCATCGTTACAGTAGAAATGACAGGATTTTGCGAGTAGCAAGTAAACAAGTGTTCAATGTGCTGCTGTAAAACTCTGACAGAAACGGATGTGGCAGTCACTTAATCACAGCTCTGGGGATCAGTTTCTTCATTGTTACATTTTGATTTCTGCTTTCATCATTTGCAATGTTTCCAGTTGCATCGTTAGTGATTTTGCAACTGTTGACTGTCTTGTTGTCCAAAGAGGTGGACTTAGAAGTTTTTGCAAAAAAGACACACACATGGACTTAGCTGGTTTTGCAGCAAAATACAGTTAAATTTGTTAAATACCAATAAATTGACTACAGTGGCATTTTTTTAAATAAGGCATTTCAATAATCGACTAATAGGAGCCTGATCAAAAAAATGATAAATACTTTCAACTGTATTATTGTTGTCAAATGACCCTAAGATCAAAATAAATAAAAAACTACATGCAAAGTAAAAACTTTCATCTAGTACAACTGTGTCACAAAGCTTGTATTGTTCATTACTTTCTATGAATCACACGACATTTTGTTGTGATGGCTCAAAAGCAACAACTTTCAGTCCAAGCTTTCTTTTAAATGTCCTGCGATTTTCTTACAGCCTATGTTTTTATATTCCCCTCCCTTCTTTCAGAATCCACTGATGTAATGTTCACACTGGGTCCCTCTCCCAAAGAGCAAACATGCAGGACAATGGGAGAAAGGATGTGTACAGTGAGTCAGGGTGAACTACAGGTTGCCAGCTGCGTGCGAGTGTGTATTCATACGCATGTGTGTGAGAGAGTCGAATCAGTAGTGATTGAAGGTGCATCACTGGCACACTGCTCAGTTCATGACTCATCTGAAAGTTGAAACTGAATTAGTATCCAAAACTGAGGCAACTGCACTTTTGACATTTCAACAGAGCCTTTGAAGTGTACTGCAGAAATACAAGCTAATGACTTCTGGCTGTGGTCGCCTGATGCCATGGTCAGGAACTAGGGGCTTTGGGTTTGGGGTGGTACTCTTGTGTGTTTCGACTGCAGGGACCAGGGTCTAAATGAAGTTCCAGGCATTTCCCCCTCAGAAAGTCCCTGCTCGTGAGGTATCAACAGGCATGGGTGGGAAAAAGTTCCTGGGACAAGTTCCGGGTAATTTCGGTTGAAACGCGGCTTAAAATAACAATTGTAATGTTTTACTCACTTTCATATTGTTCCAAACCTGTATGACTTTCTTCTGTGTGTGTATGGAACATAAAAGGAGATGTTTTAAAAATGTTCACGCAACTCTTTTTAAAAATACACACTATATTTTTATTATAGAAAATATATGGCAAAATGATTTAGAAGTATGTACAGTATCACCTGGTTTCTTTCATTGTTCTTGTGCCATCTTAAAGGGCTAGTTCACTCTAAAATGAAAACTAAGTCATCATTTACTCAGTGTTATTCTAATGCTGTATGCCCTTCGTTCTTTTTCAGAGCACAAAGGGATAATCAAAAAAAAAAGTCCCACTCGTGCTCATCCATCATGGCAGTGAATACTGACCTGCATCCAGGTTTTTTTAAGAAGACGCACAAGTTTCACAGATTGGTCCCATGCGACATGTCGTATTTGTTCGGGTATATGAAAGGATTTGGGGAAAAACAAACCAAAATTGTATGCATTATTTAATGAAAATCCTGAGCTTGGCCATTGGGTCTTTTGTGCACGACTGCACATTCATGAGACTCGATTAGTTGCGCAGTTCACCCTGACTCGCACAGAAAAAGTGCACTAGTGAGAGATTTTTAAAAACGTAACATGAAAAACACTTGTCAAAGCATAGATTTTTCATCTGTGTTTGATTATGAATGGAGCTAAACTGTAAAAAGAAGTTGAATACCAGAGAAGCGGTATACTATTTGAGAACATCCTGACACCACCCACACTGCTGAGAGTGGTGTTTAGATAAATTTGTAAATATGCAACATTCACTTTTTTCCTAATTACAAATTAAAAACACAACAAAAAAGACAGTGGTGAAGAAAAGCAGTTAAAGGGCACAAATATGTAAGATTAATATATATATATATATATATATATATATATATATATATATATATATATATATTATATTATATATATATATATATATATATATATATATATATATATATATATATATATATATATATATATATATATATATATATATATATATATATATATATATATATATATAAAACACTGGAATAATGTTATGTTAACTTTTGTTTACATTATCCCAAATGTTTAAAGGGTTGATGAATTGAGAAATCACCTTTCCCTTGAGCCTTTGATATATTAAAGGTCATGGTAATATAAGAATATCCTGTAAGTTTCAGAGCTGAAAACTTCCTTGTTAGTCAAAGAAAAGCTTTTATTGACACCAGGCCCAGCAAATGACAGCTCTCAGATATATACTGATCAATGACGTCATAGGAGGGGGAAACACCGCCTCTACAGATAAATGTGTACGCCTGCTTCTGTAGCCCCGCCCACTGACTCGCGGAGCTAAACTGTGCTAAACGGAGCTAATCTACCAAGCAATAAATATGCCGAAGATAGCAAGATAATTGTTTTTAAACAAATCAAGATACTGGATTTGCAGACATATTGAGATATAAACACAATGGTGTGCTGTCTATATTGGTCTATATTGGTATCTATATGTGTGGCCTGTAAGCAGGCCGGTAAATTTTTAATAGTGAAATAACATTCCTTTCTTGATCTGTGTTGTTTACTCTATTGACTTGATATTTGAAGTGCGCGCGCCCTCGTGTGTGTGTGTGTGTTTGTGTGTGTGCGCGTGCGGTTCGAGCTTATATCCACCGATTGGGCGGGCCAAGTAATAACAAAATAAATCAATCACGGGCGGATGAGAGAAAAATCATTGTGTTTGTTTGATAAATACGGTTTGAGAGACCTGTGAGAGATTCTTTCCGGTTTCAAAACAGTCTCTCACGTGAACTGACAGGAGAGCAGAATCTCATTAAATATGCAAATCTTATCCAATCCTAGCCGTGGACATTTACTTCCAAGTCTTCAGTGCGGCACGCCTTTCAAAACTAGAAAAAAATAGCAATTAGTAGAAAATAGCAATTACTTATTCATTTTGCATGCAAAAAGCACGCAAACGTCATAAACTGACCTTAGACAACAGCATTAAAAAAGCCAGTTCATGACATCTTCAAATCCAGAGAAATAAGCGATTTTAACCAGGACACGGACTGTGTCCATGCGTCACCTATCAATGACATCATACTCATGTTACCCTCAATTTCCATATTTTGTACACTTTAACACCCAAGACACTTTAATGTATTACCGGTGGGTGTTTTACTAGACAGGTGAGCAACTGTTTGGATACATTCATCGGCATAAAACTAATCTAAATCTAATTTTCTTGATTTACTGCGAGTACGTTTTACCATGCTTAATATCGATCTAGCTTACTGCAGTGTGCAACAAGTGTCTCATAGTAGCCACAGAGCGAACGCATAGAGTAGCATTATAACATAACTTTCATGTAATAACTTTTCAACCTTGTTCCGTTCCATCAGCTTTCAGCCCCACCCTGGTTCATACTACAGTAACGTTAATAAATCATTAATACATTAGTTCATGAACATGAATTCTGCCCGAGTCCCGTCGGATTCTTTTCCACAGCTCTAGAGGTGAAGACAACAACTCCCATGTTTCCGTGAAATCAAGGTGTCATTAAGTGACGCCTTTGTTTTGTATAAGCGACCTCTAGCGGACAAAATTACATATAATGCCTTAAAGCATCTGATCATAGCGATGTGGATATGTTTGCAATAGCTCTGCAGTCAGTCACTCCAGTCACGTCATGTTTATTTATATAACCCTTTATACAATACATAGCTTTAAAGTATTAAACATGAAAAAACATGTCAGTGCCACTTTCATTTAACTTCAATTTCAATTTCAACTAAAGCAGCTGTTTTTACTCGTGTCCGACCTGCAGCGGACTGAACAGAAGAAACAAACCAGATTTCCACGTCAAAGAAGTTGGAGCCTCATAGCCACGGACTAATGGGAGCTGGAAGGTAAAAAAGACAAACTTTTTCAGAACTCCCGAAATGAACTCCAAATGAACTTCATGTAGGCCTGTTTTTGTTCTAAATGGCATTTGACTTTTTTACATTTACTTCCATCTCTCTGAAGATGTCCACCCCCCTCGCCACCTTGTGTGCTGTCAGTCACCAAATGACTATAAACATGCCTTCTACCCCCTTCCCTTTGTCACCCCTCACTCTATTGATCTCCTCTTCCTTTTCTTATTCGCCGCGAAGAAGGCCACATGTAGTCTCAGAGGGGGTTCTGAGTAATACAGAACTCTGAATAGCTCTTACTAATGACTAGATCTCTGTTTGCTAAGGTTAAGGGGTTTCCTGTTACGGCAGACTTTGAACTATTCAAGATCAACCAATGAAAAGCACTTCAAGTTCTCAAATATATACAATAATCTCAAGAATAATTGTAAAGGCTTTAGTTCCACGAAACTTTAAAAGGTCAAAAGATCAAAAGCACTGACACTTATCAAAGGAAACCTCTCTTCAAAAGATTCATCATCAGAAATCAATACATTCACAATCAGATCAACTGTTCCTGAGAATCTCAGCTTGAGTAAACATAGCCATTATGTCAAGACAGTGTCTTAAAATCTAGTATGACCAGCTAGTCAAGCAGGTCGTCAGGGGGCAGTCAATCTCACTTTTCTATATCAAATTAGGCACCCCAAAAAAAAATTTGATGACTAACTTGAAAGACTAGATTTGGCGGTTTATGCACACAGGCCCCAGATCTTAAAGTTAGCAAAATGAAATGGAATTGTGTGACTTCCAAGGAAGCATTCCGGTCATATTTTCAGCATAAAAAAATGAGAGATTCCGTGTTTACTATGCACTGACTTCTACAGTACTAGCCCACATAATGACGGCGTTAACAACAACTGTGCTGCTAACACACTTGAGACTAAGGCCACACACATTCTTTGGGTTTGCTGACCTCTGCTCAACATCTTCCCATTTTCTTATTGCCCTCGAAATGTCATTTCAATGCCATTTACTGTCTGTCTCCTTATTGATTAAAATTCTTTACTTAACACCCCCCCCCCACCCCCACACACACAAAAAAGAAATAATTTAGGCTTTATACAGTAATTTTTATAGGTTATATACAGTGTTGGGAAGGTTTCTTTGGAAAAGTTACAGGTTACAGATTACAAGTTACCCTATTTAAAATGTAATAAGTAGTGTAACTATTTCAAATACTTTATTAAAGTAATGTAACTGATTACATTTTGTTATCTGCCTTTAAATGGAAGGAGGCATCGTGCACATCAAAAACAGGCAGAGCAACAAATTAATATTATTCAACGTATCCTAGCTTTTTACAGAAAATATTCAGATGTAACCACCTTTGTAATCATTAACATTTTAATGTAACTAATTTAATACCACATTTTTCTCAGTAACTGATTACAGTTACATTTATTTTGTAATTAAATTACATAATCTAGCTACATGTAACTAGTTACTCATCAACACTGGCCATATTTGAGCATTAATTTAAGAGCTTGTCTAAGCAGTCTTTAATACTATCTAGAAAGTGACCCATGTATGTCTCTTTTATACATGTTTTACACTTTCATCTGTCACTCCAAAGCAAAAAGATCCTGATCCTGCTTACTTCACGATCTTTTCTGTGTCAATTTCACCCCTAACCCCTGCTTCAATCCTCTTTGCTCATTCTCTCTCCCTCTCTCTCCATGAAGTCATGTTTTTAAACAGAACTCCATAGGCAAGAAAACCAGCAGGTCCTCACAAAGGTCTCAGGTAGCACAGGGGCCCCTGGAGATTACAGATATAGGGCCAGACACAAAGAGCTTTCTTTCGCACACTCAATTACACATTCTCAACATCCAAATAGAGTTTCCTTCTTCTAATCCTTTTTTCCACTCTTAACGGCTGTCATTGTTTACAGAAAGAATACAGAACGGGTTACGCGCACACATGCACACGCACAATTAAGTATTAAACAAAGTACGGGATTATTAAACATTTTAGTTATCTGAACGGACAACCCATTTATATGCGGTATCTGTAGCCTATACATTTATGTGTCCGCTTATTGGTCTTGGAAGGTCGATGGATAATTCAACCTGTTACTCTTTTTCTTTCTTCCTCTTTCATTGTTGTTTGTTTTTGCTTTACCAGACAGTCAATGCGTGGTCCCACTTAATAAAAACTGTTCGTAGTAACTTTTATGAACTTACCTTTCCACGGTATTGTTTATTTTATATCCTAACGTCTTTCAATTTCTCCCAGACAAACGCTCCTCGATGTTTACCTCCTCTTCAAAACCCTTTAAAATCCTCGTGATGTGGTCATTTCATAAGCGGCATAGTCCAAATGGTTTCCTAGACGTTATCAATCATGACATTCCCGGACAAACTCCGGTAAAGTACATCATCATGCCCTCGTTCGCCGGGAATTACTGTGCTTGCTCTCGCGGCCTCTGACCAGCGCCGTCGCCACGCCCACATCCGTGACGACATCACAGGTCCAGGTGTGCTGCAGTGGGACTGTATTTATGGCCATACACTCCACGTGTGTGTGTGTGTGTGTGTGTGTGTCTACAGGTTTGCCAATACTTGAGAGTTCCAAATGTCCTCAGTCATAGTGAAATATTATGACTAGTGAGGACATTTGACTGGTCCTCAAAAAGGTGATGGGTGTAGGCGTAGGGGTTGGGCGATAATGTATGAAAATATAAAATCTGATATAAAATCAGTGGAAGTCTATGCCCTCACTAATATAGTGAAACACAAGTGTGTGTGTGTGAGAGAAAGTGAAGGAAATATTGTTTGTGCAGATGTGATCATGGGATTAATAAAGACTATTACAGTATGTTCCTACACTGTTTGACCAATTAAATTACATTATTTTTATTTATTTGCTAGATGTATTTTTGAGGTTGTACTCACTATGAGAACTTTATATATATATATATATATATATATATATATATATAAATATAAATATATATATATATATATATATATATATATATATATAAATAAATATAAATATATATATATATATATATATATATATATATATATATATATATATATATAATATATATATATATATATATATATATATAAATATATATATATATATATATATATATATATATATATATATAAATATATATATATATATATATATATATATATATATATATATATATATATATAAATATATATATATATAAATATATATATATATATATATAAATATATATATATATATATAAATATATATATATATATATATATATATATATATATATATATATATATATATATTCATTTTTTAATTTCCATGACCTTTTATTGATTATTTTGATAATTTGTTGTCAATTTGTTTACTGAGCAGTTTCAATGTATACATTCCCATTAATTTATTGTTATTAGAATTGTAGAGATACATTATTTATGCACTATACAATTATTTATTTACTTTAGAATAATTTCCATGACATCTTAAATACTATTATTATCAATAGTAGTAGAAGCAGAGGTATTTAATTTTGTTAATGTTTTATCAATTTATGAATAGATTTTCCAGCACTGGAAATTACACTTTTGAAATTCCCTGATATTTCCAGGCTTTCCATGATGGTGGAAACCCATATGTGCTGAAATAAAATTGATCAGATATAACATTTTAGGACAAACTGCTTTTAATTTACACAAAGCAGTATCAAAACAAACCAGGACATACATTAAAACTAACAAATTGTATAGGGAAAAAAACGCATGCACCAAATTACATTTTTATACCTAACTAAGACAGTATCAATATAGCAAACTAAACACACATCAAATCATAATACATTTGCAAACACACAAGCAAATGAGACACAAATACTACATAAGAAAATGTGATACATAGAGGGGAAAAAAACACTCACGAATCTGACATGCTCCATTTAAAAACATAAATAAAAAATAAAAAACCCCGAAATAAATGTTACTGATACAAACAGTGGTCTGTTGACATATTTGATACATTAAACTGTGCTGTTATACAATATTACAGGAATTACAACCCTCAGGCAAATGTTACATAACAAAAGACACTGTAACATTCTTGCAAGTCAGGTATATGACAGCAATATATTATATTAATTTTTGCGATATTCACATTACAAGTACATAGGCAAGAGTGTAAGAGGATAAAATGTTGTAGCTATGTTTGGATAATGGAAGACTTCTCAAACTGAATAGTGATTTTAAACCTATACATGGAAGACCAGTGTCCTTTGAAAAAGACTGTATATATATTCACACACATATTGCCAAAAGTATTGGGATACCCCCAAATCATTAAATTCAGGTGTTCCACCTCCATGGCCACCGGTGTATAAAATCAAGCACCTAGTAAGACGCAAACATTTGTGAAAGAATGGGTCGCTCTCAGGAGCTCAGTGAATTCAAGAGTGGTACCGTAATAGGTTTCCACCTGTGCAATAAGTCCATTCTTGAAATTTCCTCACTACTAAATATTCTACAGTCAACTGTTAGTGGTATTATAACATAGTGGGAACAATTGGGAACTCAGCCTTAAAGTGGTAGGCCACATAAAATCAGAGTGGGGTCAGCGCATGCTTAGGCCCACATTGCCCAAGAAGTCGCAAACTTTCTGCAGAGTCAATAGCTACAGACCTCCAAACTTCGTGTGGCCTTCAGATTAGTTTAAGAGCAGTGCGTAGAGAGCTTCATGGAATGGGTTCTCATGGCTAACAGCTGCATCCAAGCCTTACATGACCAAGTGTCGGATGCAGTGGTGTAAAGCACTCTGGAGTGACGAATCCGAATGTAATGGCAATCCGATGGACAACTCTGGGTTTGACAGTTGCCAGGAAAACGGTACTTGCCTGGATGAATTGTGCCAAGTGTAAAGTGTGGGGTTGTTTTTCAGGGGTTGGGCTTGGCCTCTTTATTCCAGTAAAAAGGAACTCTTAATGCTTTAGCATACCAAGACATGTTGGACAATTTCATGCTCCTAACTTTATGGGAACAGTTTGGGGATGGCCCCTTCCTGTTCCAACATGACTGCACACCAGTGCACAAAGCAAGGGCCATAAAGACATGGATGAGCGAGTTTGGTGTGGAGGCACTTGACTGGCCTTTACAGAGTCCTGACCTCAACCTGATAGAACACCTTCTCACAAATGCGCTTCTAGAAGAATGGTCAAAAATTCCCATAAACACACTCCTAAACTTTGTGGAAAGCCTTCCCAGAAGATTTGAAGCTGTTATAGCTGCAAAAGGTGGGCAAACACCATATTAAACCCTACGGATTAAGAAAGGGATGTCATTAAAGTTCATGTGCATGTAAAGGTGGACGTCACAAAACTTTTGGCAATATAGTGTGTGTATATAAAAAATTAAATTGATACAGTTTATTTAGACTGACACTAAAGGCAACAATTAGTGTCTAGAATAATTCAAGCAGCGTTTCATAAAGCTCAACACCGCATGACGTCATTCAAGTACATTTAAAGTGGCTCTTCACATGAAATCTCTGCTGATCACTCTCAATGAGTAAAGTCAATGAGTTGTAAAATAGTTAACTGCTTTACATGTCAAACACAATAACAGCTGTATATATCTATTCATGTCATAAATGAATACCATCATTGACTGTACTGAAGATGCCTACTAGATATTAAAGTCGTCAGACACGCCAGAACTCAATATTTCAACTACAATTCAGCCATGTGGAGAAAAAAAGGCAGCTGGTTGAATCCCAACAATACCATGGTATCAATATGGGGAATACGGTTTGGTCCCTGGTAATCTAATTCAGGACAGGAGGAGATGTATTGGTCAAGAATAGATCATGTTTTTGAGAAGATATGTAAGGTAAGGCACTCAGCCCAAAAGTCCTCTCTTGTAATTTGGTTTGCTTGTAAGTACAGTAAACTATGACCCATGTTTACACCTGGTTTTAAGATCCGTTAAGTTGATTCAATCACATGTGGTCAGTACTAAATAGGGTGCAAAAGGTTTCATGATCGGTTCACTCACTCAAACCACATTTAGAGGTAGTCAGAAATACTTGTGACCATGTCGCATCTGTAGTGTAAACGTTAAAAGGATCGTCTACTCACCTGTCTATCATCCATTGTGCTTAAACAAGGGTTTAAAATTGAAAAAAATGTAAAAACAAGAAAGAAACTTGTATCAATATGAAATGACACAATATGCATGAATCACCAAAGTTATATTTAATAAATTGCCCAACTAAAATAAGTAATATTTCTATGTATACAAAAACAATTCTGGTTAGCTTAAAGTCCAAGTAATCTGCATAATGTATTGTGCTTTTTTAATTTTTGTTTTACATTTTTGTTTGTGCATTATCAACATGCAGTAACGCACTGACATATAGGTGATGTACACAGTCATAAAATCAGAGACCATTATTTTGAACTACTACTGTAAGTTGCTAAATGGATGTTGATGCCAGGTATAAACAGGGGTTTGACTTTGTTATTGTTTTCAGGCAAATCTCATATTGAATATTTATTTTAAAATGCAATTATCTATCTATCAATATATATATATATATATATATATATATATATATATATATATATATATATATATATATATATATATATATAGACACACACACACACACACACTTACACACACACACTTACACACACACACACACACAACCGTTCAAAAGTTTGGGATTGATGTCTCTTATGCTTACCAAGACTGTAAAAATACAATATTTAAATGTAATATAACACTTTTCTATTTGAATATGCTTTGTATAATAAATATTATTTAATTCTATGATGGCAAAGCTGAATTTTCAGCAGCCATTACTCATAGACGTCTTCAGTGTCACATGATCCTTAATATATCATTCTAAAATAATGATTTGCTGCTCAAGAAACATTTGCTAATATCGTCAATGTTGAAAACAGTTGTGCTGCTTAATATTTTTGAGGAAACCGTGACACATTTTGCAGGATTCTTTGATAAATAGAAAGTTCAAAAGAACAGCATTTATTTGAAATAGATTTTGTTTTTTTAGAAATATAAAACACTTTTGATCAATTGAATGCACCCTTGCTAAAATAAAAGTATTAATAAAAAGAATAACCAAAAACTTTTGAACGGTAGTATATATAGCTTAACTACATAAATGGTCCCTATAGTAACTTTGCAATCCCACTGAAATAAATCTGAAGTAAAAAAAAAAAAAAAAAAGTTCTCCTTCAAGACACCTGACCCTCCTGTCAACAGCACTTCAGGTAAAAGAATAACACTCAGTCTGTCAGAGGTAGAACTCTATGAACATGCTTGCATATTAGTATAAAAAACAACAACGATCTCACGGCCCCGTCCTTCTTTCAGATGACATCAACCACGGTGACTGGACATGTAGCTGGTGGTTGGGCAATTGCATGCACTGAGGTTCAAGGCCTTTGGATGAGAGAAGAGATTGTAGCCTCTGTCTCTCCCTCTTGGCACTACAAGGTACTGCAGGTTGAATGAGCGCTGCCGCGTCCATACAAGGGAGATGCTTGTGGTTTTTGACTCCCTCCACCTGGGAGATTTATGAATTGCTACTAAGACGTCTGCGTAAGAGAGAGGCAGGTTTTGTGCCTGTATCCTCCTGATCGCTCTCACAGTCTCTCTGATTGGAAAACACCAGGAAAATGAAGCATTGCATTATTTACAAGAATTAAGCACATATCATTTCTATTTCTCATTAAGATCTTTGCAAAAAAAAGAAAAAAGAAAAGCCATTTAAGTTTTGATTTATGCTGTACATCATGGTAGTGTTTATTGTAATATCTTTAAAGGGTTAGTTCACCCAAAAATGAAAATTCTGTCATTATTTTCTCACCCTAATGTCCTTCCAAACCCATACGACCTTTGTTCTTTATCGGAACACAAATTAAGATATAAATCCGAGAGCTGACTTCCTCCATAGACAGCTATTTAAAGAACTGTTTCAAGGTCCAGAAAGGTAGTAAAAACATCGTTAAAATAGTCCATGTGACTCCAGTGGTTCAACCTTTTTTGTATAAAGTGACGAGAATACATTTTGTGCGCAAAAAACAAACAAAAATAACTTTTATTCAACAATATCTTCACATCTGTGTCAGTCTCCTACGATGTTGATGTAGTAAATGCAGTCCAGCGTTTTAGAGTTACGTCAGAGCTATGCCAACACGCCGGCTTACCATTGGCCGATGCTGTTCACGTGGGCACCACGATGCATGCGTGCGATGCTGACGCAGGAGCTGACCAATGTAAACTGCGTAGGAGACTGACATAAACGAGAAGAAATTGTAGTCGTTATTTTTGTTTGTTTTTTGCACACAAACATTATTCTCGTCGCTTCATAAAATTGAACCACTGGAGTCACATGGACTATTTTAACGATGTCTTTACTACCTTTCTGGACCTTGAAAGTGTTCATGAAATTGCTGTCTATGGAGGGGTCAGATGGTGCATTCAAGTCCTCCTGGGATGTTCGTATTTACGAGGTGAGAAGTCGTGTTTACGACATAATGTGCATTCAAGTCTCTTTGGTTGGAGCAAGATGGCGGTGTACCTTCTTTTAATGAATTTCACGAAATTATAAGAAGGTTTGTTAACTATATAATAGTGTATAGCTATATAAATGTAGGAAAGATGTTGAATAAGCCCTATTTCTAAAAATGGTGAAGTGTTCCTTTAAATTAACAAGATTTAAGAGTTTTAATCTTTTACGTTTTTAATTAATCTATGAAGCCACTGTAAACGGAATCGTTATTAGTCTGATTGTTATATTACAATGCTACATTACTTTGTTGTAAATGACAAAGCCTGTCACTGCTAAATACCTGTTATATTCAACTACAGACGTTGCATCCATTGATTCCGCCATGTTTCTCACTGACATGCCCCCAACTCGTACAGATCGGGGCTTAAAGAAAATCCCGAACTTCCCACTGGTATTTACGACTTTGTGGTGGCCTTCGTCGCACCAAGAGAGCTCTCCGATTTCATCAAAAATATCTTCATTTGTGTTCCGAAGATGAACGCAGGTCTTACCGGTTTGGAACGTCATGAGGGTGAGTAATTAACAAATGAACTAACACTTTAATTCAGATTTAAAATATTTAATAAATTCATTTTATTTTATTATTATTATTATTTTGTCGAGCCAAGATGATTTTCGTTATTAATTAATTTGTTTATTTATCAGGGAAAATGTACAAAATACATTCATCTTATGAAAAGATGTTTTGTGCCAGAATTAGCTAATGCTAGTTTCCATCTGCAGTCCAATTGTATTACGCTTATGCAAATGTAAATGTCAGTCACTATTGAAAACATTTTTACAATCAAACTCAAAATGAAAACATTAGGGGTGTAACGATACACTCATTTCACGATTCGATACGTATCATGATACTGAACTCGCAATACGATACTCCAAGACATATGGAAAAAGGTTAACAAAAATGTACTGTTGATTAAAATGCTAAATTTGGTATTACAATTGAATTGGAAATGAATAGGCTTGGACTTGGTGCTGTTAACCCAATGCAGAGGACAATGATGACACCTGAATACAAATATTCATGATTCTGAAGCTGAAAATACAGAATTATTCTAGACAAATATGCTTGCACTCTGTCACAGAGATATATTTCAAATAATGTAGACCACTTTTTACCACTTGATACATATTGTTGCATTTTTGTATTGTGATATATTGTGACACGATATATTGTTACACCCCTTAGAAAACATCTAGACATATTACAGCGATGAGCTGAATAATGAAACTATTGAGCAGAATTTTTCTCATTCGCTTTGGCTCAATTCTCAAGTGAGAAGTTATTAAGTCAGAATTGCATGATATTAAGCCAGAATTGAGAAATATAAACTCGCAATTGCGAGAAAAAAAGAAATTTACTTCATAAATTGCAATTCTGACATTATATAACTCACATAAGAAAAAAAGTCCAAATTGTGAGATGTAAACTCAAAATTGTGAGATAAAAAAAAAAAATCGCAATTATCTTTTAAAAGGTTTTATTTTTGTGGTGGAAACAAACTTCCATAGTATTTAACTACTATGTAGTAACATTTAAATTAATAATTTGATTAAATGCACATTGTGTACATACATTGTACTTATATTTTTAAAAATACCTGCATGTAATTACAATCTATAATTAATAAAATATATAAATACACTGCTGAACCTGTCTTTACCTTAAACAACCCTTAAAACCCACCACAAAACCTGTCCCTAACCGTACCCATATCCCATCTCAATAGCAATACACTGCACACAATAAATACACTGTAATTGTTTTTGTATGTACTACAGTATTGACTTTTTTCTAGTACTTTTCTTTAACCTGCTGCTGAAATCTGTATCTAAAAAGCTCAGTGTGATACACAACAGCATTTAGCTAGACAAAACTGACTTTTTATTTTGGTGGCATCTGCCAATTTACTGACACATTAACTAGGTTTTGAAGCATGACTTAAATGTTTTAGGTGAGTAACTACATTTTGCAAACATGCAATAGAGTTCTGATGTTAAAGCAAACAGTTGTGAAATTTGCACTTACAGTTTAGAGAATGTTAAGACTGTTTTGGAGAAACATTGTAATACTCTGAAGCTGCTTTGAAACTATTTCTATTGCAATAAAGATGACTTGACATGATATTTGGTGGCTTGCTCAACAACTCAAGTACAAAATGGGTTTTATTTTATTTACCTGCCTAATTATTTGAGTACAATTAAATCTTAAATAAAATAAAGTATATTTGAGAGGAATATAAACCTGTTTTCATGAGACTCTTACCAGTTCTTGTTGCTCTGGACTGCGGGCCTTACACAGTAACTGCAGTCGGCAAAACCGATTACAAGCCGAGACCATGTTAAAGGACATCTACAGTGTGAGATGAGAAAATCAACACGATTTGAATAGTTAATAAATAATACAGTGTAGAGTGTACACAAAATATTTGTCACAATCCAGACAGAAAAAGAGCAAGAAAAATGCATCATGATAGGCAAACACAATGACTGTGTTTCTACTGAACAGCAGGTGTCTCTCTTTACTCATCGGTCTGGTCAGAGAAGTCATTTGAGTCAGCTAAGATAGTGTTAAACCAGTCCAGACATTTAAAGCAACTATTTTTTAAGAGCCCCTAGAAACAACCGTTGTTACACAAATTCCTTTTTAGATGTTTTATGAAAAAACCATGTGCTTTGGAACAACATGAGGCTGAATCAGATTTTTTGGGTGAACTATCCCTTTAAGAGAAATCCTACCATTGACATCACAGAAAATAACAAGAGTGTGCATCATCAAGACTCGTATTATGTAAAAACATGGCTTCTAATTAAATGTAAAATCACAAAATTTGTAAATAAAAGGCTGATATGAAGAATGATTCAAAACTAGATGTTCATTAATAGTACAGGAGGGATAGAGATTAACTGAGGGAGACAGATGAGACAAAGCATGCAAAGAGAGACACAGGTAGTGACTAAGTGACACAAGTTGGTCTCTGCGGGTGGCGACAGTCTACACACTCCAGCCAATAGCAAGTTTCTCTGACCATACTGACAAAACCCACAGCAGTGCCGTTTAACAAACAAACGCCAACCTTCCATTTCCTCCTCGCGTTGAACTTCTTAAAGTTTTTCATGTTGATGGAGGAGCGGTTCCTCTTGGCTATTTGAGTTCTATTTAAAGGCTAAAAGAGAAAAAGATGTGGAAACAGTTACTGAATTAATTCTTATGAGAAAGTAAAATGACAAATAATTGCCAGAAAATGTTAAAGAGTTAAGGGTAAAGTTTATACATCTCACCTTAATCCAGGGATGAATGAGACACTCTTCTGCTGTCATTCTTTCACTAAATACAAAGAAATCAATTAATAAATGCACAGAAGTAAAATAAAAAAATATATATAAGACTTAAAAATTATAAATTAGACAAAAGTTATCTTAAAAAGTTAAAGATTAAAATAGAAGCTTAAAAGATAGATAGATAGATGACAGACAGATGGATGGATGACAGACACAGACAGACAGACGGAGACAGATAGATAGATGATAAACAGACAGATAGATATATGACAGACAGACAGATAGATATATGACAAACAGGCAGATAGATAAATGACAGACAGACAGATAGATATATGACAGACAGACAGATAGAATTATGACAGACAGACAGATAGATATATGACAGACAGACAGATAGATATATGACAAACAGGCAGATAGATATATGACAGACAGACAGACAGATAGATATTTAGATAGATAGATAGATAGATAGATAGATAGATAGATAGATAGATAGATAGATAGATAGATAGATAGATAGATAGATAGATAGATAGATAGATAGATGGATGGATGGATGGATGGATGGATGGATGGATGGATGGATGGATGGATGGATGGATGGATGGATGGATGGATAGATAGATAGATAGATAGATAGATAGATAGATAGATAGATAGATGACAGACAGGCAAGAGATAGATAGTTGGATAGACAGACAGACAGAGATGGATAGATGACAGACAGACAGACAGACAGATATAGATAAATAGATAGCTAGATAGATGACAGACAGATAGACAGATGACAGACAGACAGACAGATATAGATAAATAGATAGCTAGATAGATGACAGACAGACAGATAGACAGATGACAGACAGATAGATGGATGACAGACAGATGATTGATAGATAGATAGATAGATAGATCACAGACAGACAGATAGATAGATGTCAGACAGACAGAGATAGATAGATAGATGACAGACAGACATACAGATAGACAGATAGATATATGACAAACAGGCAGATAGATATATGACAGACAGAAAGATAGATATATAGATAGATAGATCACAGACAGACAGATAGATAGACAGACAGACAGACAGACAGACATACAGATAGACAGATAGATAGATAGATAAATTCTTATTACCTCTGTTCTTTAACTAGTAGTTTCAGGATGAAGTCTTTGGCCATGTTGCTGGTTTGGCTGAAGTGGTGAGGCTCAAACTCATAGTTCATTGCCACAATGTTCCTCAGCGTCTCTTCATCCGTATCCCCTTGGAATGGTGACAGGCCACTCAAACTGATGGCACAAATATACATCAATATAACAAATGTTTTAACTTGGGAGCAAATGTTTGTTTGCCTAGAGATCCTAGAGAGGGAGTAAACGCTTCAGATATAAGACCTTAAAAAAATGAAGGACAAATATTATGACAAAGATAGACCATTGCAACGGCTATTTTTCGGCTTAAGTTTAAGGAAGTGGCGTCTTTGTTCCTTGAACATTTCCGGTTAGTTGTCGAGCATATTAAAAGCATTGGCGGAGAAGAGGTATTAACATTAAGTGGCATGGCATCTTACACACAGAAGCCATTGGCACATGCCTCTGTGCTTAAGGGCACATCCTATCCAGTGCCAGAGGATAGTGGCATGTGCCACTAAAACTTGTGCCATGAGCTGATGAATTACGTCATGTTCCACTGACATTGTTGCGGAGCATGTTGCCGTATGTTGTAGCACCTCCTATAGCCTAGTGACACATGCGTGTAACATATGCACTTAACAGCAGAATGATAATTAATAATAGGGTTTATTACATTGCTGAGTTATTAGAAGTTTATTTTTAATATACATTTTTATTTTTGTAAATACAATTGTTTTGATAACACATTTTTTTCTACTTGCATTATCATTCATTCAGTCATTTGGAATTATTAAAGAATAAAGACACTATTTAGATTGGTGGCCACAACTAGCAAAAACTGAATCGGAAAATCGGGAAAGTAAACAGAAAATTCCACAAACCATTATAAAGTGAACCACTCAGAAGTGCAGAGGAATGTAGGTCTGTAGATACTACTTGTTCTAAACCTGTATGAATTTCTTTCTTCAGCTTAACACAAAAGTAGATATTTTGAAGAATGTAGCCAAACAGTTGATGGGCCCCAATGACTTCCATAGTATTTTTTTCTCCATACTATGCAGGTCAATGGAGTCCATCAGCTGTTTGATTGCCCATATGATATATGATATTGACCAGACATGCACAGTTGCATTCCAATGCGTTTGCCGTTGTTTACGTCCTTTAAATGGTTTTAGTTTCCATTAAAATACAATAGTTTCTACAGGTATTATTTCTGAGTCTGACATATCTCTCCACAACAATCTGGCAGAGGAGAAAAAATGTAAACATTTTAAAGTTATGCAGACCACCTTTAAGATCAACTGCTTTATTCCTCCTTAAAGCCGAAGGCTTTTACTAAGCATTCTGTTGGTTATCTACTCAGTATATGGTATACTTCATTTCTGACATAACTGATCTCTTCCCACGGGACCTGGGGCATATTAAAGAAAGATCCTAACTTTAGAATCTTAACCATGGCAATGGGACCTAATTTAGAACAAAAGCTATTACAGGATGACATTTCTTAAGTGCATAATTTTATCTCAACTATTGACAGGAAAAGGGTATAACAGAAGCATCCTAACCTGACAAAAAAATCCTAAAAACTGTCTTAACTTTAGGACAAGCCCACTGGAGTCCAAGGGCCCTATTTTAATGATCTGAGCGCATGGTGCAAGTATATAAAAAATATATAAGACTTAAAAATGATTAAACAGTTAAAATAGAAGCATGGAAACTCAACATGAGAGATAAACAGATAGACAGAAGTGCACTTAGGGTGTGTCCGAATCCCCTTTTGCTAGTTTAATGATGGAAAAAACGGTCCAAAAGGGTTGTACCTAATCTCTTAATGAGTCATGGGTGTGTTTTTGGGCATAAAGTGCAGTAAACCAATCAGAGTCTCATCTGCCATTCCCTTTAAAAGCCAGTTGCGCATGCACAATGGTGGATTCACTATTTACATCCTTTCATTAAAAGGAATTATTTTATTTTTAACTATTTAAAAATGTTTGTGTGCTGCTGCGCATCCCTGTGTGTGTAATAAGCAGAGTGTCCATGAGTTATGTATCCGCCTATAGGTGCACTTTACTAAAGCGCCCTTTATACAGAAAAAAATACTGAGCTTTGACTGTAGACCAGGTTTTTTTTTGGTCAATGGAACAATCGTTTTCAGTTGCCTTAAAATAGCAACGCGCCAATGTCCCTGAACACGCTTAGTTTTCAGACCAGCACTCCCATGAGTGAACAGATGGGTGCATTTGCTATTTAAACAACGTGGCGCTGGACGGAAAATGATAACTGCGACGGACTGAAACTATCAAAAAAAAGCCTGCTGAAGAATTGTTCCGGGTGTATGATAGAGCCCCCGACTTCAAAATTGAAAGCCAACTGTAAAAATCACAATAGCCGTCTGAGAACTGCGTCACATTTATCTATGATACAAGATGAAGAACAGCGATGGTTGACGGTAGAAAGGCTTTATGAACACCCAAATGATGTGCTGCATTTTGATGACAAAACACTGATAAATAATTACAGACTCCCATGAAATATAGTGGTAGGCTTTGCCTTTTCTACTAAACTTCTCTTTCTGCAGCACTTAATTAAAAGCACCACTATTTTTAATTGTTTCTCCATATTAATCTCTAGTGTTTACTTCACAACAGCTGCTTGCGTGTCGGACCTTAGAGTTGATTACAGAACTCGATGGAGAGGTTTAACATTTCCTATTAACTACAGATAAGATGAGAATAAGAATCCTAAACCAAGATAAGATTTGCTTCTGTAATATCCAATTGTGAAAATCCTAAATTAACTTGTCAGATCTTAACTTAAGACTAAGGATAGAACGTTTCTGTAATACGCCCCCTGACCTATAAACTTGAGAAAGCACATTGCTTGTCAAAGGGAGGCTTCATTTGGGAGGTAATTTATGTCCCAGTTAAAATCTGAATATCTGGAGAAGGACTTTGGTATGCAGAATGACTCTTAAAGGATTTGGCTGTCTAGAGTGTTATCATATGATGAACAATGAAAGATTACTTACAGAATATAGGTGATGACACCAATACTCCTGAAAAACATCACAAGAGCATGATTAATCGTCAGTAATGTGTTAAGTGACTTACATTTTTTCACATTTTATCAGTGTTCCCTGGAAACTGACTTTGTTTGTGCCAAGCTCTACCAGTTGAGCTTCAAGAACGAATGAGATGTAAACCAAACACATATTAGGCTAACAATTATGCTAACAGACATGAGTTGTTGATTTTGGCAGATGACAGCTACTGCGTTTCGTCAAAAGCCAAAATAGTTTGCCTTCTGACAACGCTTTACATGACATCCATATTCAGTTGCATATTATGACCTACAACTACATATACAAGCTGAGACAGATGCACACTTGAGCACCTGGGGATGTGTGAGGAAGACGAATCAAGTCTGAGCATGCCTAAAAACTCCCTTATGCACTCTGACTCTATTTGCATGCACGTTTGAGTGTTACTAATTTTACCAGGTAAGACTTACCACATATCTGCTGCTGTACCGAGAGGCTCGAAGTTGATGATCTCAGGGGCTGAGAGAAAAGGAACAAATAAATGTATAGTTAAAATAAAACTCTCCTGTTGGCTCTCATAAAACCTTCAGCATTTTTTCAGTTGCAACAGCGCACTGATCTCATTTTACTGCATTAATCAAACGTTTCAGACTGCTTTGGCCAGACAGAAGCAAGCATTTTTGAGAAGTCAAACTCACAAGATCACACCATTAAGTGCATTTTTTGAGATCCACGACACATGTTTATGTCCTCACATGAACCGCAGCAGATTGTGCTCTGTTCTCCACTGAGTTTCATATGAACAAAGCTTCATTTTACCTCCACAGAAAATCGGCAGGATTTTTTGTTGGTTTAAAATAGCAAACAGACTGCTTTAGTTAACATTCTCCGAGATGAAGCCGTCTTCTGTTAAAGGGTTTGTTCACCTAAAATGAAAATTCACTTTGATTTACTCACCCTCAAGCCATCCTAGGTGTATATGACATTCTTCTTTCAGACAAATAAAATCGGAGTTATATTAAAAATGTCCTGGCTCTTCCAAGCTTAATAATGGCAGTGACTTGTAGGGTCATTTTTGAAGTCCATAAAAGTGCATCTATCCATCATACGTATAACTGCTCCACACGGCTCCGGGGGTTTAATAAAGGCTTTATGAAGCAAAGTGGCGCATTTGTGTAAGAAAAATATCCATATTTAAAACTTTATAGACTAAAATCAGTTGTTTCCGACGGTCAGCGGTATACAGGTCGACTAGCGCTAAAAGAGTTACCCTTGACACCGGAGCCGTGTGAAGCATTTATATGATGCACTTTATGGACTTCAAAAATGACCCGACAAGTCACTGCCATTATAAAGCTTGGAAGAGCCAGGACATTTATTATAACTCCAATTGTATTCATCTGAAAGAAGAATGTCATATACACCTAGGATGACTTGAGGGTGAGCTAACCCTTTAATCTTTAATTGTTTTGTGACTGATAATGACAAAGTAGTAATTTAAAAAAAGGACACAAACACACAAAAGGATTGACACAACAAAAGGGTGAGTAAATGATGAGGTAATTTTTGGGTAAACTATCCCTTTAAAGTGGATTAACCTGTTAGTCTATCAATTGAAAGTGTATTTTAAATGACAAAGTGGTGGCGAAAGCTTTACTATTGAGGATAGGTTCAGCCATAAGTAGGGCAGACTCTGGAACTGGTTGGATTACTCTTCAGCCTATCACTATGTGCTTAGAAAAACACTTAACCTCTGGTTGTTTACAAAGGAAGTCCTCATGATAAGTAAAGTGCTAGTCAGTTTAGACAAAGGAGACAGCTTAATATCAAGTAGCATACTATTTCTGCCTAGTCTCATGTGGAGAAAACCCAATACTTACATTGTCCATTACCAATATTCACAGTTTTCTACTTACATTTACATTTATTCAACAGGGTACAATAATATTTACAGGAAAAATAATGTATTTCTTAAAAGTATTTATTTAATAATAGAAAAAAAATTGTACAATTATTATTATTAATAAATTTCTATGCATATAATAAATTATTTATAATTCATTATTTAATATTAATTTTAATTATGCATATATATATTTTTAAATAAATTTATTGGTATAGTTTATTTACATCTGACAACAGCTAGTAATATATTATTTAATAATATAATCATTAAATGTATTTATTTATATTTACTGAATAAATTGATTATAATTTATTATTTAATATTCATACTTTTAATGGTCAAATCTAATGATTTGGCTATTTATTATTGTGCCACAAATCAGAATGAAAAGATTATCCTTATTTCTACTGGTCTATAAAATAATACCGGTCCCTCCCTAGTCTCCTGAAGTACACAGACTGAGAATACACAGAAAATATATTTGCATGTGCTTTCTGTCAAGGTCAATATATAAAAGAGCACTGGCAAGTGTAGCAGGCCAACCAAAGAATCTGTGGGTGACTTTTCAGTTTTCTGCGCACATACACATTGTGGTTTAAGGGAACCGATGAGCTGTTAAATCCCTCAAGGACATTTCTGCAATACATCAGAAGTGACATCATATTTGTGATCTCACAATAGTTATTTCTGTCCCTGTCCACTCATTTTTCAGCAGAACTGACACAGCTCTGCCATTTCATCCGAAGTTAGCTTGTCTCCATGGAGATGGCTAGAACTAAAAACTGTGCATATTGCTAAAGGCAGGAACATGACACATGCAGAGAAAGAAGAAGGTGCTGAGTCAAACAAACACTCGAGCAGATGCATCTAAACATGCGCACACACACTTGGCCAAGAAAAATAAAAATACTGTACGCAGCTATGTAAATGCAGATGCTATTATTTTAAACAATTTAGTTACAAAAGCACAGACTTAGATATTGAAACATTTATTGTTTGCAGGTATAATAATAACAAAACCGGTTTAACAGCAGACATCTGAGGGAAACTATCAGCCCCTTGATGACTGAGGTTTATACCGTCATATAAGAACGTTAAGTATACAATACCGTTCAAATATTTGGGGTCAGTAAGATTTTATATTTGTAAAGAAATACATGCATTCAAAGCAAAGATGCATTCGACTAATCAAAGTGACAGTACAGACTTTGATACAAAAGGTTTCTATTTCAAATAAATGCTGCTCTTCTGAACTTTTTATTAAAGGTAGTGTAGGCAATTTTATGAAAATGTGCAGCTTTTATTGAAAGTCTCTTCACACCCTGATAGCAATCAATAATTAAAGTGCTCTCTATATATAACGTGTAACGATACACTCGTGTCATGATTGTATATAAATTGTGATACTGAACTCACAATACGATATGTATCACGATACTTTAAGTCTAAATAAAGTTTTTTTATTATTAAAATATTATTATTAGTATTATATTATTATCCGGACTCACAACTATACTCCCCCATTGCATTATTATACATTATATTCAACATATAGTCGTTTAATATAGTAATGTCACTGAAACTCCTCACGCAGTACTCACGCTTTCAATGCAGGCATTGGATCACACAGACTCTCCGGTGCTCGCTATGCCCCACCTCTCCCGCTATTAATGCACTAAACATATAAGAATAAACCATCTAAAATACTTTGAATAATCATACTACTAAAACTAAATGTGATCTGGTGATTCAAATGATGTTTGCACGTTGACTTTGAGGAGTGCCATTCCGGCAGAGCGTGTGCTTCAGACGATCAATGCAATCAATCACAGTTCTAATCGCAAGAAAGCGTGTCAAATGGTGCTTTTCCACTGCATGGTTTGGCTAACTTAAAGGGTTACTTCAGCGATTAGCATTAAGCCTTGTATCAGTAGAAACCCAGGAGTATATTTGAATTATGGTACTTTCCCCCCTCATATGACCCTGAGACGAGAGAATTATGTATTTTATTTCTGGAAAAATTCCTCCGATGATGCAAATATGGTCATTTTGCGTCATCGGAGGAGTTTTTGTCCAGAGGCTAAAGACTACAGCCAGCAGTGGGCGCTATTTCCACATGTTTTCAACATCGCACTCACAGCGCTCGGCTCGCGGAGCTGCGGAGATTCATGTAACAGAGCGGTGGAGAGCAAAGTGAGTGTTTCAACTTTTAAACTTAATTCCTATGAAAGTTAAGCTTCCAAAGACATGATCTGAAAATGCGCCAGACTGATCACGTGCTGTGAATGAAGCCGCAGGGCTCCACGAATACGGCGCTTACCTCAGCTCAGCTCATGTGATGAATGTAATCCGTCTCCTGCTGCGTTTGTGCCGTGACACTCAATCGACTCACTCATAATATATTGACAGACACGTTCAGTTTTTAATTGTAGCGTCTCTAACTGAACTGATTTTATGAAAATGAACATGGTGGGCAAGTAAACCAGTAGCCGTGCCTTGACTGCTCTCGTAGGGCAGCGAAGTGCATTCTGGGAATTGTTGTCTTTCATCCCCATGAGACAAAAATACATTTTCTGTTTTCTCAGTCTAGAAGGCACCAAATAAAAATAAAAATCACATTTCTACTACATTAATGACCGAGTTTAAATACAGATTCATCTTCCCAGCGCTGAAGTACCCCTTTAAACAGTACCACCTCGGTTGGGGTTCCAACTTCCAAGCATGCTGTACCGATACTAAAATGTGACGTGTAAACACTACAGATCACTGATCTGTCAGAGAGAATTGTGTCACTACTAGCGTCATTGGATTTGAGACACCAAACCTGCTAGCAGTAACAGCCACGGTAGTATCGTTCGTAAAAACCTGCTTCCCATGCTCTCTTGGTTTTTTGTGCAGAATTTTGTTTTGCTGCCATCAGCCTCCTTTGAAACAAAATTTTGTCGTCGTGCGGTGAATCCACATGCTGAGAATCAAGAACACCATTCCTTCGATGGACTCTATTGGTCCTGTTTAGCACGTTTGTTATTGTGTCGCGTTTACGATGATGTTGCGGCAGTAGAGGCGGCGCAAGTACAACGTAATCCCATCAACTTGATTACACCACTCGATTAGTTATTTTTACGATGCCCTGATTATGACATTTTTTGGATCTTTTAAGTTGGAGAGGAATGGGCTTTAAATGGAGGGACAGAAATCTCTCAGGTTTCAAAAAGAATATCTTCATTTGTTTTTGGAAGTTAAACGAAACGACATGAGGGTGAATACATAATTTAAATTGAGTGAATTATACCTTGTAAATACAGCAAGTTGATCCTTGGATAAAACAACTCTATATTGCGAATCATAACGTTTAACGTTTACATCAACAATACATATCGTCGCATTTTTATATCGCGATACATCGATTAACAATATTGTTACACACCTAAAGTATATCTTCTGTGGAAGGCTCAGGAACATGTTTGTCCAATCATTGCATTGGGTCTGAAATAGTGTAAGGAAGGCAAAGAGTGACTACCTTATGTTCTTCCTGAACTAACAACACCTGGCACATGAGGTAATCTGAGAGCGTTGTGTTCGACCCTCCACCAAAACCGCCTCGTCATGGCGCTATGCAGACTCTGCTCTGGCTGTGTGTGTGTGTCTTTTGGAGGAAGCGTGGCTTTGGAAAGCGCTCTGAAGGGAGGTTGGGATCTTATGCTTTCAAAGCTAGCTTGCTATTGCAAGCCTCTCCAAAACTGCCTACCCTATCATAATATAAAATATTATGTATCTCAAAAGTTTTCAACATTGATAATAATAATAAATGATGCTGAAAATGTAGCTTTGACATCACAGAAATAAATGAAATTTTCAAATATAATAAAATAGAAAACACATTTGAAAGTGTAATAATATTTCACAATTTTACAGTTTTTACTGTATTTTGGATCAAATAAATTGGTGAGCATAAGAGACTACTTTCAAAAACATTACAAACCTTACCGACCGCAAACTTTTGAATGGTTGTGCATATCTCATGCTTGTGGTATTGGACAAGCATTCAGGTCTGCATTCGCATATTTGCCTAGGTTTATTGCCTTTAAATGAACAAATTCACTTGAAGTCAAAACCACACAGACTGAACCACTCACCGATATACTGAGGGGTTCCACCTAAACTCTTATACTCTTCTCCTTGAATGAAGCGATGAGCCATGCCGAAATCAATGATCTTGATGTCCGGACGGGGAGCGAGCTTGTCCGACAACATGATGTTCTCCGGCTGAAGAACAAAAAGTAATATAAAAATATGTCTTTAGCCTTACTCACAAAATGTGTATTGATTTTTTGTTGTTGTAAATTATATGTTTAATTTTAACTTTTGTTGAAACTCATCTAACCCTAACCTAGTTTTTTTCTACACAGGTCTGTAAAATTCTGATATAGTTTCTTTGAGAATCTCAGTAAGGTTTGATGACAGTGGATGTAAGGCATTTCCACAATGTGCATATAATCAAATTATCTGGATAAACATGGCTGTGCTTGAAGTGTGAATAATCATCAGGAAGTGTCTAATTTTGGTCAGAGGTGACAGTTTGGGTGAGAAAGGTACACAGTCTACTTCCTCATTACCATGTTGAAATCTTTATAGGAAGTGACAGGCCGGCTACGCATTTAAAAGTTAAAATTAACTTTTGAAGGCCATTTGAAACTGTTCATGTGGTAGAACGGTTCACTTTTCAGACTTATTTAGCTGGGAGTTTAGCTGGGCTTCCTTCCTACCTTCAGGTCAAAATGGCCAACGTTTTTTTGGTGAATGTAGCTGACACCTTCCAGAATCTGCTTCATAAACTCAATGGCCTCCGTCTCTGTGAGGTTTTCTTTCTCAGCGATGAAATCAAAGAGTTCTCCACCTTTTATGCTATATTAAAATAATAAGGCAGAGAAGACAGGAATAAACCACAGGTCATCATCATTGGTGTAATGCAAATTAAAAAAAATTAAAAATACACCTTGGGGGGTAAATGTACTTAATTGCCATGAAAATAATTTTAAACAGAGGTTTAAAAAAAACCTAGACATTTTCTTAAAGGCACAACATGTAAGATTTTTTCCAAAAACCACAAGAACAATGTTATATATTTTGTTGACTTGTGTCCTTACTTACTTACAATATCCCAAATGTTTCCAAGAATGTTTAAATCCAGAGAAATAAGCAATTTTAACCATATCGCCTATCAATGATATCATACCCGCGTTAACCTAGATTTGAATAGAAACACCAAAGACTCTTTAATATATTATGTGTTTTATTAGACAGGTGAGCAACTGTTTGGATACATTCATCGACAGAAAGACAGTAGCTCACACAGTTCTTATTGTTTAAATCTCGTTTTCTTGATTTACCATGAGTACCTTGTTTTACCATGCCTAATATCGATCAAGCTTTCTGCAGTTTGCAACTATGGCTGCATCCGAAAACCTAGGCAGCTGACTCGTTGCCTCGCTGCCTTATCAGACAATGACTCTGAAGGCACCGTTTTGTGCATGAAGGCACCTCACAAAACTACTTTCGGACAGACTTGTAAAGCAGTGTAACAGTTTAATGATCTACAGCAAAATAGAGAGAGCTTTGGTGAGAACTTCACACATATTTAATTACTACATTAGTAATTTCTCGCTAGAAATGATATCAGAAGTGTAATACGTTGGTAAAAAACGAACATTTACACACAAACTGACACGCAAACGCAACTTTCGAAAGCCATCTTTTTTTCCAGCTCAACTGTCACAGAATGGAAAGCATAGGATTGTGGGATATCAAAGGCAGCGAAGGATACATGTATACTGCTTTCAAAAATCGATCAGATGAAGGTATCTCATGAGGCAGGAAGTGAAGCTAACATTAGATTCGGACGTGCCTTGGTGCCTTCCTGCCTTAAAATGTGTCCTCCGAAGGAAGCATTTTCCAGGTTTCGGATGCAGCCAATGTCTCATAGTAGCTATCGACCGAACGCACAGAGTAGCATTATAACATAACTTTCAAAATGTATCTAATATGTCTGGGTAAAACAATATTGATTTCTCGATTTTAATAGATTCTCATTTTTACGAACCAATTCTTCAATATCAATTCTTAAATCAAAACGTAAAAGTTTTGCCGCTGTGGCGTGAGATGAAGAGCTCAGCTGAAGAGAAGCGTCAGCACCGCGCAGCTCACGTGAACTTATCCGCTTTAATACCAGTTACAGCGCGAAATAAAACATGAATGAGCACCTGAAAGTGTGTTAAAAGGCTACATCTTACTGAAATCCGTCGACACTCGATCAGTGTTTCAACCGTGGAAAGGCGTCAGTAAAACAGCTTGTAATGTCACATTTACCTCAGAAAAACCATATCCAGTGTCCATCAGCTAGAAAAATTAATTCTAGAGAGGAGCATTAATCTGGCAAGTTTTTTTTATGACAGCCACCAAATGTTTATATTTCAAAAAACGAATTGGAGTAGAAATATGATTAAGTTAATATTATAAATGTATTATTATAAATTATCATTTTAAATTTTAAGTTTGTAATTTAAATGTTTGTATACAAATCAGTTAATTTTTATCTGTAATATTATAGGCTACAACTGACTCCCACAGCATTAGTTAAGAGATTTGTTTTCCTTGAGAGAATTTGCCAAGCATTGTACCTGATATATATCCAAAATAATCGATATTGAATCTAATCGGAATCTAAATGAATTGCAAGCTTGTGAATTGAAATCGAATCGAGTTGTGAAATTTGTGTCAATATACCCAGCCCTAGTATCTAATATGATAAAACAGCGCTGCGTTACCCCACATACGCTTGAGAGGAAGAAGCGAAAGTGGACATCTGCGGCATAATAAAAGATCCATGAAATCAAGGCGTAATCAATCTACGCTTTTGTTTTGAATAAATGGTGAAAAATTACATATTGTGGCTTTAATACAAAATCTATATTTAATTTCTTACTTTTGATTTTATTATAAAATATGATGGACATTTCCTTATAATATTTATAAAATCATCACTTTCAAATCTTTTCTATATAAAGAAGACTCCATCTTCTCTCATTTTTTGCACCTCAGACATACACATTTACTCACAGCTCGACGATGAGGACAACCTCTGCTCTGCTCTCGAAAACATCTCTGAGAGCCATGATGTTCTGATGTTGAAGGCCCTGAAGGATCTCCACCTCCTTCTCCACACTCTTCCTCTCCAGGCCCAGCCTGCTTCCTGCACCTTTCTTCAGCTTCAAGAACTTCCCCGCCCACAGAACGCTAGTGGCCCGCTCCCGCACTTCACGCACCTGTCCGAAATGGCCACTAGGATGGTGGCGATAGACAGAATGAACAGAGAAAAGTGTTAAGAACTAGGCAGAAAACAGTACAAACAAAAACAGTACAATGCATGCATCATGCACCAGCTGTATAATATACACAGTAAAATACTTAATATACATGGCATTGTAAACACTTTTGAACGGTAGTATACAGTACACAATAAGGAAAGAGAATATAGCGGAAAATTGTTTTACATCTCTTTACCTTCCCAAAACATTTCCAATCTCATAAAGGTCTTCAACATTATCCAGCTTGAAGACAGCCATGCTGCTGTCTTTCTCTCTTTTCAGTGTCGTTTGTCTGTGAATGTGAAAGCTATGGGCTACTGTATAGTGCTCGTACTGAGGTAAGCATTAGATCCATACCTGAAACACAGAAAATAGAAGTTAGTGGTCTATATCTGTTCCATGAGAAAGCTCCAAACCTGCTGAACAGATTTCCTTCAGCATTCAACTAAACTTGCACAATCATTTGGCAAGTATTTGATGTGTTTAAAGGCTGCTCTGACAGGACTACAGAACTAGCTGGGAACAGAAAAGGAGAGATATCTGGAAATCATTTAGGAGTCCCTAAAGAGTAAACATCTGCAATCCAAACCCCTCTGATATGCTAGAACTACATACATGAGAAAGAATGTCGTCCCTAAATGCTCTAGCATGTCGGTCACAAGTAAACAAACCAGTCCTTTAAACTTCGGCCAAGTGTGGACAAACCGTTGTCACAATATGCAATTCAGAGTATGAACATACTGTGAGAGACAGTAACAGACCTCAGCCATCCTCCCATGGTTATGTTAACACATTCTTAAATAATGAGACCAGTTCCCACATTCAGTTGTTGTGTAATTAGTTTTCAATGGATAACACAGTTTGTTACTAGGGGAGGAAGGGGTTAGGAGGAGAAAAATGATTTATGGAGTGACAAGATACACAAGGCATTATTTTGGCATATGTATCTGTCATCCTGTCTATCCATATAATCGATCATTTATCCATTTCAGATGAGAAAATGTGAATTATAAATCTAGAAGGAGTGAAAGAGACTGTGATGGTTTCACATTTCCTGAACATAGCAGATATAGCTTCTGTTTATTTGCATAAGCTAAACAATGTAAATGTAATGTGAAAAATGTGGCCTTGGGAGCGACTGCAAATGGCAGTTTATCTGATTTGAATACAAGCTGGTTAAATCTATTGTATCAATAAATCAAATACTGAAATTATGGATGCACGGAAGTGAAAATTCTAGGCCGAAACTGAAACTTCAGGATACACATGACCGAAAACTGAAACCTAAAATAAATGTTACATTACTGATTTAATAATCAACACTCAAATAGCTAAAAATTGAGCATTTTGCACATGGACTATTGTTTTTTGCACAATTTAATAACAGAATTGTTTCTACTCCAGTTTGTAAATGAATTATAAACATTTACATGACTATAAAATACTTGTTTTAATGACAGTTTTATTCAAACACACCTTAAAAAATGCATACATAAAAACAACCATCACTAACAGGTTAAGTAAAAAATATAATGGATATGTAATAAAGTGCATATTCAGCAAAATGCTCTTAGAGTTATTTTTTTTCTCTAGCTAACTAATGAGTTTATGGACACTGAATAACATTCTTGAGGTAAATGTAATGTTAGTTCCCCCAAAACTGAAAATGATCCCATGATTTACTCACCCTAAAGTCATCCTAGGTGTATATGACATTCTTCTTTCAGACGAATAAAATATAAATAGTTATATTAAAAATGTCCTTGCTCTTCCAAGCTTTATATTTGCAGGTGACTGTTGCTCTGTTTTTGAAGTCCATAAAAGTGCATCTGTCCGTCATAACTGCTCCAAATGGCTCGTGGGGTTAATAAAGGCCTTCTCAAGCGAATCCAGGCGTTTGTTCCTGAAATGTAGTTTTAGATATGGATATTTGTCTTACATAAACGCATCGACTTGCTTCAGAAGGCCTTTAATAACCCCCCGGAGCCATGTGGAGCACGTTATATGATGGACAGATGCATTTTTTATCGACTTCAAAAACAGAGCTACAACTACTGCCATTATAAAGCTTGGAGGAGCCAGGACTTTTTTAATATAACAGATTTTATCTGCCTGAAAGAGGAATGTCATATACACCTAGGATGACTTGAGGGTGAGTAAATCATGGGCTAATTATCATTTTTGGGTGAGCTTACCTTTAAGTGACATTAACCTACAGGCTGTTTTAATGATGTCTTTCCCCGGATGAAACCATGAGTGATTACATGAGACAGGATTCATTTAAATAAGTTGTAATGTATTTTTCAACATATTCTGGTGTTCACCCATGTTTATTTCGTTCTATATCTAGTATTAAGAGGAGATGAGATGATCAGTTCACGTGTGCTTGATCCGTGCGCCACCCAGAACCATTGCTGTGATTTTTCCAAACAACATCTTTTGTTGATCATGGAACAACATTCCAGGCCAAATGGAACAACATTCTAGTTCTTAACCCTGTCACTGCCCCTAACCCTACCCATAACTTATCCCTAACATCAAAGGGAAATGATGGGTGAATAAGAAGCCCCTGACCTTTGTTATAAGCCAAAGTAAAGTTCCTAAACATAATTTCAAGAGGAGTGAACATCTTTCAATTTACTGCCAGAGCATAATGGGGGTGGGGTGGGGGGTAGTATATATCTAAGTTTGAGTTGAAGCTGCTTCCTTGAACGCCTACACTGCGGACAGCAAGCCACATACGTTTCACCTTAATAACTCCTCGCTAAAAGCCCAAACTTGACATCCAAATCAGCCAAATAAGTGAGCGTTATAAAAAGCAGTCAGTGTTATTAGCAAGTTAGAAAAGTATACGGTGGGCTTCAGGTGCGCGCCTAAATGGTTACATAGACACAAATATGTCGAAATGCCATTTTCATAAGTTTTTCATAAACACATTTGATTATGGCTTGAGTAAATATAAACACTGAGAAATAGCGTGTGTGTATCAGTATATTGGATCTGTGCATTAGCTCCTAAAGTAACAGCAGCCTACTAAATATGCTGCTGTCTGCTATTCTGCTGTTCAATTTATGTTGTAGACTATTACGTGCCAATGCAACAATACACGACAGCCTAGCAACCACCTAGCAATGCCCTCACAACCTCTTAAAATGCTCTAACAACAAACTAAAACACACTAGCAAACCATATAGCAAACAACTGAGAACACCCTAATGCTCTAGCAACCACCCAGAATACCCTAACCATATAGCAATGCAATGGTAATAACAGTATGTTGGTTTTTCTCAAGACGAAAAATAGAAAGGGTGTTTTGTTAAAAAAATATATTTTACAGAGCATCAGAGATACAATCAGACATTTGTATCTAGAGAACACACACTACACACTCTTTAAATCACAACTTATTCATTTTCCTGAATACATTTGCATTGCTCAGTGATAATATGGACAACAGCACTTATTTCTGTGTGCCAAACTGAAGTTTACAAAGCACACTGGGCATGCAAAGCGTGTTTAGAGTGGATGTCAATTACGCTGTTTAAAGTGCACGTCAATTGTGTTTAGAGGGAACGGAACAGAGATGGAAAGGCTGCATCGATCAACAGTTCTTTTCCAAAATAACACCCCACCCATCTCACTTCAGCTTCCTACAGTAACATACCAGGAACGCAGCCACAGAGCAGAACAATGGTGCTCATTGCAAAACAAAAAAACTCCCCCTTTGCTTCATTGGAGCACAGTTAGTCAGCTGTGTCAAATTACACACTCTAGTAAAACTAGGCTAAACAATTTCCAGCTTATGCTTGAATGCAATGTATGCATCATTACTGCATTTTGCAACATTTTAGTTTTTAAAAAATATATACAATATGTGTGGATACAGCTTATCTTCCCTCACCACGTTAGCTACTTTATTTTGCAAACTCAACTCAGACAAATGTGTGTGACTGACAGCCTGCGGGTTCAAGTGTGTGAATCCTGAAATTTGAGCATGAGCAGCTTTCATTCTGTTCTGTATACAAGATCAAAGAAAGAACTTGAAGAGCAATTCCAAGACCTGATATCTCCTGAATCTAGGATCAGATCTCCAGCCATAAAACACCCAAAATAATTATCTCATTCTTGATTACGATCAAAGTCCCAGAGAGTCAGTTTCTTCCCTATACAACATATAAAGGAGGAAAACAGCAAAAAAGGCTAAATAAATAAATAATGAAAAGGCATTAATAAAAGGCAACAATTTTTTTTCTACCTTACACACTTCCAGGAAACCCCTCACAGCAACCCAACTATTTTAACTAGGAATAAAACCAGTTCATTCAGATTTTAGGTTACCTGATAAACATTTTTTTTCGTCAGGTAACCTAACAGTAAACTTTTGCAGTGTGAGGACAAAATGACACAACCAGAAATGACTACTTTAATACAGCGTTCAGACAAATCAATGTGCTGTAATCCAATATGGGCAAAACAAAATCATTTTTATTTTTTATTTTTAAAACCTACATACAGAAGGCAGATCAGATCTGATTGCTTACCCTCAGGGCCTGGGAGGTTTTCCAGCTAGACTGGTAGTTAGATCCAGGTGATAATAACCACCAAGATACTAGTTGTTTTACATTCTGTTGCATGGCTATTTCATTCTAAACATGATAAAGTCAGTGACAGTCATCTACAAGTTTTAAAACTCACATATGGTTTTAACACAGAAACGGTCTTGACAAATTTGGAAAGTGAATGTGAATGAAAGAAAGTGAATGTTCAAAGTGTCAGTTTGCTCTGGTCTGAAGATGACAGAAAATTCCACACGGAATGAAACGATGTCACAATATGACTAAGTCGAACGTCTCCTGTCAACCCTGTGCTGAACACGACCGAAACATGCGTGTGGAAACTTGTTCGTGTCTCATTCTCGTACGTCGTGTCTGTTTAATATTCCACTGCGAGTGTTTCTGAGACCCGCACCTACGAAGCCCCTGAAAGTCTGTCACGATCACGATGCAACGAATAATGTGCATTTTCTTATATTAGTTCAACTTATATCATGCACTGCGACACATGTACAAAATGTTTTTTCCTTATCTCCCTACTTCCATATAGGACAGCCTATTCCATATAAAATCCCTTAACCAGAAGAAATGGTTGATTTAAGTGACGTAGCCTACCTGGTATAGGTCCGTAATGAAGCAGTGTCGTGTCTGTTTCACAGACGGTATTTCCTCTGGAGCCCCACTCGCTGCAGAAGCGCTCGTACTGAAATGAGGAAACGCTCGTGTTGACCATGTTAGTGCAGTGCCCGAATGTGGCAAGCTATTTTAACATTATTCTTCTATACCATTTGGGTGCTTGAGCCCATGCCCTTTTTTAAAAGTGCCCATCCCTCGCAATATTTATCTCCATTGTGTGGTCAATAAAATGCATTTGAATTATAATTAATATGAGAACGTGTGCAAAACAGTAACGAATAACTTGAAACAAAAATTGGATAATCCCCCTGTTTATAAATGCTGTTCATCAGTCTGGTAGGTCATAATGTTTCACATAATGTTGCCATTAGCATTGAGTTGATATTGGCATCTTACAATGTGATTGCAAATCTTTTCGTGATTCGTTACTGTTTTGTACAGTAAGGTACACGTTTATCGTGCCCTTGCTTCTTTGACTTTTTTTTGTAGGCTATATGCTCACCATCGGCAGATTTTGAAATGGTTCGAGTGTTAAGTAACCAACATAACAAGGTTATTAGCTACATTTCCAGACAGAGTTTGCAAGCAAGCTCTATCTTTATGTTGTGGATACAAATATTGCATTACTATAACTGCCTTTAAAAGCTCTGGTTCTCAAAGAAACCTGAGACTTGCGTAGGAGTGCATGTTGGTCTAGCCTGAAAAATAAGCTTTTCTTCCCCTTCTTCTTCTTCATTTTTTTTTTTACACCATTTGAGCATTAGAAACAACATTTATGGGACAGTTCATGTCAAATTGTGTTGCTGATTTGAAAAATGTTTATTTAATTGTGAGTTCGGCAAGCAGTTTCCCCTATTCAAATAGATAGGACTTGGTCTTGGATGCCAGACTTCCCTTGAAAGGGACTTTGAAACGGACCATCTAATTAATAGTTAGTACCTACATTCAGCAATATATTATTTGCCAATAAATTACTTATTATTAAATAAATCAATCAATAACAGCAAATACGCACTAGCCTAGTTTTCAGGACTAAATGTTAAAACTGCTTGCCACAGCACACCTCATGAAGAACAGGGGGTGGATGTATCATAGGTAACTCTCTCTGCAGCTCCATAAAACCTGGAATTCACGGTTGATAGATTTAGGCTGGAATGATTCATTTTTGCAGCAGAACAAAAATAGACCCATTTGTGCATTTAAAACTGAGCAAACAAGTCAGACAATTATCGGAACATTAGTTACGGTGACCGTAATATTTCAGGCAAGAATTGGAGTGGACTAAGCTCAGATCAAACGGCTGGACATGTTCTTATTAAACGAACGCGTGTTTGACGTTTTGAATCAGATGGGAAGGAACGCATTGAAAGAAGGAATAATGCGCATGACAATCGCATAAAATAAATCCGTTGAAGCCTATGTAATTTGGTTTGCATGACTTATTGTTAGTGGCCATCGTGGAGTGCGATCTGACCATTTTTTTCATTACTGTCTTGTGCCGAATTTCATTCTCAACGTTAATGTAAGTGCGCCATCTAGTGGAGGTATCCTGTAACTGTCCTGTTATTATTTGGAAAGAGTAGGCTAGTCTAAATGAAATTAGAAATATTGTTAAATAAAAATTATTTTCATAATTATTAAAAACGAAATGATTTATGATTTCATTAAAATATATACTTAAATTAAATAGGCCTACAAAAAGAAAGAAAGAAAGAAAAGGTCAAGGACGACTCTCATTATGTATCCTAGCCCACATAGGCCTAAAGATATGTGGCTTTCCTGTTACATTTAAAGAAAAGCTTGTGGGCTTTGAGTGCAGTATACTCTTACCATTACACTTCTCTTGTCCTCTTTATCTTTTCCACACCTCTCTTGTTCATTGTGATTCTTTCTCATCCTGTGTGGTGAGCAAGTCACGTGACTTAACTGCCTCTTCTCTCTCACACAGACACACACACACACACACACAGGGAAGAGAGAGAGAGAGAGAGAGAGGGGAAGGAAGTGTTTACTGTTCTTAAACACATAAACATAAATAAACATGAACACATACAGATTGACAGATTTTATGTTGAATATGGAAGAATTCTACAGATGAGTTAGTGTTTTATCGACAGACATTCATCAACCTAAACAAATCTACCTAAAAATAACTCTGCGGTAACATGTATCGTAAAAAAATGAATCGTTTTAAGAGGACTCCACTTTTGGATATCAATTTTGCAAGTGATATTAACAAATAAATATAATAATATTTAATAATATTACAGCATATCTATTCAAAGAATTAGTTCTAACGAATTTGGTAATTATGCTAGTTCAAATGGTTTAAAAAAAAAAACGTAAATTGTGGCATACTCCAGTGCATGGTAGCTTTTTGAAAATCAATGGCTAGGTTGAATATTTGAGAGATAGCACATCCGCTGGATATTTCACAAGGAGTTTGAAATTGAAATCTGCATGCAATCATAGCAGTTGCAGTTCACTATTGGTTCTCTGACCTTTTCTGTGCCGCTCTCTTTCTCTCTGTCACACACATGCATTTGAACAGGATGAGGCAGAAACACTCAAGATCTGATAGAAAGAGGTAGCAGTTTACATCCTGTGCCTGAGCATGGACTTTGACTACCAAAAAATTAAAGGTCAGCTATTTCTCATCAGCTTCTGAACTTACATAATCCTTCTTTCCAGCTAGAAATCGACTGTGTTTTAGTATAGAAACAAAAACGCAATCCTGATGGTTTTAAGATGTTTTGTTTACTTGCTTTCTCTGACGATACACTGACGACTTTCTTTCTGTTAAAGCCTTAAAATGTCTATATTTATATGAATTCCAGAAACAACTGTTATTTTGTCAAGGTTATACTTTTGTAAATTATCATTTTAGGTGAAGTTAATATATATATATTTAGGTTTACTATCAGAAAGAAGCTATATAGTGCTCATGCTGTGCTTATTCTCTTTTAATTTGTCAGGTAATCTAGCATGTATATAAAATTGAGATAAAAAAGCAGAATTGTCCTAGACTTTGTGTTGTACGTCAACACAAACATACATGATAACCTACTCCTCACTAATTCTCAGACACACGAACTGATTCTTACTGTATATGCCACATAAACCTTCAACAGCATTGGTGTTACGGAGACTGTAACATTATTATTTTGTTGATTTGTTTGGTGTCTAGAATTTTCTACAGTTATGCATGTTGACGTGCTTATAAAAAAGTGACATTTCCGTTCGAAGGGTTATTTTGAGCCTGACAGTGTGATCTACTGGTGTGATTCAAACTACATGCACACTGACATCTGATATACTAATATCTACCTAGTTAATGTTAAAAAATATGAATGTGTTCACAGATAAATAGATTTAAAAGGAAATTAACAGACAGGAGGATGAAGGCTTTATTAAGATAATCATATGAACACATTTGTCCAAACAAATGTTTTTAAATACTGTCTGTTAATGATCAAACTGCCTTTATTTTGTGTGAGATGGGTTCAATTTATTGCTGTGCAGATGCTGAATCGCAGCAAAGAGAAGAGCGACTGAGCGCTCTGTCTGTCCATCACCCAATACCAATACCAAAGCCCCGTCCATCTGTAGCTCCAGAGAACAATCCCACAGCCAAGAAACCTCCAGTAAAACCCCGGCGGAGCATAAAGTGTCGTCCTACAGCACAACAAGGGACCGAGCAATTACAACAGGGTCAGCAGAAGGAAAATGAGGTGAATATGTCAAGTAATAGATATGTAGACATGACTTAAAAAGTTCAAAAAGCCTAAAAATACCTGCACAATATTAAATTGAAATAATGCTTAACATACTAAAACTACCAGCATTCTGTAATATAATATGACTCATTTATATATTAATATAGTATATATTTTCTTAATTAATTAAAATACAACCACACTTCAACATCTCATATATATATATATATATATATATATATATATATATATATATATATATATATATATAGAGAGAGAGAGAGAGAGAGAGAGAGAGAGAGAGAGAGAGAGAGAGAGATGCATTTGAAAAAAAAATTGAGGTTTTCAAAAACCTTCTAATGCCCTCAAAGACTAAATATGCATACGCTGAAAGCGGTTCTGCTGTACATTGTCTCTGAAGAGCCTTTTGAAGCAAAGAAATAGTAAATTGGTCAGTACAGCGACAACAAGGTCAAACCCAATAACACTTTTATCGTGTGAAGTGGATATAATTGTTTCTTTAAGCACAGAGTGATCTGTCCTTTAAATATTATTTGCACATTAGAACAATATGTCAAGACTTTTGAAGCCAAGTACTTCTGAAGAAAAGAAGAAAAGGTATGTTGAACCTTAAAGGGTTCTGTCAGGTTCCTCATATAGAAGCTTTAGGGGTTCCCATGATGTGTACATTTTATGGATTTTGTTTTAATTTATTCATTTTGTTTTAATTCATTTTTGTTTTGATTCAATTGTATGAATTAAACAGCTCGTAGACATACTTTATCACTTGAAAAAATTGAAATAATCTGTTACATAAAAAGTGCATAAAAACATAAAAAGTATTATGCATTAATTTAAAGGGATAGTTCACCCAAACATTAAAAACGGTCATGATTTACTCACCCTCAAGTTGTTCCAAACCTGTATGAATTCCTGAAAACACAAATAAAGATATTTTGATGGGTAACCAAACATTGACTTCCATCGTATTTTTTATAATTCGGGTTACCACCATTCTTGAAAAATATAATCTTATGTTTTTAGCAAAATAATGAAATTCATACAGGTTTGGAACAACTTGAATGCGAGTAAATGATGACAGAATTTTCATTTTTTGGTGAACTATCCCTTTAAGACATTTCTCCTTATATGCCTTTTTGGCATAGCCTAAAACATGCTTTAAAACCGAGTGAAAAACCTTGGGTTTTATATAAAGCTTTTTGAACCTGTTTTCTAAGAGTGTGGTAATAGCATGAAAACGTTTGACAATTTTCTAGTGTACAACAATAGCATGGAAGCTTCTTTCCGCCACAGAATAAAAAAATAAAAAGGGTAATTGCAACTTTTGCTATAATTGCGAGTTTATATCTCACAGTTCTGACTTTATATCTCGTAATTCTGAGAAAAAGTCAGAGTTGTGAGATGTAAACTCACAATTGTGAGATAAAAAGTCGTAAATATCTTTTACAATGTTTTATTCTGTGGCGGAAACAAGCTTCCATTCAAAGGTACGCGTGAAATACTCCGCCATTTAAATTATATCTAATCTAAATGACATTAGACTTGGATTTCTTTCCGTTAAAGACCACTGTAAAGCGAATGGATCCTGCTCTGGTTTTGGGTCCCGTGGGGCCTCTGGAGGCTCTGACTTCATCTCTGCGAGCTCACACTCTGCTGTGGTTTGAAAGGACACAGCTGCCTCGACTGCTCACACCCGGACAGCCTCTCCCCTGCTGGCTCCATGGTTTTGCTACACGCAGGTTACACCCTCATCTAAATTCTTTCAAAAACATTACAAAAAACAGGTGCACAAACTAAGTTGCACACGTACAGGTGTGAAACAGTGTCAAATACACATACTATTCGGTTGCCATTTTCACACAACCTGACTTTCTCACTCTCTCAGGGAAGCGGAGCAGCTGCTGCAGGATAAGCCGCAAGGCTGTTTCCTGTTGAGACTCAGCGAGTCAAAGATCGGCTTTGTGCTGTCTTACAGGTACTAACACGGATACAGTGGCCTGAATCTGATACGTATTTTGGACACTGAAAACCATTATTAAAATGTCATTCTTAAGGCCTGTTCACACTGCAAATAGTAACTATACAGATCAATTACATAACATACCACATACCACACAACTTTTTGTTTATTATAAACACACAATTGAGTACACAATTCAGTCACTTAGGCCAGGGGTTTTTAAACTTTATGGTGCCAAGGACCCCGAAATATGATGAACCTTTATGAAGGACCCCCTTCCTAAAATCCATATATATATATTTTTATGTATGAAAAAACATTTAGACTTAAATTGGCTGTACTTAATGCTGGATGTATAAACCTGAAGAAGAACATTTTTCAATAAAAAAAATATTTTTATAAATCCTCAACCTGCACCCCTATTTTTGATATTTTTTTTAAAACGACATATCCAAATAAATATGTCTGCAGCTCTTAAACCCTATGGTCTATATTAATAAATCTGGTCTTATATTAAACTAGACACTTGAAATGTTGTTACCCAAGAGTCATAATAACTCAAAGTTGTATAGGAAGAGAGTGAAACATGGTAAAATATACATGTAAGTGACTCACGTTTTTATTATTGAAATTCACTAAAGGAAATATTTATGAGACTTTAATGTTAAAGGCCTGAAAATAACCTAAATATAAAATCGAATGTCTGATCGTGTTTTGAATAAAACTGGAGGATGATACGCTCAAAAAATAAGGTTTTTATGTCAAGAAAAGTCTAGATGTCCTTTCAAAAAGGCTTTTTTTTTTGCTTTGTTTATTTATTCTATGAAATTTTCTGGGGACGCCTTAAAACATTCTGGAGTTCTTCTGAGGGTCCCCGGACCCCAGTTTGAAAACCCCTGACTTAGGCAACATCTACATTAATCCAGATACATCTTTGCAGGACTGCGATATGAAGAGTGTACAAAGTAACATATCTTTAGCAACAGTGTAAAAGTGAATAGCACATAACAGGCACAATAGCAGTATAAACACACATATCTATCAATATATGTACATCACGTGACTAAACATGTTTTCACTGTCAACACTACACTGCTTTTCAAAATCATCCATGGGACTTTTTTTTTTTTTTTTTAAAGCTCAGTTTTTGCAGGACAAAACTGCTGTCTCAGTGTCGACAGAATAAAAAGATGCGTTTTAAACAAAAACATAATAAGCCGTGTTTCCACTGTGGGAACTTTCCCCAGGAACTAGGGACTTTGGGGTGGTACTCGGTGTGTTTCGACCGCAAGGACCGGGGTCTAATTAAGTTTTTGGTAAAGATTTCCCCCTCAATACGGCCCTGCTCGCGAGGAAGTACTTTTTCAGAGTTCTGGAACTTTCGGTGGGACTTGGACTGAACATGCTGATTAGTTGAGCATTGCATTTCAACCTAAAAGTCTGGTGCGTGTAGTAAGAGTCGTTTGCTATTCAAATTAACAATGGAGTTTAAAAAATAACACCGATGGCCCGACAACGAGGTTCAGGCTTTATTAAGTTTATTTGCGGAGGACGAAATTCAGTGGGCTCTGGAAAGTCATGCGCAGTCCTACGTCACCGGACTAATCTTCACGGTACTTTAGACAGCAGCAGGTCTGGGGGAAAAGAGTTCCTGGGGGAAAAAAAATCCTGGGACAAATTGTTCCTGGTAATATTGGTGGAAACTGGGCTTTAGTGTGGACAAAGTTTTAAATCCTCACTTATTTTGTTCTGTTCGAATATATCGGTTGTGTGAATGATTCAATGACTCTCTAATAAAATAGTCAGTTGGGCTGCCTCTCAAATGGAAGGCTGCATTGTAGTGAGGCTGTGTCCTTCCTAGTCCAGTCCTTCAGAGGCTTGTAGGCTAGTCCTCCTTAGCATTAAACGCTAGAATGAGACAGTTTAATTTACACCAAAACAAAAGATAACATGTATGCCTTCATCTCTGAAAACATTATTTATGTCTTACATAATGATTGTTTTCAGTCAGTTCTTGTTAGTGAATTAAAATGTGCAAATGATCGTGGTTGATTGAAAGACATGAAGAATACACTTGATATATCCTTCAAAATGAGCTGAATGAAGGATGCAAAGCAAAGGCTCCCTTCCGAGGATCCTTCAAACTGAGACGCCTTTGACGGCGCTTGATGCACCATTGTTTCGCTCCAACAAGAAATCAGTGCTCCTATGAATGAATCAGTTGAGTCAATGATTCAAACGACTCAGTCAAACAAATACCGTCCTTTGTCGCTTGCTGGGTACTGATGAACCGATCGTCGCGTACAGGGTTTCTTGGATCAGTTGGTGTTGTTCAGTGCTTGTTTTCACAGATTAAACATTTTTTAAACACATTTGTTGGAGAAGTTACATGTGAGAATCTGGTGATTGTCCGTGGTGGTTGTCGTCTGTTGGTGCTGTGTAAATCGGCCTTTAGGCTATACAGTGTGTTTAAATAAATGTTGTCATTGTATCTGTACGGTGTATTTGCAACATATCTAATCTCAGTGTTTCTCAAATTAATTAAATCCCCAGAGGGGAGGACCGGTGTCGTCATTTTATCATTGAAGAGGAGGAAAGTGGAGCATCTGGTAGTGTATATCTAATTGCTGGAGAAAACAGCCGTCATAGAAGCCTGGACAACCTAATCAGCTACTACACCGATAATCCTGTGGGGCCTTTTAATGAGCTGTTGACTGTGCCTTGTATGCAGGTACACACATTTTTTAATAGAGAATCTTTGTGATATTTAATACAGAAAAGGGGGATATTCATGTGAATTTTCCTGTAGTCTCACTTCATATCCTGTTTTTTTTGCTATCTAGCCTAGTGGTTGCTTTGATGAAATGAATAGGTGGGAGGTGAAAGACAGGGAAGCAGAGAGAAATGGAAAAGAAACAGATCAAGAGGAGCAGACAAAACTGTCCATGGCCATCGGTCCAGCAGTTTTGAATCCATTACCCACAAACCCCTCCAATCAGATCACTTTGCCTAAAGAAGAGTCTGTGCAGTATGCAGCAGTGAGAAAGCCACTGAAAAAGAGCTACTCATTGCCTGAGTGCAACTGTGGACCTAACACAGCTCCTCCTGGCTTACAAGTGAGTAATTGCAGACAGTAAAAAAACACAATCTCAAGACTATATTCTCACTCACATTTCTTGTATAAAATTCTACAGAATGATACAAAAGTAAAAAAAAAAGCCAATAGACTTCATTTAAAGTCATATTTGGGGACATGAATATCATCATAAAAGTGGGCTCATTTTTAATTAGCCTACGCAACGTCTTTAATAACCATATAAACCGCCTAGTTATACCCTAGCAACCACACAAAACACCATAGAGACTACATGACAACAACCTAAAATTCACTCCTTACTTTAGCAACCGCATAGAAACACCCTGTCAACCACAAAGAAGACCCCAACATCAAGGTGGCAAGATTTGCATGGCCAATGAGCTTGATAAAAATTTTGCGACCTGGATTTGAACCATGTTTATGATATGTAATGCAATAACAAGACTGTGTACGGTGAAATAAAGCCAAGAAAATGCTCATCAGCTTGTGAGTTGTGCTTGCAGACTCATTTCATAGTTGATTCATATTAGCGAATGAAAAACATACAACGTGGCTTATCCAAATTCAAAGGCAATGTAAGTTACCTACTCACATTTTCTAGGTAACAATAGCTGCTGGACAAAGTTTCTATAGTCCTGTGCCATCTTATTATTAAAGTTGTCTCTGTGTACTCTCTGTAAACTTTACAGTTGAAGAAAATTTTGTTTGTAAATTTTAAAGTTGTTTAATGTGAAAGTTATTCTATCAAATAAACTATACACTAACAGGACACACTTATTTGCCCCCTTACTAGAATGGCTGTTCTGAGCTTGCTGAAAGACCCTCAGAGGATCAAGCTCCTCATGTGGATGCCCCATATGCAAAAGTTAACAAACCTCCCAAAACAGTATCAGAAAATACCCCCAACTTCAGTGCCCAACCTCACCCTGACCAACTAGGAGCAACAGCGGCTTTTACCCCTTCATCCATCCCAAGCTTTGACACAACAGCAGCAGACTACAAATACTGGAAACTGGAGCCTATGCACACCTATGAGGAGACCCCACACACGAGCAGCCGTCCTGAGGAGATTGACTGCTATGCCATGGGATGGAGGAGGCAGGCGGCAGGAGATATTGGTAAGAATGAGAAAAACAGGCATCAAAACTCACTCAAGACTTGCTCATTTGAATAATTTCCTATTATGAAGTTCAACAGAATAGTTTGAATTGGTTTCCAATGAACAGAGTCAGTAAAATAATATATATATTAGCATATAATATATGCTTATTTGGTAAATTGTTTGCTGTTTTGATCCTTTCCTCAGTGAACCTTCCAAATAATCATCTGTATTCAGAGGTGAACATCAAGGGTGCCCAAGAAGGCTGTACTGTACCAAGAAGCGGGCCTAGTCTTCCTCTTAGACCACCCCCAAGATCTCATGGTCCTTTGCGACCAGAGATCACTGGGCAGGTGAATATCCATATTTACATGTTATGTGCAATATTCTGTATAGTATAGTGCTAGGTCTGTAAAAATAAAATCACATTTATATTTCTCCCTTAGAGTTTTGGTGGGTCCCCACTAATGGCTCAGAGCCAGTACTCTGGATTCCATCATTCAGAGCAGCCACATCTGGATGAGTCCTCCAGCTCTATTTATGAGCAGATTCCAGAGAGATCTAGACCATCTCTGCCCCCACCAACCCACAAACGCTGACCTCAGGATTGTATAGACCTCTAAAAAAAAAAAAAAAAATCACCAAAGAACCAAATTTAGTTCACATACGCTTGATGAAATAAATTTAGAAAACAGCATAAACATTAGGATGGCATGCATAGCTGTACCAAATTTACTTATAACCTGTATATACATTTATAAATTAACTTATATATATAACGGCAGGCTTGTGAATACTGACTTCCACATGGAGATTGTAGGCATGATCAGTGAACATCAAGAGATTATTTCAATTGAATCTTCAAAATACATTTTCCATAGCATCATTCACACATTCAAAGATGTAACTACAGTCAAATATTTTATTTTTAAGTCAATATATTTCAGATTGCTTACTGTCTTCGTTTCTTATGAATTTATGTGGATTGCAGTCCTCTAATCATTTAAATCAACCCAATGTTTGATAATAGCCTCAAAAAATATTCCCATAAAAGACCAAGAATGCACTTTTCACTGCATGAGAAGAACAAGACAGATGAAAGCATTTTTCAGCAAATGACCAGACACACAAGATCCTCTCTGTAAAACCATCTTTTATTTCCACAAACTAGCCTTACACTAATCATGAAGGGCTGTACAGTTCTGTTTAGCATTTGAGCATCTGAGAATCAATACAAATAAAACAAAAAAATAAGATGGTTCACCTGAGGCCACACTGGAACGGCCACTTTAATGTCAAAAGCAAATGCCAATGATCCTCTTACTTTTAGTCCCCAGATCCCCCAAACAAATTATCTGATGAAGATCAATATCACTTAAAAACAGATGAAATCATTGACCGTTTACCCCAATATGGGTAATTAATTTATCCAAAAAAAAATTCTCAGCCCACTCTGCCCACTATAATTCAAAGCACCCCTTCCCCACCCGCTCACACAATGATCCCTGATCAGTTTGTGTCCTGTAACTGATATCTCAGTTCTTTTTGCTCTTCGGTGAGTCATACTTCCTCTTGCTGGAGTACCACAGGAGAAGAGGAATGCCAATGGAGGGAAGTGTCATCACACCAAAAGCTGCCCAGTCCAGCTATTAGATAGGGAAATAGAGAGTAGACTTCATATGACATTACAGGCTTTCTTGCATTGAAGATCATTTTACTCCATTTTCCATATTAAAGTATTGATGAGTTACTTACGAAATGTGGAGAAAAGCGTCTGTCAAACTCTCTCTGAGCGAGAATGCCTCCCTGACCCGGAGCACTTGTGTAACCAACCTGAGTGATGCGAAGAAAGATTTAGCTAACAGCCAGTTTATTTTTACCAGAATAGGTAGTAATGGAAATGAAGGGTGTATTCACTCCCTTCTCACACTGGCATTTTAACCCCAAACCTACAGGCATAGGGATGTCACAAGCTGATTGGTCAGCTTTTGTTACATCGTCCACATTTCGCGACGGCAGTTACCGAACATCCAAAATGATGCTGTGTGCTGGGGCTAAATGTGATCGGTGAGTGGGCCTCATTCATGGAACACAAGCAGAACGAATGTGTGTGCAAATCATTTGTAAAGTCATTCTTATGTAGATTCACGAAAATGTTCAAATTTTCAAAATGTTAGTTGGTACGAAAGAAATGTAAACCTGCTCCCAGTACCATGTGTAAATGGTGGGTAAAACATTTGAACATTCTGTGTTCTAATTTATGCAAAATGATAACATTGCATTTTAATGCACTATGAACCATAATAGTATTTTATGAGTTGTTTTGCCCTGTTTTTTTCAACTTTGGGTAATAGCAAGTGCTTGTCACGGTCACTTTTTACCCAGCCGTCCAATCACAGTGGAGGAGGGGCAAATACTACACAATCATACTACTTGTGGAGGGACTGAACAATATTGTTGGTAATTGCATTTTTCTTCAAAATTAAATGCTAGTAACATTACTGACACAAAAATACATCCAACCAAAGTATCTCAGCTGGAAAAACGCTGCGCTTGCAAAGTGGTTTCAAGTGCCACCAGCTGGCCGTTTTCAGAAGAGCACCAAGTGTTATTTAGCTGGCTAAAAAAACCTTTGGTGGACAAATGATAACTTCATATTTATTATTAGGTATATAGAAAATGAGTCTCTTTAGAATTTATGCAGTAAACTGAGCCAAACCTGAGAAGGAAGTCCATAGCATGCCTGGACATTTGCATAGTTTTAACTCATGGGCGGGGATTATGGTAATTATGAATTATCATGCATGCGTGTCCTATTTATAAATGTTTGGAATTCATTAATAGACACACAATTAGCTACCAAATCCGTGGTATACTAAGCATTTGTGAATCCGGAGGAGAGTTTTTGTAAAGGTTCATTTGACGCTCAAATCTGCTTATATATTTACGAATGTTTCATGAATGAGGCCCTGTCAGTAGCCTACATAAGATGGTTTTTTGACCAGCTGAGAACTCATGAGGAGCTTATAAAATGTGTAAAGGAGTCAAAACAACAGCAGGAATCCCTCCATCACACACACAAACAAAGATCTGCTGCAAGAAGACGCAGTTCTGACACCTGTACCGAACTGTGATGGGCAACATCGCAACTATGACGAGAAAAACAGGTAGTGACATTCATCAGCTTGTGAGATGTCCCTTTCTTGGTTCGTTTACATGTCTTTGGTCAGTGCTGCGTTTATTTAATTCGACCCGGACCAGAGTTTGCTTGGAAGTGGACCTAGAGACCTATCTTTTCAGCAGTCTTGGCCCACTTGTTTCCTGCAGGTTCAGATGGCAGCGTTCACACATACTCAAATGAACCGCACTAAGAACAATCACACATGCCAAGCGTGAACATACCCTAAAAGTTATTCTAATTTACAAAAAAACAATACAAACTGCTACAAAGCAACATTATTCTCTGGTGGATCAAATGTCAACAGAATACAACCAGATTACTGCAGGCACAATCCAGGCCAGTTTCATATTATGGCTATACGAAACACAGAAAAAAAAAGCGTAAGTTCCTAATGCTGGTTGTGTACATGAAAGGTATCAAAGGACTTTACTTACCACAACCTGTCCGCCTTCCTGTGCCAGGTAACTAACTGAAGCAGAGGTAAAGTTGAAGTATCCAGCTTTCAGTGGCCGCAGGACCACTGTGTGAGAAACATTACTGGCACTGTGAAGAGAATGAGTTAGGGAACAATCTTACTAAAAACCAAAAGTAAATAAAGCACCCTTACTGTCTGATACTGTACTAATGATGTTAAGTGCTATCAGTAAAGACAGGTGACTGATTGAAGGATTAATGGGATTACTATGGGAGTCTAAAGTACTGATAATGCACCTAAACAACGTAATGTAAAAATAAATAAATGTGTGCCATCTTTGTACTAAGATTGCATACATATTAAATATATAATGGAATGGATCCAAAAAAATAGAGTTGCTTCTTGAAGAAGGATACGGAGCAATACGATCCCATTTCACATTGAGCATTCCTGAGACAATGCCGAAATCTTCAGGGGGGAAAGAATCATCTGACAGCTCAACCTCCAGGGCAGCACTGGGTAAAAAAAGATTAATAACATTACATATGATAAACTAGATTATAAATCATCCCATTAGCGATTACTGTGTACATGGTTTAAACTTAACCCAAAGCCCTTCACCATGTGCTGAAAAGTGATGTGCTTAACTTCAGAGAGAAAGAAAGGAACATACCTGGTGCCCACATTGTAGATGCTGTACTGCAGGGTAAGGTCTCGTCCTTCTACAGCGTACCGGTTCAACAGGGATTTGGAGGCCAAAAGACGAGCCCCTTCTTCTCCTGCCACCAGACTCACCGCAGCAACCAGAGCAAATATACAGAGCAGCCTCATCTGTGGGGAGAAATGCCATATTTGATAATTATAATCATAATTAACATCTCAACTTGTTAAATACAATAAATTGACACAAGAAAAATGATACCACTAATAAGTGTATATGACGTTGTAGATACACACACAGGCTGATTTGAAAGTCACTTTATTTAATTTCTCTTTTAATTATAAATCTATATTCAGTCGTACAGTTGCTTCAGCTAGAATATAGATAGCAGTATATACGAGGTAAACACATAAACAGCATTCATAAGAGCAATGAATGAATTCATTTTACAAGGGGGGAAACAGGATTATTTTTCCAAAATTGCAAATTAGTTCTATAACACACATATCTGACCTTAAACGTAACACACATTTTAAAATACACATTTAAGCTCTTATAAAATCGAGACACTTCAATCAGTTCCTTACGTATATGCTTACGTGTACAACACACAATCACTACAAAGCACTTAACTTCAGCATAATTATTGTACCGAGAAAAAATAATTGTATTCAGTACATTAATTAAAAACATTTTTTGAAAGACTGAGCTCAATTATTCTATTATAAATCTAACCAACTGACAAATCGTGATTAACGTTACGTGTATATTCATCTCTGATACAACCAAGTTCAGTTCAATACAGACAATGTCAGATTTACATGCACTTAGAGACAACGGCTTGTTTTAATGTTACTTTCAGCATACTTCAGTTCAAAAATATAACATATTTCGCAGCCACTTTACCTTCGTCCGCTGGTTTGAGCCCCAAAATTCTGAAGACAGTTCAACGCACGCGCAGATGACTTTAGTCTTCCGCTAGCATGACGTGTCCACTGTGTGCACGGATACACGCCAAATCCCACAGCGCCACCTAACGCTTCGGCCTAGTTTTTTTGTTTTTATCTTTATGACAAATGAGCCCCGCAGCCCTATTGGGCTATTACGTTATTTGTATTAATTAATTTATTTCTATATGAAAACCTCAAGGCAGCTCCGAAATACAGAAAAACGGTTATATTTAGATAATGTGTCAGGTAAAATTAGCATAGGCCGTTTCTCAATATGCGTTCTTATATTATTATTGTAATACCTTTTTAGATATAATATTCCCTTAAGGTGATGATACACGGGGCAACTTTTTTGAGCAATGTTGCAGAGCGATCTTGCTCGGGCACTTTCCAATTGGCCCTGTCTCTCACCTGGTAGCCTGTTGATGGCAACATTGCTCAAAAGTTGCCCAATATATCATCACCTTTACAGTACATTTTTAAAAATACCTGAACTACATGCGAAAAGCAACAGATTTAAATATTTATGCAATTATTATTAAACATAAAGCATTGGTATGAATTCCTTAAAGGTACATTTTAAAAATCTAAATCTTAACCTGCCTACAAAATCCACCAAATTACTGATACTACTACTACATACTACTATTGCTATTAGTATTATTTTTTCTACTACTGCTTCTTAATACATACTCTTAAATGAGAGTGTTAAATACCAACACTTTGTACAGTGTTGCAAAATACAGTACAACTTACAATCATGTATTGTTATAAAAAGGGTACACAACCCTGTTACAACATTTCAGGTTTTAAGATGTAAAACAGAAAGATAACTAAAACCAGAACATTTGCACCTTTAATGTGAAATTATAATAGATATAGGCCTATCAACTGACAACAGTCATCAACAAGTAGAGAAAGTATGACATAAAGACAATGATATGACAATGTCAAAAAAGAGCAGTCTCCGATCAGCCCTAGAAATCCTCCTCCCAAGCCTGGTAGGTCCTACATAAATCACCAGGGTGGACTCAGGTCAGGCAACCTGCCTCCTAATATGGACACAAGCCAACCTGCGCTCGCTGAGAGCAGTGCATATACCGGGCAAATCGAAACAGGGAGCAGACATGCTGTCTCTAGACAACATTTCCCCCCAGGAATGGTCTCTCCTCAAATGGTTCAGCTAATCTGGAGCATCTTCGGGAAGGCAGAGGTAGACCTCTTCACCTCAGAAGTCAACTCTCACTGCCCAACATTCTTTTCAAAGAACAGGGACGTTCTGGCCCACGAATGGCCCAGCCTTCACCTTTACGCATTCCCTCCGGTCTCGATGCTACCGCAGGCCATCGAACGGATCAGGGAGAACAAGCGTGCAGTCCTCCTAAAAGCCTCTTTCTGGCGGACCCAAATATGATTTCCGGAGTTGATACAGCTGCTCATAGCAGCTCTACACAGAAGAAAAGGTTCTATATAGAACCTTAAAAGGTTCTATCAGCGCGATACGTATTTGGAACCCCTAAAAGATTCTATAACCCTTTTTAAGGGTTCAATCAAAAGAACCCTTTAGGGTTCTTTGTAAACAGGAAAACGGTTCTATATGGAACCTTTTAGGGGTTTATTCATTATCATTTGTTTTGTCTTTTCCGGATTGACAAACATCAAGACCCTAAAATGTAAAAATGTAATTCACATTAAAAAAGTCACCCATGAATACTGAAAAAGCACACCCAAAGTGCATAGAAATGTATATATTTATCTCATAGTCAATCAATATCACATGAAGAGTGCCATTTCAGTTTTTCTCCTTTAAAAATCAAAATGTGATATTAAGTTACTACAACAGTTTAATAAACAATAATTTAATTACAACTTCAAAATATTGCAGAATAATGTAATATATGAATGAACTTTTGTGCCAAAAGAGTTCTTTCTTGTCAATATAGAACCTTTTTAGCATAAAAGGTTCTTTGGAATTGAGTAAAGAACTCTATATGGTTCTATACAGAACCACAACAAACCCTTTTTTCTAAGAGTGTATGGCCAAAACCCCTGAGGAAGGACCTCCACACTGATGTGAACAAGACAATTTGGCACCCCGTCCTGTCTTGTGGGCCCTCCATGCATGGCCCCTCAACGGGACCTTCCAGAAAGAGTCCTAAACGGTATTGCTGAGGGATGAGGCTAGAGCTCCGTCCACAAGACGCTTCTACACCATCAGCTTGGAACCATGACCCCTATTCATGTGAAATACTACTGGTACTTAAATCTTTACAAGAGCTACTGGACGCGGGTCGTACCCCCTCCACAACAACTTATTCGAACACTTCCTCAAAGGGGCTAGGAGGCATACATATTTAAGTATCGAAATAAGGCTCATACAAACATGATGTTGGATCTTTGGTAAGCTGTAAGGAACACTATATTGAGTCCAACTGTATGTTTTCTGAAAACTGTATGTTTTAATCAGGATTTCCAGCATCTTTCGCATATTTGAACCCTTTCCAACAGTGACTGTATGGTTTTGATATTCATCTTTTCACACTGAGGACAATTGAAAAAGGTTCAAACATTCACTGGTGCTCCAGCAGGAAACACAACGCATTAAGAGCTGGGGTGAAAACTTTTGAACAGGATGAATATGTCCAAATTTTTCTTATTTTGTTTAAATATCAACTGTTTTCATTTAGTACTGCCCTTCAAAAGCAACAGAAGATACTTACATGTTGACAAATTAAGTACAATTTACCTTGATTTTCAAATTAAAAAAGTTAATGCATCGTGTTGTTTAATGCAGTTCATGTTGTTGATAACAAAGAATGGAATATATGTATTTTTATATCAATATGGTACAAAATAATCCTATTCAAATCAATGTGATAAACGAGCTAGGTCAAACATAATCAAAAAGTAGTCTGATTATATTACCTTAAATGTGTCATTTAATGGATTACGTTACTAACTACAATTTTTGTCACGTAATTTGGAATCAGTAACTAAAAAGTAATACCCAGCATTGGTTTTGTCCCCAACAATAAAAATAGCAAAGCTTTTATCATAAAACTAAGCATTTAAATATCATCTAAGACATATTATTGGGAGGAGAGTGACAAATTATATTTATATGCATTTTATGTAAGTCTGTCTGCTATACTGATCTTAAAAATCTCATTAATTTACAATTTTGGCCAAATTATAACTGCAACAAATTGCTATTTTGTTTGGGATTTAGGTTTTTCCTTCATATTCTCACTATATCGTACTATATGGGCCATTTAAGCCTGGTCTATCAAGTATGACAAAACATAAAACACAACCATTTTTTTTCTCTTATTTATTTTGTCTAAAAGTTAAAGATTCAAAAGAACACAACTATAAAGTACAATAATATAGAATCAGAACATTTTCAGATATTTTTGTTTTTATCAAACTTTTGATTATGAACTTTTTTGTCAATGAAATGACACAAATATACAGAATCCACACTAGCAGCAAAATATGCAGACATCTTTGCCAAATTTTCCCATTGGCCTCTGTCCATCATAATGGCCTCCTAATCATTCCCACATTTACAGATTGGCTTCATTACTCTCCCTGTGTCCCAATGTCCATATATCCACCCTAAATAGCATGGGAAATTTGAGTAAGTGTGTCCTAAAGCATAGTATGGTTGAAAGAGTATGCCAAAAGTCCCCGGATGGTCTACTATTTCCGGTAGATTTTCAAAGTGTGGATCCATGGACACTATAAAAAACTACAAAACATGGTGGATATGCGCGACTGATGGTGAGCGGTTTAGATAAGACCAATAATCAGTTTAACCTGATAAAAAATACTTATGTAATGTTATCCATGTAATATTTAATCTGCATTAACAATGTGGACTTTTATAAAGATCCGTTTGGCCATTAACTTTTAAATGCAATCATTATGCATTAATACGTGGAGAGTTCTCTGCATTAAAGACCCGCGACTGCAGATCAATGCGCTACTGCATGTCTCTCCAATAAGGTAGGAAATTAAATTAAATGTGGAGGATTTTAACTGTAACAAGATGATTGATTGGCCAGGTTACAGTGACAGGATGCATTTCAGGATCCAACAGAGAGCAAAGATGCAATTGTATGAAGTGATAGTATGTCTCAAAGCTTGTCCACTCTTTTGCTCCTTTTTACACTCAAAAGTATGTACTTTTTCTTCACAAAAACTTTTAGGGCGTAGAATAAGCGAATTGGGATACAGCATCTGTCTCCTCTCCACCAATAAGACAGCCTGAATAAGCTGGTCATACTCAATTCTAGTCAGAATATGAGCTCAAACTGCCCGAGCTCAAATGTTGTGGGCGGGGCCAAGTTCGGCTGGCATCCAGGCTACCAATAAGCTAGTGTGTGTGGTAGGCGTTCTGGTGCATGGCTGCCCTCCCTTCCATATGTAAAGCGCTTTGAGTGCCACAAAAAGTGCTATATAAATGTAACAAATTTGAATTAATTATTAATTGTGGCTGATTTGACATGTGCAGAAAAGACCTGCTTGACTGTGCTGTTGCTACAATATGTCGTCTGTGTCTTTTGACAGTCAGGATTACCCTAAAATAGGTTGGGAAGGCAAAGAGCTCTGTCTTCACTAGGTTGAGTTCCAGATGATGTTCATTCATCCATACAAAGATGTCCTCTAGGCATTCTGAGATCTTTGCAGCTACCATGGGATCATCTAGTTGAAATAAAAAGCAGAGCTGTGTGTCCTCAGCATAGCAATGGTAAGAGAAACCATGTGCCATAATGGGTCCCAGCAATGTATTATATTTGAAGAATCTTGTAATGCCAAGTGATGGGAGGGTGGACAGAAAATTCTGGTCAATATATCTGGCAGATAGATCTGGCAGAAACCGAACTGATGATTTGGAATCAGTGACCAACAGCAAGGCAGTCTCGGTCGAGTGGCCATTTTTAAATCCTGATTGGTTACCGTGAAGCTGGTTGTTCTGTGAAAGAAAAGATAATAACTGGTTAAAAAATAACTCATTCAAGGGTTTTTAATCAGTGGGCTTACCCCAGCCAGCATGAATGTGAGAAGAAACGTGTTGATGGTGTGTGTGTGAGTGAAGGCAGAAGTGAAGGAGAAGGTGAGGGGATCGGAGGGGGCAGGTGGTATAGGGTGGCTGGAGAGGAGAATTTTAGGACAAGAGAAGATTATCAGCTGAGGTCGGTCTGATTTCCTGGGTGTGTGAAGCTGATAACTGACTGCTGATGGTTGTAAATGAAAAATCTATAATCTTACATTACGTCTCTGTGCGATATCATTCATGGTATTGAGCAATTCAATCTCCAGAGATTCTCTGAAATCCATGTGTAATTTCTTCATTGCTTTGATCTCATTGCTTTCCATCATTTCCTGGTATTCTTCCTCAGTCTGTTGAACAAAAGTATGAAACTACATAAACACAACATTTTTATATTCACTATCTAACCACCATAAGATATCTGGAATTCAGAATGTTCAGCATTATGGTTAATCTTATCACTTGACTCACTGATCTAAGTCATACTCAAATTTGATTGGACGAGTGCCGTTCCAATATAGTTCTACAGCACTGGGTTTTTTTCACTGTTTGTGTCACTATGTTTATCATTGTTCTTATCTGTCTTTTTAGCATCAAGTGACTGTTATTATAAATGAGACAATGAACCATTCACACGATTCAATTCTGATTCAACCAGTTCAAAAACATGCCCATTGAAATGTTAGTATGTATATACAAGAACATAAATGCATTATGTATTTATGACTCACCGGCTCTTCAAAACATTCTCCAAGCTTGAAGGTCTCTATTCCAGGGAAAACCATTTCACATTGGAACAGGTCCCTTAAACTCCTGGCTACGAGGTGCAAAAGCTCATCCTCATAGGCAAAGACATTTCCATCCTCACCCAACAAAAGCACCAACTGCAGACCAAATGCATCACATGGAAAGTCATCAATGGCACCAATCACCTCCATTTCCATCCTTTCTGGGAGGTAAAAATCTTTCCAGGCTTCAAGCTGCTCTTCATCCCCTTCGAACACTGTTCCATCCTGCCCACAAATTCTCAGTGTAGAACCTCTTGGTTTTATAAGAGGAATCGTTGAGTTGCAATTACACTTTACAAAATTTGCTATTCCACTGAGGTCCACAGCATCTAAAGCACAAACAGTATAGGCTATTATTATTATTAGAAAATAAATAAAAAATATAATATGTAGGCAAAGACTATTTATAGTATATAATAAGTGTGCATTAATGTAATATACATTGCAGGAATGTACTGTATCAGTTGTGTTTTATTATGAGTTTTCACGTGTCCAGTTTTTAAGTGTCCAGGAATAAGAGATACGGATGAATCCTATAGCTAATCTGATGAATATTCAAATTCATCATTCCAATTAGACCACAGGATAGGAATGGGGGTGGTATGCCTGATGACATGAAGTTTATAAAACATCTTACGCTAGTTTTCTTGATTGTGGCTCCTGAATTTGGCATGTCCCACAAAAGAGGTCTTCATACACTTGTTTTAATGGTGATCGGTTTTCTCATCAGTGCTGCAGAATAAATGTCTTGTATCAGTGAACATGCAACTCCAGGAAGGGGTTTTCTGATCTTTCTCCATCACTACATACACAATCTGAGCCATATCAAACTATGATGTCAGTGATTCTCACAAATTGTGAAGATTTTCATCAGTTCTCTGCAGTCCATTAGTTGGAAAAATGTTGATGTATGGTGTTATTAAAATGGGATGTATAGTTTCAAAACCCTGAAGAATCTGCCAGTTAATAGGTTTAGAATTCATCTGCAGGCTGTATTCATGATATTTGTGCAATTCCTTCATGTCCAGTAGCCTTGTTACTTGTTAACAGCCATGTAACAGCGACAGATCTTCATTCCTCTTGACTAGGGATGTCCAATTTTCGATTGTGTGTTCTTTACGTCAGTCATATTAAGTATGCTTAGGGTCAGCTATCTTCCACTGATCCAGGGGCCATTTGATTCCACAAAAAAAAGTGCCTTTGTAGCTTTGTATATGAAGTATGAAGCGTTTTTGGAGAAACTCAAATTTGCCCAAGTGATTATCCAGGTGGGATGGATCTGTATACCCAAAGTTTGCTGCAGTTTCAGGTTCTTCCAAATGTAAGTTTTGGAATCTCACACTTCAATACTCAATGTTACTAGATGTTCTGTGCAAATTTTACAGATCGTGTTACTGTTCAAGATCTGCTTTCAGTATTTGCACATGTGCTCAACACAGTCCCATTACCACAAAATGGGAGTATCCAAAACATGACAACGTTGTACTTGGTCAGCAGGCGATTCTTTTTTTAACGCAGTATGTCTGTCAGTGAACAGCAGACAATTCATTTTAATTTCAGAGATAGAGGACAATGGCAGCTTGCAATCACAATAAAAGTGTTATGTTTGAAATGAGTTTAATGTCTATATTTTCTTTTCTTAGACTATGTTTGGTAACTTATTTTAATGAGAATTCACCTCAAAGAAAAATTATGCTTGTAAAACAGGGGTCATGCAACGGTTTATCCAAGGTGATTCTTTGTTGAAACATTTTTAATTTGTCCTTTCTTACCTTCTTCAATGAATGACAGAAATTCCTCCTTGAATTTTTCTGGGGATCTAAAGGGAAAAAGTGGGATGACATTTTATAAAAGTAATATTTGAATATGCATGATCTATTATCATGTTAATATAATTTTATAAATTTGGTTGCAGAGTATAATTGCTAATATAGAGATTTTATTCATAAAAAAACAACAGAAAGAGAAAGTTTTACATCTGAATTCCATAAGCTCAAAAACTTTTGCATAAGCGTCTCATTATAGGTAGAATAGTAAAGGGGTCAGATCTGAAAAAAAAAAAATAGAATTAATTGGTTGGGTATTATAAAAATATGCTTTTGAATTGTGTCACTGCCAGGCAGCTACATTTTGCACATATATAAATTACAGTGGGAATAGCTTCTGATAACAAACAAACAAAATGTGTTTTTAACATTGATTTGTTTATAGCTTAGTCATTTGTTTATATCAGAGGATTTTAGAAACCAGTTCAACATCAACAGTCAATTCAACAGTTGTGCGAAATGCGACACCAGGCAAGACACAAGTGTTTTTTGCTAGTTTCAACCAGACGCAGTTATAATTTTCACGTCCAGCGCCACATTGTTTAAATAGCAAATGTATTTACACCCATTTGTACGCCCATGGGCGTGCTGGTCTGAAAACCAGGTGTGTTCAGGTGCATTGTTGGTGTGTTGCTATTTGAGGCAACTGAAAACGACTGCGACTTGACCAACTGAAACCTGGTCTATGGTCAACAGCGCAGTAGTTTTTGTGTTATTTAAAGAGTGCGTTAGTAATATGTGGGGACAACCCTGTTGGACCATGCTCCTGGCACCAACCATTTTTCCCATTAAACTAGCAGAAGTGGATTCGGACAAACCCTAAGTGCACTTGCACTGTGCGCTTTAGACCATGTGCTTAGATCGTTGAAATAGGGCCCTGGGACGCTCAGCAGCACATAAACATGCCAAATATTAAAAATAATAGGATTACAATGTAAAAGATTATTATTGAGTACAGAAAGATAAAAATGCAGACATGTCATAATGGATAGTCATTGCATGTATCAGAATTATGACGAATGAAATTGGCTACTTATTTAAACAATCGTGGCAATACACATATGTATATAAACTGACTCTGTGTCTATATTCCGCCATGTAAATAGCGAATCCGCCATGGCGCAAACTCAGATTGGTTTATTGCACATTACGCCCAAAACACACCCATGACTCATTAAGAGAGGTACAACCCTTTTGGACTATGCGCCTGGAACGCTGACTGTTTTTTTTCCGTCTTTAAACTATCAAAAGTGGATTCAGACCATGCACTTAGATCGTTAAAATAGGGTCCTTTATGTTAAAGGTGTAGGATTTTTCCAGTAAATATCCCAAAACCACCAGGCCAGTGTTATATATTTTGTTCAGTTGAGTTCTTACAATATCCCAAATGTTTCCAACTATTTGTAAATTGTGAGTAAATTGCTATTTTAACGTCTGAGGGAGTCGCCTGTCAATGGCATCATATCTACGTTACCCTCGGTTTCTGGTTTTATTTTGCAGAAACGCTTTACTCTTAGCAGTGTACAACATGTGTTTAGCAGCCGCTGAGCGAATGCACAGAGTAACGTCATAACATCATTTTAAATACTTAGATGTATCTAATATGATAAAAAGAGCTGCATTACCTCATACTCCGTCCGGAAAAGCGGAAATGGCGCCGGCGACTACGCCTTTGTTTTGAATAGGCGCCCTCTAGCGGACGGAAAAGTTACATAATGCAGCTTTAAGTTAATACGGCTGATAGGTGCTCTTGCTCCGGCACTGAATGGCAGTTTTTCCATTGTGCGATAAGAAGCTTGCATTTTTAGATTTTTTTTTTCTCAGAATTGCAAAATATAAACTCGTAATTGCAACTCATAAACTCAGAATTGTCAGACATAAACTTGCAATTGCGAGAAAAAATGCAAGAAACAGGGCCAGATTTACTAACAGCTTGCACCAATGCAAAGCCTCTTTTACTGTAAAAAACTACTGTAAGGATTTACTAAAGACAAGCAGTAAAAATTACGCTGAAAAGACGTTTTTTTGTAACTTATTGCATATGCATTTTTATGAGTTTCCCTTTCAGACGCAAAATTTATGGAAGGAGAGTTAAATTAATCATACAAGTTAATTTACTAAGGTTTGCGCTCTTCAATTTACTGGTGCTTGCGCCACTATTTAGACGATTTGCGAGTCGTCAGTCGACCACTCTGCGATTTTGTTGAATTACGCTCTCACACTAATTTGTAATGTACACTATGTGTAATGTGTTAAGTAAATCTGGCCCATAATCTCCCAATTTTTTTCTTGCAATTGCGAGTTTATATCTCAGAATTCTGACTTTATAACTCACAATTGAGAGCTTATGTCTCACAATTCTGAGGAAAAAAGTCATAAGATAAAAAGTAGCAATTATCTTTTTTTTATTCTGTGGTGGAAACAAGCTTTTCAACAACACAAATAGTAAACATTAATAGTAGCGTAACATTAAACTATAAGGAGTGCATAACTGAACAACCAATATACTCTAACTAAAATACTAAAAGGGCCATGTCCTTAAACTACAATATGAGAATACACTTACTTGGTTGTCATGGTTCAAACTGTGTTTTAAGGCTGAAGTCTTCTTCGAGTTGAGCTACGTGGTTAAAAAAAATGGTAAAATTGACGATTATACATTTTTATAACATGAATAAATCCTATTCTGACCCAATTGCTATTTTTGTCTGTTGCTACTTTGTGTTTACTTTCAAAATCATCAACATTAAACTAATGCTGCTTGTAATAACATAAGCAATAAACAAAAATGCCTTGTAATTATAACATTTATACATTTATTATTATTTAATGTAAAAAATTTAACATTTACAACATTAAAAATTGTTTGGCGACACATGTTCATAATAACAAAAACATTTTATTGTGCAGTTTGGTTGGGGTTATATTTGGCAGTTTTTAATTTAAATGCGGTTATTTAATCAAGATGGAAAACTAAAATAAAATCTACGACTACATTAGATTATTGTTTTGGTTTTTTTCCCCCTTCCCTTTCCACCTCTCCAATTTCCCAGCAAAGATCATCACCGATTTTGCCTCAAAGACTGTTCACAAGGAACAATGCAAACACTGTTAAATTTTAGCATAACAATTTAGGCCTAATTATTAAGGTTTTTGTATGACAAAAATGTGTAGCAACAACTAAAATGGATTACATTTATTTGGTTTAATTAAAGACGAAAATATTATTTAAAATGACTCTGAATCAACCAAATTCCATTATGTCACACCAATTATTATATCAGGCAGCAGAATAGCTCCATGAAGTATAGCATGTTACCACATTTTACAGTGTAGATTTCTGTACTTGGTCCCCAACAACTTCAATTTTCAATTTAATCTCACAGAGTACACCATTTTTTAGGCCCTTTTAAATGGTTTTGATTATATTGTACAAGCCCCTAACATTGAAGATATTCGATACATACATGCAATGCACAACCAACAAAGGGAACTGTAAAAGGCCTTTAAATTCATTTTGGTAAAGTTCTTTTAATGATTTGAATCACTGGTTATTGGTTCAGTTAATTGTGATAAACAGTGTCAACAGGAAAATGTAAGAAAGAAGAAAAACGTACCCAATTTCTCTCACCGAGCAATCTTTTGATGGTTGGCCTTGTAATACTAAGTCTATGGGTGGTTATGTGGAAAAATACCTAAGAGGTGTGGTTATTTTCCTACCAGTTTTATTTAAGTAAATCTCCTGACTGGGGACAATGCCCTGGTAGAAACAGTGGTGTTTGTGCGCATGTGTTAGTATTTTTCCATCCAGCAACACATGCAAAAATTCATTGACGTCACCTGTTGCTTAACAATCGTTTGTCTGAACAGAAGAGCGATTTCCTATTGAAGCCATGCTTTTTTAACAGCATGACCACATTACAAAAACGTTTTTGACATTCAACATTCATCCCAAGCAAAGATGAATATGTTCTAAGGCATCAACAAAAATAAACAGATGATTTCATAAGTGTTTGGTTTGTGTTCGTTTTGATATTGGCAAATTACCAGTTGTTTTTTAAATAATGGTTATGTTAATTAGTCGAATAAGGATAATAAGTCTTGCCATTTATGAGAACATGAATGGGAAAGACTACAGGTTGATCATAACATAATGCCTATTGTAGGGACTGTATTGGCAAGAAGGTCTGAAACAATCTCTTTTAATTTTTTATTTTGTCTAGTCAAGTATGTCCTTATTTTTCTCTCACATAGGGAAGGCCATGGCTAGTTGTCACAAAGGAAATTGTCACACATAACTATTGGATTCTAAAGTCAAAAAAGTTGGTTGGCTTCAAACACCTAGTTCAAAACCCTAATGTTTTGCTAATTTTTAGCCAAAAGAAAGTTGTTTTTACACAGTTGATGGTGCAGATTGAGCTGTTGACTCACAGGATGTTAGTCTGGCCTGCATCATATTCTGATCCCATTCCCTCTATCTCACCCTTAACATTTCTACTAATACGCTACTATTATAAAGACAAAGAACATTTATATAAATTAAATAATAACATTATTTATTTCTACAATGATATAATACGTCTTAGAACATTACTTATTATATCCAAGGATTATTACATGTGTGGAGAGGCAGTGTATGTATTAGAGCTAAAATGAAATAGAAAGACATTCAGGTTTAACCATAAAATCTAGGTGTGCCTTCTACTGTGCCCTATTGTCAACATAATAATGCATGCCATGTGCCAAACCAGTTAGAACCTGCTTGAACTCTGTATGGGGATCTAAAATGTGTTCAGTGTATTCAAGAAATCACTGAGGAAAGTGGAAATTCTGACTGAAGCTTATCCTTTGAAACTCTATCACAATATATGGTGAAAATAACTTGACACAATAATATATTACACTGTTTTAAATACAATTGCAACATTCAAGTCTATACATGATGTTTTAACCCTTTCATGCATGAATTATGATAACCTCAGTCATTTTTTTCTTATGTGTTTATTGCTCTTAGGGCATGAAAAACAAATTTTTTTAAACTATTTTAAAGAGATTTTCAGATGTCCACTTGAGTGGACAGAATGCGATTATGGTTTAAACTGAGATACTGTATTAAACATAATATAATAATAACACATCAATATTGTGTGTATTTAACAAGTCAATCAATAAAATTATATGAAATAAAATGTGCAAAAATATAAATGCGAAAATATTGCAAACGCAATTAAACATCATACAAGTTGACCTTCGTATTTTTGATATCAGAACATGAGGATGTGATTCCATCAGAGATCTCTATAACCTGTCAACTGTGGAAACCCAACTCAGATGCTCCTGCCCTTATACCAGAGTATGTCGATTTACCCTTATTAGCTAATAAGACTCGGCTGTGCCTCTCTGACTATATAGCCGAGACCCTAATCCACTCCTTCATCACCTCCCGACTGATTACTGTAATGGTATCCTGTTTGGTCTGCCCGGCAAAGCTACTGACAGACTCCAGTATGTACAGAACTCTGTGGCTAGGATGCTTACTTACACAAAACTTGGATCTCATATTACTCCAATCCTAAAGAAGCTTCATTGGCTGCCAGTTAAATCATGGATCAAATAAAAATTCCGCCTCCTGACGTAAAATCTCTAAATGGACTTGCACCTCAGTATCTGACTGATCTACTCCATCCTTACAACCAAGCTCGGTCCCTGCGGTCCTCAGACAAGGACCTGCTCGCTGTCCCTAAGTCCAGGCTACGAACATTTGGTGACAGAGCCTTCTGTGTGTGTGCACCTTCACTCTGGAACAAGCTTCCTCAGTCCATCCGCTCTGCATAATCTCTAGCAACCTTTAAAAACCAGCACAAAACTTAAAACACAACTCTTCACTGCTATGCATAGCTGCTCTGGTTTCTCTCCTCTCTCTCTCTCTCTCTCTCTCTCTCTCTCTCTCTCTCTCTCTCTCTCTCTCTCTCTCTCTCTCTCTCTCTCTCTCTCTCTCTCTCTCTCTCTCTCTCTCCATCCCTTCCCTTGCTGTTTGTTAAGCATCCTTGGGCTCTGTGAAAGGCGCTATATAAATTAAAGTTATTATTATTATTATTATTATTATTATTATAATTCTGATTATGTTCAAGATGGACTCATTTCTACCATAGCTCTCCTCTGAGAAAACCTAGCGATCAGGTGTTTTCAATCTTATTTGAAATGAGCAGTGTTAGGGGTAACGCATTACAAGTAACATGCATAATGCAATCACATTACTTTTGATCTAACAAGTAATGCATTACAAGTAATGTACATTACATAATCAATTACTTTTTGATGTTTATGCAAATTACATTCTAATAACAAATACATTTATTTACAGTCAAAAGTTACTGAAGATGAAGTATTTTCAAACCTATAGTCACAGTAATAGTATGAATTGTAGCTGAAATATAGCTGTTGATGCATGAGGTCTACTGTAGAAATCAGAATTTTCTCCCAGTCTAAAATCAATATTTGGAAAATGTAACTGTGATATGTCTCAATAGATATTGCTTGATGCAACAACATTTTTTTACCTGCAAGAGTCTCCTAGGATAGAAGGAATGAATGCATATTCTGGAGCAACTTGGCATTTGTAATAGAAAAATGTATTTAATCAATAGAAGAAAATATAATCATTGAGGAGAGTGATTTTAACAATATGTATGAATTTGCTTTAACACATATAATCATTCATTTAGTATGCTTAACATGAAGTTTGTTACATGTCCTTAGAATTGAACTGAGAGGGACAACTGGTCAGTTTAAAAAGAATCGATCTGACCCCTAAGGTCAGTGGCTAAAACTGCATTGATCCTTGACAAAGGGACCATGAAAGTTTATTTCTGTGTGTGTGTGCTGAAGCTTTACCATGTGTGGAAGATTACAGAGCACTTGTCTTTGCTTCTGACCTTGTAAATGGTATAAAAGGGAACCTGATTGTTTAGTCTTTGGGCCGCTCTCATACAGTCATCTGTGGCTGTGCGACAGTGTACTCTTTCCTTGCAAGGAAATAAATCATTCTTTATTATATTTAAAGATTTGTCTCTTGTTCAGTGATTGAGTTGAATTATTGCCACGACAGTTTTGGTGTCAGTTAAGTGGGATTCCTTGGATGTGCCTTCTGGACCCCGAGAGCAGATGGTGACTGATCATCCTGGACGTTAGAGTCACAGCCTTACCCTGACAGATTGAGGGAGAAGGGCCGACTGCTCTGGGGTCTGGAGGGTCCGACCACTGGAATCAGAAAACGAACCCGAGGTGGCACGGGAGCTTCCTGGTAAGAGACAGATTTTTTTAAATTAAGAAATTCAGGGGGAAATGAATGATTGTTGAATTTCTGAATGATTGTTGAATTTCTAATTTCTGAATGATGTGAATGATTGTTGAATTTCTGAATGATTATTGAATTTCTGAATGAATTGAAAATTATTTGGGGAAAAATATTGAAAATATTGAGAGAAAATATTGAGAATGATTTGGGAAAAATATTGAAAATATTGAGAATGATTTGGAAAAAATATTGAAAATATTGAGGGTATTGGAGGAACCATAGCTGACAGCTGACTTGGGGATACAATTTCTGGAGGAAATTGTGAGAAAAGTTTTCCAGGGGAAAAGAGTAAAAGACCAGGCGAGGCCAGGTCGGACCGTGCTGAGAGCAGGTCTTAAAAGGATTACAGAGGGGGTAGTCCGCCCGTCCATCTTGGGTGAAAGATTGGGTCTGAACGGAGACGTCCGACAGACTAAAAAACCTAAGCGCTAGGTGTAGATCCACAGAGACAGACTGTCAGGATGGGGAAGTCAGAGAGCAAGATCAAATATGAAGCACCGTATTTTGTCAAATGAGAAAATTATATGGCCAAAAATGCATGAATTGTAAAATCTGAGCAAGGGGTAGAGAAGTGAAGTAAATATCATGATTGTCCCAAATGAGGGAACGCTGAGTAGCACGGATGGTCAGTTGAAAATAGGAGATAAGGATTGAAGGGCTGTTGTGGGAAATGTGTGTGCGAAATGCGAGTGTTGTGTGAAAGAAGCATAGCAGGGAAAGGAAAATGATGTCTGATCACACAGAAGCCGCAGCTGTTTAAAGATCGCTGGTGAGTATGAACTTTGATTAAGCTATGAATATACAATTTGTGATAACTAAATTATGGCAATGATTTGAGTGACATGATCAGTAACTTGATCAGTCCGGATAAAGATATTGAGACGAAAGAGCAACGCTGTAAGCAGCTCCGCTCTGAAGCCCGCAAGTTAAAGAAATTTGAAGAACTAATGAAGAAAATGGGCAACTCATGTTTTAATTCTGTTTATAAAGTTAAACAGCAACTTAACTGGCTACAAATAAAGAGAGAATAGAGAAAAGATTCAAATTGCTTGTGCTTATTCATGGATTAGTAACTGAGAGATTTTACAATTTGATAAACAAATGTGAGGGTTATGAAAAACAAGATGCAAAACATTTTAGGTTTATTGGACCCTGAGCTCTCTTCTGAGACTGTCCGAGTGTTTTCCGCTTTAGACACTGCCCAGAGACTGGGAACTAGACTGAGATTGGAGAACAGAGGTGTTGCTCCACCAGAGGACAGAGAGTGTTTAATTGTGGTTAGCGGGCCATTTTGCATGAAACTGTAACCGCCCACCCATAAGGTGTGGTAAATCAGGCCAAGAGGCTAAATCCTGTAAATTAAACCCAGAAAAGAGAAAGAAACAGAGACAAGATTACACTCTGTCTTAAGAAAATAATTAGATAACAATAAGGTTAAGGAATTCCTTTTGAAAGAAAGATATATAATATTTTAATACAGGCAGATGTACAAATTACAGAATAACAGAAAAACGTGAGTTGAGGATGTATATTTAAATAGTGACTTAGAGAGAGAAAAGAACAAGGAAAAAAAAGTCTTTAGTGAAGTTTAGTTAATATGAGTTTAAAATTAAAGATAAAGATGATAAAACGTTGAATAGACATATAAATCAGGTTGAGAGGGTTTTAAGATAAACAAACAATTATAAATATGTTCTTGCTCTTCTCACTTTTGCAAAACTCTGAATATTGGGTTGTTGAAATAACTATAGGTTGGAAACCCTTTAAGCTGATGTTTTGGTTTCAAAAGATAAGCTGGTGCTGAGCTGTAATAAAACAATTCGCTTATCTGAATCTGGCCCACCATGTCATTTCTGGTGCTGTGGCCTAACTTGAGTAACAGAGACTCAATCTGAGTGGAAATTAATTCAAAATTGATTATAAGGGCAAAAGACGAATATAAAATTATGATTATTGGAGATGGTGATCACTGTCTAAGGATAGAGTTAAAGGGAAAATCTCTGATGTTCATTTGAAAACAATTTTAATTTCTAGCCAGATCAGACACTGAGCTAAAGTGAAGAGTGTCTGTTTATGAATGCAGTTTACCGTCCTGAAGGCCTCAGAGTCGCTCTCTCTTTGAAAACGAGCTCAAAGCTGATATCTGAGCCTGTGTCATATGATAAGATATTTGAAGAAAAAGCACAGGGCATCAGTTGAAAATCATAGACAATGATTGGATAAAAAAAGGATGTTTTAAATATGGTGACTTTTAAATTAACTGAAGTTTTTACTTTTATGTATTATATGAGCAGGTTGTGTCTAATCTTAGCCTTCACCATGTACAGAACTGATGGCCTTGGTCACAGTGGTAGCAGAACATTAAATTGAATGGAGAGTTGTTCTGGCTGAATTCACTGGGTAATTCACTGATGGATTTTAGTGATTAAGTTGTGTTATGATTAACCTGTCTCCATGTTCTACCTATAGTAAGCAGACTAATTGGCTCTGGTGACTCTTGAATGCACTTTCCCAAGACTCCAGAAAATATTGGATCCTGTTGAGGGTCAAAGATCTCAGCGATGACCAAGTGGGCACGAGTGGTTTTCCAAGACGGTAAGATTCTCTTTTGGCCAGCGGGGAACAACCCAAGCCAGGGAAATCACGTAAAGTCACTTGGGACCCCAAGTGGGACCCCACTTGGGGTTGTATGTGAGGTGTATGAGAGTGGAGCGATGTCTGTGAGGCCAGCAGCATCAGTGAAGGGGGGAAGCTGTGCTTGTGGGGGCCGAGAGTCCAGACAGGACACAGCAGGGCCTGCCCTAATTATGCTCCTCTATACCGCTCACCAATAACCGCAGAAATTGAGTGCCAGGGAAGAAAGATCCTGAGCGAAAGAGTTATGATGGTAAGGGGCATTCAAGAGCCGGCTGAGACCATGCAGTGCTTGTCATTTAACTTGTGTGGAGCCAGAACAAAATGTATTAATTTGTATCAGTAAAACTGAATTAATGTTATTATGAGTTTACTTCAGCAGGCTTAATTCAGAGACATGGTGATGGCTTTAAGATGAGGACGACTTTTGAAGTTTAAAAAGAAGGTCTGGATGACAAAAGGTATTTAAACTAAAGATAACTTGAAACAATTTCATAGTGTAACTTATTGGAGATGTTCTAATTTGAAAGTAAAGGATTAAGGTTAATAAATTTAATATTACATTTTTATAAGTTATAGTCTTAGGAGGCTATTTGGAGAGAGTGAGAGAGAGGCTGCAGGGACTGTACTCTGTTATCATCCTGCTAAAGCTGAGACAAAACAAAGCAATGTCAGCTGACTTTTATAAAAACAAATGAATAATGAACAGACATGATCTGAAATTGGTTAAGAGACCATGTAAAAGCAAATTTTGAGAATGAGCAGTTCATATTTACGTGTCCTGATTGAATGTAGGGTGTATTAAACCTCTGGAATGAGTGTTTTATCATTACAGACGGGTAAAGTCAAACGACAAACTGATAATTCTGAGAATCTGGTGAAAAGATGATCCAGAACATGGGACAAGCTTTAAGTGGATTGGTATCCAGCTCTGTCCGTTACTGGTAATTATGACTACTTTTGTCATTTAAGATGCTGATGTGAATTAGACTCTGGATTAGTTAAAATTGTAAACGTGCATAGAGAGACAAAGTGACAAATTGGTTAAAGTCACTATTTAAATGATCGAGAGAATCAATCAAATTTATGAAAGGCCAGATGGTGAACAAAGGAATATAACCTTTCAAATGAAAATTTTATTGTGCGTTTTAATCCATTAAATGGAGGTAGGACATTGATTTATATAGAGAACTACAACTAATGTTAGAGAAAAACAAGAGGCTGTGAGGCTTTCTGTGTGACTGGCATTGAGATATGAAGACAATAATATTTTGGATTTCTGCAGAGCAGTAGAGATAAATAGTGCGGAAACAGTGGTACTTGATAGAGGAATAATGTGACCAGAGAAATAGCCACAAATATAAATGTTGTAAAAATAAAATTTCTGACAGGATTTATGAACACCTGAAGTCAAATTAGGTTAAAATATATTCAACTATGATGTAATATGGAAGAAATTTGTACGGTCTTGGTAAAATTATGACAATTTTAGTGTAAGTGGCAAAGAAAGGATAGTGAGGATTTGTGTCACTGCCACATGAGGTTAAGGTTTTGGTTGTTTAGAACTTACGCCTAAAGAGTACTTTAAACTGTATAACATGACCTGAAAATTAGTGATGTGATTTTGGTATTGAATATGAAATGTTGAAGAAACAACAGACTGGAGGAAGGTTGATTAGAATATGATGTACAGTGAGAAACTGGAGACATGAAAGCTGAATGTTTTCTAAAGGGTGTTTAGTCTCTGAGTGGTAACTGATGGTCTGGGTGTGTGTGTAATCACTAAACGCTTGATAGCAACGAGGTGTCGTGTGTTTGGATTTGGGAGATATCACAAACCTAACATGTCGGGAGAGCAGAAACAGGGTTTTGATCACTTAGATATTAACTTCCAGATATTAAATATGGATTCGTCTTTAATTCACTGAAACACTAAAGAATCCAGATGAATATTACCTGTGATACTGTACCTCTCCCTGAGGGAGAGCACGTTATCATTTGTTTTGAGAAACTCTCTGATTGGAGCTTGTAGCCCTGACAACTGGAAGGGTTTGAAGTCATGTGATAAACTTGATTGGACAGCAGAGGCTAAGAAGGCCTTTGAAAACATGAAAAGACAATTGACTGGGTCCCCAACTTTGGGGTTACCGACACCTGTAAAACCGTTTGTTCAAATGGTAGATGAAAAGAATGGATTTATGACTTCTGTTCTCTCGCAGCATCATGGGGACAGACTGCGACCTGTGGGGTATTTTTCGAGCAAATTGATCCGGTAGCAGCAGGCTTACGCGATGTCAGAGAGCAGTAGCAGCTGCAGAATTGGGGTACTCGCATCGAGGGAATATGTGGGGTATTCTGATTTAACATTGATGGTCCCACATGCAGTGTCAATGATACTGCAAGAGCAGAGAACGCTCACCTATCTACGGCCAGATGGCTGAGGTATCACACGATTTTGCTTGATATGCCAAATGTCACTGTTAAGCGTTATGCGGTTTTGAATCCTGCCACTCTCCTCCCGACGGAGGAGGATGGGGAGGAACATCATTGTTGTGTCACTGCGTTAGAACAGGTGTGTACACCGAGACCGGACCTTTGGACACACCACTCGAAAACTGCGAAAATGTCTTGTTTGTGGATGGCTCTGCAACAAGAGACCCACAAACAGGCCTAAATAAGGTTGGTTACGCTGTAACTACAGAATTTGATGTTTTGACTTCTGGCAGATTGCCAGCAAATTATTCTGCACAGGGGGCGGAACTCGTGGCTCTAACTGAAGCATGCAAGCTGATGGAGGAAAAGTGTAACGATTTACACAGACTCACGATACGCGTTCGGGGTGGCACATGATTTTGGGGCCTTATGGAAGCACAGGAAATTTCTAAAGTCCGATGGCGCCCAATATTAAATGCTTCTTTGGTATCAGCACTTCTAGACGCCATAACCTTGCCAAGGCAAGTTGCTATCTGTAAATGCGCAGCGCATACTAACAAACAAGACCTTGTTTCTACAGGAAACTCCAGAGCCAACGCGGCTGCCAAGGTTGCGGCAATGGACGCAGAATGTCTTTATTATCTGAAACAAACACTAATGTTTTATCTTCCATACAGAGTATGCAGACATTTGCGTCAGGAGCAGAAAAGCAGAAATGGAGACAGTGCGGCTGTACTGTCAAGGACGATGTGTGGATGAGTTCAGATGGAAAGCCTTGTTTACCCCACCATTTCTTTAAGCATTACGCTAAGCTAACACACGGCAAAGATCACACATCTAAAGTACAGATGATTGCCAAAATGAGAGAAAAATGGTTCACAAAAGGGTTCACAGTGGTTGCAGAAAATTTCTGTAAACGATGCGTCATTTGTAACACACACAATGTGGCAAGGGGGGTGAAAATGCCTTTAGCATCTCAACCACCATCATCTGGGCCGTTTGAGTATCTAATGATGGACTTTGTGGAGTTGAGCCCGTGCGGAGGAAAACGGTACTGTTTGGTGATGGTTGACATGTGGTCAAAATGGGTTGAGGCATTCCCAACATCAAAACAAGACGCGGCAGTGGCAAAGGCCCTGCTGACTGAAATTGTTCCCAGATGGGGCATCCACGAAAAATCAGTTCCGACAATGGAACACATTTTGTCAATGATGCGATAAAACAAGTGGGTAAATTTTTAGGCATCGAATTGAGGACGCATTGCAGCTACCATCCTGCTTCGCAGGTGCGGTTGAACGATGTAATGGCATCATTAAGAACAAATTGGCGAAATGTTGTGAGGAAACTGGGCTAACATGGGTCAAGGCCCTACCAATTGTACTGATGTACATGAGAATGAGAAAAAGGACCAGAGTAAATTTAAGTCCATTTGAAATTGTCTTTGGACGACCACCGTTCATGGGAATGGAAGGGGTCAAACAACAGCTTCCATCGACAGAGTTGTATGAACATGATATGCTAAATTACTGCAAAGAAATGTCTTCTCTGTTGTCTAATGTCTGTGTGCAGGTGAAAGCAGCCCAGGGAAACCAGCAGAAACCCCATTGCACAACATTAAGCCAGGGATTCAGTGGTGATCAAGGACCTGAGGAGGAAAAGCTGGAGGGCAAAAGGTGGCTAGGACCTTTCCTGGTGCTGTTGACGACACACACCGCCGTGAAGGTCGCTGAAAGGGCTACGTGGGTGAATGACAGCCATTGCAGAAAGATTCCAACAGCACTTCAGGACGAAGGGAGAGAAGAGGAGGTCGAAACACATGTCAGTGTACGCCGAGACCAAGTTTAAACAACAAGTACCACTATCAAGTCAAGAGCAAGGTCACCGTTTCTTCAGAGTGATCAAACAACAAACCTTCAAACTAGAGCCTATCGTGAGATCACAGACAGCAGGCTTTTCTTAAAAAGACGTGAACTGAGAACATTTCAAGAAATACTGATAACAGACTCGAGCATTATCGCTGAACACCAGTATGTGTGCTTAACCGCAGCCCGTAAATTTCAGGGTCGGGAAAGAAAAAGGAAGGATTCCAGGAAACATCCTGCATTTGAGTGTAAAACAAACCAACGGTATGATCACACAGGAATGATGATTCCGCCTTTGAGAGTGACGCACGTTCAAGGAGATGTGTGTGTGTGCTCACAGGGACAGATGTTGAGATTGAAGGCAGGATGGTCAGACTGCAGAATTAGAATTGACATTTCAAAGGACGCAGAAGGAAACTGCACAACGGACATCAACGGCATTACAATGAACTTTACCTGTCCATTCAGTAGACCAAACGACACTTCACCTGCAGCAGTGTGGGTTTGTGGGGACAGAGCTTATCATTATATGCCAGGGAGGGGTTGGTCAGGATGTTGTTATCGAGCATTGATGAATGTGGGAACTTCTGTGTATGTGCCAGCTAATGATCAGATTAAACCTAGACAGAAGAGATATGTTAAAGATGTGATAGGAAGTCTACCAGGAAGATACAATGGTTATGTTTTATCAGATCCATGGACCTCACCAGGGGCGAATGTGGGGTGGTCTGTTCTATTAGGGGTGGGAACAGCGGTCAATTAATAAGATCAATGGGCTAGCATGGACTGTACTAGCTATGGCTAACAGTACAGAAAATGCTTTTACAATGGTAAATAAGGAAATGAGGCAAATCAGAGATGCAGTGATCCAAAACAGATTAGTCTTAGACATGCTAACTGCAGTGAAAAAGGGACTATACCCGTAAAAACAGCCTTAGCAATTTTAACTATCTTCCTTCAAGAGTCAAGAGTGATTGTTTATATGAAAATCAGAGATGAAGAGTATAAATGTGATGTAAAGACTTGAATTGTCTTTTTACAAGAATACATTTTTGATTGTGAAGTTATCAATGAATGATAAAAAGGAGAAATTGTAATAGAAAAATGTATTTAATCAATAGAAGAAAATATAATCATTGAGGAGAGTGATTTTAACAATATGTATGAATTTGCTTTAACACATATAATCATTCATTTAGTATGCTTAACATGAAGTTTGTTACATGTCCTTAGAATTGAACTGAGAGGGACAACTGGTCAGTTTAAAAAGAATCGATCTGACCCCTAAGGTCAGTGGCTAAAACTGCATTGATCCTTGACAAAGGGACCATGAAAGTTTATTTCTGTGTGTGTGTGCTGAAGCTTTACCATGTGTGGAAGATTACAGAGCACTTGTCTTTGCTTCTGACCTTGTAAATGGTATAAAAGGGAACCTGATTGTTTAGTCTTTGGGCGCTCTCATACAGTCATCTGTGGCTGTGCGACAGTGTACTCTTTCCTTGCAAGGAAATAAATCATTCTTTATTATATTTAAAGATTTGTCTCTTGTTCAGTGATTGAGTTGAATTATTGCCACGACACATTTCTGACTGGCCATCGCCATCTTGGTTTGGAGGGGGAAAATCACCATACAAGGGCTTGTCACTTGGTGGCAATGTATAGGATAGGTCACTGTAGAGGTTGATGTGCAACTATGCCATCAAAACCCATGCATATGCAAGAAAATGCTTTTAGAATAGCTGTCCACTGTAGCGATCCTTATACATGAAAGGGTTAAAATACTGAAACTTATACATCACACTCATACATTTAAAAAAATGTTTGTGGAAAGTTGGAATCAGGCTGCGAAACCTTTTGTTCTAACTGGGGACTTTATTTTTAAGAGCGTGGGTTAAATAGAAGGTCATTATTCATATTGCTGAGAGAAAGTATCAAAGCAAGCACTTCTCACAAGCCTTTCTTGTTACGGTCTTTTAACATGTTCATTATATCAGGCGTATAACTTCTAATTATGATATTCTCTCGCATAAATTGATCATTAAACAGGAGTTTGCTCAAGCATTATGTCTCTGCACAATTACCATAAGGATAATGTTTGTGTTCTGTACATTCTGACTGCCGGTAACAGTTCCTATATGGCTGTCTTTCTTTGTAAGTGTTGTTTTTCCAATCCCTGATGTATGCCTTACATTGCCTTGATTAATGAAATTGATGACATTACTGAATGACATTACTGCATATGATATACAGGTCCTTCTCAAAAAATAGCATATTGTGATATAAGTTCATTATTTTCCATAATGTAATGATACAAATTAAACTTTCATATATTTTAGATTCATTGCACACCAACTGAAATATTTCAGGTCTTTTATTGTTTTAATACTGATGATTTTGGCATACAGCTCATGAAAACCAAAAATTCCTATCTCAAAATATTAGCATATTTCATCCGACCAATAAAAGAAAAGTGTTTTTAATACAAAAAAAGTCAACCTTCAAATAATTATGTTCAGTTATGCACTAAATAATTGGTCGGGAATACTTGGTAGGCAATCAGCCTGTGGCACTGCTGAGGTGTTTTGGAGGCCATGGATGCTTCGATAGCGGCCTTAAGCTCATCCAGAGTGTTGGGTCTTGCGTCTCTCAACGTTCTCTTCAAATATCTCACAGATTCTCTATGGGGTTCAGGTCAGGAGAGTTGGCAGGCCAATTGAGCACAGTAATACCATGGTCAGTAAACCATTTACCAGTGGTTTTGGCACTGTGAGCAGGTGCCAGGTCGTGCTGAAAAACGAAATCTTCATCTCCATAAAGCTTTTCAGCAGATGGAAGCATGAAGTGCTCCAAAATCTCCTGATAGCTAGCTGCATTGACCCTGCCCTTGATAAAACACAGTGGACCAACACCAGCAGCTGGCATGGCACCCCAGACCATCACTGATTGTGGGGACTTGACACTGGACTTCAGGCATTTTGGCATTTCCTTCTCCCCAGTCATCCTCCAGACTCTGGCACCTTGATTTCGAATGACATGCAAAATTTGAGCGACAGTCCAGTGCTGCCTCTCTGTAGCCCAGGTCAGGCGCTTCTGCCGCTGTTTCTGGTTCAAAAGTGGCTTGACCTGGGGAATGCGGCACCTGTAGCCCATTTCCTGCACACGTCTGTGCATGGTGGCTCTGGATGTTTCTACTCCAGACTCATTCCACTGCTTCCGCAGGTCCCCCTAGGTCTGGAATCGGTCCTTCTCCACAATCTTCCTCAGGGTCCGGTCACCTCTTCTCGTAGAGCAGCGTTTTTGCCACACTTTTTCCTTCCCACAGACTTCCTACTGAGGTGCCTTGATACAGCACTCTGGGAACAGCCTATTCGTTCAGAAATTTCTTTCTGTGTCTTACCCTCTCGAGGGTGTCAATGATGGCCTTCTGGACAGCAGTCAGGGCAGCAGTCTTACCCATGATTGCGGTTTTGAGTAATGAACCAGGCTGGGAGTTTTAAAAGCCTCAGGAATCTTTTGCAGGTGTTTAGAGTTAATTAGTTGATTCAGATGATTAGGTTAATAGCTCGTTTAGAGAACCTTTTCATGATATGCTAATTTTTGAGAAAGGAATTTTGGGTTTTCATGAGCTGTATGCCAAAATCATCAGTATTAAAACAACAAGACCTGAAATATTTCAGTTGGTGTGCAATGAATCTAAAATATATGAAATTTTAATTTTATCATTACATTATGGAAAATAATGAACTTTTATCACAATATGCTAATTTACAACGGTATTGCATACAATACATAAACAGTGCTTAACAGTTTTTTGTATGTAAATGCAATTGAAATCACAGTATTTATTTTTTCTTCTTCAACAGTAAAACAATCTGTAAATACAACTAAAATCAGTGTTTTAATTGTTTTTTTTTTATTTTACAGTGAATACACAAAATACTGTAAATGAAAGTAAAGTACCCCTACTGTAAAAAGTATTCACAGTAACTTACTGGCTAATTGTTGCCAGTTAAGTTACTGTAAATTTTACAGTTATTTTTTTACAGTGAAAGGAAAATAAAAGACGGAAAGAAACAAATGCAGTCATCAATGCTCTATATAAAAAAAAAAACATAATTTTCATGATCAAGAATATCAATGTTACTAATATGATGACAAGCAGATCACACTTCTTATTCATAATTTGAACTGGTGGGTTACAGGGAAACGAATGACAATCCTGAAAACAGGGGATTTCTGGAATATCAGTCCAAATGATGGACGAGGGAGACAGACTTTATAATAGCGTGTAATTTTCACACTCAAACACTGCCGTCTTCTGCTTCTGCTACTGATTGCTTTTAGAGGGAAACGCTGCTCATAACTGCTGGTCTAGGATCTGTTTTCTTTGTAGTAATAGCATATTATTAGCGAAAAAGGAGTTGGCAAAAGATCCAGTGTGTATTTGTATTTGGCTCGTCAAATGATTCAATTTCCAACGTATTTTAATTGTTATCGATAATATCCTAGAAAATATCAAGATAACTTTTTTGTCAGTATATCGCACTCCCCTAATAAAAATTTATCAAAGTAGAATTGTGCAAGCTTGAAAATTGAGACATCCCACATAAAACAGGGGGCAGATTTGGCATTTTGCTCATGTTTTGACCATTCATTTGAACTTTTTATTTCACTTAGGTACTTCACATTATAATAATAATCAATATTATTCTATTAATATTCAGGCAAGTTTAATATGTGATGGTGGTCCGACAGTGAGCCTGAAGTGGTGGTCTGATATTTGGAAATTGGATCTTACTATTTGGGCTTTTACTTACAGTTTGATCCCCACTTTGAAAATGTTTCATACACATGAATATAACCTTAATAGTGGCCTTTTTACATACACAGAACAACGGATGGTGTCAAAATGCTGAATTGATTCATTCAGTTCCAAAAGTGCTTAATGCGAGCAGTATCACACAGAGGGCATATCATTGCGTTATTTAAAGTTCAGGCGTCAATGAGTAAAAAGACCGCTGAATCAGTGATCACTTTCATGTGATTATCAAGATTTTATACATAGCTTGCTGTATAAGTAGATGTAAATTCAACATCCTGATCTGATATTTATCTTTGAGTCAAAATAATTAGGACTATAGCTACAAACAACCTCAAATAGCATCAAATCGAAATTATAGGCACAATTTTGCTGTATAGCACATTATAAAAAAACTGAATACAACACTCACTGAAAAGTAATGCAATGCATCATAAGTGTAGCAGTGGCAACAGAGGTGATATTGCAGCATTATTTGTCCAGGGGGAAAGTAAATTAAAAGAAAGAGAGAGCCAAAACCAAACATATCATTTATTACATATTATTTCATGTTGTACATTTATTCCAGTTGAAAAAAATGAAAAGTAATGCTAGATTAGGTTTATTGAACTAACAGAAATTTGCAACATCTAAAACAACGAGAGAAAAAATAACACAATGAATTAATTTGCAAAACAAGCCTCAAATGTAAATTTAAATAAAAACAGCAGCTACATGTAAATTTCTATCCTGACATGTTCTGTCAAGTTTACACTTCAGTCTCCAGTGATGCCATTAGCACATTTCTGGCATCTTCTGCTATGTCATCCAGAGCTCTCTTCAGCATTCTTGAGACTGTCAGAAAAGACATTCCTCCTGCCACCACAGAGCCAAGAATAGGTATGACGCTCACAACATACTCAACGACATCTTCAGCCACAGCCAGGGATCCAGTACCAAGTAAAGATAATATTGAAGCTGGGTTTATCCCAAAACGCAGAGATGACTTCATCAGACTCTTCAGTTCCTCAATGGTCTTCCCAGATTTCTCACAGAGCTTCTGTAGGGATGGATCATCCAGACCAAAGGTACTGTAGTATGTTTCAGTTTCTTTTTTGACAATGGCCAAATCTACAGCAAATGAAAGACCAGGAAGAGGAACTGTAGCCACACAAGCAGACAGGAAGGCTACTTTTCCAATATTTGCCTCCAGAGCTTTCTTCTTTTTCTCATTAATCTCCAGTGTAATATTCGGCAAAGCCAACATCAGCACACGTCTCTTATGCTGTGGAAGCTCTTTCTCCATCCTCTCCTGCAGCTGATTTAAATCATACTTGCCAAGCTCAAAGCTAGAGATCAAGAATACGACAGGATCATCTATACCGATCTTTCTCAGACCTATAGACGGAAACAAGGAAGATTTATTAAATATTTAATAATGATTATTATATTGAATAAATATAGCATTATCAATATAATCCTTAATATTATATTTGTCTGAATCTAACCATTTTCACAATCTTCTCGGATGGTATCCAGTGTCTTTTTCTGGTCAAAGTTCTTCTTCCTCTTCTCAGCATTAATGCATGAGTCAATCTTTGAACGAACAAAATAAAACTTTTTCCCCATTCTCATGATCTCTTTGGCCAGCTGAGTGTGGCATTCTCTGAACCGATCTGAAGCAATGATGATGAAAAAATCATAGCGTTCAAACTGAACCAGTTTAAGATACTCATCAGCTTTGAAGTTTGGTGTTCCAATGCCTGGAAGATCCCACACTTTCACATTTTTGTATTTAGGGTGAAGGTAAGCTTCAGGCTCCATAGTGGTTTCAACTGGGCCAGTTTCAGCAGAGTCCTCTTCTTCATCACCTAAACCCCTGAATGCATTGACAAATGTGGACTTTCCAGAACCTGACTCTCCCGTCACACCAATGTTAAGTTTCAAAAGATCTTGTTGTTTGAGGTAATCTTTGATTGTGTTTATCGCTGATGGGAGATCCTGAGTAGATATGGAATCTTTAATGTCCTCTAGGTCCTCTTGAGTTATTATATAGAAATCTTCATGTGTAGACATCTATAAAAGAACAGTGAAGTTCAAGTGTTATAAAAAGAAACTGTCGAAAAATAAAACTGTCGAAAACTGTCGTTTAAAACAACTGTTTAAGACGTCAGTGTCCCGATTATGTTCAGTTAGTATCATTTTCTTTTTTAAAGTTTTTTTTATCTTCAGTCACCTGTCTCCTTTGTTCTCAGTTTCCTGCCAGTTGTTTGTATCCTAGGTTACTCGTTCTAGTTTTCTCACTATGGTTTCTCAAACGGTCTCGATTGACTTTGTGTTGCGTGAAGCGTCCTTCATGTCATTTCGGACTTATAACAAAAAACAGAACAATGTCTAAAAGTTGATTTGTGACAAAGTGTACAGCAAACGAGCTAAAAACACAGAACCAAATACCCAGAAGTTTTTATAAGCTGTTGACCCAAAAATGAGTGTTTAAGGACACAAAAGTGGATACAGGCAATTGAGACAGAGCGTATAACATGTTATATTACACTGAGAACTACAGAAGGAACGTAATCAGTGACAGGAAGTATAGGTAACGCTTTAGATTATGGCCCGGAAAGTACCACGTAATTAAAGTGAATTTACAGGGTAATTTTTGGTAATTATAGTGTAACTATAAAGTAAGTGTAGGTATAAGGGAACAATATGTAATATTGGGAGAATAAAGGGTAACTAGCTCGGAAAGTACTACGTAATGAAATCGAATTTACAGGGTAATTGTTTTGTAATTGTAGTGTAACTATAAAGTAAGTAGGTGTAGGTATAAGGGAACAATGTGTAATATTGGGAGAATAAAGGGTAACTAGCTCGGAAAGTACTGCGTAATGAAATCGAATTTACAGGGTAATTATTTTGTAATTATAGTGTAACTATAAAGTAAGTAGGTGTAGGTATAAGGAACAATATGTAATATTGGGAGAATAAAGGGGGTAACTAACCCGGAAAGTACTGCGTAATGAAATCGTATTTACAGGGTAATTATTTTGTAATTATAGTGTAACTATAAAGTAAGTAGGTGTAGGTATAAGGAACAATATGTAATATTGTGAGAATAAAGGGTAACTAGCTCGGAAAGTACTGCGTAATGAAATCGAATTTACAGGGTAATTTTTTGTAATTATAATGTTGTATGTGTTTAGGCAAAAACATGTCAAGTTTGGGGAATAAAGGGGTAACAACATGGAAAATTACAAATACTGTAAGTATTTTATAACTAAGGGCTAACTATTCTAATATTACATGGTACTTATGGCATACTATACCTAACAACATGGAAAATTACAAATAACTATACTGTAAGTATTGCATAATTGTATAAGTATTGACACTTCCAGATGAGAACACAAAAACATTTTTAAATGATGATGATGATGATGTAGTGACCCTGTAACTACGTGTAACAAGGGGTAACAAGCACCACTTTAATTTACAGCCGCAGATGATGTAGTTACCCTGTAACTACGTGTAACAAGGGGGTAACAAGCACCACTTTAATTTACAGCCCGTAGATGATGTAGTTACCCTGTAACTACGTGTAACAAGGGGTAACAAGCACCACTTTAATTTACAGCCCGCAGATGATGTAGTTACCCTGTAACTACGTGTAACAAGGGTAACAAGCACCACTTTAATTTACAGCCAGATGATGTAGTTACCCTGTAACTACGTGTAACAAGGGGGTAACAAGCACCACTTTAATTTACAGCCGCAGATGATGTAGTTACCCTGTAACTACGTGTAACAAGGGGGTAACAAGCACCACTTTAATTTACAGCCCGTAGATGATGTAGTTACCCTGTAACTACGTGTAACAAGGGTAACAAGCACCACTTTAATTTACAGCCCGCTGATGATGTAGTTACCCTGTAACTACGTGTAACAAGGGGTAACAAGCACCACTTTAATTTACAGCCGCAGATGATGTAGTTACCCTGTAACTACGTGTAACAAGGGTAACAAGCACCACTTTAATTTACAGCCGCAGATGATGTAGTTACCCTGTAACTACGTGTAACAAGAGGATATCTTTGCCAGTAATTAATTAATTTAGTCTTACTTGCCTTGAAACGTATATCAAATCATATAAATTATAGGCTACTGTATATAAGTAGTAAAATGCAAGTGTGTTTTATCGTGTTATATGAATATTTTATTTTCTGGGATCAGCTGAAAAGAGGTAAGCTTATTTTCCACTACATTTCACCGACTCCAATGCCTTTCAAACAGAATAGCAGAGCAATTATCTGTAACACTCAGGTAAGTAACCTTGATTCTAAATCAAATCATAGCAAAACCTTATGAATCTTACGACCTTACTAAAAAAACTTTTATATGACACTTATTATTACAAAAAAGTTATGTAGTGGATGTGCTTTCTAAATTGCTCCCAAATGATTGTTTAGCATGCTATATCTCCATCATGTCAAGTTAAAACATATTTAAATAGTGCTTTAAACTATAGGCTTCATATTGTTTGAAAGCAGCTTCACAATAATAAACAAATATAAAAGTAATATTTAAAAATGTTTTTGTGTTCTCATCTGGAAGTGTCAATACTTTTACAATTATGCAATACTTACAGTATAGTTATTTGTAATTTTCCATGTTGTTAGGTATAGTATGCCATAAGTACCATGTAATATTAGAATAGTTAGCCCTTAGTTATAAAATACTTACAGTATACTTATTTGTAATTTTCCATGTTGTTACCCCTTTATTCCCCAAACTTGACATGTTTTTTGCCTAAACACATACAACATTACAGTATAATTACAAAAATTACCCTGTAAATTCGATTTCATTACGCAGTACTTTGCGGGCTAGTTACCCTTTATTCTCACAATATTACATATTGTTCCCTTATACCTACACCTACTTTATAGTTACACTATAATTACGAAAATTACCCTGTAAATTCACTTTAATTACGTGGTACTTTCCAGGCCGTAATCTAAAGCGTTACCAAGTATAATATATAAAACTGACATTTGGATATTTGACTTAACAGTGACAAAATGTTTAATGCACACGTAGGCGTAATGAGTGTCAGGATCTCAAAATGTACCCATTATTCCTGCTGAAGCTTCACGTCTTATTGCCTGTATCCACATTTGTCTCCTTAAACGCTGCTTTTTTGGGTCGACAGTTTATCAAAACTTGGTTCTGTGTTTTGCTGTCACATATCAACTTTTAGACATTGTTCTGTTTTTTGTTATAAGTCACAAAATTACAAGAAGACCGCTTTACGCAATACAAAGCCAATGGAGTGCGTTGAATTGTTTTCCCCCCAGTGTGCGTGGCCTAAATGCGCTCTGTCTCTATAGATGAGTTCCATTCGACCGTAAGTGGACTGCGAAGTGGACTTCACAGTGTATTCCGCCATCTTAAGTGAGATTCCAATCCGAATGGAGCGAACATGTTCAGTTCAAAAGGCACTGTGAACAGTGTGTAGACAATAAGAAAGAGCCATAGAAAAAGAGAGTTGCGACATGCTTTGATCTCGCCGCCACATGGTCACGTGGTTCATAGAGGTCTCAATAGTTCCAAACAAATAAACAGATAAAGCTACATGCAAGACAACAGAAACCGCCTCGGTTACGACTGTAACCTTAGTTTCATGAATAGGGAATGAGACGCGGCGTCACTGCTTTGGAAACGCCTCTGCGTAATTGCGGCATGAAGCACATGTGTAATCAGTCCAATAGAGAGACGGAACATATAGGTGGGTGACGTCATAGACCCGGAAGGTAAGCTTACCAGCAAACACACGCTCCTAGCTTCTGAGAAAGACTGAAGCAAGACGCTTGCAGGCATGCAGGGAGTATGGCAGGGTGACGCAGTGTCTTGTTCCCTATTCAGGGAACTAAGGTTACAGTCGTAACCGAGGCTCCCTTTCAAGTGAACTTGCGCTGCGTCACCACTTTGGGAACAAGAATACCCACGTCCCCATATGAGCCGAATGCTCGCCTGTATCATTGTCTAGTGGGCGAGCACCCGAGCCCTGGGAGTAGAGTTGATGTCAAGCTCGTAAAAGTGACAAAGGGATGCGGTGATGATCATCCTGCCGCATCACAAATATCTTGCATGGAGGCTCCTGCAAAAATTGCCTGAGAGGCAGCCATACTCCTGGAAGAGTGGGCCCGGACAGCCAAAGGGAAATCTACCCGGCCGCCACCTAAGCAAGTGAATAGCCTCGACTACCCACTTGCTTCTCCTCTGCTTTGAAGCCGGACCCCCTCTCAAGGGTGGTCCAAAAGACAAACAGTAGTTCTGATTTTCTCCACAGGGCTTCAGCTCTGTGGACATATGCGTCTAGTGCACGAACAGGCAAAGCAGATAAGTTTTTCCTGGTCTGACGTCTGGAACGGAAGGCCTGAAGTACTACAGATCTCACAGGATTAGTGAGAACCTAGGAATGTGGCCCGGCCTAAGATGTAGGAAGGCCTTTGCCACACTGTGCACAATTCCAAGCACAAGGGTGCCCCAGAGAGGGCTTGTAAATTCCCCATTCTCTTCAGGGGGATTGCCAAATGATTGTAATAAGAACGAGAAACTTCTCTGAAACTTCTTCAAGCGGCTCAAAGGAGCCTCAGAAGGCAAAGGCCGGCACCCTGGTGCATACAGCAGGTCTTAACCTTCTGCGCCACGGAGGAAACCAGTAACTTGAGGGTGTAACGATTTGACTATGAGTCTAATGTCTCGGGAATAATTAACTCAAAGGGATATAATATTCATGAGTTTATGAATATAATTTGCTGGTCGTTCATTACGTTATTTAAATTTTTCGATAAGGAAAATGTTTAATTAAGTACAAGTAACCTTTACGGAATTGCTTAAAATTATCTTACTAAGTTTGTCCTGCAAATTATTTATAGACTTTCAAATCAATTCTCAATAAGGGATTACTGCTTCTGACGCATAAGAAACATTAACTTTACTGATCAGGACAAATTAATATTTTATATGTTCATACAGTTTGTATTACTAAAATAGTAGCACAAGATATCATATCATATCGATGGGAGTTTCATATCCCAGTCTTTCTGGTTAGCAGACATACTTTCTCAGCATGGCGATCACCGTTCTGTTCGATCTCTCGACTTGCCCTGATGCAATGGGGTGGTGGCTGACGTGCAGTCTAGCCCGTATCCCCAGGCATTTCCAGATCTGTTGCATGATCTCGGCAGTGAAATGGGTGCCTCTGTCTGAGTTGACTCTCAGTGGCAATCCGAACCGGGAGAAAATGTGGTTTAACAGGAGGTATGCCGTGGTCTGGGCAGTATCGTTGGGTGCTGGTAGACACTCCACCCACTGGGTAAACTGGCACACCACTGTGAGAAAGTACTTGTTGCCTCTTGTGGACCTGGGCAGGGGTCCTACCCAGTCGATTTGTAGGTCTGACCACGGGAACGTGATCCCTACTGTCTGCAGAGGGCTCTGTGGTTCGGGTTTGCTGGTTGGAACTGACAGCAAACCAGACATTCTCTGACGACCGCAACATCTTGTTGCATGCCGGGCCAATATGCCACCTGTTTCAGTGTGTCATACGTGGCTCTGGTGCCGTGGTGTCCTGCACATGGTGTGTCATGGGCGTACATTAGCATCATCCCCTTTGCGATCGTGGCACCACAAGCCGTGGCGTTGTGCTGTCATCGGGTGCAAACCACAGAATGTTGTCCTGTATACGCATCATGTGTTTGGAGTTATGTAGATGCTTGAGGCTTGAGTCAACAGAGAGGTCAGAGTCAGTGATAGGGTGGTTGGAGGGGTCAGAGAGGTGGTGGAAAATTGTCTTTATTGCAGTGTCAGAGGCTTGCATTTCCACGATGTCATTGTGGGAAATCTGCGTGTTAGCGATAGCGACTGCGAGGCGGGCATTGTGGCTGGTGCTGGTCGCTTGTTGCGGGTTAGCACTGCCACGCTTGGGGCTGGGTGTGGGTTTGGAGGTTCCCACATCTCGCCGTGTAGTGCGTTAGCGTCTTGTAGAATTTGCTGCAATTGAGACTGAAACCTGGGTACGGTTCCTCCGTCTGGGTGTCATCAGTCAGGTTGGTATGGAGAGGTGAACCAGGTTCATCCGTTTCCATGACAGGCTGATGGGAGACTACGAGGTGACTGTCCTCTGTCAGCTCCGTTCGGCAGACCTGGTCTTTGGTCGCCGGCATGACAGATGTTATGGCGATGAACTTGAAGGGTACAGTGAACAGTGTGTTGTCTGTACTCCTTCGGGTATCAGTGCGTGTGGAATGGGCCCAATGATGGGTAACACAAGTTCAAAGTCATGAAAGTCATTGCTGATTACCCATCCAAGCCGACAGGCAGTGCAGTTGTTGAACAGGATGTAGACTACACAAGATGACACTTCAGTGAGGGTGTGGCTTCAAGTGTGAGTCCGAGTTCCACACATTCAGGTGAGGGTTGGAAGAAACCCAGCGTGTGGTTTAAAGTTTGACCACATCGCATGTGGAGCCACAGCCGACCCCTTTGATGTATGCTGGTATCACAGTTCCTTGTTCGTTGACTAGGGTGCAGACTTCTGGGATGGTCTGTCCTGACATGAGATTGTCATGACTGATGGAAACGTGTGGCTGTGAAGTTAATGGAGCCCATACCACTTCGTTACACACGTCCACATGAGCCCGGAGGCGAATCAGAATGTCTGCTCCGATGTAAACATCGTGGGGCGGGTCCGGCAGGACCAGGAAATAATGGGTCAGGCACCTGTGATTCCATGTCAAGTGCAGCGCACAGATTCCTCTGGCAGACACTATAGAGGAGGGTATGAGTTCAAAGGAAAACGGGTGCGCTTGCTGACGTAAGGAGTGTTTGGTGCATTTTCACTGATTGACTTGAACAGTGAGAGACTAATGGCTGAGTTATCGGCCCATAGTGCGAGAATGATGTTCGTTGTGGTGATATCATTCAGCTGTAGGTCATTCATGACCTGGGGGCAGAAGGTATCAGAGCCTTTGGTGAGCTGAAATGTGCAGAGTAGCGAACTTGAACTTGGCTTTGGGGCTGAGGCTGTGTTTTCACAGTGTGCTGCAGGAGGTCCCGTGACCTTTGTGACCTGGCAGTCTGGCTCTGTGGGAGTTTCTGTGACCTCTGTGACTTGACAGTCTTGCTCAGACGATGTGTGTGTCTGAAGGGGCAGAGGGTCGCACACTTGAGCCCAAAATTTCAGCTGTTTGAAGTCCAGTAAGGGTTCGAAGCGGTCTAGCAGGTCTTTTCCGATGAGAAATGGATAAATGTTCATAGGGAGACATAGACGGGTGCATAAGGCTCATAGGTCCAATTGTCAGGTGAATGGGAGCTACATGCTTGAGCTGGATGTCGTTTTGGCTATCGACTGCACATTTAGCTTACAAGTGTGAAGGTTAAGGGTGCAATTTTGTCTCTGTGCTTCAAATTTGAGTTTTTCAAACCATTGGGCGGATATCAGCGTGAGGTCGGAGCCAGTGTTAACGAGGGCTTGATCTTAAATTCCCTTTCCATGGTGATGGTTAGGTAGAGTTTTGAGCCATTCCTTCTTGATCAGGTTTCCCAGGAGTCTTGATGTTGGGACCTGTGTGTTGCTTGGTAAGCCGTCGGGATATGTCTCGGTGTCTCATTGTGTGTGCAGATAATCAAAACAGCGCTTTCTGGTGCCTTGGGGTGACACATAATGCTGTCTTGGTCAGGGCTGTTGCTGTCAGCTGTAGTGAGTGTGTGCTGACGTGTGGGGTGCAACAGTTAGTTCAATAGTCTGTGGTTGAAAAACAGTGTTCAGGGTGCTAGGTTCAGTTGCAGGAAGGTCGGGATGGTTGATTTCAGGTATCAGGTTTAGTCATGCTGTATCTGGTCCATCCTTCTTGTCTTCCTTGTGAGGTTTCTTTTGGAGAAAGAAGTGCTTTTAGGAGTCTGTAACTGTGGTTCTGTTGGGCGCCCACTAGGGTTAGCTCTGGGCGGTGCTCAGAGACAGGGCAAATGGTGGGCTGTCTTACAGTCTTTTCAGAAATGGTTTTCTGTTTGATGTAAGCTTTGTGAGCTAAGTCTCTTAACTGCTGCGTTTCCATACTGCGCGGGCACGCCAGCACTCCCAGGTGATGACTTATGGTGGGGTGCAGGTTTCGGAGGAACAGAGTTCTGAAGTTGATGTCTTCCTCCATGCCTGGTTCGTTACGTGCCCCAAAGTAAGCACGTCGCAGTCGGTTATAAAAGTTCTGTGGGGTCAAGTCGGGCTTGCTTGAAGTCCATGGCAGTGATGAGACCCTGGTCTGACTCGGGTCAGAGTACTCACGAATTAGAGCTCGTCGTAGATGCCGGTAGTCCGCTTTGACGGCCTCTGGTTGTCGATCTAGAAAGCTCCATACGTCACGATTAGACGTGATCCTGAGTAGGTACAGTCTGTCCCAGTTGTTCGCGTGGCGACAGTTTGCAGGTAAAAGTCTATGTCTTTTAGATATGCGTGGATGTGTCCTCCTGCAGGGTCTGGGCTGAAGGTAGGAATATTTCTGGCAAGCTTGTCAAGGTTCTTTGAAGCACCGTGGCTGTTGAGTTTGACTTCCTGGAAGGGCTTCCCTTCCTCTGCTGCTGAAAGGATTTGTGGAGACTGGTGGGTGACATTTTAAACAGTGGGCTGTCACCCCCCTTCGTAGCTCTTGCTTCTTGGCTAAACGGTGCGGAGTAACTGGTCAGGGAAACTCTGTTTTGTGTGTTTCGCCCTTCCGGTCACGTTGCAGTTTATATGATTGTCTCAGTTCTCTTTGCACCATGTCAAGTTCATCTTTGAGCTCGTGTCTTTGCTGGATGAGCTCATCGATCTCGGCTTGTGCCGACTGCAAATGTTTTGCATAGGCTTTGGTTCTAACGTCTCTGTCTTTAAGTTCATTATTGGCTCTCTCCAGGAGGGATTCGCCACGCCGCTGTTCGTCGAGTTCTTTCCTGGCGTCTTTCTCTGACTGTACTCGTCGGTCGGCGCCAAGACGGAGCTCCTCCAGGGTCTTTTGAAGTCTTTCTACTTCCTTTCCTTGTTCTTTGTCCGTTTCATCATCTTTCTCTGTTTCTAGAAGCTGCTCTAGACAAAGCTGGGTGAGGCTTGGTCTCTCCGGGCCTCCTCTGCTTGAAGCTTTAGCATTGCTGCATCCTGTTCCAGATTGGGACTGGATGAACGGGACATGCTGGCTCACTGTGAGCAGAGAAACACAGTACACACACACACACAGAGGCCAATGCAAGCTTGTTTTAAAGCTAACGAGCTATCGTGACGGCTCTGCCGTCGATAGGATTTTGGGCTAACTGATGTGGACAGTTAGGCAGTTAGACAATTAGACAATTTAGACAATCAGGTGGCGGTAGCCCTGGGGTCACTTGGTGACCCGCTGCTCGGTCGTCACTTAATTACTTAGTTCTTCTTGGGGTCTCTTGGTGAACTGAAAGAAACATAATTACGACAGTCCAACAGTGAGGATTGGAAAGAGCATAGTGAAACAAACACAACATGAATTGGTCTGTAATGAAAGGAAAGTAGCGTGAGCGCTGGAAGTGTTTAGAGAAACTAAAGGACTAAGCCTGTTACTTTTCGTAAGAGTTTCTGATAGGCCCTACAACACGGATACCATGGTAGGAGACCTAGGAAGAAGGTGTGGCTTAGAGAGAAAGGTGGGCCCAAATGCTCAGGATATACTAAAATTCGGCTTATACTATGGGTTTTATCTCATTTAGCTCATCCGGGACGAGTTGAGGTCGCTCAGGTGGAAAACCCAGCGGTGTGGTCGGCCGTGTCCTCGGTCCTTCGTTGCTCTGTGTCGCGTTACGCCCACTCAAACAGCTTATGACTTTAAACACAACCTGACAAACCAATCCATCAACCGCCAGTCCACACAGCAAAATTGGTACGTTCCCCAGAACCCTCTCTTTCAAGAGTCTATTAGGCCCGGTTTAGGTACTGGTCCCAGAAATTGCCTTGCGTGCGTGAGCTGGACTGGTTGACTTCTTTGGAGTGTCAAATTGCTGATGTCGCCACTGCGGGCATAGCGGTGGACAGAGATAAAAGAAACTGAGATTCACACACAGCCGGTGTCGGTCACGTTGGTCGGGCAACGCCGCTGGTGGAGACCAGTTTGAGACGATTCTCAACTCACCATAGATGCTTGTGAGCCATACACTAAATACACAAAGAGGGTAAACAGGTGGAATTAAAATTAATTAAAACTCTCCTGTTCACCGGATCAAAGGATTTATGATTGTAAGGCAAGGCAAGGCAAGTTTATTTATATAGAAGACCATTACAATAGTCCACCCTGCTGGTGATGAAAGCATGAACGAGTTTCTCTAAGTCTTGACTGGAAACGAAGCATCTAATTCTTGCAATATTTTTCAGATGATAGTAAGCTGATTTAGTTATTGCTTTGACATGACTATTGAAACTCAGGTCTGACTCCAAAATCACACCAAGATTCCTGGCTTGATTTTTGTTATTAGACCTTTTGTCTCAAGATATGCTCACCTTGAGAATTTCATCTTTGTTTCCAAATGTAATGATTTCAGTTTTGTTTTTGTTTAACTGAAGATAGTTTTGGCTCATCCAGTTGTTAACTTCATCAATGCATTTGCACAGGAGTCAATGGGGCTATAGTCATTAGGTTATAGTGCTAAGTAGATCTGGGTGTCGTCAGCATAGCTGTGGTAAGCCATTTGGTTCTCTCTCATTATTTGGCTCAGTGGCAGCATGTAAAGGTTGAATAGGAGTGGTGCTAGAATTTACCCTTGTGGGACTCCATGAAGTCATGGATGTCCACTCAGACTTATGGGCACATATACTCACATAATAACCTCTCCCTTCTAAGTACGACCTGAACCATTTAAGGACCATCCCAGAAAGTCCGACCCAGTTTTCCAGCCTGTCAAGAAGTATGTTGTAGTCAACAGTGTCGAATGCAGCACTGAGGTCGAGTAGTACCAGAATTGATGTTTTGCCTGTATCTGTATTGAGGCGAATATCATTTATTATCTTTATAAGTGCTTTTTCTGTGCTGTGATGTGGTTGGAAACCAGAAAATTGTCAAAAACAATGGAAGTGGAAAATTACATATCAAGAGCAATTTAGGAAAAGACAAAGGTTTCTATCAAATAATGATAAAACAAAAAGCACTTTTGATACTGTTTGTAATTACCAAAATGAGCCTAACCCCAATGGGAGGAAAAGAAAAACTTTTACAGGAAAATAATTTTTATTTTTTTCAAAAGCCCAACTTAATTAAAATTAAAATCAAAGCAGGTTTAAATTACATTTAAATAAGCCTGTAAGGAGAATCAAATAAAAGAAAGCAAATCAAAATACTATCCTATAACGATTAATCGCTAAGTGGGAGTATCATCAAATAAAAGAATTAATCAGAAAGGAAATAAGGAGTTAGTGCGCTGACTTAGCAGGGTACGGCCACACGGTGGCGTCCTTCCTTCAAGTGGACTGTCGGTGATTTGAACCTAATTTCACTTTGAGTTAGAGAAAATTATTTTCTTTTAAACTTCAAATTAGAATAAGGGTGTTTAATCAGCGAGAAAGGAGACTTGGTTGTTGCTAGTAAAATTGTATAAATGAAACTGTGTACAACAGTAATCAATAAACAATTTATAGGTTCTACTTGTTTGGTTAAGGCAGAATCAATAGCGAGAGTGACACTTAATTCACACATAATCTTTATACAGAAATTATGTTTGCACAAAAGTAAATTCAAGAGAGCAACTTACTAAAAATAAATATCATGAACCATTTAAAATTAATACAGAAATCTTCTCTCCTGGTCTATTTTGAAAGTTTATGCTGATTTGTAAATTAAATTTTTTTTTCACTAGCCGATGACACTGTTTACATTTTTGTTTCTTTTGCTTTTGTACAATTGTTAATAAGTTTGTAAAGGCTACTCACTGAGCATGGTCAAACATGTTCATAGGAATCAATTAAAAAACATGACCAAATACAGTCTTTCTGCATGAGAGTGTTTAAGACTAAACAAATGATATGTCAGTTTTAGGACTTCCTGGTCTGTCTATAATGTGGACATGACACCTCAACATGAAAAGTGAGTCCAACACTAAATATGCTTCTAATACTTTTCAAACTTTTCTAACTGTTACACAATCATAGATGCACATTTATTTTGTGAACTTCTCTAAACAACGGTTAAGTAAATTAATTACAGTTGATACGTAGTCTTTTAGGTCTTGTCCAAAATCAGATGTTTTGTTTTATGTCTTAACAATTAGTGTTTATAAGAAAACACATGGTAGGCAGTTTTTGTCTTCATCAGCACAATACCAAAATGTTTTTAACATATCGTACATTTCATTAGTTAGCTAGCAATTGCAAGTGAGATAATTTACAGTTATGTGAAACAAACTCAGTCCCATCAGAGTTGGGTTATAGTTTATATTGCCTCCTATCCAAAACTCATTTTGGCGTATACATTCTACGAGATTGCACACGCGCATTGTCATGAGATTGTGTTGGTTTATCAGTGTTTGCATGCTTAACAAAGTTTACACAAGTCACAAAGTTTTCATTGTAATATACTGACTCTGAAACTTTATGCGTGTAACAGTTTAGAGACATTTGTGTTTCATGCATCTGATAATGTTTGCATTTCTCCTGAAACACACTGCTTTTGAAATATTTCACCAATTTTAACATCACTATTCCCAGTGTAGTGTGTGTGTGAGCGCGTGTGTTTTTTTCCTTACACTTTGTCCGGAAGAAACATCTATGTAGCGTTTGAACTCGTTTAAGATCATTCTTTTGTTATTATTTAGATAATTAAGATTGTATCATGATTTATTTATGTATTTATTTTATTAAATTTTTACCTCTTAAGAACCAGGGTTGCAGGCTGTGTAATATAATTTTTGAGCTCAGACATGACCACAAAAAGAATAACAAGTTAAGATTAAATTGTTTTATTTCATGCGCATACAATATATTGATGAATACATTTTGACGTAATAAAGTAAACTGGCATTAGATACAACAGTTAAGCAATAATAAGAACATAAAAGGTGGTCTAGCAGAAAAGAAAATATCTGCAGACTGTCATGTTTTGCTCTAGTAGCTGACTAAGGTTTCAACTATTTCATCAATGTCTGTTTTCTCATTTGTTAAAAACAGTGAAACACATAGATCTGTTACAAATGTACACATACAAAAACTCAGTAACTTCTAACTCATCGCTACATTCATGTATCACACTCAGAATTTTTCTGAGGATTGAATTGAATTCATGAATTTGTACTTACAAACTTTGTTTCTCTTACAACATCCATTTTTGAGATTTCTTACATGCCTGGTGTAAAATCGTTATTTGAATCACATGCAGCATCGATGATCTTATGCATCAAGCCAACCATCTGTACTCTAAAATGATCTTTGAAAATGCTAGCACTAAAAAGAACAAACAATCAGTAGTTCTACTGAGTAAAATCAAATGGAATTAATCATTAGAAATAGGAGGATAAATATTAATTAAGGCTTTGATTATGAACTATATTGAAGCGGCAGTGAATTCCAGAATTTATTCTTTCAATTGAACTAACAGAAATGTGCTACATCTAAAACAACAACAATAAAATAACAGACTTATTTTGCAAAACAAGCACTACTTTCCCCCTCAAATGCAAGTCTGAATAAAAGCATCAGCTACATGTCTATTGTAAATTACTATTCTGGCACATTCGGTCACGTTTACACTTCAGTCTCCAGTGAATCCATTAGCACATTTCTGGCATCTTCTGCTATGTCATTCAGAGCTCTCTTCAGCATTATTGAGACTGTCAGATAGGACATTCCTCCTGCAACCACAGAGCCAAGAATGGGTATGACGCTCAAAGCATACTCAACTGCATTTTCAGCCACAATCAGGATGCAGCTCCCAGCAAGGTTAATATTGAAGCTGGGTTTATCCCAAACGCAGAGATGACTTCATCAGACCCTTCAGTTCCTCAAGGGTCTTCCCAGATTTCTCACAGAGCTTCTGTAGAGATGGATCATCCAGACCAAAGGTACTGTAGTACATTTCTGTCTGTTGTATTATAATGGCTATATCCACAGCACATGAAAGACCAGGAACAGGAATTGTAGCCACACAAGCAGACAGGAAGGCTACTTTTCCAATATTTGCCTCCAGAGCTTTCTTCTTTTTCTCATTAATCTCCAGTGTAATATTCGGCAAAGCCAACATCAGCACACGTCTCTTATGCTGTGGAAGCTCTTTCTCCATCCTCTCCTGCAGCTGATTTAAATCATACTTGCCAAGCTCAAAGCTAGAGATCAAGAATACGACAGGATCATCTATACCGATCTTTCTCAGACCTATAGACGGAAACAAGAAACGGCATCAAGAAATAAATACAAATATATATTTATTAAATATTATTATTATTATAATATCTAATAAATGCTAATATGTATCATTATCAATGTATAATCCTTAATATTATAACTTATTTTATAACTGTTGTTCTGTAATGTAACAATTTTAAACATTTTTATCAATTGTTTTTAAACTTAATTTTAATCTTAATCTTTTTGTTGTTTAAATCATTGTCATTAACTGAATAACTAACCATTTTCAGAATCCTCTCGGATGGTATCCAGTGTCTTTTTCTGGTCAAAGTTCTTCTTCCTCTTCTCAGCATTAATGCATGAGTCAATCTTTGAACGAACAAAATAAAACTTTTTCCCCATTCTCATGATCTCTTTGGCCAGCTGAGTGTGGCATTCTCTGAACCGATCTGAAGCAATGATGATGAAAAAATCATAGCGTTCAAACTGAACCAGTTTAAGATACTCATCAGCTTTGAAGTTTGGTGTTCCAATGCCTGGAAGATCCCACACTTTCACATTTTTGTATTTAGGGTGAAGGTAAGCTTCAGGCTCCATAGTGGTTTCAACTGGGCCAGTTTCAGCAGAGTCCTCTTCTTCATCACCTAAACCCCTGAATGCATTGACAAATGTGGACTTTCCAGAACCGGACTCTCCGTCACACCAATGTTAAGTTCCACAAGATCTTGCTTTTGAGGTAATCTTTGATTGTGTTTATCGCTGATGGGAGATCCTGAGTAGATATGACATCTTTGAGATCTTCCAAGTCCTCCTGAGTTATCACATCATATTCTTCAACACTATCCATCTAAAAAGAACCGTCAAGTTCAACAGTTTTATAAAAATAAAAGTCAAAAATATGTAGCTTAAAACAACAGTTTAAAGTGTTAGTTTCCCCAAAAAGAAAATTAGCCCATGATTTACCTACCCTCAAGTCATCCTAGGTGTATATGACATTCTTCTTTCAGACAAATAAAATCAGAGTTATATTAAAAATGTCCTGGCTCTTCCAAGCTTTATAATGGCATTGACTGTTGCTCTGTTTTTGAAGTCCATAAAAATGCATCTGTCCATCAAATAGCGTGCTCCACGCGCCCGGAGGTTAATAAATGCCTTTGGCAGTGAATTGATGTGTTTGTGTAAGAACAATATCTGTATTTAAAACTTTATTAAGTAAAGTTTGGCCGATTCTCTTTTGTATTCAGTTTATGGAAAAAGTGTTGAAAGTGCCTCTGCAGTTCAAATACTTATACCAGGTGAGCTTGTCAGATGTCGCGATGCATCTTGAATTCCGAGAAGGCACTTTCAACACTTTTCCATGGAAGGCGATCAGCCAGAACTTTAATTTAAAACGTTTTAAATATGGATATTTGTCTTACACAAACACAACGATTTGCTTAAGAAGGCCTTTATTACCCCGTATAGATCCTGTTATATATAGACCTGATTCAAATAACCATTTTTTTAGCGGTTCAATATGAGTTTACAAATCATATAGGCCTACTCATTTAAGGAATTATGGATCTTTTCGTTGTGATCTTTAAGATATATATGAAACCTTACTTTTTGCATTAATTTTAAGTGTTGTAAAAATGATCTACCCTGCCCACTTTAACAAACTGCAACATAATTGTATTTATGGCAGTTGATACTGTGGCAATAGTTGAAATAGCTGATTGTTGAAACAGCTGATATTAAATCTATAACAACCTTTGACACTCCAGCTTTATCTGGCCCAGTGTACTTTTACCCTATTTCAACATATTAGTTATGCTTCTGGAGTTATTAGGGGTGAGCGGGCACAACCTGACGAAAACTGAGCGTATAGGCTACTTGCCATATCAACACTTGCACCAAAATTAAAAAAATCTTTGGAAAATATCACTCAACATTTATTTAACCATAGCAAAAGTAAATTTCTTACTTAAGTCAATTTTGCATCTCTGTTTTTGTTTTTATATTATTTTAATCTTATATTGGTTATTTAACAGTTGAGCTAGCTTTAATGTTGATCTAACCAGCTGAAGATACGAGCCGGGTTACGCAGGTGGAGCATTGTCACACTGTGTTAGAAGCCCCTATTAGAACTACACACACTATTATATTCACTTTAGTGAATTCTATTGAGAAACCATGAAAAAGGTGAATAAAGACTCAATGTTCAGAAATTATTAATCATTATTATGTTTTGAACTTATGTATAGTGTTTTATGTGTGTTTGTTGTTAAACTTAAACATTTTGTTGATTTTTAATGATTAAAAATGCCATTATTTTATTTAAAAAGTTAATAATTGCATTTTATTGACAAAATATTTTGTTTGTCTTGTTTTTATTTTATTATATCAGGTCAAATTTAAAGCTGTCATTTGGTCATGTTAAAATGTGCTGCTCTCATGTTTGGACCCCACCTGCATGTTGTCACATTTCAGTTCCGTTATTTGGGTTAAATCAAGAAAAAAAAGTATACGAAACAATACCACATAATTGTACTAGACACGTGTGCAATTAATGTGGGAAAAATAGTGTAGCTTCTATTCACACCAATTGCAAATAGCGTGCCTTGCTGGCAAGTACTATTCGCACTAGCTCCGCCTATGCCTCGTCGGGCCAAAAAGACTTAAAAAGCTTCCATTTAATAATTTTAATAAATATAATCTTTACACTCAATGTAATTACTGCATCCTGGTACAACAATACTGAGGTGCAAATAGTATGTATCTGTCAAAATAAAGTTTAAATTACATGTAATTACATACAGATAGCCTATTGCAAATAACTGCTACTTTTACGGTGTAAATAGAATATATTAACTTAGTATGCTATTTCACTTAATAAATTGCATCTACAGCTATTTTCACTTGTAAATATCATCTATCACTAAGAAAATATGTTATTTTCACTGAGTGTAAATATAATCTAGTTGCTATTAAAGGGTTAGTTCACCCAAAAATGAAAATTCTGTCTAATGACATAATCCACACCCGTAAGACCTCCGTTCATCTCGAACACAGTTTAAGATATTTTAGATTTAGTCCGAGAGCCTCCTGTCCTTCCATTGAAAGTGTAGAGTCTAATTAACCCACTTATGTCACATGGACTACTTTGATGATGTTTTTCATACCTTACTTCCACGGACTGTAGAGTGTGCATACACTTTTAATGGAAGGACAGAAGGCTCTCGGACTAAATCTAAAATATCTTAAACTGTGTTCTGAGATGAACGGAGGTCTTACGAGTTTGGAACGACAAAGGGTGAGTCATTAATGACAGAATTTTCATTTTTGGGTGAACTAACCTTTAACACTGGTAAGCATCTTTGCACTTAGTGCAAAATAGCCCTGGCAAAAATAAATACTCTGAACCCCAAATTGATTTACACAAACTGAGAAATTCAAAAGCGTTAGGTTGTGCCCTTAATCCGACTAAAAACTACTATATGATAATATTGAAAAATCTTACCTTTTTCAGTCTCACTTTTGAGATTCCGAGGACGAGACACTGGAATAATTAATAGACCAAGAATGGAAGCGTAGTTTCCTTCACAGATGTGAAACGTGTTGGCCTACGAATAAAAGTTTTAAGTACATTCAATAAATCGAATCACTCTAATGTGAAACTCAGTACTTTAAGTATTTTTAGTGGTATATTAGTTTTCTACGACAAGATAAAACTTCTCTTCAATGAATTTCACAGCAGTTAAATAGGTTTTATATATATTTACATTCGATAATCGTTTGTATTCTGTCGGCTCACACTTAATCATTAACTAAATGAAATGGCTGTCAATTGTAAAAATACATTGCGATAGAAACAAGTAGGCTGCATTATTCTTACCAAATTCTTCTGAGCAATCCACACAGAAAAGATGCACTTATTGAAATGAAAAACGAATTAAACCTGAACTTTTCCACCGGAAAGAAAACTGAACAACAGCAGAGCGAGATCCACCCAAAAATAGCCTACTTTCACTTTCACTATAAATCACTATAGTGACAAGAGGCATGCACATATTTATTAGGAATTCATTTCATTTGCTGACATCTGTACATTATCAACTACTAAAACGCAACAAACCAGAAAGATGTGTGTGTGTGTGTGTGTGTGTGTGTGTGTGTGTGTGTGTGGACTGGTAATCCCTACGTTATGGGGACAAAATGTCCCCACAAAGATGGCAATATCCAAATATTTGTCCTTGTGGGGACATTTTTTGGTCCCCATGAGGAAAACATCTTATAAATCACACTAAGTGATGTTTTTTGAAAATGTAAAAATGCAGCATGTCTCCTGTGATGGGTAGGTTTAGGGGCAGGGGCAGTGTAGGGGGATAGAAAATATGGTTTGTACAGTATAAAATGCATTACGCCTATGGAATGTCCCCACAAAACATGGAAACACAACATGTGTGTGTGTGTGTGTGTGTGTGGACTGGTAATCCCTACGGTATGGGGACAAAATGTCCCCACAAAGATGGCAATATCCACATTTTTGTCCTTGTGGGGACATTTTTTGGTCCCCATGAGGAAAACATCTTATAAATCACACTAAGTGATGTTTTTTGAAAATGTAAAAATGCAGCATGTCTCCTGTGATGGGTAGGTTTAGGGGCAGGGCAGTGTAGGGGATAGAAAATATGGTTTGTACAGTATAAAATGCATTACGCCTATGGAATGTCCCCACAAAACATATATTCAATATGAAACGTAGTGCAATAAAAAGTACCATATTATGGTTTGGAATGTTGTGAAGTAAAAGTTTTCAAAATAGGAACACTGATAAAGTACATATACTGGGTAGACATGTTGAATACTGATGGACCCTTTTCACAGACTGTGATGATGCATTTTAACGGTCATCAATATCGTATGTCCATTTATAACACTAAAAGTTTGTATTATATTACTTTTGCATCAAATTACAAAAACAACTTACCACTTCTGTGAGGGTGTTTCTAATGCAGCGTCTATGGGAGTGATGGTAAAAATAACCGTTATCAATCTCACTCAATTTTTCCTCTTTTTGAAAGTTGTGAAATCACTATTGTTGCGTTTTTCTTTTGCTATCTGAGCAAATTGGGACACAAAAATATATTTAATGTATTCTCTCATTCACCGCTATAAAAGTTAACCCAACTATGACGACTTCCACTCTCAGAAACCCGGAAATGTGTTAAGGGTCTATTATTGACTGCTTGGAATGACGTGCTGATTGGATAGATCATTTGAACGTGTTCCTGCCAAACTTTGTTAATAAAACAGAATTTCTCACTAAAACAAAAGAAAAATTGATGGACAGTTTAGAAAAACCTATGTTCTGCAACTCTGAAAGATCTTCAAAATAATTTGCTACCATGAACATAAATCTACATCTAAAAGATAAAAAGGGGTTCCCTATCGATACGGTTAATTCGTAATAAGTTTTGAGCATATTGGGAAAACTCCTTTTCTTCAATTTACTAAAGCCTTATAGAATGACAAAGTAAACTGCACTTGTGAAGTTGCATGAACCAATGGCTGAGCAGCATAGCGCACGAACCTATATGGTGTGAAAGCCTGTACGCACATGCGGACTATTCAAAAGGTGCTTTAAATCGCTTGACAAACTAAAAGAGATCAATAACATTTGTATATATTCAAAATAGCATCAACAAATAGATTGTACTTAATGTCAGCTTGCTTATTTTGCTCAAGATAAGGATTTATAAAGTCCACATGTCATGCAAACAATAAACTTCTAACCAAAGGTCAAAAGCTGTCGTTGCAAATAGGCCTACTCAATTGTGCCCAGTAGTATGTTCCTGCATAACCGGTGGCTGCAGTTTCAGTTCTAGGACCCAGGTGGTTTAGTTTGTACATGTCCTTCTCAAGAAATTAGCATATTGTGATAAAAGTTCATTATTTTCCATAATGTAATGATAAAAATTAAACTTTCATAATTTTAGATTCATTGCAAACCAACTGAAATATTTCAGGTCTTTTATTGTTTCAATACTGATGATTTTGGCATACAGCTCATGAAAACCCAAAAATTAGCATATTATGAAAAGGTTCTCTAAACGAGCTATTAACCTAATCATCTGAATCAACTAATTAACTCTAAACACCTGCAAAAGATTCCTGAGGCTTTAAAAACTCCCAGCCTGGTTCATTACTCATAACCGCAAAGAAGGCCATCATTGACACCCTCAAGCGAGAGGGTAAGACACAGAAAGAAATTTCTGAATGAATAGGCTGTTCCCAGAGTGCTGTATCAAGGCACCTCAGTAGGAAGTCTGTGGGAAAAAGTGTGGCAAATAACGCTGCTCAACGAGAAGAGGTGACCGGACCCTGAGGAAGATTGTGGAGAAGGACCGATTCCAGACCTTGGGGACCTGGAAGCAGTGGACTGAGTCTGGAGTAGAAACATCCAGAGCCACCGTGCACAGGCGTGTGCAGGAAATGGGCTACAGGTGCCGTGATTCTCCAGGTCAAGCCACTTTTGAACCAGAAACAGCGGCAGAAGCGCCTGACCTGGGCTACAGAGAAGCAGCATTGGACTGTCGCTCAAATTTTGCATGTCATTCGGTTATCAAGAGTGGAGGAAGACTGGGGAGAAGGAAATGCCAAAATGCCTGAAGTCCAGTGTCAAGTACCCACAGTCAGTGATGGTCTGGGGTGCCATGTCAGCTGCTGGTGTTGGTCCACTGTGTTTTATCAAGGGCAGGGTCAATGATTTAGCTAGCTATCAGGAGATTTTGGAGCACTTCATGCTTCCATCTGCTGAAAAGCTTTATGGAGATGAAGATTTCGTTTTTCAGCATGACCTGGCACCTGCTCACAGTGCCAAAACCACTGGTAAATGGTTTACTGACCAGGGTATTACTGTGCTCAATTGGCCTGCCAACTCTCCTGACCTGAACCCCATTGAGAATCTGTGGGATATTGTGAAGAGAAAGTTGAGAGACACAAGACCCAACACTCTGGATGAGCTTAAGGCCGCTATAGAATACCCTCAGGGTCGGTCAGAAATCTTGGTGTAATCTTTGACGACCAGCTGTCCTTCAAAGACCACATTTCAAAGACAGCTGGATCATGCAGGTTTGCTCTGCACAACATCAGGAAGATCAGACCGTTCCTTACAGAGCATGCAACACAACTTCTCATCCAGGCCCTTGTCATTTCTAGGCTTGACTACTGCAATGCGCTTCTGGCTGGTCTTCCATCGTGCAATCAAAACTCTTCAAATGATTCAGAATGCTGCAGCACGTCTTGTATTCAATGAGCCCAAAAGGGCCCATGTCACACCTCTCTTCATCTCTCTGCACTGGCTACCACTTGATGCTCGTGATCAAGTTCAAGGCCTTGACACTCGCTAATGGATCCACCACAGGCTCGGCACCAGCATATTTCGACTCGCTCCTACGAGTCTACACCCCTACCAGAAGCCTTCGCTCAGGTAAGGAGCATAGGCTTATGGTACCATCACAGAGAGGCATGAAATCCCTCTCCAGAACTCATTCACCGTTCCTGGCTGGTGGAACAATCTTCCTACCTCCATCCGGATGGCAGAATCACTGTCATCATTCAAAAGACAGCTAAAAACTCATCTCTTCCGTGAGCACTTAACCTTATCATAAAAAAATAAAAACTCTTCCTCTATTTCTCTTTTATTCCTTCCTTATTCTAGTTTAAGCTTATTCTATGTAATGGCCAAAACTTGGTATTTAAGGCACTTTTTATGCTTTTTCGCTATTCATGACCGGGACGCTTCCTGTACTCCTATGTTGTAAGTCGCTTTGGATAAAAGCGTCTGCTAAATGCCTAAATGTAAATGTAAATCGAAGCATCCTGGGCCTCCATAACACCTCAGCAGTGCCACAGGCTGATTGCCTCCATGCAACGCCGCATTGACGCAGTTATTTCTGCAAAAGGCTTCCGACCAAGTATTGAGTGCATAACTGAACATAATTATTTGAAGGTTGACTTTTTTTAATCAAAAACACTTTTCTTTTATTGGTCAGATTAAATATTTTTTTTAGATAGGAATTTGGGGTTTTCATGAGCTGTATGCCAAAATCATCAGTATTAAAACAATAAAAGACCTGAAATATTTCAGTTGGTGTGCAATGAATCTAAAATTATGAACGCGTTTAATTTTTATCATTACATTATGGAAAATAATGAACTTTTATCACAATATGCTAATTTTTTTATAAGGACCTGTACATTAAATAAAGATATTTAAAGCTGCAGTCCGTAGTTTTTCCTCTTTGTCGCCATCTCTGTTCGAAATTTGCAGTTGCAGTTATTCGCGGAATTACAATTTTATGTGAATTGTGCCTCAGCAGGGTGCAGTGCGGATGATTCCAATGTTTTGAGGAGAATGTGTGGCTGTCAGACACCGTGCCAGTGCGGATAATGTCATTCGAATTTTTGAAAGTATGACCAACATAAGAATGTCATCTAAACAAGTAAGTAGCCAACGCCCACTTTTGTTCTTACCAATAAGGGGAAAAAAGCATTGCAATATTACATCTAACGATCGCTTATCATATCACGTCAAACCGTGCAAATTATACTTTGTTTTCAAATGTTAACATTCATGTTAACATCAGCATTGCATGACTGCATTTAATGTGTAACGTTATAGTTATAGTTATACCTGTTATACCTGTAACGTTATACCTAGTTCAGTTTTTCTACGCCACCTTTCAAAAGCCCTTTTTATCCTTGTTTTCGCACAGGCCCAGTTGAAGTCGGGTGAATCACCAGTTGTCACTGGTGATTGTCATTTGAAGCTTTCTGGATCTGCCATCAAATTGAGAAGTTTAATTATATCAAGTGCTGTGAGAAAAGGCTATAAATCTCCACCTCCAACATCCTCATAATATAGCTAGATTAGGCCTACTAGTCGGGACACCTTATTTATGTGTACAGATCGACGTTACGTATAGGCCTACTGACGCAATATGCTTGAATTTCCCGTTGAAATCCACCAGTAGCCTACCACTAGAATTAAAAATATTATTACAAGTTTACCGTTGTAAATCGAACTAAGGTAAGCAGATACTGGAGAGGGGTAAAATCTTTCCGTGGCAGGGGCAGCTGCCAATGAGACCTGTCACCGCTTTACGTGCCTGTCACTCGACCTGGCACTGCTTTACGTGCCTGACACTCGACCAGTCACTGCTAGTGGCAGCTCTCTCGCGACCCGTTAGCGCTATTTGCGCCTGTCACTGGACCAGTCACGACCATATGTGCCTGTCACGCGTTTTCCGTCAGCGCTATTTGCGCTTGTCACAGGACAAGTCACGAGCCGCGTTCAATGGAAACTCGTCAATTTCGCAAAAACTTCCATATATTGGTGCTCCATAGGGCCTAGCCTACATATTATTTTTTCCACTCAATTATGTTGTAACAACATCTTTTTCTTTCTTGTTTCGTAATAACGAGATGTTATGTTATGCATATTTTTCTTAAAACGACATTCTCTCATAATAATAAGGAAATATGTTGTATAGTGATATAAAAATAAGCCTTTATCCACATTAAAAATAAAAAATATAAAAGTAGGCCCTAAATATATCAGTCTGGCGACTAAACAAACAAAAAATTATGTGTAGAAGGTTGTGCTCACGTTAATAAGCTTAATGAAAAGTTGCAAACGGAGCTCAATGGAAATACGTGCCTGTTGACGCTGCAAGATGACATAGCCATAGCCTACATTGCATCTTGCACGCTTTATGATACTGCGAGGCAAACTGCACCTTATATCTCTGCATTTGACAGCACATTTTGTGAATCAGAGGCTGATCTTTGAATTCCTTCAAAACTAGTGTCTTTAATTACTTAGTGTAGCCTACGCTGTGCCAGTCAAACACACGCAAAACCACGAGAATTCAGTGTGGAGGGCCCTCCAGTGGCAATTAACCCAGCAAACACAAAACGTTTTACAACTTTTCACAACGTTGTATTTTGGTTGTAATTAGGTAATGTTGTAGTACAACGTTTTAAAGACGTTTTAAAAATGTTTTTAAAATAGAAAAATAATGTAACCAAAATAAAACGTTTTAAAAACGTTGTGAAAATACCAACCTGAAACATTTTCTTTAAGTTGTCAAAAACGTGCGCTGCACTCAAAGTCCAAACGCTGTCTTCATTTCAAAAATGTATTTTGTTTATTAAACGCAAAGTTTTAATTTAAAAGCATTTCTAAATTCAGTTTATATTTTCAACAAACGAAATTTCAAGCCAAAATAATGAAATGGTTTAAAAACAAAAACAAAAACTCACAAGTTACTTAAAAACGTGAGTTACCACCATACAAATTCAAACATTTCCCTCTTTTAATTTTAATAAATGGTTGAATAACAGGACTATGTCTCCTTCCATTAAATAATGGCTATTGTGGTGGCTGGGATACACATAAACCTACTAACTTATGTGGCATCATTTTTTTAATGACATAAAAATAAAAAAATAAAAACGTTTTAGTCGCAAAACATTGGTTATGCCTAATGGAAATGCAATCATTTCGTAATAGTTTTTTATCGACATTTAGAAAATTTCATTTATAGGTTATTGGCTACACTTGGGGTCTCTAAAATATTATATTATTATGAAATAATTGTGTTTAGTATATATTATGATTTTAATTAAGTAAAATTGCAACTTCTAGGCTGGGAGCTCCATGCAAGAGCAAATAATTATTTTTAATCAGCTAATTATTTTCTCCAATTAAGGGGGTCCAATCTATTGTGTTCTCTGGTGGAAGTGGCCACTTTCAGCAGAATAATGCACCCATGCCACACTGCACACATTGTTCAGGAATGGTTTGAGGAACATGATGAAGAGTTCAAGGTGTTTCCATTGTTTTGGAAACACTTAAATTTTTAAAGATCTTACCTTTTTCACTTTTGAGATTCCAAGGACGAGACACTGAAATATTTAATAGACCAAAGAATGCGGAAGCGTTCACTTTACTGCTGTAGGCCTATAATACAATTTTGAAATAGAAACCAAATTACTCTTTGCCTACTTGATTCGTTGAAGTGTTTTGGTTTTAGATTTGTTTGCTAAAAATGAAAACAATCTTTTCACGAATGCATTTCACAGCAGTTAATAGCATAGATTTTATATAAATACATTTACATTCGATAAGAGCATTCTTTCGGTTCACACTAGCGAAATTATTATTTATATGGATAGGCCTAACTAAATGAGATTTCTGTCAATTGTAAAAATACATTGCCATATAGGCTGCATTATCCTTACCAAGTTCTTCTGATCAATCCACACCACAAGGATGCACTTATTGAAATGATGAAAACTAATTATAAACTTTTCCACCTAAAACTGTAGCCTACTCAACAACAGCAGAGCGAGATCCACCCCAAAAATACTTTCACTTTCCGCTCTCAATCGCACGCACATCAACAAACCTCGTGATGTAAGCGAAATATTCAGGACTTCTGCGGTGCTTCTCAGACGACATTCTTATTGTGGTATTCATTGTGGACTTAAGTTATTTGTCATATAATAAAAATAAAATAAAAGGTACGAAAGCTGTTACTGGGACAGTAGGCTATACCTTTTAAGAGGGTTCCAATGTTCCTTTTAGGTACAAAGATAGGCTACTTTTGACATTTGATATTTCCTTATGAATATGCACTCTCCAGGTGCAATGGTGTAGCCTATACCTTTTGAAACGGTACCGCCCTGTGACAGCTTTTGTACATTTTCTCTGAGAGTGTAGAGGCCAGTTTGCAGTGACGAATGTATATTTGTCTATCATAATGTTTACAGTTGATATTAAAAGTCTACAACCCCTGTTAAAACAGCTGTTTGTTTTTTTGTGATGAAAAGATTTAACAGACAGAACTTTTGCACCGTCATGTCAGCTGATTTATTTTTTTATTGTAAATATCATAGTATAAATGCTGTTGAATAGACCTTTAAGCCTGTCACATTTTACATTTACACTTCAGTCTCCAGTGATGCCATTAGCACATTTCTGGCATCTTCTGCTATGTCATTCAGAGCTCTCTTCAGCATTATTGAGACTGTCAGATAGGACATTCCTCCTTCCACCAGAGCCAAGAATGGGTATGACTCTCACAACATACTCAACAGCATCTTCAGCCACAGCCAGGATGCAGCTCCCAGCAAGGTTAATATTGAAGCTGGGTTTATCCCACCATGCAGAGATGACTTTATAAGACACGTCAGGTCTGCTCTTACCAGATCTCTCAGAGCTTCTGTAGGGATGGATCATCCAGACCATACTGTAATACGTTTCAATCTCTTTTTGACAATGGCCAAATCTACAGCAAATGAAAGACCAGGAAGAGGAACTGTAGCCACACAAGCAGACAGGAAGGCTACTTTTCCAATATTTGCCTCCAGAGCTTTCTTCTTTTCTCATTAATCTCCAGTGTAATATTCGGCAAAGCCAACATCAGCACACGTCTCTTATGCTGTGGAAGCTCTTTCTCCATCCTCTCCTGCAGCTGATTTAAATCATACTTGCCAAGCTCAAAGCTAGAGATCAAGAATACGACAGGATCATCTATACCGACCTTTCTCAGACCTAGACAGAATCAAAAGGATTAAAAGCATTATTACAGATATTATAAATTATTATTGTCGTTATAGGTTGTATTATTGCATTGTATTATTAGACTATTTTTAACAGCATATTTTTATATACAACAAAAATATTTGGTGTGCAGCATAATATTAAAGGAATATGATCTGTTTTCTAGCCAAAACATTTTTTCGTCATTAACTGAATATCTAACCATTTTCAGAGTCCTCTCCGATGGTATCCAGCGTCTTTTGTGATCAAAGTTATTCTTCCTCTTCTCTGCAGTGATACAAAAGTCAATCTTTGAACGAACAAAGTAAAACTTTTTCCCCATTCTCATGATCTCTTAGGCCAGCTGAGTGTGGCATTCTCTGAACCGATCTGAAGCAATGATGATGAAAAATCATAGCATTCAAACTGAACCAGTTTAAGATACTCATCAGCTTTGAAGTTTGGTGTTCCAATGCCTGGAAGATCCCACACTTTCACATTTTTGTATTTAGGTGAAGGTAAACTTCAGGCTCAATAGTGGTTTCAACTGGGCCAGTTTCAGCAGAGCCCTCTTCTTCATCCCTAAACCCTGAATATGGAATGTCATGGCTGCCAATATTAAAAATAAATAAATACATAAATAAATATACAAAGAAATGTAAAAAAGCAAAATAAATAAATAAATAAATATATAAATAAATATACATAGAAAACTAACAACAACAAAAAAATGTTTATACATTTATTTCCATATTTATGTATTTATTTATTTATTTCCATATATATTTATTTATTCTTTTATTTATTTCTACATTTATTTATTTCTATTTTTATTTATTTCCACATTTATTCCTTTCTACATTTATTTATTTCAATATTTATTTATTTATTTATGCATTTATTTATTTCTATATTTATTTATTTATGCATTTATTTCTTCCAACATTTATTTGTGCGTAGGGTAATGAGGAGTGCGGGGTTTACTCTCAGACATAGCAATCGAGCTCAGACTAGGTGAGGGTGAAGCGTTGAGGCCACAGTGACACCATGTGGTGTGGCGAAATACAATAAGTACAGCCTACTGACGCTGATACCAGACCATTGCATTTTAAAGGGTTACTTCAGCGATTAGCATTAAGCTTTGTATCAGTAGAAACCCAGGAGTATATTCAAATTATCGTACTTTCCCCCTCATATGACCCTGAGACAGAGAATTATGTATTTTATTTCTGGAAAAATTCCTCCGATGACGCAAATCGCACTCGGTTACTTACGTAACCTCGGTTCCTGAGATAAGGGAAGGAGTACTGCGTCGAAGACGCATTGGGAATAGTCTCCTATTCTCGAATACTGAAGCATTTATAAAATCACACAGTCCTTCTGCACAGTCAAAGCGGAGTCGAGGCTACTCGCTGGCTATTGGCTGGCCAGTGGTAACTGCATGAACCAATGGCAGAACAGCGTATCTGAGCGAACCTATGGGCGCCAAGCTCGCGAAACTGAACATAAGCCCGCAAACTGAGTGCAAAAGCCTGCGAAGGGTGCCCTTAAATACGCTGTAATGCCCCAAAAACGCGTCAGTTTAATTCGACTGAAGCGAAGATCACCCGTTGTTTTAGTGTCATTGCATGGTCGTTTACGCAGTACTCCTTCCCTTATCTCAGGGAACCGAGGTTACGGTAACCGAGCACGCTCTTCGAACGGTCAGTCGTACTACGTCGAAGACGCATATGGGAGAGCCTATTTAATCCCGCGTGTTATGAAGCACAATGATATGTACTCGGTTTGAGCATTATAAGGGCCCAAGACCAGAGTTATTGACACATCATGATATACATACATATATATATATATATATATATATATATATATATATATATATATATATATATATATATATATATATATATCCCTTTTCATACTGGGCTCAGAGAGGCCAGCAAGTAAAGTGGGAAAAATTCAGTCATGCATTGAGCATATGAAGACCCATATGCCTTAACTTGTAAGGACGGGCTACAGCCGTTAATACTTATTATTATACAGCAAGAATCTGTGCCTGCAGTGCAGGGACTTCCAGGCTGTAGAATCTGGTAAAAGTAGATGGTGAGGACCAGCCTGCCGATCTACAGATGTCACCAATAGAAACTCCACTAGACCATGCCCAGGAAGAGGCCATGCCTCTGGTGGAGTGAGCATTGACACCTATGGGACATTGAAGGCCCCTAATATCGTATGCTAACGCTTATTGCGCCCACTAGCCATCTGGCTAGACTTTGCTTGGTGACCGGAAGTCCCTTAGTGCGGCCACCAAAGCTTACAAAGAGCTGCTCCGACTGCCTAAAGTGTGGAGGACTGGCCAACATATGCTCTTCGCGCCTAACTGGGCAGAGCAGGTGTAACTGTCTCTCATCCTCCGAGGGGGAAGAGCAGAAAGAGTGATTACTGTGCTTTAAATGGTGTTGAAAGCACCTTGGGTATAGCCATGTCTTGGTTTCGAGGATGACTTTAGAGTCACCTGGGCCAAATTCTAGACATGATGCTCACAGAGAGCGCTTGAATGTCACCGACACGCTTAACTGACGCCAATGCTAATAGCAGGGTGGTTTTCAGTGAAAGCGGTTTCAGTTCGCCATCTGCATCGGATTCAAGGGAGGTCCTTTTAGTGCTCGTAAGACCAGTGAAAGATCCCAGGAAGGCACCGTAGGAGGGCGAGGAGGGTTAAGCCTCCTGGCTCCCTTTAAGAATTTTATGACCATGTTGTGTTTGCCTACTGATTGGCCAGCTATAGGTGCATGAGATGCGGCAATAGCTGTTGTGTAGACTTTGAGTGTGGATGGGGTGTCCTGCATCCAACATCTCTTGTAGAAAAACAAGTATCTGTGATATCTCACATGACACTGGGTTATGGTTCCTGGCTGAACACCAGTCAGAGAACACTGACCATTTAAGGGCATAGAGACGTCTAGTAGATGGATTTCTAGCTTCACCAATAGTGTTCAGAACACTCACTGGGAGGTTCTCCCCTGAGGGGCCAAACATGTAGCGCCCACAGTTTGGGACGGGGTGCCATATTGTCCCGTTTGCCTGAGATAGGAGATCTTTTCTCAGCGGACTGGCCAAGGCCGCTGAGAGCAGCTGAATCAACTCGGGAAACCAGTGGTGGGTTCGCCAGAATGGAGCCACAAGCAGGACTGTGTGCCTGCCTTCCCTTATCCTTTTTAAGACCTGGGAAGGAGCAGAATCGGGCGGAAAAGCATAAAGCAGGCAGCTGGGCCAGTCGTGGCCCAGCGCATCCTTGCTCTTTGAAAAATAAATTGGGCAGTGACAGTTGTCTTCAGAGGCGAAGAGGTCGACCTCTGCCTTCCCGAATATATCCCATATCATTTGAACCGTTTGGGAATGGAGGAACCATTCCTCCGGGACACAAGGCCCCTGGAGAGCATGTCTGCTCCTGGTTCAGTCTGCCTGGCACATGCACTGCTTTTAGCGAGTGCATTCTGTCTTTCGCCCATAGGAGGAGATGTCTGACCTGTAAGCACGTTCATTTGACAGCCACACCTCATTTGGGTCGAGTCCAAAATCGTTCTCAGGAAGGAGATTCTCTGCCTGGGAAGCAACGAGCTCTTGGCTGTATTTATTCTGAGACCCAGGCATTCTAGGTGGCTGAGTAGCACAGATTTGTGAGATTGTAGTTCTTCCTCTGACTGGGCCAGTATGAGCCAGTCGAGGTAGTTCAAAATGCGCATTCCCATTTGTCTTAAAGGGAGAGAGCTGCATCCATACACTTTGTGAAAGTGCGGGCGCCAGGACAGGCCAAATGGAAGGACTGTGTACTGGTAGGCCTTCCGTCGAACGCAAATCTCAGAAACGGTCTGTGACGTGGGATAATTTGGATATGAAAGTAGGCATCTTTCAGATCTACTGAGAAAAACCAATCCATCAGGCGGATTTGCGCAATGATTTGTTTTAATGTTAACATTCTGAAAGGCCATTTGACAAGGGCCCTGTTCAGATGTCTGAGGTCTAAGATGGGCCTGAGGCTGCCATCTTTCTTGGGAACCAGGAAGTAGTGGCTGTAAAACCTGACTCGCTCTGCACTGCAGGCAGAGCCTCTATAGGTCCTTTCATTAATAGACTTTTCACTTCGGTTTTGAGGACGTGAGTTACGTTGCTCTCCACGAAGTGTGAGTAATGCCCGCAGCGGAGGTTTGTGAGCGAATTGGAGCGAATAGCCCAGCTGAATTGTTTTATAACCCACTCTGACACACCAGGAATTGCTTTCAAGCCTCTGCCCAGTTGCACAGGGGTTTTATAGTGTCGAACGCGCGTGGCCGCTATTCGTGGTGGTGTGGAAGAGAAAGAAGACTCGTATGTTGAACGCGTTCAAGTTGTTTATTGAACCCGCAATAACAGCGGTAAAGTGCAGTGGAGCGCGCCTGCGGGCTCGCTGTTCACATTCTTTACATTCATAACAAAATTTTTCGCCCGCGGGAGAGAATTCTGAGTCTTTTGGGGACGGACCGGCAGGCGGAACTCACCCCTCCTCTCTTCCTGATCAGCCTGTCACGACTGCTTCCTGTGATCAGGGTCCAGCGCGATCTTAGGGCGGGACCCTGACGCTTGGGTGGGAAGCGCCGCCTGGTGATGACGCTGACGTTGGTCATACGGTGGGCGGGGCTGCACGGGAGCCAGCGCGGGCACGGGAATTGACGCAGATGCAAACCTGCGCTGCTGTTGCTGGAGCTCGGCCGAGCTGAAGAGGCGGCGCTGGGTCTTTTGGCAGAAAATGCCTCATTGCCTGGGGCGCTTTTTGTGCCGTGGTGAAGCGCTCCGCGAAACCGTCCACCGCAGGGCGAACAGACCATTTGGCGAAATGGGAGCGTCGAGGAAGGTGGTCTTATCGGCCTCCTTAATCTCCGTGAGATTTAGCCACAAGTGGCGTTCCAACACCACAAGACTGGCCATGGACCTTCCTATGGCCTGAGCGGTGGCCTCGTGGCTCGAAGGGCCAGATCTGTGGTGCTTCTGAGGTCACGAAAAACCTCCTGGTCCAGACCGGATTCGCCCATAGCCCGGAGGAGCTTCGCCTGGAACACCTGCAGGACCGCCATCGAGTGGAGCGGAGCCTGCTTGGCTGGCGAAGCGTATGCCCTGTTTGCCAAGGCTGCCGTGGTACGACAGGGCTTGGAAGGGTGTGCGATTTTGCCACCACCGACTAACGGGCGGCAGCTTCAGATCCCTTTTTGACAGCGCCACAATAGTGGAGAGCGCGTGCAGGTGGATGGGCGGAGGCGAGCGGAGTAGGAGCGCGCCGTGACTTCGCCAGCTCCTGGTGCACCTCAGGAAAAGGGTGCCGCTCTCGCGGGGCCTGCTGGCGCCCGGGAGATACCATTCGCTCGAGGTGGCTGGGTGTGGGCTCTCAGGGGAAGCCCAGTCCAGGCCCAGCTCACAACGGCTTTTGCGAGGACACGGATTAGTTCGGTGTCCGCACCGCCCTAGCCGCATCGTATCGCTGCTGAGATGTCGAGGGGCGGGTCGCCAACGGAGCCCGACCATTCCTTGGCATCGGAGGCGACGAGGACACAGAGTCATCGTGTGGACCGTCCTCCTCATTGCCGCCGAATCGAGACCAGTTCCTCGGCGTCGAGCGGAGGAAGCAGGTCTGATCGAGAGAACGCCACTGGGGAAACGCCTCTCTGAGGCAAAGACGAGGCACACGGGCACTGGGCTGACGTGAGCTCGCCCTGCTCAGGATATTCAGCCTTCTGGCTCTGCCGCTTTTCCGCCGGGTTCGGACGGAAAAGAGAGCAGGAGAGCGAGGGGCGGGTCGCCTCTGAGAAGAAGGCGATCCGCGAACGGAGGGAGGAGATGGGCATGCTCTCGCAGTGAGAGCAGCCGGACCCAGAGAGAGCAGTGTCGGCATGGGCCTTGCCCAGACAGGTAATACACTGGTCATGGGCATCCTCCTGATGCAGGGTTGTTCTGCACCTTACACACAATTGTGACATGTTCTTTATTGTACTTAAGGATACACAGAAGTGTTTCACCGGCGAGCGCAGGGGAGAAGGAGCGACAGCTCGCGGATAGCTGGATGAGCGCTGATGACAGACCGACTCTTGCAGGGGTCCGGGCTGGCTAGCTCGATTCCACTGACAGCTCGTCTCTCGCGGTGAAGGTATGCTTGTATTCAACGAATATTGGTATCAGCGAAGAGTCTTCGCTGAAGGAGAAAAATCTGACGTTTTGGGGCATTACAGCGTATTTTAAGGGCACCCTTCGCGGGCTTTTGCACTCAGTTCGCGGGCTTATGTTCAGTTTCGCGAGCTTGGCGCCCATAGGTTCGCCAGATACGCTGTTCTGCCATTGGTTCATGCAGTTACCACTGGCCAGCCAATAGCGCGCGAGTAGCCTCGACTCCGCTTTGACTGTGCAGTAGCACTGCGTGATTTTATAAATGCTTCAGTATTCGAGAATAGGAGACTATTCCCAATGCGCCTTCGACGCAGTACGACTGACCGCTCAAAAGGAAATCGTCATTTTGCATCATCAGAGGCTGAAGACTACAGCCAGCAGAGGGCGCTATTTCCACATGTTTTTAACATCACACTCACAGCACTCGGCTTGGCGGAGCTGCGGAGATTCATGTAAACGGAGCGGTGGAGAGCAAAGTGAGTGTTTTAACTTTTAAAATGAACTTCCTATGAAAGTTAAGCTTCCAAAGACATGAACTGAAAATGCGCCAGACTGATCACGCGCTGTGAATGCAGCCGCAGCCGCGAATCCCGCGCTTACCTCAGTTCATGTGATGAATGTAATCTGATCCTGCTGCGTTTGTGCCGTGACGCTCAATCGGTTCACTCGCATTATATCGAACAGACACGTTCAGTTTTTAATTGTAGTGTCTCTAACTGAACTGATTTTATGAAAATAAACGCGTGGGCAAGTGATCCAGTAATCCAGTAGCCGACTAGCTGTGGCTAGAGTAGGGCAACGAAGCAGTGCATTCTGGGAATTGTTGTCTTTCATCCCCATGAGACAAAAATACATTTTCTGTGTTTTCTCAGTCTAGAAGGCACCAAATTCAAAAATAATTTCACATTTCTACTACATTAATGACCCAGTTTAAATACAGATTCATCTTCCCAGCGCTGAAGTACCCCTTTAATGTAACTTCCAAAAACAATACTGACAGGAACAGAAACAATTTGTTCTATTAAGCGGTGGTAGTCTTTAGCCTACTTCCATAAACTCATGTCCAGGGCAACTTTATTAAATGTATGAACGCGTCACATTAATCCAAATATATGGCATGACGGAATCGAAGTGATACGTTTAATATGAGACTAAAACAGACAGCAGGTGGCAGCATGTCATTGTCTTAATGAGTGAGTTACTTGATTCCTTAAAATACACTGAATCAAAAACAATGCGGTTCAGCTGTAGATTTGTTTCTGATCATTTCTATTTAGGCCTATATGCGTTATTTAAAATAATAATAATAAAAATAAATAAATAAACACATGACCGCATGAAGTGTTCAAAATGTTGGCAGAGAAGGGTCATGTTCGGAGGAACAACATGATAGGCTATTTTTGAGTTTAATGCACAAACCTGCGTGACCATACAGCAGCTACATTCAGAAATGGAAATTATGAAGGCATTAATATTTTGTTTATATTATATTTATTTATATATTTATTTATTTATTTTTGCTTTTTTACATTTCTTTGAATATTTATTTATGTGTTTATTTATTTTTAATATTGGGAGCCCTGACATTCCATATGAATGCATTGACAAACGTGGACTTTCCAGAACCGGACTCCCGTCACACCAATGTTAAGTTCCACAAGATCTTGCTGTTTGAAGTAATCTTTGATTTTGTTTATTAGATATGGATTCTTTGAGATCTTCCAGGTCCTCCTGAATTATTATACAGTAATCTTCAAACATAGCATCCTAAAAGATGTGTCAACAGTATTATAAAAATACTTTAGGAAATTGTTAGTAAAAACAAGTTTATGCCTTATATAAATGTGTGAAGTCCCTTTCTGTGCTTTAGCTGAAACTCAAGTCTTTTATTTTGCATAATATATTGTGTCCTATAAAGAAAACCAAGACATGAATCAGTTCTACTAATTTTTTACCAATTAATCACACATTTCTCTGTAATTAATAATGATAAATCACGATTAAAAACATCTGAGTTCTTTTATTTTTATATTGTAATAATTAATTGTAATAATTTCACAGTTACTCTCCAAATTAATGTAGAAACAGACAGTATATTTTAAATATTTGTTTTGATGGCATCTTTTATGAATGAAGGCCAGTATCACTGATACTAATATGGTACATTAACTCTATTAAATTAATAATAAAAAAACAACATTTATGATAGACATTCAACATTAAAGGTGCCTAGAAGGAAAAATTTAATTAACCTTGGCATAGTGAAATAACAATTTTCAATCACATACTGTGAGTCTCAAACATCATTGCCTTCTCCGTCATATTTAAATCTTTTTTGAAAAACACCATGGAAAAATAGACGAATCTCAACATAACAGCAAATATGATGATGGGCTCATTAATATGTACGCCCCCAACATTTGCATATGCCCGCAAATGTTCAATGTCAGACGGAACTGCGCAGCCGAATCATCGGGAGTTCTGCAGGTAAACAAGCACCATGCGAGAGATGTGAGGACTTTTCATACCCTTTCCACAGAAAAAAAATGTCAACAGGCATGGTTGATTTTTATTTATAATCGGATACCGCAACAATTTCATTCAAAATTGTTTGTTTGCTCGGCCCATTTCACCACGGCAGACAGTTTTTCTAACCTGGGACAATATCAAGCAGTGACGCTCAGCGTCTAGAACTTAAGAAAGGGGCAATTCCAACTATATTCCTGCAAGCAGTAAGTAGTGTTTTTATCCACTTATTGACTATCTAAACAATTTCTGATTAAATTGAAAGTTTCTTAGAGAGACAGCAAGATAACGCAAGATGCTAGTACAGTAACAATAGGAAACTCCAAGTACCATACATAACTAAATAGTGTGTCTAATGACAAAGGTTAATATTATTTCCTGCCAGTGTTGTCATAAATTACAAAATACAACCGTATATCTATGTGGTAGGCTACTACGTTAGTTAAGTTGCTTACAGATAGCTCACTCGATCCTTCTAGCTAACGTCACCTTCTCCTCCATATAAGTTAAAATGATAGTCATTTGACAAGGCTTCTATTAATTTAGTTAAAATATATATATTTATATTTTTGAGAACTGAAGTATGATGTGTTTGCTTGTATTTCAGAGTACATCACAGTCACTGCGTACATTGTGACTATATAAAAACAGAATACTAATATGTACCTTTAAGGTATTAATATGTACCTTTAAGGTACTATTACGCACTCTTAAAGTACTAATATGTACCTTTTAATAGTACTAATATGTACCATTTAGGGGTGAGTAAGGTACAAAGATGTACCTTTTCACTTTTGTACCTTAGGGTACCGCCCCAGTGACAGCACTGTACCTTTTTTCTGACAGTGCATAAAATATCGTTGACGAAAAAGATGAGTCTAAAATGTAGTTTAAAAAAATAAAAACTTGATCAAAAGCACTGTTTTTGGTTTTGTCGGGGGAAAAGAGGAGATTTCGAGTCTTCGTATTTGCGGTTGCCAGAGTTCAGTAATTTAACCCCCATGGTTGTGCTGTTTGTGATTGTTTTAGCTGAACAACTGCACTTGTGCGAGCTGCTGAAATAAGCCAATCAGAGCAGAGCTGATTATTAATATTCATGACCCTTCCAAATAAGGCAAAAACAGAGCATTACATCCTTGGCACAATTTCTAGGGTTGTTAATGGACCTGTAAACGGTATCTGGACAATTTTTGCCCTTAAATAATCTATGTAGACATCAGAGAACAATTTAAAATATTGTTTCAAATCATTCTAGGGCACCTTTAAAGTATAATTGAAAGCTATATCAATTTCAACATGTATAGGCCTTAAAAATAACTTATAATTTCAGTGAACTTAAAACAATCTTTACATAAACCCATTATAATAAATGTCATAACCTGTGACCTTCCTACTTGTATAACAGAAATATATACATAAATTGAATACATTTCAAAAGGTCTGCACTGCATAAATAATCAATTAAATATAGAATAATCCTTATTAAAGCTACAATTATCTGTTACCTTTGTTCTTTGACTGACTGACATACATCACAGCAACTGTTTATAGGCTGCTGTGACTTTAAGATCTGTTGCTACCGAACATGGATCTGTTGTCATCTAATTTTCTCACAAATCATTAAGTTCATTTAAGACGTTATGTAACGTTAACTCATTTAAAATGCTCTTATGAGCATACTCTACAACATGATAAATGTTTGCATTTTGCTGCCTCACACTCGCCTATATGATGATAGCTCAGAATCAGATAGACCAGAAATTCTGACAATTTCAGATCACACCATGAAAGTTATTGCTGTCAAGACAGTAGGAATACATTGCAAAAACGATTTAAGTTACCTTATTTTCTTTGCAATTTACACAGCAGGAACTGACAATGACTTGAAGCCTTTGTTTGCGTAAACCAACTATCCACTGCAATACTTTCACTGCAGCTGAGACAGACAGAAGCTTGTCAGAGAAATATATAGCCAATGGCCAGACGACATTAGTTCATACTCGCGCATAAACACCACCACGACACGAGCGACGCAACGGGACACAGAGGCTATGTCACAAATCACAGCCAATCAGAAGTATATGGAGTTCTCTCACTCACAACATATTGCACAGATTAAGTGCGTAAAACTAAAAACACAACTGCACATTCACGATTTTCGCGATGCTTCTCTATATTATGGAAGCTTCTGGAACTTGAAGGGTTTGTCATAGGCAATAATATCATTTTTTTTTCACTTCTAGGCGCCTTATATGTCAAAACGTTCCACCAGAGGGCTCTGTCGCATTACTTGTTTTAAATTATAAACGGTCTCAAACGCTTTAAATGGTGCCCTTTTTTCCAGAGATGTCTGAGGCTGTGCGCGCGCAGCATAGGCTCAGGTGGTATGCTATGCATTTACAGCAAAAATGACACAATGACCTTTACTGAAAAGCTTCTGTTAAATGGAGACTCTGTTAATAAATTAGTGTGAGGGACGAGAATAGGGTCATAGCCTGTGACTACCTTGTTGAAAGATAATTGTGGAACAGATGTGATTGTTTTATTGCAAGATAAAGATCATGCTAAGATCTATACATATAGGCCTATTTGCTGCTTGCTTTCCTATGCACTGCCCTCAGAAGATAATGTAGAAGAAACCAGGTTAGGCCTATAAAAGGTTTCTATCACAAAGGGGCTTGACCAGACACTACTCTCTAGACGACAATAAACTATATGTTTAATTCATATGAGAATGTCTGCAAGTTAACATAACACCCCCCAAAAGTATTCAGCTGTTAACATAAACCCCAAAACGTAACGCTGTGACAACCGGTTAATTTTGCTTCTACTACTTCTACATAGTTTCCTGAAAGATATTTATGTATTATTAATTGATTAATACAGACAAACACATCTTTATTTCTGTCTCTTTATGTTTTTCTTAATGGTTACTGAATTCCAACCCTCTCTCCTGCTGTTGATGGTGTGATGCTCTTCATATGATGAGAACAACGAGAAGAGAAACGAGGACATTTTTTAATCAGTGTAGCTTCGTCAGCATTGTCCTTATCTGGCGTTTCTGTTTACTAAACCTTTGTCCGCCCCATTATTTTCCCCACAGTTGAGATTTGTATGTTTGTGTGCCCAATTCAACGTGATCGACTGTTATGTTTTATTTTGGAAAAATATAGTTTTTGTTTAGGGAGTGTTAAGGGATAGTTTGGGTTAGATATCTCACTAAAACAACTTTGAAAGCCTATTGCTCACACAAACACACACACACACACACACACACACACACACACACACACACACACACACACACACACACACACACACACACATGTTTGTACACTGTGTTCCAAGACACGTCCAGCTCTTTAGAATGTTCTGTCCTGCCTCAGCACTATTTACCAACTCTCCATGCTGCGTGGCACACGTAACATGAACTCTTATACATCTCAGAAAGATCAGTTACATATGCTGCAGCTGCTGCAATGTACACACCAATATGAATACACAATGTATTTGCAGGTGGATAATAATAGATATAACACAAACACATGTTGGGTTTCCATGTTTTATGGGGACTTATAGACATAATGACTTTTTTAGGCCTACTGTGCAAACTATATATTATATCTCCTAATCCTAAACACAACCCCTCACAGAAAACCTACCTTTTAAAAAAAGGATAAGCTGTTTTCATCATGGGGACCAAAAAATGTCCCCAAAAAATGCCAATGCCTGAACCACACACAGTGACACACACACAGTGACACACACATTTGTTTCACTATATTAATGAGGACATTACATAGACTTCCATTGATTTTAGGTTAACGCCATTTTCTATATAATCCAACCCCTAAACTTTTGTTTTGAACTGGAATTTCACATACGAATTTACTCCAAACCTACTAAAAGTACATTCATAGGATAGAAGTATACTTAAAGTGCAAAATAATTAGTAAACTATACTTAAGTATGATAAAATCTTTATGCTTGCAGTATAAAACTACTAAACTAGTAGTTTACTGACAGTATACTTCAAAGTGTACTTTCATAAGCCAAGCACAAAGCGGAACCACTGACGACCATAGTATTTTTTCCCTACTATGGTAGTCAATGGTTGCTCTATCTGCTTGGCTACAAACATTCTTCAAAATATCTTCCTTTGTGTTCAGCAGAACAAAGAAACTCATATATGTTTGGAACAACTTGAGGGAGAGTAAACGATGACAGAGTTTTCATTTTTGGGTGAACTATTAGCAAGGGTGAAGGAATACAGAAAGAAGGTGAAGATTCAAAACACAGAGTTTAATCCACAAGGTAATTTACAGAAGGTTCAGACTGACTCAACTATACATACGCCAACTTAAACGTAGACTGGAAAACCCTGAGTGAAGGTGAGAAACTAATATGCACATGGTGGAACTAAATTATGAACAGGTGAGATGAGGATTAGCGTCCATGGCAAAAGATGATTGGCGGGAAATCTCAAACAAAGGAACAAGTGATGAACGAAAACAAAATAAAAGTCCATGAAAACAAAAGTAACAAACAGTGACAGAACACGTGACAGAACACCCCCTGGAAGGCTCGAACTCTCTGCGTGGAGAAAAGTATGCTTAGGAGGCGGACGAAACAATGACAAAGAGAGGGTGACAGGAGCAGGTGAAGGGATGGTGATAGTTGGTGGCAGAGGGATAGTGACAGGAGGAAGAGGCACCCAGAGCACAGCAGGGATGAGAGCCCACGGTGGAGTCGAGGGAGGGAGGAGCCAAGACATTGCTGTGGCTGAAGACATCCTGGTGACGGCCAATGGAGGCAGAGCGGATGGATCCCAGGATGCAGACCTAGGCAGAGTTGCGGTGACGAGCGTCTAAGGCGGAGCCAGAGGGCCCCGAGGACTGAGGTGAACTGGAGGGAAGGAGGAACCCCATAGGGGTGGAGAGACTGAAGGACTCGCAATTTTGTGGCATAGGCAGAGTGACGACTGACCAAGGTGGAGCTGGTGGGATGAGGGAACTCGGTGGAGCCACAAAGTAGAGGGTCTCTGGGAGGAGCCAAGTTCGATGGGCCAAGCCACAGGATCCTCTCGCTTGAGCGTGGCTGGTGATTGCACATCCTTTAGCTTCACATCACAGCAAGGTGTTCCCGGGGAAGATGAAGGGTTGCAGGCATCCAGCAGAGACGGGGCTGGAGGACTGACTGAGTTTTGCGGTGAAGGTGACTGAGGTAAACTTGATGTGATCAATAGCAGTAATTCCCAACAGGTCGATGATACAGTCTTACACCTGTCTTGAAACAGCGATGATGACAAGCAAACAGATGTGTCACATAACATACAAGTTTTCAGGTGTCTGGGAGGTCTATAGCGTCCAGAACAGCGATGTGAGGGTCTCGTCATCATAGGGGCAGGTGACAGCATGACGACATAATTGTTCAATGTAACTGAAGAAATTGCAGCCACCGCAGCAAATTGTGCAGCGCATTCCATCGTGGTCCGGTCTTCTGTCAGCAAGACTGCAGGAATACACAAAGAAGATGAAGATTCAAAACACAGAGTTTAATAAAAATCCACAAGGTAATTCACAGAAGGTACTGATGGAAGCAACTATACACATGCTAACTTAAACGTAGACTGGACAAACACTGATGGAAGGTAAGGAACTAATATACAGTGTTGGGGGCAACGCATTACAAGTAACTTGAGTTACGTAATAAGTTTACTTTTTTAAGTAACTAGTAAAGTAATGCATTACTTTTCAAATTTTCAACAAAATATCTGAGTTACTTTTTCAAAAAAGTAACGCAAGTTACTTTTTCACATTTATTTGACTGACAGCTCTCCTGTCCCCATGAAATCAAGAGTAAGTGCAGAGGTGTTGTGTGTGAACATGATAGTTATTGTAGTTCTAGACTAAATTTGAGCATTTATTCATCTCATTTGCATAAAGATTGAGTATTCCTCAAAAAGAATAAAATCAGTCAAATGCTAAATATATCTCCAAAAAGTAAATGTGAAATAAAATGAATATTTTGTATGCATTTAATCTAACTTTATTAACCAATTTACTGCTGATCTTTAATGATTCAGTTAAACCATGAGCAAAAATTACTAGAATTATTTTATTTTTTTGGTAAAACAATTTTTCTCCTGCGTCCTATTCTTCCATTATCCAGAATGGCAGCGCACACAGCAGAGCGTGTGAATTTGTATTTTTACCTCAGCCTGAGGCTTATTATTTCAAATTTGGTATGAAGAGGTCTTTACATTTGTACAAAAATAGAACCTTTTTGTCATAAAAAAAACTAAACAACAAGCCGAGCCCAGGTGAGAAAAAGTAATGCAAAAGTAACGTAACGCATTACTTTTCTTAAAAAGTAACTAACTCAATAAGTTACTTTTTAAGGGAGTAACGCAATATTGTAATGCATTCCTTTTCAAAGTAACTTTCCCCAACACTGCTAATATATGCATGGTGATGAACTAAATAATGAACAGCTGTAATGAGGATTAGTGTCTATGGCAACAGATGAGTAGTGGGAAAATTCATACAAAGGAATGCATGTGATGAATGAAAACAAACTATTGTGACAGTGTTCCCCAAGTATACTTGAAGTAGGCTATTCTTACTTTTTGTAAGGGTCAGTTTTGTAATGCTTAAAAAAATCTACATTTGACCATAGTGAGGTGCTATTGCGGTCCATACTGAAAGGTCTGTTGTAAAAATCCCAGCTATAGCCTTAATTAACATAGAGGTTTGAAGCATTCTTTTTCATGAAAGTCAGATACAGGTCTTACATAAGTTTGTGTTGTTGATGTGTGCTCATTGAATGATGTGGCATACAGGATGTGTCAGAGTTGGTCAGCAAACCAGGCCAAAGGATCAGGCACAACAAGAACTGCGAGAGAACAAGGAAATAACAGGCGATAACCTTCTATCCTGTGCTTATGGGAATGACGTGAGAGAGTTCATGCAAAGTCGCATTCATTTACTTGCCGATAACCTCTGAGTGTGCTGTGAGGAAAAGACGGGAAATCTTCCATGTGAACTTACCAGCTGAAGAGTTTCTGGAAAAGAAGTATGACGTCTGTTTGTCACAGATATCCACAAATCAGACATCTAGGTAACACAATCTATAAACAAACTTTCGGCCAAATTAGACATTTACTCAATGACTGGGCACAATTTGATATTTGCCTTTAGTTTTAGTTGGTTCAAATATTGTCATAAGCATAATAGTTTATTTTGTGGTGCATTTTTAAAAAGTGATTTTCTGTCTGATTGTTGCTCTCTAGCAAGTGCATTGCACTTACTGTTTTTAAATGTAATATTAATAACATTATTTTCCTGCTTGCAGAAAAACATAAACGTGCATACTTTGAGCCTGTCATAATTTTATGGTTGAATTTCATTTTATGAAAAAGTTATATTAATAATAATAATCAATCCAACCAATTTATCTATCCAAACCACTTGTACTATGTATCTCAGAATACTACAATAATGATAATAATATACAAACAATTATAATAACATCATATTATATTAATAATAACAATAATTATTATAATTATATAATTATAAGTATTATTATAATTATCATTATACATCATTACCATACACAAGTTATTTAAGCGCAATTTCTAAATAAAATAATCATCATAACATTTCTATGATCAAGCATAACAAATAAGTTTTTTTAAAAGATTCATTATTTCCATAAGTATAATAACAAATATCCTGTGGAGAGTATCTCAATGATCTAAAAATGAAATATTCTTAGTTACAGTTCATGATAAGTTATTTATGTCCTATGATAAATATGATTACTTGGCTTGGATTAAACGTCTAAAACAACAGCCAGAACTCCAACAAAGCCTGCCATAAATCCTCATTGTAAAACTTGATGGATAATATGTCACCAGCAAAAAATTAGTCTTGGAGACCGTAATACATGGAGGAATTTCCTTTCGGGTGAAAATTAAATTCCTGAGCTGATTATTACACAAGTCTTTTTTACGGCATCTTTTTCAGCCTGGTTGCGAAATGACTTGCAGGTGCAAGAGAAAGTGCGTTGTGTTATTTTACAGTCCTGTCAGAATAACAGTGATGGTGTTCTTGTGTTTCTCAGTACTCTATTCTTAAAAGCCCGGTTTAGCCAGATGGCAGGCAGGGTGGTGCAGTGTCTCCCTTTCATGAGCCAAGTCAAACAGTGGCCTCAGCCGTATAGCTCTCCATTTCTGCGGGCCTTACGCCCCGAGCACGAGAACAATGTGGGTTTGAAGCCTCCTGAGTTTTCCTCTGCCAGACACCAACAGGAATGAGAAGAATTCCAAGTTATTAGAGAGAGTAAGATCATGTTCTGTGGATTAGCAGAATGACTAAAAATACTTTGATCTCCAAACAGACTCCACGTAGTCTTGTATCTTGGAGGAAACACCGTATGCCGCACATTTTTAAGCCCATAAACTTTAGTGGAGGGGGAAGAATTTTGGAGAGCGATCAGTCTGGAGCTGGGTGGCCATAAGCAGATAGAAACCTCTTTGTGTGTCAGCACACACTGATATGGGATTTTATGATGCAGCACAGTTAGCGTTACTCACTAACTTGCGTCCAAGTCCTCCTGACTACAAATGTCTAATTAAAACTTGAACAAAGAGATTATATTAGGCCTTTAAAGATTATTTTCTTGATTAAAAGCATTGGTGCATGTTTGCATTACCTTTTGATTGTAGGCACCCCTGAATCTTTACAGCTAATCCCCTTTATGCTTGAGTTTAGTGGTGGATAATCAAATGGTACGTTCAAATCCTTTTGGTCTGAGTGAGATGTTTATGTACCTTTTCTACAAAAAATACAGCAAGATTTTTGTAGAACTCTTCTTCTACAAAATGATTGCTAAAGAATATACTTCAGGTGTTTTTGTTTAATGTTTTTATTCAATTAATGAAGTTGCTGTAAAATGAATTGTACAATACTAATGTTTTGTGTACAATGTAGCTAGTTTTAATGTAAATATGAATCATTTGATTAATTTCAACAATTTACCATGACTACAGATGCTTCATTCCTTGCTTCCATTTTCTCACTTACTAAAGTAAATGGAGCATTTAAAGGGGTGATGAATTGAGAAATCAACTTTCCCTTGATCTTTTGATATATGAAAGGCATGGTAATATAAGAATATCCTGTAAGTTTCAGAGCTGAAAACTTCCTTGTTAGTCAAAGAACAGCTTTTATAGACACTAGGCCCAGAAAACGATAGAGTGCTTCATACTGACTTCATTGTGTGACGAAACACCGCCTCTACAGAATAATAAGCACATGTAATTCAGTAGCCCCGCCCACCGACTCATCAAGCTAGCCAGCAGCAATAAACAAGTCAAAGAAGACAACAAGATATTGTGGAAGAACTCAGTCGCTGCATAAGCTTCCTTCGGATACTCATATTAGGAATGTGTGATACTTCATTTATTTTTTAATGAAGTTCCAGCTCAAGTGTGGAAGACATGTAGGCCTACGTGACCTTCATTTCACTGTGGAATCGTTTGTAAACAAGTCTCAGGTGCTGGATTTGCAGACACAGTGTTGTGCCTTCTATATTGGATTTCTACAAAAACTTATGTGAGTAAAACGTCTTTTTTATATGTAATAGTAGTCCCGGGGCTATGTGTTTTCCAGACGGCTACCAAAACGTAAGACCATCGGCAGGCCGATGAATCTCAAATAGTGAAATAATATTTCTTTCTTGATCTGGGCGCGCGCACGTGTGTGTGTCGCCGGCTTCACACCGCACGCGCTAGCAGTGCGTTGGCAGGGCAGAAGCGGTGCGTATGGAGAGCGGAAGCCGCACGTGTCAGTTGTGCTTTCACACTAGCAGCGTTTGTCTCGCGCAGCTGAACCGCGCTCGTATTGCAAATACATACGAATATCGTCCATTCTGTCACTTTCCCGGTGTTCTCCTCCGACCCCTGTCTGTCTCGTGCTTTGATTAATGATGGGCAGCTTATATCTGCTGCAAATGCGACTGTGTTCCCCTCTGTCCCAAACACACATGCATAACATGCTGTATAAAGGTAGTTCCCTTTCGAGAGGTCTCTCGTATTGCGTATGGGAAAACTCCTTTTCTCGAGAATATGAAGCAAAAACTTTATTCATAAAGTCAGTGCCACTACACAGCCGATAGACCAGCGCGAGCTGCGCGCTGATTGGCTGTGCAGTGGGAACTGCATGGACCTATGGTGAGGCGGCAGAGAGAGAGCGAACCAATAGGAGTTGCTAGAATTCCCGCCGAACAAGGTCTCCAGAATTAGCATATCTAAGGCTATAAAGACTGTGTTTTGCCATAGGAAATCAGATTTAATCTCCTTCAGCGATACCTTCGTTTACCTCCGGAAGTGAAGCCGAACAGCTGTCAAACAGCACTCAGCGGAACTTCTCTGCAGCCCTGAGGACGTCGGATTCCCGCTTGGTCTCCGCCTTCAGCCGCCTGCCGTTCCAGCTGCGCCATCCGGCGAATATCCTTTATTCTCTGTCTGTGTATTTGTGTGTGTTGCCGCTGCAACTACTTCTAAAAGAGCATGAGCGTTGTTACAAATGCCTCGCTCCTCCTGCGCCTCGTGCCGAGCACCTCTCCTCGGCGGCGACCGCCACATCATCTGTGTGGCATGCCTCGGACGCGACCACGCAGAGACTGCACTCAACAAGGGCGGCTGCCCCGAGTGCGACGAGATAGCTCTGCAGACCCTTCGGGCTCGCCTCCGCCCCTTCCGCGCTCCTCGGACCGCGCAAAAAGAAGCGTAGCGACCATAGGCCACCTGAGCGTCCGAGCGACTGCACGCCGAGTACCTCTCCACGTGCCTCGCTCTCGCCGGTGAAGTTTACCCAGGAGGAACAGTGCCCCTCACCTGCAGCGGCCTGCTCCGTCTCTTTTGGTGGACCAGTAGGTGAGGAAGAAGAGGAGGAGGAGAGCCTTTCACTGGCTGCATCTGGCAGCGAGTGGTCAGACTCTGTCTCGGAGCCCGCTTCGACGCAGACTGTCACTACCGCCAAAGCCAGGTTTGACTTGGAGATGGTCCGGGTGCTCAGTAAGGCCGTGGAGGACCTCGGGCTCGAGTGGTCCCACCCTACTGAAGCACCACGGAGTAGGCTGGACGAGTGGTTCCTACAAGGTTGTCGCCTTTCCTCTCCTCAAAAGCCCGCCCCCTTCTTCCTGGAGGTTCACGACGAGATGACGAAGGCTTGGAAAGCCCCCTACTCGTCGCGTGCTTTTTGAGATATCAGATTGGGTGTTGAACATAGTAAAACGAGGTTACTCGCTACAGTTCGCTCGCAGACCCCCCCGCTTTCACGCCGTGGTCGAGACCTCAGTGAAAGGCAGCGTGAGTCACGTGCTCCGCACCGAGGTATCAAAACTGTTAGAGAAGGGAGCGGTGGAAACCGTGCACCCCACTCAAAGCGAGTCAGGCTTTTACAGTCGTTACTTTCTCGTTCCAAAAAAGGATGGCGCTCATTCAAGATGCTGCTCATTCAAGATGCTGACAGTGAAACAAATCCTCGCGCACATTCGCCCTGGGGATTGGTTTTTCACGGTCGACCTGAAAGATGCATACTTTCACATTCAGATAGCGCCCCGTCGCAGGCCTTTCTTGAGATTCGCCTTCGAGGGTCAGGCTTATCAATACACAGTTCTGCCATTCGGTTTATCCCTGGCACCCCGGACTTTTACGAAGTGCATGGACGCAGCCATAGCCCCGCTGAGGCTGAAAGGCATGCGGATACTCAACTACCTCGACGACTGGCTTGTCATAGCCCAGTCAGAGGCACAGTTAATGATACACAAGTCCTGGCTCCTCAACCATCTAGAATATTTGGGCCTCAGGATCAATATCGCCAAGAGTTCAATGTCTCCCAGCCAGACTATATCTTTTCTGGGTACGGTCATAGACTCAATTGCCCCTTTCAGGCAATCGGAACAGCTCTTTGTGTGCTTCGGTGGCCGCACTAAAGGCTATGCCATCACGAAGCAGAGACTGTCACACTGGATAGTGGACGCCATCTCTATGGCTTATAAGTCTAAAGACCTAACTTGCCCCTTAGGCATTAAAGCCTATTCTACTAGAGGCATGGCCTCGTCATGGACATGGCCACTTGGCATACCGCTAGAAGATATCTGTGCGGCGGCAGGCTGGGCCACTCCGTCCACTTTTATCAGATTTTATAAACTGGATGTCCCCGCTTTACAAGCTGGGATTATCTCCATTTAATAGGTATAGACCTGATGCGTCTGGTCTCCCTGTTATTGATCCATGATAAGTTCTCACAAGCATGAGCTTTCATATTATGTCTTACACTATATATCTTTAAGGCCCGACTATGTCCGGTCATAATTCTATATCATATGGCCCGATTCTATCCGGCCTATATACTCTTATGTCCGCTCAAGAGACCCACTTTGTTGGTCTCCTGTGACTCTCTGTTACCCATCTTACGTGCCTCAGGCAACTGGGTCAGTTAAGCACGCACAGCGTTTCAAATTGGGTTTCCATACGCAATACGAGAGACCTCTCGAAAGGGAACGTACTCGGTTACTCACGTAACCTCGGTTCCCTGAGAGAGAGAACGAGTATTGTGTAACGCGCCATGCTTATGCTTCTCAGGGTATCGCTTCAGTCGATTTTTAACCTGATTTCCTATGGCAAAACACGGTCTTTAGCCTTAGATATGCTAATTCTGGAGACCTTGTTCGGCAGGAATTCTAGCGACCCCTATTGGTTCGCTCTCTCTCTGCCGCCTCGCCATAGGTTCATGCAGTTCCCACTGCACAGCCAATCAGCGCGCAGCTCGCGCTGGTCTATCGGCTGTGTAGTGGCACTGCGTTTTACATAGACACTTTATGAATAAAGTTTTTGCTTCATATTCTCGAGAAAAGGAGTTTTCCCATACGCAATACTTGTTCCCTCTCTCAGGGAAACGAGGTTATGTGAGTAACCGAGTACGTTTACGTGATAAAAGTAACCTTAAAATTATAATAAGCCTCTAGTTTTAATCATTTAAACAGGCCTTCGAAGTTTGAGCAAAAACTGGCAGTGATGTGTTTTCGAGTATTTTTAAAAAAAAAATCACAGCGCCGGATGTCATATGGTGTTTGTGAAACACACAGAACACTTCACTACATGATTTCAAGGTGAAATTAGTTATTTTGCATGTTAATCAGGTCAGTTTTGATCAGAACAATGCACTGTGGCTTTAATTCAGCGTGAGCAGCGCATCAAAAATAGACCCGGCGCCGAAACAATCGCGGCACTGACGCTTCTGCTCTGCTCCTGCTACACGCTGCGGCGCTGCTTCTGCTGCCGGTGTGAATGCTCTAATCTGTTAACATAAGCGCCGAAAAAAATACGCGCTGCTTACCTGCTTACGCATGCGGTGTGAAGCCGGCGTGTGTGTGTGTGTGTGTGCGTGCGGTCAACATTATCTGTCTGCAATACCAGAGGCTGCACTTTCAGGACCGCATTTCTAGGACCCTATTTTTTCGTGACAGCGCCACCTACTGAATCGGAGAACTGCAATCCCAGGAACGCATTTCCAGGACCCTAGTTTTGGAGAGCCGAAACAAGTGCCACCAAGGCAGTATTTTAACCCTTTTTTTTGTTGAGGTTTTTAAAGGTTTATTACACCCAGATAATGCTTTCTTTATTGCAATTAAATCTGTTTTCTAGGAATGTTGAGTAATTATTGGGTCCAAGTTGCATAATTTATTAACTCATAATAAACAAGTAAAATAAACAAGGAATGGTATCACATTTTCAAGTACAGAGGGAATACACAAGGATGACTCTGGGGGTAGATTAAGATTGTGTATATTTGATAAAATAATATATTGCAACAGTTGAGTTTGAACACACACAAAAACAAATTTGTTCATAACATGAACCACATAGGAAGAACTTCATGGACAACGTCTTCACTTACTCCTAAGAGAGAGAAAGATAGAGAAGTGAATGAAATAAGGACATTTTTTCAAATTTTTTTGTTCAAGATCTTAGTCACCACAGAGCACACATATTATATAAAATACAAAATTATATTAATATTCATACCAAAACATTTTCATATTACTGTTATTGCATACTGTTCAAAGATTTGGGTGAACGGGTTCTTGAAACATTCATGTCAATAAAGCACATCTGAACAGAGAAAAAAATGATAATAGAGAGATGCAAGAAATCTGAATAGTAATAAAATAAGAAGAGCTGCAGAACGGGCAGTGGACATCCTCACAGCATAGTGCATCTCTTTAGTTTAGGAACAGCTCTCCCTTCCTGGATTGTTATATGTTTCTTTAAAAACACTTTTTTTTTTAAACTTCATTTCATAAAAATAAATAGACATAAACTAGGGCTAAGTCTAGGACTTGACCAATTAATTCATGTTTTGTCTTACTTCTGTCTTCCTACTTCTTTAATGTTAAAATAAAAATTGATTCACATGATACTCTGAGCGTCATCCATCTTTGCTGGTCCGCTAATCGCTAGGTGGCGTTGTCAATAAACGTCGTAGAAATGCGGTCCTAGAAATGCAGCCTCCGGTTGTGCAGGCAGATGCTACTCCGTGCGGTTCGTGCTTATTGACCGATCGGGCGGGCCATGTAATACAGAAATAATATTCCAATCAATCTCGGGTAGATGAGAAATAAATCATTGTGTTTGTTTGATAAAGACGTTTTCGAGCCCTGTGATCGAGAGAATCATTTCAAAACGATCCCTCCCTAATGTGAACTGAACTGACGAGGGAGCTGAAGCTCATTAAATATGCAAATCTTATCCAATCCTAGCCGTGGGCGTTAACTTCCAAGTCTCCAGTGTGGCACGCCCATCGAAACCCATCGTTCAGGAGAAAGCCTCAAAACCAATGTAGAAAATAGCCTATTACTTAGTTATGATGTATTTTAATGTAAAAACCACACGAACGTCATTAGTTGACCTCAGACAACAATATAAAAAATAAAAAAGCCAGTTCATGACACCTTTAAGTCATGTTGGAAAGATTATATTTTTGAGTTGAATACACAGGAACACCAGATAAAAATACCAGAAAATATGGCGAATGCAACAGATGCAGATTGTATTGATGCAACAATTTTGTTTTGTTTTTCATTTACACTTTCAGTCAATTATTCAACATACGATAGTATTTTACAATTATTATAATGATATAATGATTAAATATGAAATCGTAAACATATAACAATTCAATTAACACAAACTTCATAAACTGAATAAAAACATAAAAAAAGGAAAAACACACTTCTCCTCATCATTTTGTAGAAGTATAAAGATTAAAAAAACTTGAATCTCTGAATTTTTAAAAGTTTTTATTATAATTGGTACTTCGCCATCTTGCGCTAAAGTGACTTGATGTCGTAATTATGACTTCCTAACACAACTAACTCGGCAGTGGATCGGTGGATCATGTTGATTGTCTACAAACCTGAAGGTTGGTGGTTCGATCCCTGGTTCCACCTGACCAAGTGTCGAGGTGTCCATGAGCAAGACACCTAACCCCAGCTGCTCCCAACGAGCTGGATGGCGCTTTGCATGGCTGACACCACCATGCATGAACGAGAGAGTGAATGAATGGGTGACTATGAGGCAACATGCAAAGCGCATTGGATGGCCATGGGTCTGTTAAAAGCGCTATATAAATGCAGTTTACCATTTTAAATACAAACTTCCCAGGAGGACACCAAAAAAAGAGTTCCCCACTTGTAATTATGACTGTAGTCGCATTCAGGTGTGATCAACTCAACATAAATCTTTCCTACATGACTCGAACACACCAAAAGTTGTTCAAGTATTGTTAGCACATTGAAATTATTGTTTAAAAACCTTCAACTGAGATGTCAACCACTAAATCTAGAAGCACACTTCCCCAGCACACAAATATTTGGCATAAAGCTAGCCTTAATAACAGCTGTTGCAAGTAACACATAGCAACACTCTTGCTATGTTTCATTCCATAAAATGTGCACACATACCTTGACGTTTTGTAGATGCTGACACATATCCCTGTGGGTCACCGACCACCTCAAATAACTTGAATAGCTCTGGTAATGCACTGGTCTTTGTGGCTTACCCGTCAACGTACTTGAGAATGAAGTAGAACAAGAAAAGTAGACAAGAAATGTTTTCCTGTCTGCCCTTTTAAGCATGGCTAATGTGTAATTTGTGTTTACAGGGGAGGTTAAGACTGTGGCTCTCCTCTGTGGTAATACTGAAAGTCACTCACTTAAGATTTCCCCTGATTCCCGTGGAGGGGAAAGAGAGAAACAGGGTCCACAAAACATCTGTATCCTCCAAACATTTGTCAAAATAACCAGTGGAATTTTTACATAACATGGCTTCCCAATGTAGGAAATGAGTGTGTTTATGTGGTCAAACTATTTTCATTAGAGATTTTCAGTGGGAAATTTCAATACAGAGAACCTTCAATGACTCTTTATGTTAGGGATGAGTGAAACCACACTTTATTTTCAACCCAATACTAAGGCCAGTTATTTCTTATATTGATACCTCCATTAAATTTTTTTTCTTCTGTAATTTCCAAGGATAACATGGATATAGCCATGATTATAGAATTTAAAGACATTTTTAACATAGACCTAACATCAGACATTTTTGTGTTATGTTTATTAACCCTGTAAAGCCTGAAAAAAAAAAAAGGCTGACATTTTTCTTTTTAAATGGAACAGTCTATTGAACCTTTAGATCAGGGGTTTCCAATCTTGGGGCCACTGTCCAGCAGAGTTTAGCTCTAACCCCAATTAAATCAAGGATTTACTAGGCATACCAGGCAGAGATGGTCTTTTTTTGGAGGATGTGAGGGTCCATGGCTCTATTGGAGAAAGTGTAATGGCTAACTTGAATCACGTGTGCCTTGATAACAATCACAGGCCATTTACAGCCTTGACGTCATTACATTTCGTTTTGAGTTAAGCGACATTCAGTCACTGTTTGTGGATAGCATATAAATGAATGAGAAGTAAATAATACCCATAAACTGAATCATACCTGTTGTGCAATTGTCTGTGACTTCTCCTTTTAAAAAACATATTTTTTCGGTGTAAACTCTAAAAATAGATAAATCCAAAATGAATGTTTAAGAGAAAACATGTTGAAGATTAGCCAATGGGCTTTCGATTCATAAATTATAAGATATTTCCTCACAAAAACAGTTTATTCAGCAAAGTCAAGCCTCTCCTCCATTGACATCTATTAAAAAGCACCTCTTTTCTCTTTCCCTTTTCTCTGCTAAGGTTGCTTTGGGCATACTAGAAACTTCCAGACAAGTTGAAGCTAAAATCTGCAGGACCCTCCAGGACTGAGTTTGGACACCCCTGCTTTACATCTTTTTATCAGCCACAAAATTAAAACCACTGACAGGTGAAGTGAATATCATTGATTATATCGTTACAATAGCACCTGTCAAAGGGGTGGGATATATTCTTGAATTTCATTTGTTGGAAGCAGGAAAAATGGGTAATCAAAAAGAGTGACTTTGACAAGGCCCAGATAGTGATGGCTAGGCAACTGGGTCAGAGCATCTCCAAAATGGCAAGTCTTGTAGGGTGTTCCACAGTACCTAACAAAAGTGGCTCAAGAAAGGACAGCCGGTGATCTGGCATCAGGGTCATGGTTTCCCAAGACACATGGATGCACATGGGGAGTGAATGCTGTCTGATCCGATCACACAGAAGAGCCACTGCAGCTCAAAAGTCTGAAAAACGTAATGCTGCCCAGGATAGAAAGGTGTGAGAACACATAGTGCATCATATTTGACAGCGTAGCAGCATAATGGTCCCTGTCAACACTTTGAATGCACCTACAATGGGCATGTGAGCATAAGAACTGGACCATGGAGCAGTGAAAGAAGGTTACCTGGTTAGATGAATCACCTTTTTGAGATCAGGTGTGTGCCATTTTCCTGGGAAAGACATGACAACAGGATGCAGGATGCAAAGAAGGCAAGCTGGCGCGGGCAGTGTTATGCTCGGGGCAATGTTCTGCTGGACCAACAAATTCAATTGGCCTCACCTTGCAACTTGGAGGATTTAAAGTATCTTCTGTTAATGTCTTGGTGCCTTGGTGTCACTTTGTCAAGAAACACCCTGTGAACTCGTAATATGCATGTTTGAACATGTAATATGCATGTGCATTACATCACCGTTTTCACAAATTTGCATATTTGTTGTTTACGTGGAGACGGTAAAGGCACTTTGAAACTTGTTTTCAAAAGCTTGTGTTTTCAGGCCCCAAAAGCTTGTAGTGTAAATTAACTCATAAAAAGTTTTCTGTTTCCACTGTAAAACAGTGTCTAAATGCATTGAGTTGCTGCCATGAGATTGATTGATTAGATAGTTGCGTTAACTAATAGTTGAACAGGTGTACCTAATAAAATGGCTGGTGAGTGTATGTTTCAAGATTGAGCCGTCCATCTTGAATCTGTCACTCAAGAAGATTGTAAGACTGATGTCAGTGCCCCCAAAAAATCTCCATGAAAATCTTTAAATACCTTGCCTATATGTGGCTTTAGCAGGCAGATGAGATGCTGTCTCCATCTGAATTGTGTAATCCCAGTGTTGAGTATCAGTCCCATAGGAGCATCTTATAACCGCTTCTCCAGGAATTCCAGAGGCGTGTCCTGCCAGGTTTGGCTGAAGGCCACGTTTCATGAGATGGCTGTGTAATCCAAGCAAACCCTCCCGCCCTGATCCTGTCAACACCCGGTGTCCAATGTTCCTGGAACTGCTTTCCCAGCCTCCAATGTGTGATGCTTCATCTTCTGGAAGCGATGAACACCTCAGATGGATTCTGTATTGTGCAAATTCAGAGAGATGGCAGATGTTTAGAATATGTAACCTGATTACCAAGCAATATAGTCAGATTTAGTGTAGGTCGTATGTGCTGTAATACATGGACAGAAGGTACTGGTGGTGGTGATGGGAATTTCAGTTCAAAGAGAGGAGAATGAGGCCATATCACTTACACGCTGCATGTGTTCTGTGTATAGTGCTGTTGTTCGCCCACAAGATTATTGGCTGGGAAGAAGGTTGTGTTAAAAAAATGTAAACAAACAGAAAATGTGGTAACATATTTTATTGATTTATTTACGTAGTGTCATTAATTTCGTACGAGAATCTGACTATACCGGTCATGTTGTATGTTTTTTTTGGTAGAAAAATTGGTAGAAAAAAACAACAAGAGTTTGAGAATCGTACTAGTGCACCACCACTGTGTTAAAATGCCACTGTCTGTCGGAGTATTTTAGTATGCTAAAGAATGCATTTGCCACAAAAACGTTAATGATACTGAATGTCACTGAAAACTTTACACGCCTATACTATAGCTATAAAGTTTTAATAATCGTTCTCATATGGGGATGTCCACACCACAACTATAGCCAAACGAAAGCACACAGAGCAACAATACACACTGCGTCTGAAATTTAACACTTCATATAGTATGCAGAAAAACAGTACTCTAAAAGAGTAGTATGTCTGAGTACATATGCTGAATTCGAAAATGCATACTATACTCTTACTATTTCTGCCATAGAAAGATATGGTAAAAGTAGTTAGAGTAGTGCGCTAGTATCTGGTTCCGAATCATGCAGCTATATGAAAGAAGTGAAGCAATGGAAGTGATCATGTGACAGTAACAACATGGCGGATGTAGTATGGTAGACTTTCCGGTCATACTGCTCATATTCATACTAAATAGTGCGTCATTTTTTAATGGTCGTGAAGTAAATTCAAATAACCTGAGTAGTACCTAATCAGACAGCATGCGATTTGATTCCTGTTGATCAACGATAAGAACAATGACAGCCAATCAGAATCCAGCCGGCTTTAAAGAGCTCAAGCATTTAAAGCTGCAGACGACAAACAGTGTACGCTTAGAATAAACTTAAAGTGTTAGTTCACCCAAAAATGAAAATTAGCCCATGATCTACTCACCCTCAAGTCATCCTAGGTGTATATGACATTCTTCTTTCAGACGAATAAAATCAGAGTTATATTAAAAAAGTCCTGGCTAATCCAAGCTTTATAATAGCAGTAATTGTTGCTCTGTTTTTGAAGTCTATAAAAAATGTATTATGTCCGTCAAATAACATCCTCCACATGGTTCTAAGGGGTTAATTAAGGCCTTCTGAAGCGTCTCGATGCGTTTTTGTAAGAAAAATATCCATATTTAAAAAAAAATTTAAAATGCCGTCCATATTCAATTTATGGAAAAATATTGAAAGTGCCTCTACGGTTTGAAACACTTACACAACCAGGTACGTTTGTCAGATGTCGTGTACGCATCTTGAACTGCGAGAAGGCACTTTCAACACTTTTCTACGTAAGGCAATCTGGCGGAAGCTAGATATATTTTACTTTATGACGTGTTAAATATGGATAATTTTCTTACAGTAACGCATCACTTCAATTCAGAAATTCTTTATTAACCCCCCGGAGGCGTGTGGATTACTTTTATAATGGATGGATGTGCTTTTTTGGGCTTCACATTTTGGGCTCCCATTCACTGCCATTTATAATGCTTGGATTAGCCAGGACATTTTTTTTAAATATAACTCTGATTGTATTTATCTAAAAAGAAGAATGTCATATACATCTAGGATGGCTTGAGGGTGAGTAGATCATGGGCTAATTTTCACTTTTGGGTGAACTAACTCTTTAAGCCAGCTACTTCCACCTTAAAACAGCTAAGACCAGCCAACCGGCCTAGGCTGGTTTTAGCTGTTGAGTTTTCAACAGGGATGTCCTTACAAGAGGGAGAATCTATTTTGATTAAAAATTATGAGGGTATGAATAAAAAATATATTACATATTACATTACATATTACAATAATACATCAAATATAGGCTAAGAATTGTCCATTTTGATTTTATGGGTGCACTAAGTCTTCCATAAGATATGTTTTTACCTTGTACTGGAAGGTTGTAATTTTTCCTGATAGTTAGCTCCTTGTTATTTCTTATTTAAAAGATGTGCTGGCTGATAATCCTAGCACATATTAAACTTCCAGTCGTAGAACATCCTAATGGTCTACCCCTGAATCTTAGAACAATGGGTTAAAGTAGGCGGGTTGTAACTTAAGAGGTGTGGCTTGTTCTTAGAGGGGGCGGGGCTGGAAGAGTTCGTCACCCTCGTGTGTTTGAAGCAGTCAGCTGAGCACAACTTGTGCGGACGCTGCTCTAACCTCGTACAACATGCGGGATCACAAGGAAAACGTTTAAGCCTGTGCACAGTTTGTCATTCCAACGTGTACAGAAAACTATCCAGTTAAACACCCTCCCTTTTAATTCAACTTCTCCGTTCTTATTCCTGTGAAGATTACCAGTTTGGAGGTGAGTATGCAAGACTGTTTGGATGGATGGGGGCTGTGTTGAGAGCATATGGTTTCATGCTCATGCTCATATATCTAGAGATATGGGGGATATCTTTAGGAACATGCATTTATAAAGTTTTTAGTATGTAATTTACAATTAAAACATACCCGTAAACAAATGAGTAGCCTAGCTTATAATTTACAATAGGGTCGACTTAAAGTAAACTTTCACAGATGGGTTTTATGAGTGAAACGGTATCGAGGAGAGTCAGGTCTGCTGCCAATAAACCGGTAAACTATGCGCAAGGCGTGTTTACAAACAACCTCAAGAGTCGATGTATTTTTAGATCGTATTTATAGATTCACTTATGTCTTCCTGTTAAGTTATCTTTTCTTTAGTGTTGGGAATTGAGAAACCGGATCTGTTTTAACCGAATGATTGTGATGGTGTGATTTTCATGTTTTGTTAACGGTATTATCGGACGTGCCGATGCGGATACCGCTCTGATCTATTAACGCGCAAAGCACCGCTACTGGTTTATTATTGCGAAACACCAGACCGAATGACTTTTTGCAGTGAATTAAAAACATACAGCGTGACCAATGTAGTCCAACTCTCCAAATGAATGACTCATGTAAGCCGCTTCTTTTTAGTGCATCCAAAACATTCAGCACGACGGGGCAACTTCAGAACTGGGCCACTGTACTGCAGAGTTTAACTTAAACCCTGATAAAAACTCATCTTGCCTGTAGCTTTCTAGTAATCCTAAAGACATTAGCTTTATTATAGGACCGAGGTTGCCCATCCCTCATCACGAACGAATGACTCTCATGAGGCAGTTATTTTGTAGCGAATCAGCATCAGAGCGCCACTCTTGTAGTCCGATTCCAGAGCGAATGACTCCTTTTGAGCCGCGGGTTTGATTCAAAGGTAGGCTACATATGAATCATTTGAGTGGTTATTGAACGAATCCTAATAATTTATAAACAGTTGTTACTTTCGTCATGTTCGACAAGAAGCGACAAAAGTTACTGTGTTATAGCAGGTACGTGTGAATTACTGACTTTTAATTTCTAATTAAAGGCACAATATGTAAGATTTTTGGATTCAAGTATCCTAAAACCACCAGAACAATGTTATTTGTGTACTCACTACTAGAATGTTGAATCCAGAGAAATAAACAATTTTAACCTGGAAATGGACCATGTCCTTGCGTCGCCTATCAATGACATCATACCCGCATCACCATCTATTTCCTCTATTTTTATTTTGTAGAAACCATGGAAACACCAAGGACGCTTTTAATGTATTATGTGTTTTATTAAACCGGTGAGTGTTTGGATACATTCATCGACAGAAAAGGAATCATTGTTATATAGCTCAACACCGTTAGAATTTATTGTTTTAATGCTTCCTTCACGTGCTATCGGAATTATCGTAAATACGAGTTTCCAAGGTAAAAATCTGTTGTCGTGTTTACCACTGGGAAGTTCGGAAATAATTTTTATTCCCAAATTCCCGAGATGGGCGTGCCATAAACTTTAAACATAAAACTACTGCTGTGTGACAGTTATGAATTATTTTATTTTTTTCTCCAAAAACCGCTAGTCTTGTCATTAATGTAGTGCATATTTTGAAGCGTACACAGCTAAAATACCCTATTTTTAACCCAACATTACAGAATCTGGCATCGTAAATGTTTATATGGTTGTCAGTGACACTACATAATTTTGGTTGTAAAAAGATTTTACCAATAAATATGCAAGAATAAACCTGGTGTCCTCCATGATTCCTGTCCATTCTGACAACAAAGCACTTGAATGCAACAAGCTCGCAATCACGACTTCTGAAGTGGGAAGTAGGACATTTCCGATAGCATGTTAAGGCGGCATAAATCTCATTGTCATGATTTATCGCGAGTACCATGTTTTACCATGCCTAATATCAATCTAGCTTACTGCAGTGTGTAACAAGTGTCTCATAGTAGCCACAGAACGAATGCACAGAGAAGCATTATAACATAACTTTCAACACACTCAAATAATGTATATAATATGATAAAAAAAGCACTGTGCAAGCATGACCGGAAGAAGTGGAAGCGTCGTCTGCAGCATATTAAAAGCTCCGTAAAATCCAGGCGACATCAAGCTACACCTTTGTTTTGAATAAGCGATCTCTGGCCGTGAAAATGTACATATCGTGGCTTTAAAGGTATACATTAATTTTTTAATTTTATTTTATTGAAGGCTAATCAGTGCTAGTTTATAATGAATGAATGTATGTAGTTTTTTATATTTAATTTATATATTATAATGCAAAATGGCATCTGTAAAAAGTCGCACACCTTTTGAATGAATTGTATTACTTTTATTTTGGATTTGATTTAAGCTGAAATCTGATATGATCCTATGAATCCCATTCTGAATTTTGATGCAGAAAATGCATATTTGGTGTTTCTGGCTTTTATATTTGGTTTTAAGATAACGGTTCTAATGATCTCATATGAGAGAAGTCTCATGCTTGATATTGTTCTACAGTGTGCTATTAGACTATCAACTTTAACATAATCTTACATTATAGGATTGTGCAAATTTTTGATTTGCATGCATCACAAATGCAAATGAGCTGTTTTTCATTTCAAACAATTACCCAAAGAAACTGTCCAGAAAAGTTATGTAATATTCTTATGCGAGCACTCTCTCTTTCTCTCTCACACACGCTAACACAAAGGAGGTGTATCTTTTTTTCTTTTGTCAAGGAAGGAAGGGAAGTTGTTCAGTGGTTCTCTAACAATAGACTGGCCGAGTGCAGGGGTTGGATTTTAAAAGGCATGTTCAGGCACACATATGAGTTTGTCATTCTCCTTCTCTCACACACCTCAACTAGAAATGTGTGGGTTTTATTTGGCAGAGATTCTGCAGAAAGAAATGAAGCAAGATGACAACTCCAAATTGCCGCCTCCAGGGCTAGAGAGTTCATTTTAATGTCATTTTGGTTCACTAATTCATATATAGTGCTCACTAAGGGAGGTAAGAATAAGGCGAATCTTGATAACATCAAGCCCGTCAACATATTCTTGCTCAGATTGTACAGATTGTACCTTACTTCTCTTATCCCCATATTTTGGGCACTAGTTTTATCTAAGGTGACATGGTAGTATAGTATGTATAGTCATAAAATTATTTAGATGTTCGAGATGTACAGTATCTTAAATATAAAGGATATTACACTGCCAGTGGTTTGCAGCTACAAAACGACTAGACATTCTCATTTTTACTGAAAATTTTAGTAGATAAAAGTATAGCAGTGTACTTTTTTTCTCCTTCTTTATATCTCTTTATCCTCTTGTCTCTGATGTTGTCTCCCACCATCCTACTTTATTTGGCCACGTTCCCTTCCCTCAATCTTTAGCACCAAATGTAAGCGTTCAATTTCATCCTAAAAATAAACAAATCAGCATGTACTCTACAGTCCTGTGAAACGGCAGTTAGCTTGCAAAAAAAAAAAGAGAGAGAGATTGAGAGAGAAAAATGTGGAAGAGTAGTTTATGCACTATTATTAGCATTGGCCGCATAGAGTCTTGAGGGGGAAAGAGAGAATAAGCGAAAGTGCAAAGGTTTTGAAAGGGAGAGTAGTGTTACATGTGCTCTTAATTTAACCGTTGGTGACTGATCCAGACCCATTGTGTTTGTTTTGGTCAGAGTTGCTGAAGTCTATACAAAAGTGGTTTCGGTCAATCCAAAACTGGTTTATTTTGAGCAAGAGTGCACTAAAACTACACATGGACTGTCATCCAACCCATCAAACTCATCCAACTCATCATACTCCGCTGGCTCGCATGGAGAGTTAGTGGGAACTCGTGTCGGTCTGCGCTGCGCTTCAGTCTGTCTCCAGTCTAATTTTTCTTTTTCTTGCTAGCTCTTTTGTTTGTGTGTGGTCACACGGGTGGTCCGTGTTAGAAATATTCTGACCTGATTTTGGAGGCTTCGATGCACACACACACATACCCAGCTGCCTCTGATGGACCGTCAGTCCGTCACAGGGCAGTAGCTCTTTTGATCTCCCCACCGTACCACTGCTGGCTTCCAAAGCCTAAAGATCTTCCACGCAATCCAATACAACACAATGCACTGCTCTAACTTTTTCCCGTTCACAGCCAAAGCTTAACTTTTTTTTTGTTTAACTTATATTTTTTAATCAATTCATGTTGACCTTTGACCTGAATTCCCCTATTAGGCAGGATTACTGTTATAAATGTAGATCACAAGTGAATATCCAGTGTCCAACAATATATATTTGGTCAATAATGGAGTAAAAAAAAGAAAAATATTATCACCCAATTACCAACATAGCTTAATGTCTAAGAAAATTAGCCTAGTCTTCAGGCAACATTCCTTCAAGGTTTTGGGTGGAGTGAGAGAAACTTGGAAGTCTTGGAAGATTCAAGGAATTTCTGTCACTCAGACTAAAATAAGTTGTATAGGTAATCTTGGATATGGTTGCTAGTCTCAGAAATTAGTGATATTTCGAAATGAATTGTTTTGCGAAACACTGAAACCGATATTAAAGGTTTTATTTAGTCAAAAATGAAAATAAATGATCTGTAATTGAACTCCATATTTCCTAACAAAGCGTAAACAATGCTACTCTAGCATAATATTTGTTCGTGGTGAAGTGTATCTACCAAAGTCCCTTTTTGAGGAAAATCTGTCCACTTGGCGGCCATATTTGCAACGCCTCTGGGCAGCAGTCACAGGCCCCTAAGAACAAGTCCTATCTATTTGAATGGGGGAATCCTGAAATCTCAAAAACTGCTGACTGAACTCGCAATTAACATATTTCAAATCAGCAACACAATCTGACATGAACTGTACCATAAATGATGTTTCTTATGCTCAAATAGGGCCATATCAGCGATTGGCTCTTTTACAAAGAAGGTGATAAGTATTCCTTATATTCTTACTATATAAGTATTGGTATTGCACCATATTGCGTTGCTGTCTGTGTCATCAATGCTAATCAAACAACAGGGGTCCATTCTTTGTACGTCGCTAACTCAGTTAGCTGGATTTGATTGTTGACGATTTGGCATGATCTGGGATTGTTTGGTTCTTCGAAGCTCATTCTGGACTTCCTGTCATAGCAACAGGTCCATAAGCTCAAACATGCTCGGGATTAGGCTTATTTCATGTAAACAGGATTAGCTAGAAACTTGAGGTGATACCATAGACTGTATAAAAATATGGATGTAGTGTCTGTGACGTCACCCATAGGATTCTGCAGAGCAGTTTTGAAGCATAAAGTAGGGTTGAGCTGGCCGTTGCCATCTTAGCAACGCGTCACTGCACGTCACACCCGGATAACAGAAAATGGGCAAAGAGGCGGGACATGGGCGGAGCTTTGGTGACGCGATGAGTAACAGACAGCAGATAAATGGCTATCCACCTGTCACTCAAAGTGGCCACGCCCTTAATTATGCAGAACTTTAAGGCTTTATTTAATGTAAAACGAATGAGTTATAAAAAAATTCACCCACCTCACAGTTGTCATGAAGGGCAAAATTAGCCATTTAGACCTAAGCTAGAATTTGTTCCAGGCTGGAAACATGTTTTATTCTGCTGGAAAGTTGGGTATTTTAACATGAGGCTCAATGAGATTCTGCTCCCTTCTGGAGCCTGTCCCTAGTGGCCAGTCGATGAACTGCAGTTTAATTCACTTCCGTATTGGCTTCAAGAGAGATCGCGGGAGGTTGCCGCTTGGGTGATACTCAAAATTTGTCCCAGCCACTACTACTTTATTACAAGTGTTCATTACTGAACCAGGGGCAATAATAATTTTAAATAATAATATTAATAATAATATAAAAATGAATTGAAAATAATATTATAATGTTACAGACAGCCACTTGATTGAGAGATTTATTTGTGATGGAATAATTGTTATAATTTTATTGGAGGTTTACACATGTTGTACAGTTATTATGAGCCCTGCATTAATTTGAGTGATGATGGATATTATGGGAGTGGCTTAATTCAGTGTAAGAGATGCAGATAACTTGATCTTGAAACTTTAATACTGTCATGTAAAATATCTGCTTCAAATTGAATAAAAAATTAAATGAATTGCTAATTACAACATTGAAATAAAAATGTAAAGCGTGTACAAATACTATAAAATCATGAATATAAATAATTGGGAATCATGTTTAAATTTTTTTTATCATTGATCAATTATAACTTTTATGTTGGTTTAGTCGTTTGGCTGTTTCCTTATAAAGGTCCAGAAATGCCAGGTGGCTTTTTTTAATTATATGACGTTGTTACGTTGCTGTCTTGCCGGCAGCCAATCGCTGCATTACTGATCGTGGTTTCGAGTATCGATGCATCTGCCCTCTTCAGGGAACACAGAAACGTGCAGTAATCTTAGACAACTTAATCCAGATATTTCAATCCAATCCGCAAATTTGTTTGAAGAACCAAATTAGCCAGAGATCAGTTATCACGATTAAAAGATCTGGGATCTGTCAAATCATCTCCGATGTATTAGGCGAGGTACGAAGAACGGACCCCAGAAGACAAAGATAAAACTATTCACTTTTCTTGACTGAATAACTTTTCTATGTTTAATAAGAATCAATTAAAGGGGTACTTCTGCGCTGGGAAGATTTAAACTGGGTCATTAATGTAGTAGAAATGTGAAATTATTTTTGAATTTGGTGCATTCTAGACTGAGAAAACAGAAAATTTATTTTTGTCTCAAAATGAAAGACAACAATTCCCAGAATGCACTTCGCTGCCCTTCTACTCTAGGCACGGCTAGTCGCCTACAGGATTACTGGATCACTTGCCTACCACGTTCATTTTCAGAAAATCAGTTCAGTTAGAGACACTACAATTAAAAACTGAACGTGTCTGTTCGATATAATGTGAGTGAGCCGATTGAGTGTCACGGCACAAACGTAGCAGGATCGGATTACATTCATCACACATAAACTGAGCTGAGGTAATCGCGGGATTCGTGGCTGCGGCTGCATTCACAGCGCGTGATCAGTCTGGCGCATTTTCAGTTCATGTCTTTGGAAGCTTAACTTTCATAGGAATTAAGTTTAAAAGTTGAAACACTCTCTTTACTCTTCACTGCTCCGTTTACATGAATCTCCGCAGCTCCCCAAGCCGAGTGCTGTGAGTGCGATGTTGAAAACATGTGGAAATAGCGCCCACTGCTTGCTGTAGTCATTAGACTCTGGACAAAAACTCGGAGGAATTTTTCCAGAAATAAAATACATAATTCTCTCGTCTCAGGGTCATATGAGGGGGGAAGGTACGATAATTTGAATATAATCCCTCGTTTCTACTGATACAAAGCTTAATGCTAATCGCTGAAGTAACCCTTTACTATTTAATACAGTGAAGTTTTATTTTAACTACGGCTGCTCGATATACACTATCGTTTTAGCATCGATATCATGATGTGCGCGTAGTCACATCGTGCATCGCAGGATACACGATAGTCACATTGCAGGATATGCGATGATAAGTATAGTATAGTGATCATATTTGATCTGTACGACCAGGCACCAGGTTCAAAACTCACGTAATTGTCAGATTAAGTTTATCAAGCAAAAGTTTATCAGTTTTAAGCCAAGTCAGTTTAAACATTCAAGCAATTTTAAACCACTTGAGTGCAAGAAGATGCGAAAGAGCAATCATTTCGGAACCTGTGCACGAAAGCCTTGTTTTCTGTGCCGTGCAGACGCACCTGGACACCGAATTCCATTGTCTTTCATCTCTATAGATGACTGAACGAACACATACATGCAAAATGATGTCAAAATGCTAGTCTCGTCATGTATATTCGTAAGCACAGCTCACTTATGGCTTACGTAAACTTAAACAATTGAGAAAGAAAACAGATGCGTATCCTTGTTTTGGATCCATGCATTCTGTCTTAAAGTGACACCAGCCTAATATTCCTGCTGCTGTCTGTGTCATTAATGTTAATAAAAAAAACAAAAAAGAATATGTTTTAGATTAATTGTATTTCATTTATACAGTAAAATCTATTTTACATTTGATTATTACATTTCTGTACCTGAATACTTTTATAATTACTTGATATTGTTTTACAATATCATGCAGCAAATTTTTTACATTTGATTATTCAGTTTTTGCAATGTTAAATATTTGATGTACTTTTTTGTAAGTTGCTTTGTTCTTTTTTTAACAGTAAAAATAACTATAGTATGGAAGCTTTTTTTCCACCACAGAATAATGTTTTTTTTTTTCACAATTCTGACTAATTTTCTCCAAATTGCGAGTTTACGTCTCGGAATTCTGTCTTTTTTTCTCAGAATTGCATGATATAAACTCAAAATTGTGAGATAAAAAAAAGTCGCAGTTATCTTTTAAAGTGTTTTATTCAGTGGTGGAAAAAAGCTTCCATAATATAGTGATATTGTTATTGTGAAATAAAATTTCTGGTATTGTGAAATTTTGGTCAAGTCGCCCACCCAAGTTCTTTGCTGTCATCTTACACGGTCTTAAAAAACATGAATAATTTAAGAAAACTGTTAAATGTAATATTTAGTGAATATTCATTTAGTCTGGTTACTTATATCATTATGCTGCGAAATGCACTTAAAACTATTTATTTTAGTCTACGTGTGTATTTTTATACAAAATATTGGTAATTTGGTAATTTATCGGTTATTGTTTAATAGAGTCCACCTGGTCTATCATTCATTGGACTTAACATTACGGACAGATACACTGAGACTTGCATGTTTTCTTCTGGGGCATTATCATCCACGTGGATGTAGAAGTCACAGAATTCTACACATGTGTACCACTTTTCACGCCATCCTATTGATTAGCCCAGCTGTAACCCTGTACGACTGCGATTTAAAGAGAAGGCGCCTTGGCATTTCCCTGCATACATTACAGTACTTGTTTGCATTTAGAATAGCCAACAATGCTTTGACATGAAGCTCAAGGTATCTTTATCTTGTCTTTTTTGGATCCATTTGACCTGGTTCACACTGCGAAGGGCAATATTCATAATGCCTATTCTTTCTCTACAGGATTTCCCAACCAATGATGGTGGTGGGTGACTCTTGATGTAAGAAAAGAAAGTTTTAAACTGACTTGTTGTCTTATCTTAATTGAGCAGTGCAGAAAGAATGGTGCAACTCTATAAAGGAAAGAGGGGCACTTGACCTGTGTTTATGTGCGTACTTTAGGGAGGCAGAGGACGGGACACTCTTGGAATGATCATCTAGGCCTTGAAATTCCTCAGAAGACATGAGAGGCAGTGGTGGGATCCAATCACCCTTTTAATTTGCCTCTCCGATAAGGCTGTTGCACATCAAGCATTTCACCCATCTCTAAACAATGAAATTCCCCCATAACAGCTCTGTGTATATTTCTCATTATCGAGTCTGGTTGTGCTTTGCTCTATAAACAGTGGTTCTTGTTGGTTCTTGTGCAGAGCGCTACCCAAAACACTGGTGGACCATATCGGTATGTGGCAGCTTTTATATAGTGTCTGATATCTTGACAATAACAGGTTGGGTTATGTAACCAAAACAATAGAGCCTCTGTCAATCAGCACTCAGAACTATGGGAGGTGAAGATAAATGAACTGGAGCCATTTGAACTTGGAAAGTCGCTCTTTTTTTTTTTTTTTTTGTTGCAATGGATTTCAACATCAAGTTTAGGCCTCTGTCTCTTTTCATTCTTCCAATCGCCAGATGATGCAGAGAACAAACCTTTGTGAACTTAAAAAGCACTGAGCCAGTTATGGAAAGTCAATTTGTCATGCATCTGGATTTCACACAGGCTTTAAAACCTCAACCATGGCAATTTCACAAGTTTCATCAGTATTTGCTGTTAAAAAATGACTTCATTGCTGTTGTGGTTTTCAGATTACGACACAAGGTTTAGTGTGTCCAGAAGTTTAAGACAATACCGTGCTCTTTAAACACATGCAAGGCTTCTTTTCAAGTAGCAATAATTAGCAGTGCTGTGAATTGGAAAACCTTTCTGTCTAAATTCATCCCTTATAATGCCCCACTGCTACTGCCAGTTGTCTTTAAACTGTCTACCACCGAGTATTATGTTTTTAAAATGTTTAATAGTCACAAGAACTGCGTGATTTGCCCAATAAACTAATTTTACGGGCTTCCTCAAGATTAGTCAACTAGACTTGTTTACTAATAGAGACAACCTAAGAGGTATGGTCTCAATCATCAGCCAGCGTCTTTGTGTGTGTATGTATGTGAATGTGTGTGCCGCTTCTCTTCTCTGTCAGTATAATGAGCTTGGCCATTGATGCGTAGCGGGCCTGAACGGTTATTCAATGCTGTTAATTTGAGGTTTTGGTGCCGTGCTCATGCTGTTGAACCTTGAGTCTAGCTTTCAGCACCACACGTTTGGGCTTACTCCGTTTGGACTTTCATTTAATGCTAAAGTACCCTGTCAAAAAGTGCTTCCAAGCATGTTGGATCAATATGTTCCGGGATTGAAATCAAAACTCCATTTCACTCTCTCTTTCTCCAGATCTTTCTTTCATTCTTTCCCAATCCATTTTAAGCTCTATTCCAGCACAGTCCCCATCTCCCAGCTCTCTCAGATAAGACTGAAATGGTGAAGTGCTATTTTAAGTAGTAGATTCTGTCATGTAGCATGCTGTGTCAAACAAGCTGGCTGTCAAAGTGCTACAACGGACAAAGTATTACAGCCACAAACCGCCCGTATCTTTATCAGCAGCAGCAGATTAAGTTTTACCATGCCCTCATTAGTATATAGTACTATATAGTGGTCAACTGTTATATCGCCATGGCTGATTTTTTTATTTTTATTATCGGCATTGGCTGATACATTTTTCTGTTTGGCCAATGTGTTGGAAGTGGGATTTTATTTTGACGGCACTGAGAAGTCTAGCGCCTGAGCACACAGCGGCTGTAGAAACACCTTTGCAGTAGTGACGTTTTTTGTAATTAGATGCAAATGTAATATAATAAAAAGTATAGTGTTACAAATGTACATACATAAAAAAAATGTAAATATAAAAAAGTTTACTGTCTCTGTTTAACAGTCATGTCTAATACTTCATTAGATAGAACTGTTATACAAAGAAAGTAAAGTAGACAAATAAGTATCTTCTAATATTAGTAACGGAACATTTAATTCCCCTTAAAGTCCCTGATCTACCGACAGCAAGGTCCAGACTCTCTGTGATCATAAAAAATCCCAGGATGTTATTCGAAAAAGAGTAGGGGTGTAACCCCGGGATCCTGGCCAAATTTGCCCATTTTCCTACAGTATGTCCATCATCATAGCCTCCATCATGCTCTGACCTTATTCAGAGCAGCGCCATGACAGGTATGGAAACGAAGCTGTGAGGGATAGACTAACCAGGTTTTCAGTGGCATCCGCTGTATAAAGCTTCTAGATCTCTTGTGTTGTCTGTAGTTTTTTTTCTATTTCTCAGAATTTTTGGAAAGATACACTATATTGCCAAAAGTTGTGGGGTGCCTCTCTTTAGATGCACATGAACTTTAATGACATCCCATTTTTAATCCGTAGGGTTTAATATGGAGTTGGCCCACTCCTTGTAGCTATAAAACCTTCAACTCTTCTAGGAAGGCTTTCCACAAGGTCAGGTCAGGTCAAGCACTGATGTTGGACTGGCTCGCAGTCTCCGCTCTAATTCTTCCCAAATGTTTTCTATCAGGTTGAGGTGCAGGCCAGTCAAGTTCCTCAACACCAAACTCGCTCATCCATGTTTTTATGGACCTTGCTTTGTGCACTAGTGCACAGTCATGCTGGACCACAAAGGGCCCATCCCCAAACTGTTCTCACAATGTTGGGAGCATGAAATTGTCCAAAATGTCTTGGTATGCTGAAACATTAATAGTTTCTTTCACCTGAACTAAGGGGCCAAGCCCAACCCCTGACCCAAACCCCCACCAAACTTTACATTTGGCTCAATGCAGTCAGGCAATTGCCAAACACGTCCATCGGATTGCCAGACAGGGAAGCGTGATTCATCATTCCAACAAACACATCTCCACTGCTCTAGAGTCCAGTGGCTGCGTGCTTTACACCACTGCATCCGACGCTTTGCATTGCTCGTGGTGATGTAAGGCTTGGATGCAGCTGCTCAGCCATCGAATCCCATTCCATGAAGCTCTCTATGCACTGCTCTTGAACAAATCTGAAGGCCACATGAAGTTTGGAGGTCTGTAGCTATTGACAACTTTTGTGCACTGTGCGCTGACCCCGCTCTGATTTTTACGTGGCCTACCACTTTGTGGTCGAGTTGCTGTTGTTCCCAATTGCTTCCACTTCATTATAATACCACTAATAGTTGACCGTAGAATATTTAGTAGAGAGAAAATTTCACGAATGGACTTATTGCACTGGTGGCAACCTATCACGATACCATGTTTAAATTCACTGAGCTCTTGAGAGCGACCCATTCTTTCACAAATGTTTGTAGAAGCGTCTGCATGCCTATAGGCTTGACTTTATACACCTGTGGCCATGGAAGAGATTGGAACACCTGAATTCAGTGATTTTTAGGGGTGTCCCAGTACTTTTGACAATATAGTGTATTTTCCAGTGTTTCATCAGCAGGACAAGCCAAAAACACATTAAATAACAGTACAACCTACTGAAGAGATATACATCTATTCCTCACTGCCTCGTTTTAATTAATGTTTAAAATCAAAGATGGCTCTCCTGTGAATAAGGTCTATACTGATCTTCATCACCTCTCCACCCAGTGTGTGGTATGTTCTGGAGCAATATGGCTGCCGTCGCATCATCCAGGTGAATTCTGCACATTGGTGGTCGTTGAGGAGGTTCCCCCTTCCATATGTGAAGTGTGCTGTATGTAATATTAGTGTTACCTTGTCTTTATTTGGAAAGAAAGGATGGTGGAGGGGCCTGTGCAAAGTGGTGTCACTTTTCCCAGAATCTGCGAACAGCTTATTCTGAGATTTATGGGGATTTTATCAAAGCACTGTGTGGATTTTTATCATTATAGTGAGGTTGTGTACACACACTTCCAACACACATTTATGTTCAAACACCATGTAGAAGTAAATAATGGTTGTAATGCATAATGGTTGCCCTTAAAGTAAAATGAATTTAAACTAAAGTTTAGCAATTGTTATTCATGTGTTCTTTAAATCTGTAAATTTGTGATTTAGATGATCATGCTGGATAACATTATCATCTGCTTTTACACACGTGTGGAGTTTATGCTGCTTGAGTTTTTCTATCATTAACGTTAAAGAAGACATGCCAAATACTAAGAATCTACGAGGTTTATATAATTTTCACTCATGGCTTGAAATGATTTTCTTTCTTCTTTTTTTGACCTTGTAATTCCTAATCAAAATGTCATAACTTGATCTTCCGGTTAAACAACAGAATGGTGACCTGTCAGATTTCTTCAATCATTTCGTCTGCCTAAACGCCAAATTAAATTTATCTCAATGATTTGAATCTTTTGAATGTGTCCATCAAAACGATTTGTTCTATTTAGTTCACTGAATTGTTCATTAGTGACTCTTTCTGCAGGTTGCATTGTTACACCAGTAGGTGGACAAATGAGTCTCTTGTGTGTTATGATTGACATCAAATCATTCACTCAAATGAGTTGTTCAATAATGGCTCATTGATTCAGTTTCCAGTAAATTAAATTTTCCTTTACAACTTGGACTTGAATGCTCTTAGTATGTGCTATAGTCAGCCTTGAAGGCAAGAAAGCTGTCAAACCCTCCGAAGAAAGAGAATTGAAAAAATTGTGCATGACATTAGAATGATTCATTTGCTTAAGATAAAAAAAACAAACAAACACTGGTGCAGTGTGTAATATTTATGGGGATCTATTGACAGAAATGCAATATAATATACATAACTATGTTTTCAGTGGTGTATAAAGACCTTACATTATGAACATTTGTTTTTATAACCTTAGAATTAGTCATTTCTATCTACATACACCGCGGGTCCAATGTGAAGTCATCATTTACAGTGAAGTCATCATTTTGCACCACTATGTTTCTACAGTAGCCCTAAACGGACAAACTTCTCTACAGAGAGCCCAGTACTCTCTGCTGTCTCAGACGACAACATCTTTGTCCTTTGTCGGCCACCATAGCTTCTCTATGTACTTCGAAAGGGAGGGGTGAGCAGTGGGCGGTTGCAATTCGCAACCTCACCACTAGATGACGCTAAAGTGTACACAGTGCACCTTTAATGACCTCAACACTGTTTTTTTTAACACAAATGTTGCAAATTGGTGTAATTGTTTTTAGTGCTGATCCCAACTGAGATTTCAGATATTTTCGATATGAATCAATTCTCTTTCTGTCTTCCTCTCAGGCTGCTGCACGGGTGTTTTGGAGGTTCTTGTGACAGCTCACATCAATTGCGGCAATTCTGATTATGGCCTTAGCTGGATGCCCAGACTACTTCCTCCACCATCCAAACTACCAGGTATACTCTAGTGTAGTTGTAGTGTTCTCTCTGAAGCAATGGTCTACAGAGCTTTCAAGTTCAGCAGGGCACTGTGTCAGTGTTTCTTGGCTGTGCTGCACGTAAAGCACGAATGCTCGCAGACACATGCACAAATCCTCCTGAACCAGCACAAGGGGAGTCATCTCTTCATCGCAGCACTTCCCAAGGGTTCTGTGGCATGTCCGCATGCCTTTTGTCGCCATGGCGTTGCCATGGCGCCGCACAGCTGACATGCTGACATGCAAAGTGGCTGCTGTTGCTATTTATACCAGGGCTGCACAGTCAGCCCTCTCTCTATATTTGCCTGTCCTTGTCTTCTCGCTCTTTCTAATATCATTCCTTTCGTTTAACCTTATAAACTACCCATCGCTTCCACAAACTATTCCTTTCTCAGACCCTCCCCCCTCTTCCCTGTCCCTGCCCCCACCCGGGTCGCCTATAAAGTGGCTGGTGCTTGTGAACCTGGCAGAGCTTCAGTGTATACAGTGAAGGCAGGGGTGCGGGCTGCCCTCTGTCTGTGGCCGTATATAACTCTGCAGGGGGTTTCTCAGAGCCACAGGCACCTGGCCTGAAACTTCCCAAGCAGAGGGGCATCACAGCCCAAATATTCACTTTAAGCAAACACAACCCAGGCACCCTGGCTTGCACTGTGCTTCTGCTCTTTTTCTCTTGAAGCATTAAAGCATTCTGCTTTAGGATTTGTTTATTCACTCACTCACTATACATCTATGGAGGACCAAATTACTAAAAATTAAATGAGTATTAAAATTTGCCCAGGAAAAAAAAAAAACTTTAAATACCTAATGGAATTCATAAGAAAACACACAAAAACCCTATATCTTTTTATTAAAGATTTATTAATATGTACGGTAATTTAATAATTAATTAAAAAAATATGTTTTTAACAAATGTTTAATTATTTGTTTCTGAGTTATTTGGTCCTCCACATACGGTATTTCTGTATAATATAGTATAATAGTGTCGGCTGAAATTAGAGATATTTCATAATGATTTATCAGTATTGTTTAAAATGGTATTTTTACAATTTAAAGTTATTCTTTAAAAACATTAATAATATAATATCACCGTTACAAGTCTCATTATTATCGGTTTATCCCTATGGTTTCTTGCCTGTTATTTTCCCATTTTTCTATTTACATTGACTTTTTTCTTTTCTTCCTTTCCAGTTTTTCTCTATATATTTTAATATCTGAAGTATACCTCTTAGTTTTAATCTAGTGTTCAGAATTTTGTTCAGGCAGTCTGTGTCATCTTTTATTCCTCTTCTTTAGTTATGGTATTCCTCTTCTTTAGATAGGCATAAGGTAGGTGGAGAGTTGCAAGTCTTAAGTTGCTTCTAGTTAATGAGGATGAAGATTAGGGTCAGAGGTCATAGGTCAAATGGAGACTTGGAATTGTGTTTTAGGTTTATAGCACGGTGTTTGCTCACCAAGAGCCTAATGGGAAAGTTGAGTAGTTGTTTGTTTGTCAATGCGTTTGTATATAAGAGGCACCTAGAATGGCCAAATTATAGCTTTCAAGGTCATAGGTCAACCCCTAAATGCTTTCTAACCACTCTTTGTTAATAGCCTAGGCTCTGCATGGATCACATGACCTGCCTTTCTAGGAAATTTGCTGCCTTTGTTGCCCCGTGGAATCAGCTGGGGGGTTAAGGTTTACATAACGGACACAAGGCCTGGAGCCTGTCCAAGTGCCACACACACACACACACACACACACACACACACACACACACACACACACACACACACACACACACACACACACACACACACACACACATCTCGCATTCCTCTGTCATCCCCTGCTACAGATCCTGGTGTGTTCCACTTTTGTGCTTCCTTAAAGAGAGAAAAGAGTATGTAAAAAGCCTTTGCAGTTTGAATTTGAAGTAATATGGCCAAGATTAAAACCCAACTTAAATGAGAGGATATAAACGGAACACGTTCTGTTGGTGTCGGCAAGCAGCATTTATTGACTTTTTTTGGTCTTTTAACACCATGCAAGATTAACAGTACTCTGGCTAAAGCATTAGAGAAGCTTTCTCAGAGCTGTAAATTTCCCTTCCTGTTTTTATAGATGTTTTTCTCTTTTCTGAGAGCCGGCTGGCTTGGTGCAGCGTGGAGAGAGAGCAGAAGAGAGAAATAGAAAGAAGGGAAGGCAGAGAAGAGAGCATGGGGACCTCTGGCAGAGGCTAGTTCCTGGAAACTCGGCTTCCATGTTCTTAGGTTTCCTAGAAAACTGGAAATTGAAAATGTGGCTTTATTATTTTTTTCTTTTTCTTGGACTGCTACTTCTAGCTTTGTGCATTCCGCTTTGAGTTATATGGTGTGAGATTGAGTGTGCGGTTTGAGAGCACTAGAGCCGTTGCTGTGTGCATAGTTTGCCTTTTTTGTTCTTAGTTCTGTGTTGATGCGTTGGGATTGATTGATGGGACTCTATTCACACACACATTGCATGTATGTAATTACTACTGCCGAAGACATGCAATATATTTTATATTCAACAAATTACCTATTTGATGTATTATTTCAGAGGTCAGTTGTATATTGGACTATTTGCTTATTTCTAATGTTTAACTGGGATGTAAACTAGAACATTAAATGAGTAGATCACCCCAAAAGATCATCTATCTTTATAAATGTGTGTGTGTGTGGTCCTGCTAAACCCTATGTTATGGGGACAGAATGTCCCCACAAGGATGGCAATATCCAAAATCCAGTCCTTATGGGGACATTTATTGGGACATTTATTGGTTCCCATGAGGATAACCGCTAAGTGATGTTTTTTGAAAATGTAAAAATGTAGAAAGTTTTCTGTGATGGGTAGGTTTATGGTAAGGGTTAGAGGATATACAGTTTGTACAGTATAAAACCCATTATGTCTATGGATTGTACTTTCTGTAAAGCTGCCTTTATTAAACTAAACAAACCGATTTTAGTTAGGTCTAACAGTATTCAGGTATGCAATACTCTAATGTAGAAATTAAATATAGATTAATTCTATTAAAGCTAAAGAAGTTAAGTCAAGAGAAGAGTTGAGCCAGTCGCACCCTGGCCTCTCTGTGGAGCCGGTCCTGAACAAGGGTTCCAAAAAACACCACACAACCATCACAACACCATCGCACACCGCACAACCACCATACAATGCACAACCACCACACAGCACAACAACCACCACACAACAACCAACAATGCACAACCACCACACAACAACAACCATACAATGCACAACCACCACACAATAACAACCATACAATGCACAACCACCACACAACAACCAACAATGCACAACCACCACACAACAACCAACAATGCACAACCACCACACAACAACCAACAATGCACAACCACCACACAACAACCAACAATGCACAACCACCACACAACAACCAACAATGCACAACCACCACACAACAACCAACACACAACAACCAACAATGCACAACCACCACACAACAACCAACAATGCACAACCACCACACAACAACCAACAATGCACAACCACCACACAACAACCATACAATGCAACAACCAACAATGCACAACCACCACACAACAACCATACAATGCACTACCACAACACAACCACAACACAACAACCACCAATGCACAACCACCACACAACAACAACCATACAATGCACAACCACAACACAACCATACAATGCACAACCACAACACAACCAAAACACAACAACCACCAATGCACAACCACCACACAACAACCATACAATGCACAACCACCACACAACACAACCACTATACAATGAAAAACTACCACACACAACCACCACACAACAACCATACAATACACACCACCACACAAGACAACAACCACACAACACAACCACTATACAATGAACAACCACCACACACAAACTACCACACACAACCACCACCACCACACAACAAAACCACCACACAACAACCATACAATGCACAACCACCACCACCACACAACACACCCACTATACAATGAACATACACCACCACACAATGCAACAATCACCACTCAACACAACCACCATACAACACAACCACCACGCATGTATATCTTGATTATATCTTTTATATTCCTGCTTGACATGTCTGACCTCCTCCCTTTCTTTTTTTCAGGACAATGTTGACCGGACCCCATCTCACAGACCGTCCAATCTCATTGGTTCAAGCTTCCAGCAGTCCTCCAATCTGAACTCTCCTAATCACCCAGGTAGGTTATTAAAGGGTCCTTCAGTACATAAAAGTTCCCTTATTCCTGTCCATTCATTTACTTCAGGAATGTTGCATTATGAATGACAACATTTAATTGCATTGCACAAGCAGCATTGTCCTTAGTGGCATTATGCAGGTCACTGGGTTCTGGAAGGTCACAGAGGTTTCTGGTGACCCCTTCTGTAGCTGCAGCGGTTATGTGCACTTAAGGTTGTATATTGCACGAGTTGTGCAAGCCAGGGCCTTCCCCGAATCTCCTAACCGTTTTATAGCTGTGAGCGAGGCTGTTGGCCACAGATCTTGTTGTGTACATGAGTATGTGTGCACGTTGTGTGTGTGTCCTGCTTTGCTCTCCAGATGCTGCCTTGCTTTAACGTGTCACTACCCTGAAGCATATAGATTTTTCAGAAAGCCACAGCAGGCTTTTGTGTGCAAGTATACATTGCAGTCTGGGCACATTGGTAACGGATGTTAAGAAATACTGACATTGATGCATGCATATACTGTACATGTGCTTGGCTGTCTAAATGAGAACATGCCATACTTTTTACTTTGAATTTAAGGTCATTATAAATTACCCTACCCCTTAAAGCACTTTTTTTTTTAGAACTAGCACCACAGAACCTCAAAAGGGAGAAAATATGCTGGGGGAAAATTTTTTGATTTAGGGCGTACTCACACTAGGCACCGTCACCTTGTACTGAGTCGGAGTGTGACTGTCCCCCCTCCCCACTCCCCCACACACATTGCACTTAACGTTCTGGGTTCTCTGAAGAAAACGGGAAAAGCACTTTTGCTAATCGATTTATCACTTATACAGTGCACAGATTTTCACTTAATTGTACTGTACATATCAGAAGACTCAGTATCTCAGCTGACTTTGTCGTTGCGAGTAAAGCAAATTCCTCCATCGAAGTAATTACTACAGTTAGCGATCACACTATATGCGCACCACGCCTAAGCCCAATCAATCCATGCACAGGCCCACCTCTTCATTATTTCTGAATAACTTTTCCGAATGAGAGCGTTCGCAAATTCAGATCGAAGGAAGGGTTAGTCATATTTAGCTAACTTCTGGGGATATATTTGTATAGCTAAGTAAACACTGTCTTGATGGAGACTTTATAGTAACTACTGTTTATATTCTGAGATAATGTTTTCTTTCATCTACTCTTTAAATCCTTAACTTTTCTGCATTTTTAGATGTTCAATAAGACCTGGTTTAGTCTGTTTATTAAGCCTTTTTCCTTTTGGGGACCATAGAGGGCAGTATCCCATTCATACACAGACACATACTTGAGAATAGACACACTCAATCACCCTCACACACACACACACACACACACACACACACACAGCATGAAAGCCCATAAATCTTTCTTATTGTGTTTCTTTCTGGTCATCTGTGGCCAGCCATTGGGCGTGTGTGCATGTGCGCGCATGCTTGCACTTACATGCCTGTTTGCGCTCTATAAGTTGAGGCTGAGTTATATGAGGTGACCTATATTCAGTACAGACACAAAGAGAGAGAGAGATAGAGAGAGAGAGATAGAGAGAGAGAGAAGTGGAAAGAGTTGGGCACATGAGGCTGGACCTTCTTCTGACACAGAGTTCCACAGTGAGGAAAGAGCTGAAAGAAAAACAACAGGAAAGAGACAGTGTGTCTATATTACGCTCTGAAGAGATCCCCGTATCCTCCTTTTAAAATTCACTGCTGGCTGGGAATCTTCCTTTATAGATTTGAATGTTAGATGAATGTTCGTAATTTTGTTCTTAAACTAACCGGCCATTTATTTGAACTGTATTGTTGGTTAACAAGGTCTGGAGTTCAGAAGGTACCGTGTCTCTCATACAATACCAGCATAAACCTGCCTGATTCTGGAACGTTTGTTAGACTGAATTAGCCACTGAATTAGACCCACTCCTTCCTGAAACCCCAACCTACAAACAATCCAGTGTGCAAACAAGAGTTTAACTTGAATATGATGCATCAAGTATTCATAATGGTCTCTAGTACACATCAAGTGCGTGATTTGGAAACATGTCCAAAAACCACAATATCACCATTGTGCTATGTCAAAAATGTTAACATGGTAATAGCATGTTCTGATTCATTTGGCAACATGTGAAGTAAACATAATAAAAAACATGTTCGGAACCATTTACCAAAAACATGGAATTATCATGGTAACAACATACAAAAGTAACCTATTATAGCATCATCATATAGACCGGTAGAAGCCTATAGCATGTTCTTTTACATGTAGCATGGTAATGCCATTGTTTTTAAAGTAAACATAATAAAAACATAGACACCATAATAAAGACACCTTGGTTTAGCCTTTAAAAACCATGGTAATACCATGGTGCTTTATGATCATTTTAGTGTTTGTTTGTATTGTGTCTTTATGTAGTCTAAAGAAATGTGAAATGAATGAGAAGAGAGGAACGCACTGTTTGGAAAGGCATATTTGGACCACTTAGTGCTGAGAGCAGTTAACGGATACTCTTTGACACTCGCTTGTACTGGTTGTACCTCTTAAAGATCTTGTACTTGTTGTACTTCATTGTTTTAACAGTCCTATTTGTTATATGTGCTTTTTTTGTGTGTGTGTTTGCTTTTGAGAATACATCTCTTACGCACAGGACGCTTGCCGAGCTCTCTTGTTACATACACAAATGCATACACTCGGACACATGCGGAAGTGTGTGGGTCTGGGGTATGTACGGAATGCACCGTTTGGACGCTGCTGGTATTCTAGTGGAAGTCTGAAGCAGAGCTTTGATTTAGACCTGGTTTTGAATCAGCCTCTGAAAAGGTAACTCGGGTGTAGGGAGCTAGCCTAGTTAATATTAGCTAGCTAAGTTAAAAGCAGCATGAAATGAGAATTCACCCTATGTATTTTCCAAATGCAACGTAAAAGAACTAGCGGCGATGGACTTCAGGTGAATGTCAACTAGCATGTGCGTTCTGTGTAAGTAAGGAAATAATGTCTGCATCATAGACTGTAAAAAAAGATGGATGATACTCCTTCAATCTCTTCAATTGTAGAAAAGCCGCCAAATTTCCCAATATGCCGTAGACATCTTCCGCTGATTCGGGACCAAAGTCTGCGCAGTAGTGAACGCCGGACACGAGTCTGCGCAGTAGTGAGCGTAAAGTGGAGCCGCGGTGTCAAGGCCCTGCCCACACTCCCTCAGAATCGGTTAGTACATGTCGGTGTGAAGTCAACAGTTATGTAAATGTAGAAATTTAAGTTAAAGGTCAGATCTAAAATGATACTTTTTTTGAAGCGTGTTTGATTTAGTTTGTCTTACATCACCTATACTGGGACCAACCACCTGGGGGCGATCTCAATTTTTTGGCTTCACTTTCACTTTTGCATCACACTTTAAATATCAATCATGCAGATCACTTTCTTCATTCCAGGCAGCTCATGTTGTTGTAAAAATATTTGCAAATTGGAATGCTCATGTAAGATGACAATTAAAACAGCCTTCTGTCTGTGACATCTTGACTTGCTTTGCTCACTTTCAGTTTTATTCTTGTGCGCTGACTCATTCGCCAAGCTCAGGGTTCCTCAAATCTTGCCACTGTCCTGATGAGTTTAGCTCCAAACCTGATCAAACACACCTGAGCAAGCTAATCAAGGTCTTCAGGATCACTAGGGCCATTTCTCAAGTACGTCCTTGGTAGTTCAGACTTTGCCAAGTTTGGCTCGGGAGAATGAACTCCAGAGGATGGAAGGACAGAAATCTGGTGATTCTGCTAATGAAACAGCTGCGTTCTTGATAGCATCACTCAGCTCGCTCTCCCTCCTGTATGTATATTTTAGGCTACAATAAAACAAAATATGTCATAAAAGACTACTCCGCCTCTTCATTTTCATTAAAAAAAATAAAATTAAACACATCATAGCCACACAAATGTGGTTCATGCAATGCATACCTTGATTATCTTCACTGCATGTATAACAACACAAAATATAAAACAACCCTGCCTCTTTTCGTTTACATAATAATAATAATTAAAAAAACATTAATATGTGGTTCTGACAATAAGTGTCCATACAGTGGGTACGGAAAGTATTCAGACCCCCTTACATTTTTCAGTCTGTTATATTGCAGCCATTTGCCAAAATAATTTAAGTTTATTTTTTTCTCATTAATGTACACACAGCACCCCATATTGACAGAAAAACACAGAATTGTTGACATTTTTGTAGATTTATTAAAAAATAAAAACTGAAATATCACATGGTCCTAAGTATTCAGACCCTTTGCTGTGACACTCATATATTTAACTCAGGTGCTGTCTATTTCTTCTGATCATCCTTGAGATGGTTCTACACCTTCATTTGAGTCCAGCTGTGTTTGATTATACTGGTTGGACTTGATTAGGGAAGCCACACACCTGTCTATAAAATACCTTACAGTGCATGTCCGAGCAAATGATTCGGGGCTTTATGGCAGAGTGGCCAGACGGAAGCCTCTCCTCAGTGCATGACACATGAAAGCCCGCATGGAGTTTGCTAAAAAACACCTGAAGGACTCCAAGATGGTGAGAAATAAGATTCTCTGGTCTGATGAGACCAATATAGAACTTTTTGGCCTTAATTCTAAGTGGTATGTGTGGCGAAAATCAGGCACTGCTCATCACCTGTCCAATACAGTCCCGACAGTGAAGCATGGTGGTGGCAGCATCATGCTGTGGGGGTGTTTTTCAGCTGCAGGGACAGGACGACTGGTTGCAGTCGAGGGAAAGAGGAATGCGGCCAAGTACAGGGATATCCTGGACGAAAACCGTCTCCTGAGTGCTCAAGACCTCAGACTGGGCCGAAGGTTCACCTTCCAACAATACAATGACCCTAAGACCCTAAAATAACGAAGGAGTGGCTTCACAATAACTCTGTGAGTGTTCTTGAATGGCCCAGCCAGAGCCCTGACTTAAACCCAATCGAGCATCCCTGGAGAGACCTGAAAATGGCTGTCCACCAACATTTACCATCCAACCTGACAGAACTGGAGAGGATCTACAAGGAGGAATGGCAGAGGATCCCCAAATCTTTCCCAAAAACACTCATGGCTGTATTAGATTAAAATGGTGCTTCTATTAAATACTGAGCAAAGGGTCTGAATACTTAGAACCATGTGACATTTCAGTTTTTCTTTTTAAATAAATCTGCAAAAATGTCAACAATTCTGTGTTTTTCTGTCAATATGGGGTGCTGTGTGTACATTAATGAGAAAAAAAATGAACTTAAATGATTTTAGCAAATGGCTGCAACATAACAAAGAGTGAAAAATGTAAGGGGGTCTGAATACTTTCCGTACCCACTGTATGATTATCACTGTAATACAATTCAATATGACAAAACACAACCCAGTCTCTTTTTGTTAAATGTCAGTTCATGTGTAATCAATTATAGCCATTATAAAAGTATAAGTAAAAGGTATGAGAAGCTATACAATAAATAAAGCAAACAATTCAGTCAAACAAAGTCAGCGCTAGTAGGCTACAACGGTAAAGTTAAATAGCCTAAAAAAAATAAGTTATGAAACTTCACTTTGCCCTCAGCCAAAACGATTTGGCAGGGAACAAATTATAGATTCATGAGACCAAAGATTTGCCAGTTAGATCTACACAAGACAAATTATATCTCATGTTTAACCACTACAGAGACATCAGAGCCAGCGGCAAACATCAGAAGGACTAGCCGTGGAAAGGCTGCTCTCGGCAGGGTTAATGAGCGATGAGCGCACTGTGATCGACTGGATCTCACAACTCTGAAATAGGCATTTCAAATAGGCTTTATAAATAAACCACAGATTTGAGAATTAAACAACTACATTATCCCATGAAAAAGTCTCAAAACTACATTTTGTGACACATTAACAGTAGTATTTTTATATTACGCCGGGATTCTCATCCGCTATTGATGCTTGTCTGTTAGTGCAAGATGCATTCTGGGATACCGGTCTGTCTGAAGTCCACACAAGTCACTTCTCGATGCATCAATTAAAAGGGGCAGATCAAAGACACATTCGGGGATTTCAACTTTAGTTGGCTAGATGTGAACTTTTGAATTGTAACCGTACTTGGGCAGTGACTGATGATGGTTAACAAGACCACACAAGTACAGACCAAGAATGCATATTGAGAAACGGCCTAGAAAATCACAGAAAGGTGAATTTGATCAGGGTTTGAGCAGTGGCCCTCCAGGACCGGATTTGTGGAACCCTGGCCAAGTTGAACAGCCAATCAAATTTCTCTCTCTTACCGACTGACAGCGATGGATGCCAGTTCAACATGCTCAATTAGCCAAAACACCTCTGATGGGCTCCATCTAGTGCCGCCGGTGTGGAACACACTGCGAAAACTGGGCCGGCCGAGGCTCAACGACAGACCGTCAGCTTGTTGTGTGGGCCTTTAAACCCCCTCCCTGCAAAATGACATTCATCTGGCTCCACATTTGAGTGTAATGCCTTCATCAAAAAATCAACAACAGATGCATTGAACCAAGTCTCATCCTAATCTGTCACATTCAAATATATGTAAACATTTTGAAGAAAAGATGTTTTGCTACTTGTTTCATTGCAAATTTATTTAATTGCTAATCTAATATTTAGTTGCAGTTAATCAAAAATAAGCGGCACATTCACTTAAAACGATAACTATAGCATCCACATCAGCACACAGTAAAGTTCTGTTTATTGTAAGCATGTGCTGCAGTCATGTTGTCTGCTGTTTTAAATGCTCAAGTTGGGTGGATACTGATTAGCTGTTGTTTTTATCATTCATCAGCTGGAAAAAAGCATTTTGAAAGTGATTCTGATTATATTTTTAGTGTGGACTTTCCTATTCTCATAGAATGATTATCAAAACTTTAATTTGATAGTTATCACCATAGTTGTCATCCTTGATGTGACTGAGTCTTAAGTCAATATATGAAAAATTGCTTGGCTAAATGTCCTTTTTGGAAAGTCTACTGATAGCATGGTCACCTCGCTGCCTTCTCTTTGCTTTACCAGCCTGGATCGATACGGGATGTCACATTTTATCAATGATAACTCTTTGACCTGATGAGGGAAAAGCACTTTAGTGGCCAATATTGCACTAGCATTGCATTTTAGCATGATTTGCTAACCTTTTAAATGCTCCAATTGTTTGAAGAAATCACTCCAGGGCCTTAAAAGCTTGGTTTTTATGGGTCTTGATTGCACAGAGTGCTTCTCGTCTGACGGGTCATGACCCAAAAATGTGTCTATGGGCTGTTTTGATAAGGTTGTGGAAGGGCAGAGGAGGAACAACAAAGCTAAATGCTAATTATAAAATGCAGTACTGTGGTTTTTCTTCGGGACCTCAAGTGGTGACCCTCAGTTGAGAATCACTAGGTAAAGCATTCCAGTCATGTTAGTGAAAATGTACATGCAACTTCTGAACCTGTCTTGCTTCATTTAACAGGCATGTAGCGTCACACTCACATGCGGCCTTTATTACAGAGTGATTCCACAAACCACCTGCTGTTCCTCCCACAGCACAGAATACTTTGAGATGACCTGTTTTCTGTGTGAGGAAGATTAGTGTAATATTTGGTTTTTGCAAATGTCAGTCAGTGTAATGTTGGTTGTGAGTATGTGTATATGAGTGTGACTTGAGGGGTTCGATTAGACCAGGGAACACTGGGAAATGTGGCTGACCATTCGGGTGTTTACTCATTTAACTTGATATCGCCATCTTGTGGCAATTTATTGCTAGTTGCATAGTACATTTAGTGCATCATTTTCATGATTAATGCTAATACGGTTTAAATCTTTTGATTACTGTACCAGTTCTTTAACCACTACACCACAGGATCTCAAGATGCAAATGTATTTGAGCAAACAAAACATACTCAAAAGAAAATAACTTGAAGCAAATTTTTGAAATCACCTTTTACTGAGGCAATTTCTGAAATTCTGGGACACCACTGAACCATAATGCATATAAAGAACAAGTGGACATAGAACAGTTAGTGAATGTTCTGTGGCCGATCTGTCAAAGTGTGTCCAAAGGATCAGCCTAAAATCATTCAGGAAGCCACAGAAGATCTTAAAGTCTTCCAAAGAAATGTGGGAGCAATGTGGAAACCACTGCTAACCAAGAACATAAAGTCTCATCTCTCATCTGCCAAAGAGCACCTGGCTGATCCCCAAGATTTTCGGAAGAATGTTCTTCGAGTCAAAAAGGGAACATTTTGGATGACATGTGACCCATTATGTCTGGCGTGAAGTGAAAACAGCATTCCAGATTCTACCAACAGTCAAACATGGTGGTGCCAGTGTGAGGATGCCTTGCTGCTTCAGAACTCGCCATGATTGAATTGATAGTTAAATGAAGTTGTGACTTATCAAAACAAATAAATAAATAATACTAAATAAATAATATAATAGTTATGTGGTCATGCATTGGTTCCGTGTATCATGATTTAAAATTTCTATCACATTTTTTAAATGACTTTTTATTAATTCTCGCACACGCGCACACGCACACACACAACAATTCAGAAGGTTGGAGTTGGTAAGGTTTTTTTTAATGTGTTTGATAGAAGTCTCTTATGCAAAAACTATTTTCTATTACAGAAAATAGAATATTACTGTTCTCTATATTCTAATATATTTAAAAATGCATTTTATTTATTCCTTTCATGGCAAAGTTGAATTTCCAGTTTCCAGTGTCACATGATCAGAAATGCCTTCTTATTATCATTGTTAAACAATTGTGCTGCTATGATGCATTTTTCTTTGCATAGACAAAAAACAGCATTTATTTTACTATCACTTTTAATGTATGTGTGCTGAATAAAAGTTTTAATCTTTACTTTTTTGCCTTTTTATGTGAAATGAAATGCTTCTGCAGCATGATATTGCACATAGCATAAGTAATATGCATAATAAGCAATGAATTACAGTGTCCTATTGAATGTGAATTGAATGTATTTGTTAAGGCTGCTCTCAGTATCGGGGCTGCTTCTGATACACTTTTGTAGCTTGTGAATGACGTAAGACTCAATTTCACTCTCTCCATGCATGTTTTGTTTTGCTGCAGAGGATGATGTAGATCTTGAGGCCCTGGTGAATGATATGGCCTCTCTTTCATCCTATGAGAGCATCTATGCAACCTGTGGGACCCAGCATTCGGACTCCGCCCCCTCTTGCACCGCTCCGATGGCAGTGGGCTCCATGGCAACAGAGTGGCCCCACAGCTACGGGCCCTTAGTAATAAAGTGACCACCCCCCACTCTCCAGCCCAAAAGCTCCGGCGATCTCAGCCAATGCACATACAGGCTGTCAGGTAAAGTATATGCACAATGCATATATATCTTTTTTTTATTTATTTTTTTTATACTGGTGACAGAAACCTTAGAACATCATTAAAGATATGATTTCCAGTCCTGGAAAACCATAAAAAAAAATTAAATTGAGTAATTTTTTCTAAACTTGAAAAAATACAGCAGCAAAAACTTTAATCTTGAATAATTACAAAAACATTATTACAATTCAAATGCAGCCATTACTCAAGTCTTCGGTTTCACATGAGCCTTCACAAATCATGATTCGGTGATCAGTGTTGGAAACAATTGTGTCACTAAACATTTCAGCATTCTTTGAGGAATAGAAAGTTCAAAAGAACAGCATTTATTTTAAATATAATTTTGTAAATGTAAAAATCTTTACTGTCATTTTTGATCAATTTTAAAGCAAACGAATCCTTGCTGAATAAAAGTATTAATGTCTTTAAAAAATATTACTGACTCAACTTTTGAACGAGAGTATAATTGTGCTTCATTATGCTCTAATATTTCATCATTTTGAACTAGATTTTTGTCAGTGCAGTTTAAAAAAAAAAAGAGAAATTTTTACCGAAATTTGGTCGAAAGGTGTTGGAACAATGCTTGTATCACATGCGGTAATCAGATGAAATTTAAAAAATCCCTTTCCAGTCAGTGATTACAACTAGTACTGTGAATGTAATTTAGTGCAATTTTAATAATTAAAAATAGTTAAAAACATTGTCTTATATTACCACAGTTGATTAAATTGTATATGTATGTGTGTATACAGTCCCTGACAAAAGTCGTGTCGCTTATCTATTTTGTAGAAATACCTGCTATTAACCTGATGTTTAATTCATCAATTGGTGTTAGAAATAGCTCATATGAAAAGCTAAAACTCTCCCAAATGACGTTTAATGCACTGAAATAAATTAGTTTCACTGAAAAAAGATTTATCATTTAATCAAGATAGAAAGGTCAAATTTTGGCAAGACAAAAGTTTTGTCGCCTATACAGAAATTGAAAAAAATTACTGCAAATACAAAAATATGTCAGCAAATTAAGTAGTGGTGCTGTGAGATCCAAATGTAATATCTTGTATGACTTCCATGAGCTTGAAGGAGTGCATCCATGCGGTTTGGCAAGGATTCATACAATTTATTGATGAAGTCATCAGGAATAGCAAAGAAAGCAGTCTTGCATGCCTCCCAGAGTTCATCAATATTCTTTGGTTTCGTCTTCCATGCTTCCTCTTTCATCCTACCCCACATATGCTCAATGATGTTCATGTCTGATGACTGGGCTGGCCAATCCTGGAGCATCTTGATCTTCTTCGCCTTGAGGAACTTTGATGTGGAGATGGAAGAATGCGATGGAGCACCATCCTGCTGCAGAATTTGGCCTCTTTTATGGTTGGGAATATAAGAGGTATAAGATTTCTTGGTATTTTAGACTATTGAAGTTGCCTTCCACCCTGCAGATCTCTCGCACACCCCCATACTGGATGTAACCCAAGACCATGATTTTTTCCGCCACCAAACTTCACTGTTTTCTGGGTCAATCTCGGATCCATGCGGGCTCCAGTAGGCCTCCTGCAATATTTTCGGCGACTGTGGTGTAATTCAACAGAAGATTCATCTGAAAAATCCTTCTGCCACTTTTCCAGCGTCCATCCTTTCAGCAGGCTGTGGGCTTTGGCAAATGACACACGGTTTTTCAATTGTCTTTTGTTTAGTGCTGCCTTCTGGGCACTGATTCGACCATGGAGGCCATTTCGAGACAGAATCCGAAAATCTGTTCTGGTTGACACAGGGACTTTAGGTGACCAGGTCTCGTGGAGCTCTGCTGCAGTGGAAAATGGGCTGGCCTTCAAACCGACAAACGGTCCTCTCGAGCAGTTGTCTTGCAGGGTCTGCCTGACCTGGGTTTGTCATAAATGTCTCCAGTCTCTTCAAATCTTTTTTTTATCCTCTGTACTTGAGACTGAGACACATTGAAGGTGTCTGCCACATCAGCAGTGGATCTGGTCTTCAGCCTCTTGATAATCAAAACTTTAGTCTCAGGGTGACTCTTAGGCATGTTTGCAGAGGTCTAGTTGCAGTTGATGTGAAGGTCTAGTGTACTGGGGTTCTTTTTATACACACCTGAGATCTAATTGATCCATTATTAGTTACAGGTGAAGCTCATATGACAAGGCGACAATACTTATGTCTTTGCAAAAATTTGCTCAATGGGCTTTACCAAGCTGTGAATATTAGAATATTTTTTGACAGTTTCATTTTGCACTGAAACATTATTACAAAAGCTGTTGGGATTAAAATGAGCCATTTCTTGTAAAAAAATCTTGATAAGAAATATATTTCAGCTGCACTTCAGGTCAATTTGTACACAAGCAACAAGACTTTTGTCAGGGACTGTATACACTCACCTAAAGGATTATTAGGAACACCATACTAATACTGTGTTTGACCCCCTTTCGCCTTCAGAACTGCCTTAATTCAACATGGCATTGGTTCAACAAGGTGCTGAAAGCATTCTTTAGAAATGTTGACCCATATTGATAGGATAGCGTCTTGCAGTTGATGGAGATTTGTGGGATGCACATCCAGGGCACGAAGCTCCCATTCCACCACATCCCAATGATGCTCTATTGGGTTGAGATCTGGTGACTGTGGGGGCCATTTTAGTACAGTGAACTCATTGTCATGTTCAAGAAACCAATTTGAAATTATTCAAGCTTTGTGACATGGTGCATTATCCTGCTGGAAGTAGCCATCAGAGGATGGGTACATGGTTGTCATAAAGGGATGGACATTGTCAGAAACAATGCTCAGGTAGGCAGTGGCATTTAAACGATGCCCAATTGGCACTAAGGGGCCTAAAGTGTGCCAAGAAAACATCCCCCACACCATTACACCACCACCACCACCACCACCAGCCTGCACAGTGGTAACAAGGCATGATGGATCCATGTTCTCATTCTGTTTACGCCAAATTCTGACTCTACCATCTGAATGTCTCAACAGAAATTGAGACTCATCAGACCAGGCAACATTTTTTGCAGTCTTCAACTGTCCAATTTTGGGGAGCTCGTGCAAATTGTAGCCTCTTTTTCCTATTTGTAGTGGAGATAAGTGGTATCCGGTGGGGTCTTCTGCTGTTGTAGCCCATCCGCCTCAAGGTTGTGCATCTTGTGGCTTCACGAATGCTTTGCTGCATACCTCGGTTGTAAAGAGTGGTTATTAGAGTCAAAGTTGCTCTTAAATCATTTTGAGGCAGTCGGCCCATTCTTCAAAAAATTGATCAGGTGTTCCTAATAATCCTTTAGGTGAGTGTTTGTGTGTGTGTGTGTGTATATATATATGTATATATATATATATATATATATATATATATATATATATATATATATATATATATATATATATATATATATATATATATATATATATGTGTATATGTATATGTATATGTATATATATATATATATATGTATATATATATATATATATATATATATATATATATATATATATATATATATATATATATATATATATATATATATATATATATGTATATATATATATATATATGTATATGTATGTATATGTATATATATATATATATATATGTATGTATATATATATATATATATATATATAATTAACTTAATGATTTATACACACACACACAGTATATCATATATATATATATATATATATATATATATATATATATATATATATATATATATATATATATATATATATATATATATATATATATATATATATATATATATATATATATATATATATATATATATATATATATATATATATATATATATATATATATATATATATATATATATATATATGTGTGTATATATATGTATATATATATATATATCATATATGTGTGTGTGTGTATAAGTCATTGGGTTAATTAGCACTGTGATTTTGGATCTAAAAAAAGCAGTAAGTCATCTTCTCATAGTCATAATCTTTTCTCTTTCCGAAATCCTCTCAGAGTGCTTTTTCTAATCAGCTCTTTTACACCTCACCATTCTGCAGGGCTTCTGTGTCGTTCGCTATCTTTCATCGGCTCTTCTCTGATCTCCATGACAGCAGGGTGTAGTTTCACACACATACACACATCGAGATGGGTTCACACAGAGGTTCCTGTCTCTACACACTCACACAGACACACGGTCTTCTTTCGTTCTGACTCGGCCATGAACTCTGAACGGCCCACCCCCTGCTACGGTTCGGATTTTAAAAATTCCCTCAGTTATTATGGTCGCTCCAACTGTGCTGAGGCAGTCATGTATTATTCCTGGTCTTATTGATGTAGATCAAAGACCCGAAGATGGGTTTAAAATCTGCAGTCTATGTGTCTGTCTGCTGAACTCTGCCGCACACTATGAGAGTTCATGAACTGATTCTCGGTTGGCTAAGAGGGTTTCAAATCTCTCGGTTTCATTCATATATTCTGTAGTAGAATCCGTAATGCAGTGGTGAGAATTTCATGTGGATTCTTCTGATTTATTTTTCATTAGCTTATCACTTTACAGCACTGAAGTTTTCAGGGAACTTTAGGGCTTTAATTCCCTGCCCGGTTTCATATTGATTAAAATGCAGAGGATATCGTGAATACTGCATGCTTAATGAAGCAGTGAGACCTTAATGAGACGAGATGAAACTAACAAGGTGGTTCGGTTAGATGTTTTGGTCCTGGGCATTTTAGCCTCAGGAACGGTATGCATTTTTGAATAGGATGAGTTCAGTACAAAAACACTTTTTTTTTCTCTCGCTGTGTCACCCCTTGTAGGCGACTTCAAGAAGAAGAGTTGCAAGTTCGTCCGGCGTCTTTGCCAGCTATTCCGAACCCTTTCCCTGAGCTCTGCAGCCCCTCGGGATCTCCTGTGCTGAGTCCTGGATCTCTGCCACAGCCATCGGAATCACATGTAAGAGTTGAAAACAGACACTGCGGCTCCGAGCCCTGTAGCGATTATCTATCAGATACGCATGAGATGTTACACGAGTGATTTATTGCAGGTATGAGACTTGAACCTCACTTCCTGGTTTCAGTGCATCTGGCATCCTCGTATGTTATCACTTATATTCATATAAAAAAAACCTGATGGGGGTACAGTGAGGTTAAGAAAAACTTGCATGATTGGAGGTTAATTAGGTCTCGGCTGGTTTTGTTGTATTTCCTGGAAAACTAGTTCTGCCCTACCTTGGAGAAATGCCACATCGGTTTCAAAATCTAGTGAGCTGCCTATGTATTCAGTATTTTAGGCATCAGGGGTGCATAAGCAAAGACTGTACTCTTATAATTGGTAGCAAAGTTATGGTACCAGTATGTATAAGATATTTTGTTTCCTCAAGTCATGAAGATGAGGGACATTTTTTTTTTTGGAAAGCCATTCTACTCGGATATATATCACAGTAGGGAAGAAAAGAATATCACAACTTCCATTTCATGTCTCATTATTTCACAGTATTTCTGTGTGCTTTTTTTCACTTAGAGCTGCTAATGTCAGTCTCTGCATGAGTTATGCAAACACTTAAAGTGTATCTTAACCGATTCTTTGAATTGTATCAGTAGTATATGTAAATATTGGACAGAACCAATAGAATGGCAGTTCTTTTTAGTTTGTTGTCATCCTGTTTAAAATGTTGACTACAAACACGTTTTCAGATTTTCATGTTCTCTCTGTATTTAAAGAGTTAGTTCAACCACAAATTAAAAGTCTGTCATTAATTACTCGCCCTCAGGTCATTCCAAACCTGTAAGACCTTCGTTCATCTTCTGAACACAAATAAAGATATTTTTGATGAAATCTGAGAGGTTTCTAAACCACCCATAAGGCAGCAATGTCATTGCAACTTTCAAGGCCCCAGAAAGGTAGTAAGGCCATCGTTAAAATAGTCCATGCGACTACAGTGGTTCAAACTTAATGTTATGAAGCAACAAGGATACTTTTTGCGTGCAAAAAATTCAATTATACAATATACAATTTCTTCTTTTCCACTTCATTCGCCTACACTGTTGACAGTGCTTCCAGGTTCTACGTCAGAACGCCTGCCGATGCTGTTCGCGTGAGCACCACGACCCGTGCGTGTGATGCAGACACAAGTCAATAATGAGCCGGCGTTCTGACGTAGAACCTGGAAGCACTGCACTGTGTTTACTACGTGAACATCATAAGAGAATGACATGGAAGAGAAACAATTGTTGAATAAAGTCATTATTTGTTTCTCGTCACTTCAACAACATTAAGGTTGAACCACTGTAGTCACATGGACTATTTTAACAATGTCAAAGATGAAGGTCTTATGTCTTTGGAACGACATGAGGGTGAGTTGAATCGAACAAAATTTTAATTTTTGAGTGAACTGACCCTTTAAGATTCTTTGCAGCCACTGCCTAACACAACACACTGGATCCTTCACTGGACACCGAAAGTAACTCACTCACGCTAAACATTCTTGCACCCGTGAACAATACAAGACGACACAATTGTGACTAAAAGTTTGCTAAGATGTATTTCTGACTAAAGCTGGGTGGTATTTGACTCTGATCAAGCGTATCCACAGCAGACTGGGAGTGGCCTTGGATGGCAACATGCCCAGTGCATTATGTGTGTTTAAGTTTTCCTACATATTTGGCAGACAAAGGATAGCCTTTTTTCTCAGTTTTATCTAGTCAGGTACCGCAGATTATTTCATTTTTTTTGCATTTCTGCTGCATAGTTTTATTGAAAGCCCATTTTGCCAGTGGTGAATTAGCCCTTTAAGCTCAAAGTATACTTCAGATTTGATGTCAACGCTTAAGCCGAAAGTATATCTGATTCTGAACTAAGAAGTCGTACAACCATCTAAAAGTCTCATGTAGCTAGAATTGTATGCTTTAGGCCTTAGTGTGTGCTAATTGAGGAGCGCTATTTTTAAATCAGTCACTAATGAGGTTACAAATTCAACTAGGATGCTGCCTTAGAAGGTAACAGTCTATGTAGACAGTGGGGCAACTTGATAAGTTTTATTACAGAACTAATGACTCAAAGCTTATCAGGTTGCAGTCGCACAGAACGTTTCCTCTTTAGAGCCAGATTTACTAAACGGGGCAAATTAGCATGAGAGCATTATTCCAAAAAAAGCTCAGATGGGAGTGGAAAGTTCAGCACGTGATCATCTGATTAAATTAAAGGAACATGCCAACTTTTTGGAATTTTAGCTTATTCACCTTATCCCCCAAAGTTAGATAAGTCCATACATATCATTCTCATCTCTGTGCGTTCCATAACTCTGACGCAGCGACTGCTAGCCTAGCTTAGCACAAAGACTGGAAGTAAACGGCTCCATCTAGCCTACTGCTCAATATGTGGCAAAATAACGCCAACATTTTCCCATTTACATGATGTCATGTGTATAGTTACATCGTGTACTAAGGCCGACGGAAAATGAAAATTTTTGATTTTCTAGACTGATAATGATTAGGAACTATACTCTCATTCCTGCGTAATAATTAAGTAACTTTGCTGCCGTACCATGGGTGCAACAGATGCAATGATATTACTCAGCGCCTGAAAATAGTCCCCAGCACGCTCTCTGTGCAAGCAGGTTGACACGTTGGTTATGGTTACAGAAGTTAGCCTATTTTCATGTAGCTGCGTAATATCATTGCGCCTCTGCACCCGTGGTACCGCAGCAAAGTTCCTTGAGCCTAAGCTAGGCTAGCGGTGGGTGCGTCAGACAGGGAATGTCAGACGCACGCACAGAGATGAGAATGGTAGGTATGGATTTATCTAACTCTGGGGATATGGTGAATAAGCTAAAGTCCCAAAAGCCGGCGTGTTCCTTTAAAGAACTCAGGCGCAGCTGGATCATTTCCATAATGACCAACACAATCCACCAAGAGCAGCACAAATAAGCGTGTTTAAGACATGCTTTTAAATAATGGCGCAAATACCAGTAATTTGACGAGCGCAAACCTTAGTAAATCACCTTGATTCATTTAAATACTCTCCTTCCATACATTTTGAGTTTGAAAGCAAACTCCTACAAATGCATATGCAATAAGGTCAGCCACAAAAATACCTATTTTTTTCTACTGTGTGTCTTAAGTAAATCCTGACAGTAGTTTTTTAGTGTTTGCGCTGGAGCGAGATGCTAGTAAATCTGGCCCATAATCTCCTGTCCAATCTTTGGACGTCACCGGGTCAGTCAGAGGGATTGTACTTTCCAAGTGCACACTATTGTTGTGTAACAAGTGCCCTACGAGATAATATGTGCATTTGTCAAGCATTGTCACAAGTGTGAGATCCTGTACGGAAACGTCTCCTTTTTGGCCTTCAACTCCCATTATATCTTTCCTTAGCATCCTCTGAGCGGAGGCTTTTTTCTTGGAGATGAGAGTTGCTTTCCTTTCACACGCCACTTGCGTTTCCACTTGCGAGTGTGCGTGGATGTGTATATTTGTCCAGAACTGTGCCAGCACTCAAAGCCCTTCCTTCCTCCTTCCTACCCTGTCTGTCCTTTCCCACAATGCCCTGCATTAAGCTCCCCTTTAAAAGGAAAAGTAAAAAAGTCATTTTATTTATATACATTGGCATGCACAAGCACATTATAGAGATCATGTTTTGTACGTCCTCTCCCTGAAGTGTCATTGTGGGATGGCCCTGTGTTTCCCGTTCTTCACTCACCTCGGGTGGGGTGACATCATGTGATGTCCTGTATGTGCTGCCTGACTCTATTTCTGTCTTTCATGTGAATATGATCATTTTGTTGTTGTCAACACCCTGAGGTCTCTCTCTCTCTCTCTCTCTCTCTCTCTCTCTCACTCTCACTCTCACTCTCACTCTCCTCTCTCACTCTCACTCTCCTCTCCTCTCCTCTCCTCTCTCCTCTCACTCTCTCTCTCTCTCTCTCTCTCTCTCTCTCTCTCACTCTCACTCTCACTCTCACTCCTCTCTCTCTCTCTCTCTCTCTCTCACTCTCTCTCTCACTCTCTCTCTCACCTCTCACTCTCACTCTCACTCTCTCTCTCACTCCTCTCACTCTCACTCTCACTCTCACTCTCTCTCTCTCTCTCTCTCTCTCTCTCACTCCTCACTCTCACTCTCACTCTCCTCTCACTCTCTCTCTCTCTCTCTCTCTCTCTCTCACTCTCACTCTCACTCTCACTCTCACTCTCACTCTCACTCTCACTCTCTCTCTCTCTCTCTCTCTCTCTCTCTCTCTCTCTCTCTCTCTCTCTCTCTCTCTCTCTCTCTCTCCTCTCACTCTCACTCTCACTCTCCTCTCACTCTCACTCTCACTCTCTCTCTTACTCTTACTCTCTCTCTTACTCTTACTCTCTCTCTTACTCTTACTCTCTCTCTCTCTCTCTCTCTCTCTCTCTCTCTCTCTCTCTCTCTCTCTCTCTCTCTCTCTCTCTCTCTCTCTCTCTCTCTCTCTCTCTCTCTCTCTCTCTCTCTCTCTCTCTCTCTCTGTCTTTAGAGTCCAATCACCTACGGCCCCATCAGCTGTTATAGCCTACTACATTTTTCTCTATTGTTCTCCTTTTCTTTTTGCTTTAAATTTTTTGTCTTGCGTTCTTTTTTCTTGTGTTCGTTCTGTTGTTTTTTTCATTCGTCCCTTTTGTTTGTTCTGCCTTTCTTTCTTTAATTTATTTGTTCTTTCATTAGTTTGTTCTTTCTTTCATTAGTTTGTTTTCTTTTTTTGATTTGGTTGTTTGTTTTTTCATTCTTTTGTTTGTTCTGTCTTTCTTTCTTTAATTTATTTGTTCTTTCTTTCTTTTGATTTGGTTGTTTTTTTCATTTTTTTTTTGTTTGTTGTTTGTTGTTCTTTCATTGGTTCATTCATTCGTTCTTTCATTTGTTTCTTTCTTTGATTTGTCTTTCATTAGTTAGTTAGTTCGTTCTTCATTCTTTTTCTTGTTTCCGTTCTTTTTTGTTCTTTTGGTTGTTTGTCCTTTCTTTCTTTCTTTCTTTGCTATGACAAATTAGGGTGAATGTTATTTGTGAATGGTTTCTTCAGTTTTGACGTGCATTGGTAGAAAACAGAGTAAATTAAAATGTTATCACCCAATATTTTTTATGTGCTTTTAACTGCACTTCTGCACAATATTCTTCTGCTATAAAGACCATTTACGTATGCTAATATGCCCTATAGCAACTGTTGCAACTCAAGTTTTTTACAAGTTTTTTTGGGCTGTAGTATGAGTGGTAAGCGAGATACACGGTGTGCTTCTCTCTTTGATTTGATCGTCGAGTCATTTCAGGGATGCCAAATACAGTACAAGACCTTGGCACAAAGGCTTGGCAAAGTTTTTAGTTCTTTTGAACATACAGCTGGAAGAGATTCTTCATCTAGACTAGGGGTCAGAAGATTGTTTTGAATGTCTTGGAATTGTTTGCAAACATGGTCTTCCTCTCCTTTTGTGCTTTTGCCCTTGAGTGAGCCTAGAACAACTGGAAAAATCTGAAAACAGGACGTGACTGTAGCTTTGAGGTTGAACCAAAGGCGGTATGCTGAGGTATGCGTTCTTTTGTCAAGATGTATGGGGCATCCTGAACAGTCGTGTTGATTTTGGTCCCAAATATTACAATTCACAACTTTCTATATATTTTTTAAAATGTATTTTATTCCTGTGTTGGCAGTGTCATGTGATCCTTAAGAAATCATTCTGATATTGAAATGATTTCTTATTGTTATCGGCATTGAAATTTATTTTTGTTGTTGTTGTGGAATTTTTTTCCCCAGTAGTTCTGACTAAATTCATGTCAGTTACTTTGCATACGCTTGCAGAACTCAAAAGTTTTGCGAGCAAATGACTTGTTTCTCGGGGGAACAAAAATTGTTCAAGTTTCTCCAGGAACGCAAAAGCATTGACATATAATTTGTCCTCCCGTCACATATTTATTTCAATCACCATGTCCCTTTAGGAGCACCATAGTTTTTAAGAGTTTTTGAAGACTTCCAGTAAGCATGGGAGCGGATGGTTGGCAATACTCTTTGGGCATTATTTTGTACATGATATTACTACTGAAGAATGCAGCAGATGGGTTATGCACACATATGGTTTCCTAATGATCTCATGAGGATTGTCTGACCCTTAGTGACCGGCGGGCATCAGACAGAACTGGCCAGGCATTGGCAGGCATGGCGTGGGCACAATATGCATTGCTCAATATATTTAGTAGTCTCTTGCTGAGCGTGGGAATGGAATAAATGCTGCTGCTGTTTGAGATACTGACAGTGCGTTAGTGTGATTATAATCAGGTGCTTGAGATCTCTGTCAATATGCGTCACAAAGATGGAATCTTTTGTAATTTCTTGTGCATGCTCCACAGAGGTCTTTCTGTATGCGTGTTTATCTGAGCGTCTTTGTATTTATACTGGCACTGCCCTCAGACTAGACACGATTACACTCTGCCTGCATCTGCAACTGAAATCATACACTCAGTCTGGCTCAAATACATGCATAGCAGATAGAATCTTGAGTTCTTTGACAGGTGAAAACTATGACTCCTTTGTAATCGCAAAAACTATTTCTACACGTAAGCCACTCTTGTGTGTCATTGTATGTGTTAACAAAATATCAAACCAATATTTTCAGGATTTGAATTATCAGTAAGAAGTTTAGTAAGAACTTGTAAAAAGAAGTTAAGAAGTTAGATTTAAAATGATAAAACAGTAGATATAGGCTGTGTGAACTTGAAGATCTTCAGATCATGAACTTCACATGAATCAGATCTTATTTAGATTCAGTTGGTTGAAGAATTAGCACAAAAAAAGCTAAGAAGAGTCAGGTTAGTGTCATATGTTTGAAGATGGCACTTGATTTGCTGTTTGCCCCATTAAAGCAGTGACCATTTGGCCAGTTTCCAAATACTATACCTTGACTTGTTGTCTCTTTCTCAATCCCATCTTCTGCAGGATTCTAGGATTCCTCTTCTGGGCTGATGGTAACATATTAATGTAACATGCAGTGGCTTCTTTAGATCATAAGATCTTGGCTATCATTTAGGCCTGTAGACGTGGTAAAGACGATCTGCTGTAGTTCAAACTGAACATCAGGATGGGGAAGAAAAGTGACTTTGAATGTGGCATGGTTGTTGGTGCCATTAGGGCTGGTCTGGGTATTTCGGAAACTGCTGATCTCCTGGGAATTTCACGCACAACCAAATCAAGGGTTTACAGAGAGTTGTCCGAAAAAGAGAAAACAGTTCAGTGGGCAAAAATGCCTTGTTTGATGCCAGAGGTCAGAGGAGAATGGCCAGACTGGTTTGAGCTGATAGAAATGCAACAGTAACTCAAATAACTACTCGTTACAATCGAGATCTGCAGAAGAGCATGCAACACATGCAACACAGTTTGAAGCAGATGGGCTACAGCAGTAGAAGACCACACCGGGTGCCTGTCCTGTCAGCTAAGAACAGGAAACTGAAGCTACAATTCACATAGGCTCATCAAATTTGAAAAATAGAAGATTTGACCCTGGTCTGATTAGTCTCAATTTCTACTGCAACTTTCAGATGGTAGGGTCAGAAGTGGGCTTAAACAACATGAAAGCATGGATCCATCCTGCCTAGTATCAATGGTGGTGGTTTAAGGGTGTTGGGATATTTCCTTTGCTCAATTGATACTAAGGGTCCCAAAATGTGCCTTGTTTAAATGCCGCAGCCTACCTGAGTATTGTTGCTGACCATGTCCATCCCTTTATGGCCACAGTGTACCCTTCTTCTGATGGCTACTTCCAGCAGGATAACACACCATGTCACAAAGCTCAAATCTTCTCAAACTGGTTTCTTGAACATGACAATGAGTTCACTTTACTCAAATGACATCCACAGTCACCAGATCTCAATCCAATAGAGCACCTTTGGGATGTGGAGGAACAGGAGATCTGCATCTTGGGTGTGCAGCCGACAAATCTGCAGCAACAGCATGATGCAATCATGTGAATATGGCCACAATCTCAGAGGAATGTTTCCAGCACCTTGTTAAATCTATGCCGCGAAGAGTTAAGGCAGTGCTGAAGGCAAAAGTGGGACACACACACACACACACACAAATTTATTTATATTAGTGGATTCATATAATTGCATCAACTGTATAATTCCATTAATTTAATGTATTTATTTCATAATTTAAACAATAATTTTTTTAGCTAAGTTTGTCGAGCATAGCACTAGCAGGGGCCAAGGGTGTAGGGTTGATTCCATGGATCGTACGTACAGACAGACAAAAAAAAATTGTACTTTGCATTAGAGGTCACGTTATGATGATGATGACGATGATGATGAAGAATTGCAGCTTACATTAAGTCAAACAAAAGAAACAAAATACCTCACAATGGACAAGATGGACCAGATTTAAAAAGTCCATAGTATTTTCCTCGAGGGAATGATCCCCTGGGAGAGGAGGATTTTAACTGCTGCTAGATCGTTTTGTGATCTTGTGTTCTGGCATTTTGTTATGATGATGATGATGATGATGATGATGATGATGATGATGATGATGATGATGATGATGATGATGATGATGATGAAGACGATGCGGCCCAGTGGATCAAATTGTAGCGTACATTTATTAAATCAAACATAAGAATCAAAATACAAACTTAGAACGAAAACAAAGGTAACCAAACTAGATTGTGTCAGATCAAACAATGATTTTCAGTGTCCTACAAACAAAACCAGAACAAAACACAGGAAATACTGATAACAAACTAAAAGTCCCTGAAAATAAAATCAAAACACTGACATAACATGACAGAGGTATTTTCAGTTCCTAAAATATGTATGCAACCCAAATTGACTCAATATGAATGAATTCATTCTCAAAAAAGAAAAACCTGAACCGATAGCAATTATTATCATTTTAAACATTGACCAAAATCAGATATGAAAAGTAAAGTATGCCCAACTTTTTTACTTATTTATACATTCATTTTCTGATCCTTCATTACGTTTATGATAGCTATGTTGCTAAACCTTTATAGCTACTTTGTGTATGTTTAAAATATGGGAGAATGTTTTATGTGGATTTTCTGATAATGTTCAAGGAAAAACATGAAATATAGCCTAGAAATCTAGACGCAGCCTAGCGGCAGCAAATATAATTTGCAGCCAGAGTGTCTAGCAACTCTCCGTTGGCTTGCGAGCTGGTCAGGCCAATCACGTCGTGTATGGAGTTGGTGGGCGGACTTAACATAATGACGGCAGAGTTGCTGAGGTTACGCATGCTACTTGTAAACAAAGAAGCTGGCGAACAGCGGTCTTTCGAATCGGCTTTTACCGCGACTCTGGAAGACTTGGAGTTAAGCTTTTCTTTGAGGGAAAAAAACAAAGAACGGCACTGGGTTCGGATTTTTGCCGACCCTATACGACAAAAGTTTTAATCTATCAACTAGCTCCACTTCACTTTCTTCGTTGCTTTGGTTGGTTGTAGCGCTATCCTATTGCGTGGAGAGGGAATTTGAAAGACAACCGTTTATCCCGCCCCTCGGTTTGAGCCCTGCCAATAGTGTGTTCCCAGACCCAACATCTTGATGTGGGTCTGGATTGTCAGGGTACATGAAATATACAGTTATGATAAAATTTTTGTACATTTGCTTTACTGAAAACCATCAAAATGCAGTTGATGCCAAACTATTCAACTAATCAATATCTGGCAACAGTACATTGTTTTTCCACTATGTCGAGCAATTCTTAGTAGACAAACCGCTCACAAGCTGTATGTTGCACCTCAAATGACAAGGAATTTATAATGTTAATATTGCTAAGCAAATCCACTCACTCATTCTTTCCAATGCCTCTGTATTGCAGAGCATGGTTTATATGGAGCGCGCTCCGCTGCTGCACCCATCAGTATCCTGGAGGGTTTGGTCATTTACACACAAAAGCAAGGACTGACAGAGGAGGGTGATAATAACATGGTCTTCTAGGGTCAATTTGGTAAAAGCATATTTATTTAAAATTACCCAAGACCTGACCAGTGTCCAAGGCCCTGATGAAGTTTTGGACCCGTACCTAATCTGGTTTCGGGGCATATCTCAGGTTTTCAGATCGCACCTGTGTGAACACCTCAGCTTTGAATGCCCTGTAGGTTACTTTGGATAGAAGCATCTCCCAGAATGATGTGCATTGATGAAACGCCCACAGTAAGACCAGAAACATGCATTAAGAAAATAAACGGGGTCAGTTCTGATTGCATGCTTGTGTGTAACTTCTCCGAGTGGTGTGTGCGTGTTTGTTTAAAACTGCACAAGCACACAGGTCCGCCGCAGTGGGATTAATTAGGATTCGCTAGATTTTCGTGTTTGCTTTTTTTCTTTATTTATGTGTGTCAGCTTTCCCGTCATGCACATACAAATACTCATATACAGCCTTCTGTGGATGAGTGATCCATCTCTGATGTAGTAACTGGCGTTTCAAACACTGAACCTGCTGTGAACTCCGCTGGATTCTGCGAGCGAGTGATTAATGGCGGTGAGCCAGAGCGTGGAGCCGCAGGGGGTGCGTGTCTGTGAGTTTGTGTACAGTGCGAAACGACACCAGGCCCTGAAGATGCTCGTAAAAGTCAGACCATAAAGTGACAAGTGATTGAGTGCTAGCAACATACACAAAAGCAACACAGACGCATATGTGTGTGAGTGACAGTGACACCTAATGTGTTTGCTGAGCTAGTCGTCTTTGTTTTCAGTCCGTCTGGGTTTTTGAAACATACACGTAGCAACAAATCAAAACAATGCAGATGCACTTCATGCCGTCAGGTCTTATATTTACATGTAGGTATACATGCGCATGCCGAGAGAGAACAGAATGTTCAGGCTGTTGGCCGGGGTTCATATTTGAGAGTGATTATATCATATGGCCCATCTTTACTGTCACACTATCTCTCTTTTTAGCAACTGTTTATTATCAGAGACGAACGACATCATCAATATTGTTTTTAAACAAGGATCGAGAAATTGGCAGTCACAGATACATATTTATGAGGTTTACATACCATTTACAGTATATATTAGTATAGTTTTTTATAAATATTATTAATTAGTTTTTTTCATATTTTTTTCATATTTTCCATTTGAAATGGTAATGTTTTAGTATTTTTTTATTTTTTTATAAAAAAAACATGTAGTCTTTCTTTTTTATTTCAGTTGTAGTTTATTTTAGGACATTAACTAGCTGAAGTAAACATTTTAATTTTTTTTTAAATTTACTTAATTTATTTAATATTATATTATTCTTTTATTAGTTGTTACAAGTTAGTGTTTAAGTTAGTTCAAGTAACAAATATTTTTTAGGGTTTTAGTTTTACTTAACTGTAATATTAATTAAGTTGTGAACATTTTTGGCTGGTTGTAGTTGTAGTGTGTGTTAACAGTGCTTAAATACAAGAAACTGGGAAAACAATGAATTCAGCTTTTCTTCTGTTCCTCAAACTGTATTTTTTTAAACTCCAAAGTCATATTGCTCAAATTTGCCACATCTTGCAATTTAGCCAGCAAAATGACGTTTCCTGAGAAATTGTCTGACTCATCACATTTATCCTTTTTTACTCTCTTTCCGAAGAAATAGCATATGTTAGATATTATATATCAGATATCACATTGAGTTTTGTTTGTTGCCATTTTGCTTCTGAAGAAGGCCAGATCTAAGTTATAAAAGAAACCTTTGTCTACTGTGTCCTCACTTAGTCTTTAATCTGCAGTTCAGACAAGCTTAGACATCCTCAAACTAGCATTGCTTTGATGATAGGCTGACATTTGTTAACTTATAACTGAACTCAACTGCTACGAGCAGCATGGGACAACTTTTTTTTTTAGTCTGTCTTGTCCTCGGGATGTTGCCGTCAGCTGACGAGACTTTGCACGCATGCTTTGCCTGATTGGAAAAAACTTTCTCTGTCATCTTTCTTTCTCTTCGAAAGGCCCGCTCGTTGTACGTGTAAAGACAGTAAGATAATGTACGATCCATAAATGATCTCTGTCAAATTAACTAACATGCACTGTGTGTATACAACTGGAGGATTGTCTCAGTTGTATTTTAGGTTTCCTTGCATGTTTGCGCAAAACATTTGTCTTGCGTTCAGCTTGTTTGCGCTGTTCCATTTCACATCCTTCCAAATCTCACCCAAGATAAGAAGGATTATTAAGAAGCTTGTTACGAATTCACCATGTTTTTTTTTTTACATGGGTGTGTTATAGTTTCTATATTGTTCTTTACTTGATACACATACAGTCGTTTAGTATTTTAGGTCAGTCACGGTTATGTGTTTGAGGTAAGACTGTAAGTGGCAAAGGTCACGCAGTTCAATTCACTTGTATTTATGTAGCATTTTTAACAATAGTATATGTCGCAAATGAGCTTTCCTGGGTGTGTTGCCTAAAATCTAAGTGAGTCAGCATGAAGTAACTGGCACGGAAGCATTTGTGCAATTGACAGTTCATGAATGTGTCATTGTCAGGCCATGAGAAGTTACATTTTAATCCTTCCTTTTATTTCATTAGGCAGATGTATGTTTATATAAGTACACCGTATTAGGGCTGGGAAATATGGCACAAAAAACCCCGACAAATCACTATTTTTTTAAAATGTCGATCTTGTTCTATTCCAAGTGCAACACACCTGAAGTGATCATCATGGTGGAAATGTAAAACAAATGACTTGTTATTTGTTAAATATCTTTGCAAAACTGATGCATGATATGAAAGTGAATATTGTACAAACGTATCTTAAACATATCCTTATATACTCAGAAAAAATATAAAATAAGAAAAATGCTAAATATTTCTTAGCCTATTACTGGTGTTAATTATTGCTATTACTATTAACAGAACATGCTTTGTCAAAATATAAAATAACAGCACCTTTCAGCCTGTCACTATTATGCAAACATGAAATATCAAACATACATTAGTAGTTCTTTCCAGGTTTTTGCATTCCATTTAGCTATTTTTCCTTTAGTTTTAATGTTTAGCGGACGTGTTTGGCTATTGCACTTGTCTCACAGAAACAGAATTCTAAAAATTCAGCGCTCAAGTTATAAGAAAGTTCAACTCGTGTCTTAACATCTTTAACAATTTTCTTTCTTTTTTTTATTCCACTGCCTGCGTCTTGTTTTCAACGTTATCATTGCTGTATTACCAACATCTAAATGTAACGTTTGCTTACTTTTTTTCATTCAAAACCGCAATTTCTCGATTTAAATATAATAAAATCGCTGCAAAATATAAAAATTGTCATTAATCGAGAGAAAAAATTAGTCTATATTATTTATATAAAACAATGAATCACGATTAATCACATCCAAAATAAGTTTGTGTTTGCATAGTATATTGTGTACTGTGTATATATAATTACACACGTACATGTATATATTTAAGAAATATTTGCATGTTGTATATATATTATATATAACAATTTTCTTAAACATGCATGTGTGTGTATTTATATATACAGAATAATTATACCCAGTTTACACGGACATTTTATGTAAACCGTTTTATTTTGGATGCGATTTAATCACCATTCATTGTTTGACAGCACTAATAATTACACACACAATTTACTTTGTTTTATTTATTTTAGTGTATTCATATAATTTCATTAGCTGTGTTTTATTGTGTACATATAATTCCTTTAAACACACACACACACACACACACACACACACACACACACACACACACACACACACACACACACACACACACACACATGTTGTGTTTCCATGTTTTATGGGGACATTCCATAGGCGTAATGCATTTTATACTGTACAAACCGTATTTTCTATCCCCTACACTGCCCCTGCCCTAAACCTACCCATCACAGGAGACTGTGCAGTTTACTTTCTGTGAAAAAACTCATCCTGTGTGATTTATAAGCATTTTGAAAAGTGAGGACATGGGGAACGTCCTCATATTTCACCCTGTTTTTGTAATACCTATGTCATACCCATGTCATTATACACATTTGTGTCCTGATATTTCACAAAAACATGCACACACACACACACACACACACACACACACACACAGTAGTTATTTTTGTGAAAGTGCAAGTTATATTTATTTAACCTGAAAACTGTCAATATTAAGTGTAACTGGAACATGAATTTACTTAAAACATTTAAAAAACATTGAGGACTCGTTTCAGAATGCCACTGGTAAAAATATTCTTTGTTATACCTTACTAGTCTACCATCTATGGTGAGTTTTGTTTGTGAGGAGAAAGAGACTTTTAATATCTCTTGAAAAACAGTGAGCAGGACATTATGTTCCCTGTCTCGTTTCATGTACTTGATTTGACTTTTGAATTTGAAGTTTGTTCATTTAAACACTGTTTGGACCCATTACATCAATGAAAATCCACATATCTGTTTACCTATATTTTGTCTCCTGAGTCACGCTGTTTGTGAGAACCACTTTGTATTCTTAGTTCACACAGTCAAACAAACTCAAATGCCCCATTTAGCAGAAGCATTGCCAAAAATCTCCTCCCAGCCAGGTGACCCACTAAATGTTCATGCTGTGAAATGAGACACCGTCACAGTGGAGTTGAATACGTCTCTGCGTGTGGATCCTGTCTCCACCCTAGTGTACACTCAACACCAGTTTGCCTCGATTTGTGTGCCAGAGCCTTAGGACACACGCACACACACACACACACACACACACACACACACACACACACACACACACACACACACACACACACACACACACTGCCCAGTCAGCTGACTGCACCACAAACCCCCGAGAGATGACATGACCCAACATTAAAAACATCAGCATGAGAAAATAATCTTCTCCTCAAACCACTCTTGTCCCTCTTGATTCTTTATTCTTCTCTATGTCTGGTCTTTTGTTGTCAGTTAATTGGAAAATTACATTTTAGGAGAAACAATGTACCGATTCAAGACGATAGCTGGTGTGATGTGAACACTGAGTCCTTATGCCAGACTTCAGCCTCATATATATATATGCACTTTATATACATTATGTCCATCCATAATGTGTTTTTACCATTTGGGTCATGAATGCATTGCATTGCATATGCATTGCATTCTTTGTAGCCTTTTTGTTAAATATGCTTAAAAAAGCCAAATTGGGTGGAAAATGCAAATGTGGATTGAAACGCAGTAATAGATATTTTGGGATACTGTTATATTATATACAGCATTATAATATGCAGTGAAGTTCAAAAGTCTAAAACCATAATAAGTTCAATCCGTCTACTCTAATATTATACCTGGCTGTTATATCTGCCTACTAAATAACCATATACCTGTTCTTAAGATTTTTCAGCATCGCCATGCTGATAATATAATGTGTAGTGACAATCATTGTATTACATTAAAAATGAATGTAAAACATGTTTTCACTAATGATCTCAGATTTTTGAGTCTCCTTACATCAGTATAAACATGATTATATTTCTCATGGGGGTATGTTCTGTGAGAAGTGTTTGTATTTGATTATAAAAATGTGGTATAAATATTCACCTCTCCAGTTGATGGTGGTTTCACTCTACTGTTTGATATGCAAATGATGAACAGAAAATGCATCTTGTGGCAAACGTATCCTGTTCGTCTGTTTTCATTCTTTATTCGTTCTGTTTCCACTTGCTGATAAACTGTCAAACATGTCAGGTTGCACAAACATGTCTCTCTCTCTCTCTCTCGCTATATATATATTACACACACTGACTCTCTCCTCTCCAAGAAACTTGAAACTTACAAAGCTGTCACTAAAGTTTATCCCCTGAGATCACTAAACAAAGGTGTGTGTGTGTACGAATTTCAGGGCAGGTTATATTTTTTTGCCTGTGTGTGTGTGTGTGAAAGTGGATTTTTACAGTATGTTTGTGATGTCATTGAACGGCAGGGTCACGTAGAGTTCAGTAATCTGCGGGTGGTAACAATGTATGTGTTTGAGTGTACACGCATGTGCGTCAGGCCTGCGTGGGGTTAAAATTAAATTTGCTGTCTAGATGGAGATGGGTTATAAGTTAAGAGTGAGGTAACTGATCGTGGCACACAGGTCTGTTCAGAAATAAACACATTTGGGCTGTTTTACTTAGCAGCCACAAGTCTCTCGCACTTTTCAAAAAATTTGTATTTACTCGAGCTTCGACAGGGTTTTATCATGGTGAATTGTACAATTCTTAGAACAATATTTCCTTTGGGAAAGGTTTCAGTTGGTTGGGAAAAGCATTATTTTCAAATGTCTTCTTACCTAAATTAAACACATATGTTAATATGCAGTGGTTCCCAAACTTTTTAAAGTGTCGTACCCCCTGGGGCCTTTGACATTCTTCTTCATACCCACACTCTTACACTTAGACTGCAGTCACACCTTTTCCATTTAAAGGGATAGTTCACCCAAAAATAAAAATTACCCCATAATTTACTCACCCTCAATTCATTCTAGGTGTATATGTCATTCTTCTTTAAGACGAATACAATCGGAGTTATATAAAAAAATGTCCTGGCTCTTCCAAGCTTTATAATGGCAGTGAACGGCTGTTTCTGTTTTGAAGTCCATAAAAGTGCATCTATCCATCATAAATCCAGGGGTTTAATAAAGGGCTTCTGAAGCGAAGCGATGCGTTATTTAAAACTTTACAAACTGTAATATCTAACTTCTGCTAACTGTCGTATACACGTTCATGTGACATTGCAGTTCTTCATCATCATGAAATATTATCATCTGCATGCATTTTAAAGCCTTATCACTCTCAACTTAAACACAAACACACATGCTCCTGTCGCATGGGCACATAGCTGGATGTCAGCACATCCGTGAGTAGTCTATTGAACTAGACTAGTTCTCTATCAAACAGAAGATAAACAGAAATTCACTCACTACTCTGAACTGACTGAACTTTAGTAGTTTTAATAAGAACACATTTCTTACTTGAATGCTGCTGTTAATGTTCTGGAGGAGCTAAACATGGCGGACTGTGAGCAGCTCAGCTAAAGCTCTCTGTGCTAGTATGTCAGTGTCCATCAACATGTGTGGGCGGGGCCTCTGCAGTGTGACGTCACACTGCAGGAATCTGGAAACGGCTTGTACTGAGACACTTCTTATGCTTTATTTATGGGGATTAGAAAAAGGAGTGGGTGGATTTTTACCATTACAGGGTTGTTGTGTACACACACTGCCAACACACATATATGTTCAAACACCTTATAAAAGTGAATTTTGCATAATATGTGCCCTTTAATTTAGTAACAAAGCAAGTGACTGGTTCAATGAATCATTTACTCTCTCGTTTCGTTCAAAGCCATAGATTTGTTCACTAACGAAACGCTGCTGTGTGTTGCTCGCTTGGAGATGCACAAACAGTTCTACTGTGGCTTTCGTTGGAACTATTTCGTTGCAAAATTGTGCAAACAATTTTGGCAATGCAGTTTAAAATGTACGTCACTTAATATTACCTCTTTATTGAACGGTTGTATAAAATCACTGTCACATTTGCAATCGTGTGGATATTCTGGACAAATTGCTCTTGCTCGAATAATATATTGTCAACATTAAAAACAAGAACTCGCACAGGGTGTTTTTGTATCAAAGGTAGTTTGAGTCTTAACTCTTTCCCTGCCTTTGCTGTAATTTTCCGTCATTTATGAGAACTCATCTCTGTCATTTATGGAATTTTGCAACTGTTATACAGTAGGGAGTGGTATTGCTCCTCTTTTGAAAGAGTACAAAATGTATGGTTCAAAACAAAGGCGAAAAAAGAAGCTGAAAAAGCATTAGCATATGCAAGCAGATGCATATCTAAAATAACGCGATCGACAACATTAAACAGCATATAAATTAAAACGGCCTAACGTTACCGAATGAAATGTCGACCCAGGATGAGGTATAGGACTGTGCAAGCTTTGGGAGTGTTGATGGTTGATCAACTCATCTACTTTGATCATCGTTCTGAATCCGATCCAGACCTAGTCTTTGACGACAACACGATTTTCTCAGCTTTTTGCTGAGATTTGCTGGGAAAGAGTTAAATCGATCTCTATGCACATTCTGTGCCTATATTTGTTCTTTATTCTAGTAAGTGCTAAAACCCCACTTTTACAAAACTGTCGAGAATGGCAGTAATGTTGCACAATTTGCTAAGGCAGCATACTCTGCACGCAAATGATCAGATGCATGCTGCTTGTGTGGATGCAGTCAGTTTTCACCTCAAAGGGTAATTTTGTTAGATGTCATGTATTTGACCTTTTAAGGCACAGCCTTTTCACTGTTTTTACAGAGGCATTCCCTCTTTTAGGTATACGTGCTCGGTTTTAATGTTATTTTAAGGTGGGGTATAATTAAATATCGGCAAAACTCAGTTGTAAATAAGCATTTGGTTAAGTTGGGTAGACCATTTCTGGTTAACCAGTCTCTTATTCAGTTCTCAACCTTAGAAACCTTATTTCTTGTTTCTGGTGTCTTTGATCTTCCACTGTGGAGGTCAGTCTTGCTACAGTGTGTTATTGTGCTTGTGAGCAATGAGCATAACCAGCGCTTAGTTTACTTTTCTAGCGTTGTATCCATTACACACACATACACACACTCATGGTCAAACCCAGGGCAGTTTTTAGATGCAGATGAATTTGATTATGACACTGCATTGCATTGCACTCCCTTACTCGGTCACACGCGCACTCACAGAAATGCTGAGTAAAGCCAATCACAACACTTGAAATGACTGTATCAACCCATTCACTCCTGTCTGTTTGACTGGTTGTCTGTCTGATGTTCAGACTACACAATATTTTTGTCTGTTACGATAGTCACTGTCAGATTATGCAGTTTCTTTTTTTTACTCCTAAATTCTTGTCATGTTATGGACAAAAAACAAACAAATGATCGTTTCCCTTCTTTAAAGAGAAGGCATAACTATCGACCGACTGGTCGTTACCGAAAGCGTTTTTTGCACTGGTTGTCTTGTTGTCAGAAAAGCCCCAAAAAGAAAGAAAATTACAGTGGACACATTTCTAGATTGGAAGAGGACAGTATGGAATCCTGCAAAGAGAACTTGAGGTAAAATATTGATTTTTATTTTTAGCCAGTAGTTAAAATAAACATACTCACCATTGATCATTTTTCACTCTGTTGTGGTAGTCCCTCGAGGAAACATCATAAACACAGGAGTACCTTCATAGCACCATCTTTCCTCAATTGCACCATAACTATCAGCTCTCTTTTTTTCGGCATGTTTGAAAGCTGTGTATGAAAGAGCTTCTGTTCTCCTATTGGTCAATGTCACAGATATGACGGAAACCATTGTGGAAGACCAGAAAAAAATGAAACATGTTCTTTCTGTCGTGACGTCATGAAGCATCGCAGATGGTTGTCGTCACCTATAACCAGTGTTGGTGAAAGTTACTTTGAAAAGTAATTCATTACAATATTGCGTTACTCTCTTAAAAAGTAACTTATTGAGTTACTTAGTTACTTTTTAAGAATAGTAATGTTACGTTACTTTTGCGTTACTTTTTCTCACCTGACTGGGCTTGTTTTTTTGTTTTTGTTTTTTTATGACAAAAAGATTCTATTTTTGTGCAAATGTAAAGACCTCTTCATACCAAAATTGAGATATTAAGCCTCAGGCTAAGGTAAAAATACAAATTCACACACTGCTGTGTTTGCTGCGCTGCCATTCTGGGTAATGAAAGAATATGATGCAGGAGAAAAGTTTTACCAATAAATACAAAAATCTAGTAATTTTTGAATCATTAAAGGTCAGCAGCAAATTGGTCAATAAAGGTAGATTAAATGCATAAAAATATTTGTTTTATTTAACATTTAATTATTGGAGGTTTGCATATTTTGCATTTGACTGATTTTATTATTTTTGAGGAATACTCAATCTTTATGCAAGTGAGATGAATAAATGTTCAAATTTAGTCTTGAACTACAATAACTATTATGTTCACACACAACACCTCTGTAGTTACTCTCGATTTCATGGGGACAGGAGAGCTGTCAGTCAAATAAATGTGAAAAAGTAACTCAGATATTTTGTTGTAAATTTGAAAAGTAATGCGTTACTTTACTAGTTACTTGAAAAAGTAATATTGTTACGTAATTCAAGTTACTTGTAATACGATACCCCCAACACTGCCTATAACACACTATACAATCTCTGGTTGTCTGTCTAACTTAAGCCGGGCTCATACTACAGGAGTTTCTGGCCAATTTATACCTGATTTACCCCTCCCAAACATCCAGAGAAAAAAAATTAGTTGGTTCTGATGTTCGGCCCAGATTATCTGGTAATGTAAGAGAATTTACAGGTCAAATCTTAAACCTACCGATCTGCTTGTGGACAAATTGGTGCTGCCCCGACAGTATAAAAACTTTTTTGAAATGTAGGGTTTTAAGGGCCAGATTTACCAACAGCTTGTTTGGCGTTAATAAAACTACTGTCAGGATTTACTAAAGGTGCGGAAAGGTTTATTTTTGTGGCTGACCTTATTGCATATGCATTTGTAGGAGTTTCCCTTTCAGACACAAAATTTATGGGAGAAGAGTTTTTAAATGATTCATGCAAGGTGATTTTTCTGAGGTTTGTGCATGCTTGTCAATTTACAGGTGTTTGCGCCATTATTTACCACCCCAAAAAAGCACATCTTAAACCAGATGCTAACGGGTTGCACTGGTCATTATGGGAATGATCCTGCCTGTGTTCTTTAATTTGCACGTTATCAGTAGATCACGCAAAAAACGTCCCACTCCCATCTGCGCTTTTTTGGAATTACGTGTTCATGCTTATTTGCACTGTTTAGTAAATCTGTCCCTGAATAAATGATTACAACAGTAATTCCACAATAGCCAATGAGAGGCAAGTCTACAAAGTGACGGAACTTTTGAAATGGCGACCGTAAAGCAAGCAGTTGTACGGGACCGGTGGACAACCAAGGCGAAAGAACGGCTGTGGCAACAACACAACTCCCTTTTATAATGTTCTTCTAATCTTTTGTTTTTTCTTGCTACAAAGAAGTATTATTACAGCAAGTTGCCACGACACAGTATCCATTTTGTTTACATCCACTTCCCTGAGATCACGCAAGGTGCTAAATCGGCTGTGATAATCTTAAGAATACCTTGTAGAGTGTGATGCGCCACAGTTTTCAAATCTTGTAGTGTGTGCAGGTTTGAGATTTCAAAGAAGAAAATCTGTGAAGATTCTCCATGTGCATGATGTAACCGGATTTCAAAACTCCTGTAGTCTGAGCCCAGCTATACTATCTATCTGTCTAACTTTGTCTATCAACTAAATATCTTGCTGTATAACTATCTGTCTACACTCTCAGAAAAAAACTGAGGTACTGCCCCAGTGACAGCAATGTACCTTTTTTTCTGACAATGTATCTATCTGTCTGTCTGTCTGAACCTAATGCATAAGAATTGGCCATATACTGTGACCTCCTTTCTATTCTTGGATTACCTCTTCCCCCTTTATACAAACTGCGAACAATGCTTGAATAACCCTCTATTAACTCCCGACAAACACTTTGTTGCCATGTGACCCTCAGAATGTTTGCAAAACCTTTATTTAACATTCAAAGATCCGCCCATTTGACCGGTAGAGGCAGGACAGAGCAGTGCAGAGCAAACGTTTGCTCATAGCCACATGACTATAAGGATACATTTAAACAACATTGGGTAAACACTCTTAAATCGTAAAGCTTGTAGAAAATAGCTTTTGCGGCAGTAGAATGGTACATGTATAACAATGATCCACAAACAGTTTCCACTGCTATAATGGTCTTGCCAATAACTCAACCCCCAACATCCTTTTCTTCATGGTGTCGAGTCAGATTACATGATACAGTTGTCTTCTGTCTGAGACGACAGAACGGGTGTTTTAGAATTAGTTTTTATTCTTTAACACACTTCAATTAAACATGTACGTATTTCAAGTAGAGGGGAATTGTAAGGTATTGATTGTTTTCAGGATGAGAAATAAAATCACTCATTTTAGTGAAGTGTTGTGGGAGGAGGGTTTTTGCTGGGATTTGGCCTCTGTTGTGTGTGTTTAAGAAACACTCTCCAGTTGAGATATGCTGAGTTTTGAGGAAAAAGAGAGGGAAAGGTTTTCTTTGGCTGTGGAGTTCAAAGCCAAACTTCAGGGGGGAAATGGGAGTGAAAAAAAGAATGAGAACAAAATCTCACTCTGTGTGTGTGTGTGTCGTGAGAGCTGGATGTGGGGCTCTGTCTCAAGGCTTTCTGAGAATTTGAAACTTTGACAGAAGCCAAGGCAAAGTTTGATGTGGGGGAGAAAGAGAGTAAGGTTGAGGGACAAAGGAATGGATGATGGAAGGTAAGGGAAGAGAAAGACAGATGGAAGGGGAGAAAGAACTGTTGTTATTAAAGGTTGGCTAATGTGAATTTCCCAACGGCTGATGCTTGCGTACATAATGACATATGTGCACAACTGTGAACTAAATATTCACTATTTATTTTACTCTTTTACTCTATTTCTTGTACATTTTAATAACTCCCATATAATCTCTTTTTGTTCCATTTGAAGAATAAAAGTCATACACGTTTGGATAGACTAAAGTGATTGATACAATTTTCATTATTGGGTGATCTATTTAATATATATGAGGTTTATTACCAAATTGAAGCACTAGTCATCTCTCCCCATCTCTCTCTCTCTCTCTCTCTCTCTCTCTCTCTCTCTCTCTCTCTCTCTCTCTCTCTCTCTCTCTCTCTCTCTCTCTCTCTCTCTCTCTCTCTCTCTCTCTCTCTCTCTCTCTCTCTCTCTCTCTCTCTCTCTCTCTCTCTCTCTCTCTCTCTCTCTCTCTCTCTCTCTCTCTCATGTAGAGTTTCTTTCTCACAGCATAATCCACTAGAGTATTGTAAGACACAAGCTGCTTGTCAGCTGAGTCTGTCTCTCCCTTATTTTCTCTCTCTCCCGCTCTTGTTTCAGCAACTCTCTTAGTCTCATCTCAAACCTCTGCCCATTCTCAACTCCTCTCATCCTCTCACTTTCCTTCCCTCCTCCCCTTCTCTCCTCCCTTGCCCTCCCTCTTTCTTTTTCTCTCACTCACTCACTCACTCTCTCTCTCGCCGTGTGAGTGAGAAGAGGTTGCCTCAGAGTGAAAATGCCATCGTGTTCGCCGGACTGTTGCTTGTATCAGGCAGTAGAGGTAAGACTGTAACTACTTTTTCAGAGGAAAACAGTCCTGCAGAGCCAATCTACAAAAATGTCAAATTTAGTCATGCAGATCATGTTTGTGCATAAATTGCACTCTACTCTGTGGGCTTCTTCCGTGTTTTTAGATCATAAAAAAAAAATGTTTGCAAATGTTTGCTTTTGCGGATGCATGTGTATGTGTAGTTGTGCTGTGCATTTTAAGTTACAAGTCATTTCTGCATTGTGTGCACGTCATTGGAAGAACTGAAAGCATTTCCCTTTCTTTTTCCTTTATCTGGGCCGTTGGCTTTGGCATTCACGTGAATTCAGCCTCTTAATGGAGTATATCCTCTTGTGCGTGTGTGTTCAAGTCAGTCACGCTTATTTGAGCCGGGGTCAATCTAAACACTAAGAGTCCATGCGGATTGGGCCACATAAACATTGAGATATGCATGGTATGCAAGAACAGAAACAAACAAGTATATAAAAACTTTTCTCTCCATCAAGCATCATTTTTACTCTTAGGTAACTGAAAGAAATCTGTATTTGAAGCACATACTTAAGCGGTTTACTTTGGACGGTTCACACAGGACACGGTGTTAGTTGTCAAAACACGATCTATGCAATTATTCCATCTGGATCATCAACTGTTCTCATTAAGAACATCACCTTTAGGTCATATCGTACGCATCTGTAATTGACATTCTGTGTATGTGTGTTAAACAGATCATCAAAGTTTTCAGCGAGGATGGCGTGGGAAAAGTTGTGGAGGTTCCTGCTGACATGACAGCCAGAGATGTGTGTCAGTTCCTGGTCTACAAGACCCACTGCCTGGATGACAACTGCTGGTCGCTAGTGGAGCATCATTCCCTGCTTGGTCTGGGTAAGCCAAGCCATCATAATGTGTATGTCCTTTTTCCGCATCTGTGTGATTTGTGCGTGCGGCACACACCCAGTCAAGGAGGACATGCTGTACTGTCCAGGGACACTGGGTTCCCAGTGCGCTGCACTTTGTGTAACAGGAAATCACCTTTCAGCAAGCCCAGATTCCGAGTCTTATATACACACATACTTGTTCTCCTATTAACACTTAAGCTCTCAAATACGACATTATACATCATGCACGGCTGCACATTTTGCATGCGCAACAGCTCATTAAGGGTCTAACCCGAAGGAAAGGAAAAGTGTTCGCCACGCAAATGCGCTTGAGAAAATGAGCGCAGAGAAGGCGAGGTTATGAAGAACTAGCGCTTAATCTCCGGCAATCAATGAGGACACGTGTGGCTGTCTTTTTCTCAGGCAGATTACAGATTAACCCTTGCCCAAATCATACTAAACAGATTTAACTCTGCCTGACCTTTAGCAATGCAGTCATTGCTCTTGTAGGGTGTTGAAAAATCCCTTTATTGAGCTTCTGAAATGATTCAGACCGACACAATCAGCTCTTTATTGGAAAGTGGTTACTTATGGCGCTGATAACGCAGGTCACATGGTATGATGTCATAATGTGACGGGGTGTAGTCTGTTTTGGTCAGTATGTGGTGTACCGTAGTTTGATGTGTTTCCCTCATGACTTTTGGAGGCATCAGCATGCCGACGTTACGGAAACCTTCTAGAAACGTTGCTCTTACGTAAGCCATTAGCAGAGAGACTCTGCTGACTTTGCTGCCATCAACCCTCAGTGCAATCAAGCTAAATACATGACATCATCCCTCTGCAATGCCTCTCGCTTTCCCTCGCTTTCTCTTTCATACACAGTCATGCTCTCTCTCCTTCTCTTGTGCTCCTCTCGGAGGAGTGAATTAGCGGATGAGGGATCAGATACACAACCAGATACATTAGACGGGGTTTGAGCCAAGGCTTTATTGTCTTTGACATATGAGTAGTGCTATACTTAAAAAAGCATAGACATTACAATATACAGTGAAATGGATAATTTCAGGTGTTGAAAATTAGCATGTTCGTCCAATGTAATTGTGATGTCCATGTCAAATACAGTCCCTGACAAAAGTCTTGTCTCTTGTGTACAAATTGAAGTGCCGCTGAAATATATTTCTTATCAAGATTGTTTTACAAGAAATGGCTCATTTTAATCTTTTGTAATAATGTTTCAGTGCAAAATGAAACTGTCAAAAAATATTCTAATATTCACAGCTTGGTAAAGCCCATTGAGTCAATTTTTGCAAAGACATAAGTGTTGTCGCCTTGTCATATGAGCTTCACCTGTGAATAATAATGGATCAATTAGATCTCAGGTGTGTATAAAAAGAACCCCAGTGCACTAGACATTCACAACAACTGTAACTACACCTCTGCAAACATGCCTAAGATTCACCCTGAGACTAAAGTTTTGATTATCAAGAGGCTGAAGACCAGATCCACTGCTGATGTGGCAGACACCTTCAAAGTGTCTCAGCGTCAAGTACAGAGGATAAAAAAAAGATTTGAAGAGACTGGAGACATTTATGACAAACCCAGGTCAGGCAGACCCTGCAAGACAACTGCTCGAGAGGACCGTTTGTCGGCTCGAATTGCCAGCCCATTTTCCACTGCAGCAGAGCTCCACGAGACCTGGTCACCTGAAGTCCCTGTGTCAACCAGAACAGTTTGTCGGATTCTGTCTCAAAATGGCCTCCATGGTCGAATCAGTGCCCAGAAGCCAGCACTAAACTAAAGACAATTGAAAAACCGTGTGGCATTTGCCAAAGCCCACAGCCTGCTAAAAGGATGGACGCTGGAAAAGTGGCAGAAGGATTTTTCAGATGAATCTTCTGTTGAATTACACCACAGTCGCCTCAAATATTGCAGGAGGCCAACTGGAGCCCGCACGGATCCGAGATTCACCCAGAAAACAGTGAAGTTTGGTGGGGGAAAATCATGGTCTGGGGTTACATCCAGTATGGGGTAGTGCGAGAGATCTGCAGGGTGGAAGGCAACTTCAATAGTCTAAAATACCAAGAAATCTTATACCTCTTATATTCCCAACCATAAAAGAGGCCAAATTCTGCAGCAGGATGGTGCTCCATCGCATTCTTCCATCTCCACATCAAAGTTCCTCAAGGCGAAGAAGATCAAGATGCTCCAGGATTGGCCAGCCCAGTCATCAGACATGAACATCATTGAGCATATATGGGGTAGGATGAAAGAGGAAGCATGGAAGACGAAACCAAAGAATATTGATGAACTCTGGGAGGCATGCAAGACTGCTTTCTTTGCTATTCCTGATGACTTCATCAATAAATTGTAAATTGTAAGTCTTTGCCAAACCGCATGGATGCACTCCTTCAAGCTCATGGAACTCATACAAGATATTACATTTGGATCTCACAGCACCACTACTTAATTTGCTGACATATTTTTGTATTTGCAGTAAATTTGTTCAATTTCTGTAAAGGCGACACAACTTTTGTCTTGCCAAAATTTTACCTTTCCGTCTTGATTAAATGTTAAATATTTTTTCAGTGAAACTAATTTACTTTAGTGCATTAAACGTCATTTGGGAGGGTTTTAGCTTTTCATATGAGCTATTTCTAACACCAATTGATGAATTAAAAGTCAGGTTAATAGCAGGTGTTTCTACAAAATAGATAAGCGGCACGACTTTTGTCAGGGACCGTAAATCGAATATACATACATATATATATATAATTTTTTTTTTTTTTTAACCTTTTGTTTGTTTTTGATGTTTAACTGGTAGAGCGTGACACTAGCAATGCCAAGGTCATGGGTTTGATTCCCAGGTAACATATACTGTCGTATACAACCAAATAAAAAGCTTGAAAAATGCATGAATTTAAATGTAACAATTAAATGTTTAACAGGAGATTACTGCATGTATCTAAAATATGTGGTTATTAAATACAAGTATTAGAGCATGAATATAAATCTTATATTACATTTTTATATGTATTATTTATTTATATTTATAGATATATATTTAAGTAAACTAAAATATTAAAATGAGTATTAGAACATGAAATGATTCACACTTTAATATTTATTTTTATATATATGTAATGGAAACAACTCACAACTCATCCCATATGCTCTGATAAAAAGTGTTTCGCGATTTTAAACTGATCACGTGAAAATCCATTACAGAATTAACGGCCACCGTTCCATTAACTAGCATTGTTTTGATGTCACCTGTGTGTGTTTGAATACAGAGAGATGTCTGGAAGATCATGAACTGGTGGTTCCAGTGCAGGCGAGCATGTCTCCAGAGAGCAAGTTTCTCTTCAGGAAGAACTACGCCAAGTACGAGTTCTTCAGAAACCCACTGGTGAGTTGTCGCCGAGAACAACCGCTCCCATTCAGCCCACCCATGTGTTTCCTTACCTCTCAAGACCACCACTTCAAGCTAAAATCCCTTGAAATTAAAGTCCGATTATCCTCGAAAATCTTGCTAAGAACACTTGATACATGACCTGCAAGCTATAAATCCCTTAAATATGTAAATATGTCAAACAAACCAACAAGTTCCCACATTCCTGTTTTCCACATGCGCGAAAAACCTCCTTGTTAATCCGTTTCCAGCCATTCAAGTACAGCTTGAACATGTTCCAGCTCACTAAGCAAGTAACCTGCTTTTTTAATTTTATAAGCCAGTACTCGACACCTTTTAACTGATGGCATTTTGACATTTGAGTACATTTGAGCCTGTGTTGTATAAGTGGTGTGAACACTGAACAATTTCTTCTTTATAAGCCATGGACTTGGAAAAAAATGTTCACGCAAAAGCTTAATCTTATTTGAGCCTGTGCTTTAGTACGGTATGTACAGTGTGTGTCAGTGCTTGAGGCATCCTTAGGCCGGTTAGTCCGAGTCTATTTGACGGAGCACTTAACCTGCTCTTGGTAATCCCTGGCTTTGGCAAATGCTTAGTGCAACTCACCCAAATTCGCTTTAGATGAGTTTCAGCTCGCACGTGTGTGAATTTGTGCGTGCTTCTTACCATGTTCCTGTAGCTGGTAAAGGTCACACCTTGATTTACTGGTTATTCAAAAACTGAGTTGTTGATTTTGTGTGATCAGCTCATCTACATTTATTACTCTCAAAATGTCTATCTATCTGTGTAATCTTTTACACTCAGTCAAGCAGGAATCATCTTATGTAATCTCCCACTAAGAAAGGCATCTGATCTGGGTCAGGTGGATCTAAAAACAGCTTCATTATATATGGCTTCCAATTACTAATCATTCAAACTAAAAGGTCTTTAAAAAAAAAAAAACCTTTTACTCATCCTTATTTCATTCACCCTAATAGAATTGGTTGTTCCATTATGTTTCATCTGAGTTGCTGGCATATGTTCAGTGCAGACGGTCTTTTCTTACCTCACTTCCTTTACCTTCCTCTCATAGAACTTCTTTCCGGAGCAGATGGTGGCATGGTGTCAGGAATCTAATGGCTCTATCCCACAGTCCCAGCTCTTACAGGTGAGGAAGACACGCAGTTGGATCTGTGACACAGCACAGTCTGGATTAGCCTACATTATGAACATGTGCGTCACACTTACATGACTGTGTGATTGCCAGTGCAGCCGAATGAGCATTTTGGTAGATTCAGACAGCTTTTGAACTGCATGCTCATGTCTTGTGATAGCAGAGAGGCCGCGTTATTGAAGCATGGAAGGCATCCAGGTTTGAAGAACTCATTTTCCAGATGGTCCTCTGCTTTTTTTCCCCTCCTGCACAGAATTTCTTGAATTCCAGCAGCTGTCCAGAGATCCAGGGCTTCCTTTATTTGAAAGAGACGGGCCGAAAGTCCTGGAAAAAGCTCTACATGTTCTTGCGCCGTTCTGGGCTGTACTGCTCTACTAAAGGAATGTCTAAGGCAAGCAATTTTCTTTTTAACCTTTTATGATTGGGGCTGTCAAGCTAGCTTTTGGTAACACTGTATTTTACAGTGTCCTTGTTACATATGTTACATGTACTTAACATCGTAAAAACAGTCAATTACACAATTAAGTGCAACTAACCCTCACCCAAATCCTATTCCTACCCTAACCGTGTAGTAAGAACATGTAGTTAATTATTTTTTCTCAGTACATTTTGAGTGAACAATATACCTTTTTAATAGGTTTTTTATGTATATGGAATATAATTTTTTATTTAATTTAAGGAAATTATATTCTAAATAAGAAACTAATACTGCCAGTAGGTGAAGTTAAATGTCTTAATGAGTAAGTCATTGATTCATTCATTCATTCATTAGATTTGTTCAAATGGCTGATTCATTCAGGAATTAAGTAAATGTAAGGACTCTTTTATGAATGAGCCATTGAATCATTGGTCTCCCGATTCATTTAAAATGCAAATTCATTCAGAAACACAGCTGTGTTGCTCGGAGAAGCACAGTCGTTCTGCTATGGCTTTATAGGTAACACGATTATACAATATTGTGTCTAAAATATAACAGAACTTCTTATTTATTGAACTGTTGTATAAAATCAATATCACATTTGCACGGGACAAAAACAGCACTCATATAATGTTGCGCTTATTACTTTGTGTGATACCTATATCATATGATATAAATCTGAGACAAGAACTCATTGAATGTTAGGGTCATTTTAACCGCATTCTATTGGCTACATCATGCAGCGAGTTGTTGCCCTGCTTCATGTTCGTCACCAGTCAACAGTATAAAATGTAAGATGAACTAGATCTAGGGCAGGGCGGGTGCATTAAATTTAAATGCATTAATAATTTGAGTGTGTTATTTTCCCCCATAACTAATTAATCAAGTTAACACCTTAAATCAACAGCCATAATTGTAATATGAATTCAAGTCTCTAAACAATAAGTGTTTATGAGCTTATCAATAACTTGTGACATCTGGTATACATATATAATTAAAAATAAATACAGTGAGCTGCAAAAGTCAACACTGAAAGTCTGAGATTCACTTACACCTGTACATAAAGTTGTATGATTTTAGGAAAACAAAGAAAGTTTTTACTTGGATTGAATTGGAAATATAAAATGAACATAACATATTAACATTTTATTCGGAGATGATTAAAAGTTCTTTTTTTAAGTTTTACCCAAAAAAAATTTAGAATTTCTAATAAATATTTAATGAATATTTAATATAGTTGTTATTGTAATGTTGAAAGGAGCTTAATTGTATATTATTATTATTGTTATTAATATCATGAAGGAATAAAAATAGATAAATAAAAACATTTATGTTAATCTGTTAATACATAAATGTATGCTTGTAATACAAATTGTTACAAAATGCATTAAAGTAGTTAAGAATAATCCTCACAGAATAGTAGAATTCACTAGAGGTGAAATGCTACTAGACATCACACATTTTTGGCCCGCATTGTATTTTATTTTAATAAACAATTTTAGGATAACTCTTTCACTGTGCATACCACTCTTTGGGAGTTGTAATATGATGATGTTTTAACTGGATTGTTTAGGAGCCAAGGCACCTGCAGTTACTCTCGGACTTGGAGGAGAGCAATATTTTTACTGTGACGACGGGCAGAAAAATGCACAATGCGCCCACTGACTACCAATTCTGCATTAAGGTAAGCTGGATGACGGTCAGCGTTGTCATGCCTAAAACGAAAGAAATCAGTGACATTGAGAATAGAGGAGGCATGGCTGGCACAATTTCAAAATCAATAATTTCCCCCTTTAAATAACTACCCATGCCTCACCTGGTACAGTGCATGCTAGTCCTTATTAACTTGAGTGCCTTGATTTGACAGTAGATATCTTGCTTGATTGACAGCCCAGTAAGGGCAGGACTGAACTGAAGGAGTTGAAGATGCTGTGTGCCGAGGACGAGCAGAGCCGAACGTGCTGGATGACTGCTTTCAGACTGCTCAAGGTATACACACACATGTCACTGATACACACTACACACTCTTAAAACGGTGTTATGTTTTTCTATATTAAAATACACTAAAAGTTTGGGATGGGTAAGATTGTGTTTTTAAAAGAAGTCTGTTAAAATGACAGACAAAAACAGTTCACTTATGAAATATTACAATTTAAAATAACTTTTCTGTTTTAATACCTTTTAAATTGTAATGTATTCCGTTGATGGTAAAGCTGAATTTTAGGCAGCCATTACTCCAGTTTTCAGTGTCACATCCTTCAGAAATCATTCTAATATGCTGATTTGCAGCTCAATAAATATTTATCAACGTTGAAAAAAGTGGAAAAGTGATACTTTCAGGATTTTCTGATGAGTTGAAATTTCAAAAGAACAGCATTTTACTAGAGATGCACCAATAATCGGTATTGGCCGATTAAAGCTTTTATTTTCACTATCGGCCAAAACTCTCTCTTATGTTGAATTTAGGGAAAGTTAACGTGACAATAACGCTTAAAAAAAAAAACTATGTTAATGCAGGCTTTATTCGACCCTATGAATAACCTGTAGTTAAAGCCAGGTTTGCCAGATCTGTTTTTTCCCTACCTCAAAAGTTATTTGTAGCACGCCTCTCATCCAATAAAGAGCTTTGTGCTCTGTTACTTCTGATAAGATACAAAGTATCAGCTTTCAAATTCTGTCCAAATGACTTTCTGACGCTGGAGTCATCTCTTCCACTGTAATACAAGATATATCTAGAAAAACATGCATGAATATCAGAAGCTAGGCTATGTTGCAACTTATACACTACAACTTATCAAAATATGTATCATGACTCATGTAATCACCCAATCTGTGTTTCAATCGTGGAAAGACGTCAATAAAACGGCTTGTGTACAATATCACTACCGTATTTTCCGCACTATAAGGCGCACCGGATTATAAGGCGCACCTTCAATGAATGGCCTATTTTAGAACTGTTTTCGTATACAGGTCCTTCTCAAAAAATTAGCATATTGTGATAAAAGTTCATTATTTTCCATAATGTAATGATAAAAATGTTACTTTCATATATTTTAGATTCATTGCACACAAACTGAAATATTTCAGGTCTTTTATTGTTTTAATACTGATGATTTTGGCATACAGCTCATGAAAACCCAAAATTCTCAAAAAATTAGCATATTTCATCCGACCAATAAAAGAAAAGTGTTTTTAATACAAAAAAAGTCAACCTTCAAATAATTATGTTCAGTTATGCACTCAATACTTGGTCGGGAATCCTTTTGCAGAAATGACTGCTTCAATGCGGCGTGGCATGGAGGCAATCAGCCTGTGGCACTGCTGAGGTGTTATGGAGGCCCAGGATGCTTCGATAGCGGCCTTAAGCTCATCCAGAGTGTTGGGTCTTGCGTCTCTCAACTTTCTCTTCACAATATCCCACAGATTCTCTATGGGGTTCAGGTCAGGAGAGTTGGCAGGCCAATTGAGCACAGTAATACCATGGTCAGTAAACCATTTACCAGTGGTTTTGGCACTGTGAGCAGGTGCCAGGTCATGCTGAAAAACGAAATCTTCATCTCCAGAAATCTTTTCAGCAGATGGAAGCATGAAGTACTCCAAAATCTCCTGATAGCTAGCTGCATTGACCCTGCCCTTGATAAAACACAGTGGACCAACACCAGCAGCTGACATGGCACCCCAGACCATCACTGACTGTGGGTACTTGACACTGGACTTCAGGCATTTTGGCATTTCCTTCTCCCCAGTCTTCCTCCAGACTCTGGCACCTTGATTTCAGAATGACATGCAAAATTTGAGCGACAGTCCAGTGCTGCTTCCCTGTAGCCCAGGTCAGGCGCTTCTGCCGCTGTTTCTGGTTCAAAAGTGGCTTGACCTGGGAATGCGGCACCTGTAGCCCATTTCCTGCACACGCCTGTGCACGGTGGCTCTGGATGTTTCTACTCCAGACTCAGTCCACTGCTTCCGCAGGTCCCCCAAGGTCTGGAATCGGTCCTTCTCCACAATCTTCCTCAGGGTCTGGTCACCTCTTCTCGTTGTGCAGCGTTTTTTGCCACACTTTTTCCTTCCCACAGACTTCCCACTAAGGTGCCTAATACAGCACTCTGGGAACAGCCTATTCGTTCAGAAATGTCTTTCTGCGTCTTACCCTCTCGCTTGAGGGTGTCAATGATGGCCTTCTGGACAGCAGTCAGGTCGGCAGTCTTACCCATGATTGGGGTTTTGAGTAATGAACCAGGCTGGACGTTTTTAAATATAATAGAAGATACTGCAGTCAAACGTTTGCGTTATGCAGCCACTAGATGGAGCTGTGCTAAAGGGAATGTCAACAAAACAGTCAGATTAAGTCCAACTTTATTAAGCGTTCTGTCAACTCTGTTCACTCCCATGGTAACGGTGTGCAATCATTGATGTGCATATAAACAATATCTCCCAGTCTTGCTAGCTTTTCTCCCAAACGTGGAGGGGAACTTTTCCTTAATTCAGTAAACACGTAGCCTAGCCTAGTAAAAGAAACAGTCGGATACCACTAAATCAAACGTTAGTGCATAAATCCACATTGTTCAGTTACGGATAACACGTAAAGCTCACTTTTTCAGTTCATTCCCGTCCACGGATCCCTCGAATTCTTCTTCTTCAGTGTCCGAATTGAACAGTTGGACGACTACGGCATCCAACCTGCCCGGCTCCCTCGTCATTATCCGAAAGCACAGTACCGGTGTTTACTAACTACTACTGTAATGCTGCAAGTGGTGCGGCTTTGTAGTTTACCAGTCGGACTGAAACATTTTATTATTATTAAATTGTTTTTATTGGTTTTTCATACTGAAACATTTTGACAGAGCGCCTTGATCCATATATAAGGCGCTCCGGAGTCTAAGGCGCACTGTCGCTTTTTGAAAAACTGAAAGGCTTTTAAGTGCGCCTTATTGTGCGGAAAATACGGTAAAAGTTGCATTTACCTCAGGTAAGTTATCCAGTGTTCACAGTTCGTATAGTTAGCTGTAAAAAAAAACCCTAGAGAAAAGCTTATTTACTGTTAATTATGTATGCATGTTTTTAAATTATTATATCTGAAAATAAATAGCAGTTGAATATAATTGCCCTGTTGTTAATTTTAAACTCTAATATTATAATGTACCAAATGAGAGAGTTCCCTGTATAATTTGCAGCATTATTTGGGAGAGAGATTTTTTTTCCCTTAAGAAATATCAAACTATGGGCATCGGCTGATATCATTCTGAATAATTGGCAGAGAGATTTAGTATTGGTGCATCTCTACATTTTACATGATGAATGTCTTTATGGTTACTTTTGATACCATTAATGTGTCCTGGCTGAAAAAGAATGATTACTTTTTTTCTTTTATTTTTTAAATTCTGTATTAAAACTAGACAGGTAGTGTATACGTGAGCTATTTGTTGGCTAATTTTCTCACAAGCATATTTCATTTTTTTAGAAGCTAGGAAAATAAAATTTTAAGTGAGCCATTTGTCTTATTTTTAACATTTCGATCTCGTTTTTATTTGACTTTTTTGTGTTAAGAGGCAAGGAAAATCTTATAAAAATTAATACAATTTATAATAATATTAATATTAACAACAGTAATGGGAAATTATTTGGGAAGATTTTACATATTTAAACTTTCATATCATTTAGTCTCATCAGACTTGGTGTGTGAACAAGCTTTTACTCCGATATCCCCTCTACACTCTTCTCCATTCTTGTTAACTCATTCAAACACACTCTTTTCTTTCCAGTTCGGAATTCTGCTATATCAGAACTACAAGACCCCACACCAGAGAAAGACTGCCATATCAAACTTCACCACACCTGTGGTAAGAAACATGTTAATATGTTACTTAGTGCTGACTCTCTAGTGCAGTTGATGGGTTAAATGTGCTGCTTTCACGCTCCTCTGAGTTCACCTGGTATTATATGCACCCTGTGTACTCATGAGGAACGCTCTTGCTGAGATTTAACTTAATCTGCTCATAACAGTATGAACAGCGTGCTAATGAAGCGTGCGGCTATAGATTCCTTCACGCCCATTTGCATTGGGAACTTTCATGCAGGGGAAATATACGAACACAGTGCATTCATTTAGAAGGTATTTAATAAGGCTTTAGTGGTTTAATCAGAGGGGTATATTGCTGATCATAATAGATTGTTTTTTTTTAGAACAACCTGTAGGTTTTAGTCATAGACTTTAACTGTTATGCCTTTAGTTATTTCTACTTTTAAATGAAAGCTTGTTGTGTGATATACAGCTGATCATGTGTAAAATTGTTTTTACTATAGCGGAGTGTGTCCGAGAATTCGTTGGTTGCCATGGATTTCTCAGGAAGGACTGGCCGTGTGATTGACAACCCTGTGGAGGCTCAAAGCGCTGCCATGGAAGAGGGACACACTTGGAGAGTGAGTAGTTAGTTACAAGTATACTGAAGTTAAATGAATTAGGCCAAGGGTGTCCAATCCCGCTCCTGGAGGGCCACTGTCCTGCAGAGTTTAGCTCCAACCCCAATGAAACACACCTGAACCAGCTAATCAAGGTCTTACTAGGCATACTAGAAACTTCCAGATAGGTGTGTTTAGGCAAGTTGGAGCTAATCTTTGCTGAACAGTAGCCCTCCAGGACTGAGTTTAGACATTCCTGAATTAGGGTCTTTAATTCATTAATAATATATATATTTTTTAAATCTCTGTACAGAAGCGAAGTCAGAGAATGAATGTTTTAGGAAGCCCCAGTCCTCTACATCCGTCACCATTAAGTTCAGGTGAGTACTGCAGCATTTAGCCGTATGTTTAGCGGCTACACTATCAGTTGATTTAAACAGGACCTGCTATTAAGCCCTTCTACAAAGTCTTGATTTTATTTTTGGGGTCTACTAGAATAGGTTTGCGTGCGTGAATGTTCGAAAAACATAATTTTTCATCTTTTGCATTGTTGCAGCACCTTTCTTCTAGGGATGAGTCACGATTTCCGAATATTCGATTAGTTGATTTAATTATAGAATGTCGAATAGGTGGTGCGGTTGTCAAAAAAACAAAACAAATGTTTTGTGTTGATGCAATGGTGACACGTTTATGTAACCAGAGCAGGCACCTAAAATCAACTGTCAATCAACTGTCAGGGTTATTTTTACACTGGGCACGTTTGCTGCAGCCCGAGCGTGATTGTTCCCGGTGCCCCCCACAGCATTGGTCTGGTTTCACGCTCAACTTGCAAACCATGGTGTGAGTTACCATAACAGTTATATGCCACACAAGTCTACTGTGTGCATGTGAGACAATGTGTTGTTCTTCTGTTGCAGTTTAGTTCGAAATGGGGCACGGTTTGCATGAAAAATTGCAACGTGAAAGCGGTCATGCGAACCCGGCAGGTACCGAACCCGAGAATACCTGGAGGGAGTGGTCTTAGTTCAGTTGTACTCGAACTGTGCCGCGTAATTGTAAAAGCAGCACGGACTTGTGTAACGGTGGTCACTGTGCAAGTAATCCCCGGATGGGTGTGAGGTTTAAGGGGGTGAGTGTAACGGTAGTCACTGCAAGTAAACCTCACTCCTCTGTCCTCAAGAGACGCTCTAGCGACTGATGCTAGAGGTTGCAGGCTTTAGCCTCCTTTTTAGAGCGTCCGACTTTCATGCCGGTGGACCCGGGTTTGAGTCCCGCTTGGAGCGGGGCGGTTAGAACAGAAGGGGTTATACTTGCATGCTTGTTCCGTGCCCCATTTCGAACTTAACTGCCAGTGTAAAAACGCCCTGAGACAACAGAAGAACAACACATTGTCTCACATGTAGACTTGTAGCATATAACTGTTACGGTAACATGGTGCGCTACGAAAAACAATATATGGCTTGAGTTAAGATAGCCTATTCCCTAATAAATGAAATAAAAAAAATGTATCTTACAGATTGAAAGCGTGAATGGTTTCTTTCCCTCTCTGCGATTTTTGAATAATTTCCAGTGATCATCAAATATTATTTTGCTTGAAATGCTCATCCCTACTTACTTCCCACAGTGACGCTCTGGGGTGCATCTCCCAAAAGCATCATTAGCTAACTATGGGCTCAAGTTCAATTGAACTCTATTGGTAATGACTGAACTTGCGAACATAGTTGGCTTTGGGCACCCCTGTCTCAATTAAGCTCCTCCTTCCGAAAAGTACAATGTGCTTTGATTGGTCGGTTGGACAAGTGGTTGTGGTTGGTCAGCCACCTTGACCGTATTTCAGAAATGCCACACGTTATGTTAAGCCTGCCCACCAACTCTATACACGATGTGATTGGCCTGACCAGACTTTGGTTTTTCCAGCTCGCAGGTCTACCGAGAGTTGCTAGACTACAAAATTAGATTTGCTGCTGCTAGGGTGCGTCTAGATTTCTAGGCTAGCAACCTTACTCACTAGAAAAGCATAATAGGTCCTCTTTACGTGGTACTTAAATAGAAATACAATATTTCATGCTGGTAAATGTGAACTTTGCTTTCATGTCCCCAGTGATTCACAGGACACAGTTATGGTTCCACGGCCGCATTATGAGAGAGGAATCCCACAGGATGATTATGCAGCAGGGCCAAGTTGATGGGTATGACATTTTCCACATTGATAGGCAATATTAATTGCTGTTTTAAAAGACAGGGCAGTGAAATTAATCATTGTCTTTTGCCTTTCAGGTTATTCCTATTGAGAGACAGCCAGAGCAATCCAAAAGCATTCGTTCTCACATTGTGCCATCATCAGAAGATTAAACACTTCCAGATTTTACCTGTGAGTCCCTAATAAACATTGAACACAAATATCCTTTTGCACGTGTTAATATTATGTATAATTGGGGAGAGCTGGGCAAACTGCAAATTCTTTATCTTATAATTTACTGAATTAATGTCCAAAATTCTTCCAACTGCACACACAAATAGCTCTATGGTTATATTAAATGATTTTCACATTCATAAGTGCAAGTAAAAAAAATTAGAAAGTAAAAAGTGCTTAATTCACAGCTGTCAGTGATGGAAAAAATTAGAAAATAAAATACTAAAACCTGTTTTGTTTTGTTGTGTATGATATAACATGTAAAAAAAATGTATGTCAAAACAAATATATCCAAGTCTAATATTATATTTTGGTTCATTTACACTGACACTCAAACCCAGAGTTTCCAAACTAAAATGGGGTCTGCAGTGTTTTCGAAAGGTTCATGTTCGAGGGGCCAAAAACGCCTGAGTATTTTAGATGTCAGGTGTGATCGTAGCAACAGTTATGCATTCTAAAATGAAAAACACTCTAGTGTAAATAGGGCCTAAAAATAATTCATGATTTATTTAAAGGAAACACTAACTTTTTCACTTTTCAATTATTGTTTATATTATTTGTACTTAAATTGTGAATTAATTATTTAATTTCTTTCCACTCTGGCAGTTTGAGGAGGACGGCCAGGTCTTTTTTAGCCTTGATGACGGCTCTACCAAGTTCACAGACCTGATCCACCTGGTAGAGTTCTACCAGCTCAACAGGGGCGTCCTGCCCTGCAAACTCAAACACCCCTGCACCATGGTGGCCTTATGACCCCTCCTGATCCTCAAAAACAACAAACACACAAATGTAACTGAGAAACTGGATTTTTTTTTTTTTAAACAATAATTTCCAGTCCTTTTCAAAATAAGATGACGCAACCCATGGGCATGAAAATGTTTTTATCACTGCTCTGGGATTAGCATAAAAATGTTTGGGAATAATTATGGGACAAAATCAACTTTCCAGATGCCCTGTCCTTTGGTTTTGACATGGGTGCCTGATGTTTTTTTTTGTTTTTTACAGTCTCTGTGGTGATATTCATGAACTTTCACTGAATTCAAGACTTTTTCGTCATTCAGGACATTAGACAGTAGACACACCTCCCCCCTCATAAACTGATTGAACCGGGACGGCCGTTTCGTGTGGTGTGTCTGTGGGGACTTGCATTGCAAAAAGTTACTTGATGACAATTGATATGTATTATGTTATTTCCTACCTGAACATTTTGCACTCTCAAGCTGAAAACAGGTGATCCTCTTCATCCTGAGCTTACCGCAACAACTGTTACCCTTTTGCCTTCCTCCTACCGTTCACCCTTTCTGTTGTTTGTCCTCTTCTTAAACTCTTCCTGGGGATTCCCTGTGTAATGATGGGATTAGTGCAAAGGCAATGACAGTAATGACCATTTGAGGTGCGACATCCTCAGTGACAGCCAAATAACGTAACCCGGTCTTTTATACATCTATGTCTGCAAGGAGGGACTAGCTGCAAGGGGTGGCACACTTGCACTTCATTAAATTATACTTGATTGCTATGCTTTACCAGCATACGAATTAGTTAAGTTTGGAGTTCTAATCAAGCTTTGCTTTAAAGGAATGTTCTGGGTTAAATATAACTTAAGCTACGTGGACACTATCTGTCACATGCTGTTGATTTACAACAGAAAAAACAAAAGCGCGTCGGCAGTCACCTGCTTATAATGCAACTCTATGGGGTAACAAACAAACCCTCTTTTTGTCAATGGGCTTGCTTTGTATCAACATGCTTGTTTCCAAACGGTCAAACAAGTATTTATGTCATAACTGACATCATGCCACGGATGTGCACCGTAGCTTAAAGGGACAGTTCACGCAAATAATGAATTAAACTTCACTTCAGTGGAACACAAAAGAAGATATTTTGAAGAATGTTTTCTGTCCTTAGAATAAAAGTCAGAGGGGTCCAAAACAACATTTTTGACACTACTGACTTGCATTTTATGGAGAAAAAAGACAGTTTTTGAAATATTCACAATTTATAATAATATATTAATTTATACATTATAAATGTATTCATATATTTATAATTATATTTGAATATTTTTTCTTGTGTTTCACAGATTGGATTTTTTTTTTTTTTTTGAGTGAACTGATTTAACTCAGAATGTAGGAATAGTGTTTAGGGTTAACGATCGGTAACCACAATGTGTTCATTAATATGTTTTGAGAATTATCCATATCATGTTAATCTTTTTAGAAAGAGAATGGCCTACGGGATTTGCTTTATTTTCTGTCAGATTTCGCTCTCCCGGCATTGAAAAGCCGTATCGATTGTTCGTAGTTTATATTCGGAGCCATCAAAAACTTGACTCGGGCCTAGCGCCACTGAAACTTGACCCAGGCCTCGTATCCCACCCTGAGCACAATTCAAGAGGGTTATTATTATTATTCGTTTCCTAGACTGACTCCAGGTCGTGTTACTTTGCGAACGTACCTAGCTGTTAGTATAGCCCGAAGCTTAACAACTGCCTTTTCAAATCACTGTGCTGTTCTTGAGCCATGTTAAACCCCTAAAAGTGACAGGCCAGACCCGAACTGAGCACCTGCAGGGATCGGACTTTGCGAAGTCACGTCTCACGGGCGTGTCTGTAATCATCCGGGGCTGTGTGACATAATGCAGTGAGGAGATTATCTCGCGTGCCAGCTTTGCTACAAGGAGGTTAACGGAAAAGGCTGGTGTACGGTTACCTGCGGCGCTGCTTAAGCAGTCTCCTGTCTGGCCCCAACGTCCGCCTTGTTACCCTTCCAACACTGGCCCAGCAAGACTAAGCTATGGTTTTTTTTTTAATATATGCTAACTCTGACAGCTGACTGTTATACTGCTGAGCTAGAACCACACGCGCCTAGGACGAGAGTGTGTATATGACGCACACTGCGATTTTGAAACACTTTATGTTACCACACAAGCACCTTTTTTCATTTTCACATACGATTCACGCAGTGTTAACTTGTGTGACATGCTTTAAGGACGTTTTTCATCTCGGATGTTAGCTACAACTCTGATCTGCCTTATTTTACGTTATCGCTTCCTTGCCGCTTCATATACGTAAACCGAATTTGTAAAATGTTTTGAAAGTGTCTGGGATTGTGGTTGGCTATCATCATGTTTTATTTTAATTGAGTAATTTAGTCACGATTCTAGCCTGCACGAGCCTGACGCCTAAAAACGTATATTCTAACTGGAATACGCAAGTGTGAACGCTGATTCGTTTTGTCCAAATCGAGCTTAAAGTGTTTGGATGATGCTTATTTTCGTCAGACCTGTGCTGTTGTGTGGCTCACAATTATGAAATGCCAAACATGCATGTGAAATATTACCTTCCCCTACCTTGATTATGCCCTTTTTTGTTGTTACACAGGTGATTTGAGTTTGTTTCACCTGTATGTTTGGCTCATATGCAGCAGTCACACTCTTCTAAGTATGTGAAGCCTAAGGAGAGGTAGTAGATCTAACACTGTATTAAAACACCATCTATTACTATATAAATGTGGTGCGCTCCAAAACAGAATGAAGATGTTGTGCATAAAGTGCAAATTATGCATATTCCCTCTCGACATGTACCAGTGTGAACTATTTTTAGCTTGTATCGTGTTTTCATTTTTATGTCACAAATGTCTTTTTATAAAGAGTATATATTACAGTATTAAATTACGATGTGTTCTGTTGCCTTTTTTCACTATTGAGAATGTTTTGGGTAATTGTTCAGACAGCACATACAAATAGCTCTAAGATTACATTCAATGATTCGCACATTCATAAGTGTAGGCTACATGATATACAGTCAAACCAAAATGTATTCAGACACCTTCAACATTTTCTCACGTTATCACAGTTTATTCGCTATAATGTGGCGAGAACTCAGAGTTAAACTGTGTCGGAACATTCATCTTGATAATGTCAGATAACTTTGATAGAATGGTATGTAATAATGGATAACAATCAGCTGTCAGCTGTTAAATTTAAGTACACAATTAGATAATACCAATTTAGGATGACCAATTTCCAAGCAATGCTTCATTTTGTTCAGTCTGTGGTGTAAAACCTTGAATTAGCAATTAAAGAAAAACCCCTTTAAGGTGCAGTGTGTAGTATTTATGAGGATCTACTGACAGAAATGCAATATAATATACATAACTATGTTTTCAGTGGTATAAAGACCTTACATAATGAACCTTTAAGTTTTTATTGCCTTGAGCCATTTCTATCTCCATACACCGCGGGTACCCTTACAGTGAAATCGCCATTTTGCATGGTCATGTTTCTACAGTAGCCCTTACTGGACAAACTTCTCTATAGAGCGCTAGTCACTCTCTGCTCTCTCCGACGACAACATTTTTGTCCTGTGTTGTCCCCTGTAGCTTCTCTATGTGCTTCGAAAAAGTGAGAGGTGAGCGGTGGGTTATTGCAATTCACAACCTCACATATTTTTTTGGTATAGTCACAGTTTATTTTTTGTCCTCACTTAGATAAATGAACTATTGTGTCCTGCACCCTGCACCAGTAAAAAAATTTTTTGAACATACATAAAAGTATATTATTGATTATTTTATAACTAAAGAAAACACTTTAGGCCTATACCTTAACACTATATACACTCCAATACTGACTTACTGAGTATGAATAAATGTAGTTTTTTATGTGGTTATTGTAAGGTCATGTCATTTCTAAATAAAAAAAAATATAGGCCTATGCAAAATTGGGCTCGTCCGGGATTTGAACCCGGGACCTCTCGCACCCTAAGCGAGAATCATACCCCTAGACCAACGAGCCTTAAAAAATTTAGTAGTATGGTGTGCCACGTTGCATAGGGAGTACAGGACCATAGGACATACGATGGAGTGAGTTTGGGATGTTTATTTTGGTGGTCGACGAACGGCGCCATCTGGTGGCAGCAACCTGCAGTTACAGAGGTCGTTTAGTGGCCTTTAGAACAAAGTAGAATAAAGATAAAAAGCCAACCGGCTTTATGTGCGATCCTTGAGGCTGGATTATTGCAATGCTTGAAAGTCTGCAAATAATTCAAAAGATTAAAGTCCATGTGTTCTGAAAACAGAATGATGTCAACATAAGAATATAAAACCCAGCCTTAGCTGATTTCCAACTGGACTGCATTAGACTTTGCCTATCATTTACGAAGAAATTAAGACTATAAACAATGTTGCTGATAAAATATGATTTTCACAGTTGTGCCAACGTGGTAGAGGCATACTTTAAGTTTGTTTGGCTAATCTCTCAATAAAACGGGTCTCGGTGGGAACCTGTACAGAACCTACTGACACATTTTTATCAGGCAGAAAGTACCTTAATAAATATTTTGAGTGCACGTATCACATTTACATGCTCCTGAAATAGGACACGGACTGATTGACTGTCTGATTCTTGGTCTTGCTGTTTTAGACAGGGGTGCACATAACTTTCTTGGTCTGGTTCTCACGGGATCGAGCGCCTAGAGATGCTGCTTGATACTCACGGGCACGCGTATCCTACAAGCTGTCGTCATCACTTTCCTCCTCTCTGCTCTCCTCACTCCTCACATCTTCTTTTCTCTCGAACATGGTAGATGATGTTCCATTTTATTTTGTAATTCTATTTTCATTTTCTGGATTCCGTTTTAATTTTGGACTATTTCGGTTAAATGAAATGTTAGTAATCAAAAAAGCAAAACACACATCATCATGATTGCTATATCTTACCAGGGGCCTATTGCACAAAACTAGGATAAGGGATTAAGCTGGGATTTTCCAGTTATCCTGGCTGAATTTAGCCCTGACTCGGTTGCATGAAGGAGGCTAAATTAATCTACATTAAGTTACTATGGAGATTTACACTTTGCAGCTAGCCTGCTCCGGAGCAGGCTAACAACCAGGCTAAGATTAATCCTAGTGATTTATCGGCTAGTTCCTCCTAAATCCTACTAGATATTAATGTGTTTTAGTCATTTCATGGTCCTGCATTAAAAATTATGATTATTTTAAAAAGTCATTCATCTAATTATGCGTACTGTTATTTTAATATTTTAGTTATTATTGAAAACTGCTGTTCATTTCACTGTCAGAGGTTTGATGAATATATATATTATTCGAGATTTAAAGCGTTTATTGTCATACACCCAGTGAGGAAAGCAGATTTTCCTGAGCAATTATTACTTTGCTGTCCACAATGAATGCCAACACAGTGTAAAAGAACTATATACAATATTAGAAATAGAATATAGAGTATGTATATCTATATATGGAAGTATAGAGTAGAAATTACTGTACTGTTGAATGATAAAAAATATCAATATATTATATTTTATTGCAGTTGATGAGATAAGAAATGGCTCATGAAGTTGCAAATGTGGTTTCAATTAAGTCCGTAACGAGGTCAATATGTAGTATATATAGACTAAAGATTTGTGTGTTTACTATTCACAATGGCTTGCCCTTTGTTGAATGATGTAGTTGATGAGGAAGTTTTAATACTCAGACGAGCATTCAGGCATGAAAGAGTCTTCTGGGATAGGGCAGACCCATTGGCCTTTTCAGACGAATATCTGACTGAGAGGTACAGATTCTCAAGTGATGGCATCAGATATTTGTGTAGGCTGCTGGGTCCAAACATACAGCACAGGACAGCACGGAGCCATGCTCTCACTGTCCCACAGATGGTCTGCGTAGCACTGCGATTCTTTGCAAGTGGCATGTTTCTGTATTCTGTCGGTGATGCAGAAAACCTCAATAAAGCCACTATTTGCCGCACAATAAGAAATGTAAGTCTGGCATTGAAATCTCTCGTGCACATATTTATCACCTTCCTGGCCACAGAAGATTCATCCACATCAAGGAGGAGTTCTACAAGATTGCAGGTAACACGAATAACAGATTACAACAAAATGTTACATTAGCACAGTCACAGTATGACACTCATTATTTTGTGTTACAGCTTTTCCTAATGTAATTGGTACAGTGGATTGCACCCATATTCAGTATCCAACGCCTCAGGGGCACATGAGGGAGATTATGTGAACAGGAAATCCTTCCACAGTGTCAATGTTCAGGTAAGAATGAGTTATGGTTACTGTCAGCTACATAATTATTCTGTGCATTAAGTAAGGAATAATTGACGATGGGCGTTCAATTATTAGAACAATAATGCACACATCAGAACGTTCATCAGCCAATCAGATTCAAGCATTCAACGGCCCGTAGTATAAATGACCTTAATAGGCTATATATTTTTACAGATGATCTGTGATGCTGACTGCCTTATCACAAATTTAGAGGCAAAGTGGCCTGGCTCAGTCCATGACTCCAGAATCTTTCGGGCCAGTAGAATTTACCAGAGACTCTCTCTAGGTAAGCCACCTCATTTTTTAAGCACCTTGAACATCAAGAGTACAGTACTTGTAAGAATTATGTTTTGTATTCACAGGTGAGTTCTCTGGTGTGCTGCTGGGGACAAAGGTTATGCCTGTGAGACATTTCTGATGACTCCTTACAGACCCCCAAACCCCAGCACAGCAAGCTTACAACCATGCCCATGCCAAAACCAGGGCTCGAATTGAAATGACCTTTGGCCTCCTGAAATCACAATTTCAGTGCCTGCACCACCTGAGGGTCTCCCAGACAGAGCATGCGACGTGACTGTTGCCTGCACAGTGCTGCACAATATTGCCAGCCTAAGAAAAGAAAGGGCTCCCAGAGTTGCTTTGGATGTTGATTGGGACAATGCTGCCATATTCCCAGATAACAGAAATGGTAGACTTGTTAGAGAACAATACATTGCAAATTATTTCAGTTAATTTAGTTTTGATTTAGCCAATCCCTTAATAAAGGATAATGTAGGCTATATAACTTTTCATGTGTACATGCATTTTATTTGGCATCAGTAGCACACACTGTGGTTATCTTCCCAAATTCTAGTTCCACTTCACTGGATCAATAACTATAAAGTGTACTTGACTTTTATTATTTTGCTGTTATCACTTGTCAGCTTGGAGCTTTGGAGAAAAGAAAATATGATGATTAATACATTGTGTTACAGTCATGGTTACAGTATGAACTGAAGTCAATTACTTCTCTTTCTAGTTTCTGGATTTCCAGTTCTAGTTTCCTCAGTGTCTTGCGTTTAATTTGCATCTCAAGGTCCATGTCCTGCAGCTTTCTTTTATACATCAATCTTGACTTCTGTCAGCTCGATCTGTCTCTTAAGATGTGTTGTGTAGAGATATCTGACCGTTTGTGAATTCTGTGAACACCTTTTAGTTAGCATAGCAGAATTTTTGCATAATGTAAGTTTACTTTAGGCAATACTCACTATGTTACCAGGCTGCTTATCAGGCTGCCCAATGTCTGGATCCTTTAACAAATGATATTTTCTATTAGTACCACTTCCTGACTTCTTATCTATTATAAACTTAAAAATGTGTCTATTTCCACAAAATTGACATGATACCTCGAGCCTTCTGGAGTCCAGCGACACGGTCTCATCATCGGCAGAAGTGCACTCCACTGCTGTAGATGTGGCTTCCTCTGCCATATTCATTACTGGTATTGATAATTTTGACAGAACATGCAAAGCCTATGATTTAATAAAGAATACTCACCGCGAATCATAGTCTGGTGGCTCCAAAAGTGTAAGGGTGTTACCAGCCACTGCAAGGTAAGGCAAAGTCACACAGTCCACATAACAAAATAGAAATGGATTTCAATATTTTCCATGTGCAGTAGTATGGCAATAATGTACATTGTATGAAGAGGCCAGTATCCCTTGCTGGGCCAGAGTCAGTGGCTGTCCCTCCCTGGATCCCTTCAATCACTGGCTTCCCTTTATTTAAGTCCAGGGCCAGCTCCTCTGCTGGGGTGAAGTCTTGGGTTGGAGGCCACCCCGCACCAGTAATATGATTTTTTTATTGCTAAAATCAGCACAGATAATAAAATGTCAGCAAACATGTCACCTATGTTCTCAGCAAACAAGTCACTTACCAGCCTGCAAAATATTCTTGTTTTTAATCTTGACTTGTTGCCAAGTCCTTTTGCCAGACATGTTTGTTCTTTAAGAGGAATAGATAGATACAAATGATAAAATAGATTAGATGGATAAAAATAGAGCAAATGATCTGATTATAGATTACACCAAATCAATTAGAAACAAAACCTACATACAAATAGATAGTAAATAGTAATAGTCAAAAGATTAAACAGATTAGAGACATAAAAACTAAATATATCAAATATATGTACATAGTGGGTAAGTGTTTGCAATTATTCTTCATGTTAAATGCATGTCCACTGGACACATTTAAGGCAAAGTATACAATTATTTTTGAAAATGACAAGTAACTGAAAAGAATTGTAAATACAAGTAAAATTAATTGTAATTATGAGGGTTTCAGTGGAGCACTGGTTATTTGGACTACTTACGCATTCAATCGGTCCGCTATTGTTTGCCAAGCATTCTCTCTTTGCTTTATTACAGCAGCTGTATTGCCTTTTTTACAAATTATATGTTTCACTTCTTCATACGCTTCCATAAGAAGCTGTTGCTCATTAGGCGAAAAGTATGCCGCACGGGTTTTGTCCATTTTCGCATCGGTGATTCTGTGATCGATTTCGTGATCTTTTTAAGAATGCCGTGAACGCGCATTTATCCAAACTATATACACCTGGCTTGACATATCCGCGCGTTCTCATCCTGGCTCATCAAACGTGCAACGGATTAAGCCAGGATGCACTGATTAAACTAGGTCAAGCCGCGACTGTTCTGTTATCCTGGCTTTCTTAATTCTACTTTTGTGCAATACCCTCAGAAATGGAGGATAGTAAGTAAACATGTCCCTGTATACAAAATACTGATACGAAAGCGCTTCCATCCACATTTTCTGCTGCGCATCGTTTATTTTTAGCACCAGTTATGTGCACCCCTGTTTATAAAGCATACAACTGCTTATTCTTGTTGAGAAGTAAATGAATTTATTCTGATTGTTATCATGACTGGCTCGTTGGTCTAGGGGTATGATTCTCGCTTTGGGTGCGAGAGGTCCCGGGTTCAAATCCGGGACGAGCCCGGCTTTTGACTGGAAAAGTTTATTTGAAAACAGTCAGAATAAATACAGGTCGTAAAACATTGAAGATTCGACTTATCTCAGTTGTAGTAACTTAAAGGTGCGCTGTGTGAATTTTAGCGGCATCTAGTGGTGAGGTTGTGATTTGCAATCAAACTTTGCTCGCCTCTCTTTCGAAGCACGTAGAGAAGCTACGGGGGCCGACACAGGACAAAAATGTCGTCGTCGGAGAGAGCAGAGAGTGACTAACGCTCTGTAGAGCATTGTCCATTTAGGGCAGTGGTTGTCAAACCAGTACCAAGCACTCCACATTCTGCATGTCTCTCTATCTGATACACCCCATTTCAGGTCTTGATGTGTAAGATAAGGGAGACACATGCAGTGCTTGGAGTGCTCCAGGACCGGTTTGAAAACCACTGATTTAGGGCTACTGTAGAAACATGACGGCGCAAAATGGTGCCTTCACTGGTTCATTCTAAGGTAATAAATGCATAACGGTACATTATGTAAAATCTTTATACACCTCTGAAAAAATACAGTTAAGTATTATATTGCATTTCTGTCAATAGATCCTCATAAATACTACACACTGCACCTTTAAAGCCACATATAATCAGTCTATATTTGAGTCCATTTAGTTTGGACAATAATTTATATCAGTGGAAAATAAATTTCGTTTTTTGAGGAATACGTTCAAGGATTGTTCTTCACATAATGGACTTCAATGGCAACCAAAATGTTAAAGGTCCAAATCAATGCAGTTTCAAAAGGCTTTGAAGGGCTTCAGAAGCTCTGCGCGGTTCCATCTGAGGAATAGGGTCTAATCTAGCAAAACCATTGGTCATTTTCTAAAAAAAAAATGAAAAAAAAATGAAAAAAAAACTTTTAAACCTAAATTGCTCATCGTGCGCTGCTCTGCGACACACCATGGATTGCACAAACACGTCGGAAAGGTCACGCTAGACATAGGCAGAAGTACCGCTCCTGTGTTTACGAAGCGCTCGCGTGAAGAGTAACGTCGGCTTGACACCATGTTCCCCTGTCTTAAACACATATCCATATAACCTTCTGTAAAAAAAATCCATGTAAAATTTACGGTAAAAAAACGGCAGCTGTGGTTGCCAGAACTTTACCGTAAAAAATACGGTAGCAACATTCTAGGCTTTATGGGACAGCACTTAGTTTACTGTCTATTTTACAGTTCAAAACCATATAATTTAAAGCAGGGGTGTCCAATCCTGCTCCTGGAGGGCCACTGTCCTACAGAGTTTAGCTCCAACCCCGATGAAACACACCTGAACCAGCTAATCAAGGTCTTACTAGGCATACTAGAAACTTCCAGCAGGTGTGTTGAGGCAAGTTGGAGCTAAACTCTGCAGGACAGCGGCAGGACAGCGGCCCTCCAGGACAGAGTTTGGACACCCCTGATTTAAAGGTTTATATTGTAATAATTATGTGTACACAGTTAAAGTTTGCGTTAAATTTACAGTTAAAAACATTCATTAACTGAAACAATGTTAAATTACCAACATATTGAAATACTAATATCTGTTATGAATCTTTGATACTGACAACCACCAAACACAGTGATGATGAGAGTCACATGATAAATCAAAGCTCATCACAAGCAGCTTTAAGGACAACAATATGGAAGATGTTATTCACACAAATACTAAACGCCATCATGGTAACATACAAAATGTAAAAAAACGCATTCAACTTTAATTTACCAACATTAGATGTAACCTAAAACCCTAATGTACATAAATGATTAGAAGAAAAAAATAAGAAAATACATCAAATATGAAGTGTCACGCAGGGAATTCCGGGAATGTAAATTTACGTTTTTTCACTGTAAATTACACTACTTCTTCTTTTTCAATTCCAAAAACTGTAAATTTAATGGTATTTTACAGTAAAATTAAATTAAATGTAAGGTTATTCACCGTATATAGTACGGAAACTCTTGAATTTTTACTGTCTTTTACTGTTAAAATCACGATAATTTTTTACAGTTGTTTACATGACAAAAGTAACCTTTAAGTTAAGAAATACCTCTAGTATTAATCATTTAAACGGGCCTTCTTCTTACAGTGATGTGTTTTAGTGTATTTTATTATATTTTTTTCACAGCGCTGGATGTCATATGTGATTGCGTAACACAGAATACATTTTTATTTTTTCTTGAAAATGGCCGATGGTTTGGCTAGATAAGACCCTAATTCCTCAGCTGGGATCCTGCAGAGCCTCTGAAGCCCTTTCGAAGCCCTTTGAAACTGCAGTGATTTGGACTTTCAACCCGTTGGTTGCCATTGACATCCATTATGTGAAGAAAAATCCTGGAATGTTTTCCTCAAAAACTTAATTTCTTTTCGATTGAAGAAAGAAAGACACGGACATCTTGGATGAGATGGGAGTTAGTAAATTATTAGGAAACTTTCATTTTAAAGTGAACTAATCCTTTAAGTTTTATATTAACATATTTTAAATGACAGTATATTTATTGAACAGAATTGAATTCTTTCATTTATCAAAATAAACAGAAAACAATAATATAACAATAATAATAATAATAATAGTTTTATTAACAAATAAATAATTTATAATAAATACTGCAATATTCAATAGGATTTTTAATGTCGACTTTAAGAAAGTTCATGTTGTCAGAAAAAAAACAAAAGGCCATGTCAGATGATTATTTTGCTGTTGGGTACACTAGTCCTACTGTAGACCCGTAAACTACAGCATATAGAACTAAGTAGACTAACCTTTGCTATAGAATCAGTTAATGAAAAGTTTTGTCAGGTCCAAGATTCTAAAACCTTTTAAAATATGGGCTCGTCCGGGATTTGAACCCGGGACCTCTCGCACCCTAAGCGAGAATCATACCCCTAGACCAACGAGCCTTAAAAATATATTGTAGAATGGTGTGCCACGTTGCACAGGGAGTACAGGACTATAAGACGTATGATGGAGTGAGTTTGGGAAGTTTATTGTGGTGGTTGACGAAGGGCGCCATCTGGTGGCAGCAACCTGCAGTTACAGAGGTCGTTTAGTGGCCTTTAGAACAAAGTAGAATAAAGATAAAAAGCCAACCGGCTTTATGTGCGATCCTGAGGATGGATTATTGCAATGCTTGAAAGTCTGCAAATAATTCAAAAGATTAAAGGGATAGTTCACTTTGAAATTAAATTTTGATATGTTTTAGCTTACCTCATGGGCATCCGAGATGTAGGAGTATTTGTCTCTCCAGTAGTTTCAATTTTGATCATTTTAGGTGAAACCGTTCTTGTCTGTGCCTCACATAATGCAGGTCTATGGTCACCACCTCAAAGAGCATACACAGAGAAGTCCAAATTAAACACTCCACCATCGTAAATACACACTGATGGCCTAAGACACGAAACGAGCGGTTTGTGTGAGAAAACAAACAGTATTTATATCGTTTTTACCTCTTGTACACCACTACGTCCGACTGATCCGAGGGCCTTGTTGAAAATGCCTTGTTGATGCTAGAGGTCAGAGGAGAATGGGCCGACTGATTCAAGCTGATAGAAGAGCAACTTTGACTGAAATAAACACTCGTTACAACTGAGGTATGCAGCAAAGCATTTGTGAAGCCACAACACGCACAACCTTGAGGCGGATGGGCTACAACAGCAGAAGACCCCACCGGGTACCACTCATCTCCACTACAAATAGGAAAAAGAGGCTACAATTTGCACAAGCTCACCAAAATTGGACAGTTGAAGACTGGAAAAATGATGTCTCGATTTCTGTTGAGACATTCAGATGGTAGAGTCAGAATTTGGCGTAAACAGAATGAGAACATGGATCCATCATGCCTTGTTACCACTGTGCAGGCTGGTGGTGGTGGTGGTGGTGGTGTAATGGTGTGGGGGATGTTTTCTTGGCACACTTTAGGCCCCTTAGTGCCAATTGGGCATCGTTTAAATGCCATGGCCTTCCTGAGCATTGTTTCTGACCATGTCCATCCCTTTATGACCACCATGTACCCATCCTCTGATGGCTACTTCCAGCAGGATAATGCACCATGTCACAAAGCTAGAATCATTTCAAATTGGTTTCTTGAACATGACAATTCACTGTACTAAAATGTCCCCCAGTCACCAGATCTCAACCCAATAGAGCATCATTGGAATGTGGTGGAACGGGAGCTTCGTGCCCTGGATGTGCATCCCACAAATCTCCATCAACTGCAAGACGCTATCCTATCAATATGGGCCAACATTTCTAAAGAATGCTTTCAGCACCTTGTTGAATCAATGCCACGTAGAATTAAGGCAGTTCTGAAGGCGAAAGGGGGTCAAACACTGTGTTAGTATGGTGTTCTTAATTATCCTTTAGGTGAGTGTAGTCCCTTTCATTTATATAATTTGATAACCCCTCTAATTTTTTTGTACCATTAGCTGTTTGAATATTTGTATTGTTAAAGGCATGTATCTATTACTGGCTTCACTATCAACATAGAAACCCTGATGCTGCTGATTCCTGAGCCTCATAAGACACAGAGGTACATCTGTACATACCGCTTCTGCCAGGACCACATGGAGCTACTGTTTAATTCAATCAGGGCATCAGGTACAAATCATGCTACAACATATTTTTTTGTAATGATTCATATAGGTGATGCATAATTAAGTGTAAAGGTACAGTTTTTGCTTAGTTTATTATTATTAATTTGTTATAAAATTTCATACATGCACATGATATCTTATCATTGAGAAAAGCTGCTTTATTGTATATACACTGTTAGGCACGCATCCATGACCACCGCCATGTTGAGATCACATAAAGAGTGAAATATTACTTGCTAGATTTAAATAGTTTTTCTATTAACTGCATTGTTTCATTCACTAACAGAATAAGTTAATTATGGCTGACAAGATAGCACTTGATTAACAAAATGACTGCTATGTAACTATATTCATCAATTGCAGGTGGATGGAACAAGAACCCCACTACAGCACACTTTCAGAGTGTCTTCCGGCTTCTCATGGTGCGCTGTGGAGTTTCTCCAAGCAAAACTGGTAACATCACAGCACAGGAGGAAATGTGACTTTGTCTGCAGTGGACATGTCCTCTCCATTGACAGCAGATGAGGATGGTGTTGATCGTTCACCATTCCAGGATGTTTGTGGGGTTGTCCTGGTTGTCCAATTACCGGTACTTGCCTGCTCGTTCGGGGGCTCTAACCGAAAATGCACTCGTTTACATTTCAGGATTTGTTGTGAGGAATGTGTTTCAAAAACTTAGCACTTAGCGTGTGAAGCATGTCGTAGTAGCCTGGTAACAGATGCAGTACCTGCGCCATATGAAAAAAGCTATCACCTGCTCACATTAAAAATAGAGGCGGTCTAATGATTCCTGCAGCAGGCATGCTGGATTCGGCAAACCAGCAGCAATTCAAATGTATTTCAGAAATGCAGTCTGTCTAATATCAAGCTCTGAGATTGGCTCTGATGATGTCTTCTGTCTTGGCAGCACCACATAACTGACACACAAGATGGAATTGACAACCATCATTACTTTTTGCTGTCTCTTCTAGTTACCAGATTACAAACACTACGTTTACAAAGTGGAAATACAAAAGTACTGTTTCAAGGGTATGTTGCAGTAAGAATATAGATTTTCAAGGAATAGCTCTGTGTATTTCTTTTTTAAAAAGCACTCACATTTTTTTATGTAACTCACTTAATGGATTGTAAACAATAAAAATAACGCTAAGTCGTTATTATATAAATATAAAACAAAGAAGAGACAGATATAAGGAATAAAATGTGAAAAACAAACCAATTCCAATGTTTTTTTTTTTAGAATTTAACAGAAAAAACTCTGTGTATATTCTCATTAAAGCATAGTTTGTTTTAGGTTTAAGATAAGTTAACATATTTTATTAATGTAGCCATGAAGTCCAAGGAATTGTCTGGAGACGTCAGAGACAGGATTGTATCAAGGCGCACAGATCTGGGGAGGATTATAGAAACATTTCTGCAGCATTGAAGGTCACATTGAGCCTCCACGGTCGCGGGCAGCAGCGCAAAGGTGATTTTGTGCTAATTTGATATAATATATTTAATGTAATATTTGCTACAATTAGCCTATTGAATATATTTTGACTGAAAACTTCTTAAGGATTTTCTGTTTTGTTCAATGTAATTAAAGCAGCAGTTTTTCAATAATGGAAGAATATGTAAAAGTATGTTTTTTGGGGTAAAAGTTGCCCCTGCTGTTGGGCAAAAGAACCAACAATTCATTACAATAAATATCTGGCTGACTTTTATATTGGTTGACAAGACATGGTTAGATTCAGAAGATAAATTTCATATATTAAGTTTGGTGTCTGCCATATTTATGGGCTATGGGATGATCTCCATATTTATAATGAAACCATAATATTTAAAAATATGATAATAATCATAAATATTAAAATAGAATTTATTGTTACTGTAAATCTATATTAAATTATATATTAAATTAAAATTATTTTCCCACACTCAAAATCTCTTGCTCAATAATATATATATATTATATATATAATTTATTTCTGCAATCATACACAATGAGAGTAGTGAAAAGCACAATTCTTCTTAAGGATATTCAAAAAATTTATTTCATGTTGACTTTAAAAGAGGTTATCAGAAAAGAAAAACAATAGGCCTAGTTATTATCATTATTATAAGATTTATTGTCAGATGATTATTTTGCTTTTGGAAAACACTGGTCCTACTGTAGACCCGTATGTAGAACTTAGTAGACTGACATTTGCCTGTAGATTAATGTAAAGTTTTGTCAGGTCCAACATTTTAAAGCCTTTAAAAAACAGTAGGGCTCGTCCGGGATTTGAACCCGGGACCTCTCGCACCCTAAGCGAGAATCATACCCCTAGACCAACGAGCCATATGCACATCTAGAAATATGATGTGTCGTGTGTCGTGTTTCACACTGGAGAACCAGGCCCATTTTTGACTACGTGGATGTGGGGATGCTCGCTCTGTTGGATTTCTGGTGACATCGAGTGACTATAATGGCGACATCTAGTGGTTGACAAGCAGAGTTCTTCAGTGAACATTGTTTTTGAACATTGTCCTTTATTAAAAAAAGATGCGATAGTACGCCTATTTAATTAAAATGTTTCTTTTTGATCGAGGCTGTGTGGGTTAGATGTACTGTTGTAATATTGTGTAGGCTGGAGTAGCCTAACTTTGAAAATAGCCTACATCTTTCTAAAATTTCCCGGTGACAGAAGTCGCTGGAAAAATGTTGTAAAAGTTAGATGAACAATTTATTCATTAATAACTTATATTGATCATCAAGTGAGATCATTAGAATTTTTAAGATGATCAAAAAAGAATAATCAACAGTATAGCCTACCGCCTCAGCCTGTAGGCTATTCCTTGAAATTTAGAGAGATGATTGTTTTAAGAAAGGACATTTCTATTGTGTAGACCAGTGGCCGAGCCAGGATATTTTCACATGGGTGGCCAGGCAGGAGCCAGCAACCAATCTGGGGCGGCACAGAAATGATTATAATTCAAACATAAAAAATGATTTTGACTATAAAGTATTGGACTGTTTTAGTGCCTACAACTGAATACAATTAATTGAACTTAATTGTAATTATTGGAATAGATCAAGTAATACTGAGTGAATTTGACTATTTTTCCCTGAAAAGGATGTTCACCCAAAAATGAAAATTAGCCCATGATTTACTCACCCCCAAGTCATACATATAGGTGTGTATGACATTCTTCCTATAGACTAATACAATCAGAGTTATACTAAAATATGTCCTGGCTCTATCCAAGCATAATGGCAGTGAACGGCTGTGTCTGTTTAGAAGTCCATAAAAGGGCATCTATCCATCATAAACGTAAACCATACGACTACATGGGGTTAATAAAGGTCTTCTGAAGTGAAGCGACACAGTTTTATGCACAATTAGATGCGATCCATTTGCACCCTGCATGCAGCTAATGCAAAATGACACATATTCAAGTACAAATGAACATGACACATTTATAAGTGCATTTTTTTTTGCCTTATATTGTGAGCTCACAAAGCAGTGGCTTTATACATTTGAGGGTGGTGTTTATAAATGTGAAATACATGCCTTTTTTTTTAAGTTGGCTCAATGCTTTTAATCTTGTTGTATTTACCCAACTGTTCAGTGAATAAAAGACAGAATTGGCAATTGTGAGCAGGGTGGCCAAGCATCAGTCAACCCCCTAGCTCCGCGGCCTCCGCCCCTGAAGACACTTTGCATTGGAGCTGCATGCTTCAGTGCTCTGGAGGTCTTTATAGACCTGTGAATTTATTATTTTATGACTGACAGCTCTTCTTGATAACAGATCCAAAATCAAACATGACTTTAATCGCCATCATTACTTGGATGCTCGCAACCTGCACCTGGAGTAAGTAGCAATTTATATCATCAGCCGATTTAGAAGAAACTAGAATAAGCAATCCACAAGATCTGTATTGTCACTGATTATGCTGCATAAAGATACTTAGTCCTTGCAGTGCAACAGTAAGAAATATTGTGTGCTAAGTCTGACAGATGATTTATAACTAAGTGTTAGACTTTTAAATGTGCTTATCAGTTTTATTTTATTGTTCAGTGTTTTCTGTCTCTCTCTTCAGGTTCTGTGGGACAAACTGTGACTCAATCTGAAGCTCAAACAGTGCCGCCTGATCAGACGGTCACTATTCACTGTAATCATAAACCAGTGGTAAACTGTGTTAAAAAAGATACATCTCAGAGATGCATGGCCTGGTACCATCAGATTCCTGGAGAAGTTCCTAAACTCCTGATCTATGCCACATCAGACAGAGCTTCAGGTGTTTCTTCTAGATTCAGTGGCAGTGAAAGTGGAAACCACATGGATTTTACTTTGACCATCAGTAGAGTCCAGCCTGAAGATTCAGGAGTTTATTACTGTCAGAGTGAACATTACAAGGGAGTCTCTGGCACCACAGACTGGGTGTTCACACAGTGTAAAAGCATCATACAAAAACCTCCTCTGAGACTTCAGCGCTGCAGCTTTGAGCTTCTGCAGATGTTGATGTAGAAGATCATTATTCACCTCACTGACTTTACACTCAGATAGACTCTTTAAGACTGGTGAAATGTTGATGTTGACACACACTCATAAACACATTCTACTTATAAATATTAGAATGTCTCAATCATTTCACATGAATTACAATCCATTAAAATGCATCTAACCATAGTAATGAAAGAAAGTCCAAAGCTAATATAATGAAAATGAGGAAGTTCATTGGTCCCTTATGAAATGCCATATTTCACTATTTATCTTGAATGTATTTTGTATATTTTACCTTGTAATCTTTTCTATTTTTTAATTGGGTACAAATGAAAATCATTTTACAGACTGTTATAGATTAAAAAGGGGGTTGGGGGTTACTGACAATGTCTTTGGGTGCTCGAGCCCCTGCCCTTTATCAAAATTAATCAAAAGTGCCCCTCTCAGACAAATATCAATGATAATACTTGTGGTCAATAAAAAAGGACAACGTGTCCTATACTAACACACTGCTCAAAAGTCGGAAAACTTCTGTTCATTTTTTCATATCAGTCGGTCTGAGGCGTTGCGTGCGTTTTACTGGCTGATTTTCCTCAGTCTGTTCGGAAACGGCTCTCGAGCCATATATGGTTCTTTCAGAGAGTGTCACTCTGTGGCTTTACGGGAGAAAAGCATTCCCCCAAACAAACCAAAACATTTTTTTTCATCAGTAATTAACGCTAATGTGTTGATTTAATTAAAAATCTATATTTTATATATTTTAAAATTTTACATAAATCGTCAATGCCCGGGCCGTTTGTCATGTATATAGCCTACACCAACCAATCGTGATCTGGCAAAGTTCAGATTCCATTGGACAATGTGAAGTGGAGCGGTAATTTTCTGTTCTAATTCATAAATCGGTTGAAAATGACATGGACAGACGAACTAACGTTTGTGGAACGATTTCCTGACGAAATGGATCATCCTGACAATCGTCCTGATGTTCCTGACAACAAACAAAGCACTGCACAAAACCACGCAGCACCAAAAGTTGCATTAATGTAAGTAGTGTTAAATCCACTTGTATTTATGCAAATTGATACACGTTTACTATTTGATGAAACTATCAAAGTTAATGAAGCCCAAGTGCCGACGGCACCTACAGGCCAATTATGTGAAATGGTGGCATGAAAGGACTTTATTATATTACCATTTTTGATAATTATGCAGCATTATGAAAGAAGTCTCTTATGCTCATCAAGCCTGCATTTATTTGATCAAAAACAGCAAAATTGTGAAATATTTTTTATAATTGGCTAATGGTTTTCTATTTTAATATACTTTAAAATTGAAAGTATGTATACCTGTGATCAAAGCTGAATTTATCATCAATACTCCAGTCTTCAGGGTCACATGACCCTTCAGAAATCATAGATTTGACGTCAATGTTGGAAACATTTGTGCTGCTTAATATTTTTTATAACCTGCTGTGATACTCAAGATGAAAGATTCTTTGATTAATAAAATGTTAAAAAGAACATGTAATAATATCTCACAATATAAGGCTATAATTTTTTCTGTATTTTTGATTAAATAAATGTAGGCTTAATGAGAATAAGAGACTTCTTGCAAAAATAAAAGTTAAAATGTAGTATCTAAACATTTCCACACGCGCATAGCCGCACACATAGCCTACACACACACACACACACACACACACACACACACACACACACACACACACACACACACATGTTAGGTTTTTGTGAATTGTGGGGACTTTCCATAGGTGTAATGCATTTTATACTGTACAAACTGTACATTCTATCCCCCTACACTGCCCCTGCCCCTAAACCTACCCATCACAGGAGACATGCTGCATTGTTACATTTAAAAAAAAAACATCAGTATGTTTATTACTCCATTTACATTACACCGCTGGCCGGTCCCCACAATGTAATATAAACAAGCACACACACACACACACACACACATATATATATGTTGCCCCTTTTTTACATTTGAGCCCCTGACTCTGAAGAACTCTCTGCACGTCCCTGGTAGAGAAGTGTGTACCTTGAAAGGAACTTAAGTATTGGAATTGAAACGGGCTTGCATCTAAATGAATGAATTCTTGTTTTTTTATGCATCCTAAACAATCTGAAGTTTATCTGGATATTATTAAACATCAAATATTTAGCACTAATGTCCATTCACATGATAAGTTCATTAATAATAAAATTCTAAATTAACTCATTTACTATGGTAAATTGACAAATAACGTGGACAAAAGACGGTATTTAAAACTATAGTATTCATACTTATAAACAATAAATACACAATTAATAATTCTAAAAACGTTTATTTGGCAGAAAAGTATTGTTTAATACATACGTGTTAAAACATTAACACAGAGCAAATTGGTGATACAGTGGTGTTTGTCCTTAATTAAGAATTGTTTTAATTGTGTATGTGTCTGTGTGTGATGTGTGTGTGTTTCACTGGTCATCACACTGCTGTGTGTTCAGGCTCTTGGTCACTGCATTCTGGGATGCGTGCGTGGCGTCACAGCTGATGGTTGTTGCTCTGCTCCACTCACTCTCAGTGAGGCTCAGGCTGCTGCTCCAGCTGTACAGTCCATCCAGAGAGAGAGAGAGAGAGAGAGAGAGAGTTTCATTCTTCTTAAAAACAGCTCTATCAGTCTTTCACTTCCCTTTAAGAGATTCAGAGTTAATCAAGCAGATCTCAAGTGCAACAGCCCGTAAAAACACATTTAACAACAATCACACATGTAGCTACAGTATCAATACTTGGATTTAAAAAAGATTCATCATCTATTTTAAGGATCTTTAATCTTAAATGGAATCTATTTTTCATTTGTTTAAGTTTTTTAATGATTTTTTGTTATACATTTACAGTATTTACTAACAGTTACAGCTGTTTGTAGTGAAAGCAACACCAGATGAAGACACATTTCTGTCTCATGTGACATTCATTTAAAAACTTTTTGTTAATAAAGAATTATTAAAAACAATTATTACAAACTGTTAATTATACGATACCTAAACTCTCCCATATTGACACTTAATGCATAACAAAATGTTTCATGTTTTCTCGTTTGCCTCGGTTAAATCGATCTGTAGAGGTGAGTAAAAGTCTTATACAGACAACAACTTTATATTTCACATCTATTTTTTGTCAAATATGATTTACCATTTTCAGTAATAAAAGGTGACTAGTTTAAACTGGTCTATAGAAGAGATAAGGAAAGTTAGCAAATTTTTTGGTAATGTTAGAATAAAACTTTAAAATGATATAGGCTATTCTTATATAGTCTTATATAAATGTTTTTAAAGTCCCTGTAAAGACAATTCTGAGATTTGTTTCTAAACACATTAGAAATGTATTGTTGAAACACATTACAAAGACTGTGAACTATGTTGTACTGAATTCAGAAGCTAGACCGTTAAGAAGTTTTTCACCATTGCTGTGTTCCGGATTTTTTGGGCGGGGTTAAAACGGTGGCTCGATGACGCACTGGAGCCGCTTGGCATGTGGCCCCTCCCCTATAACTAGAGCACATTCGCAATTTCGCATTAGTTCACCCGCTAGATTTCGAGTTACTGTCAGTACCATTAGTTACTACAGCCTACAACTTACAAAACAGCCTACAAAACAAAAAAAGACGATCTCAAGAAGAGGTGGATTAATTTTGTGAGCTACCTTGATGGAGTGCTAACGATCACCACCAACACCTGCCTCTGCAGTGTCTTTACACCGGATAGTTTTACAAACTTTCATCGGCAACAACTGGGACTCAGGTGCCATCTGGTCATCTGGTGCCATCGTGACTCGTGAGCTGTACTTGAGTGTTGTTGTTGTCTTGTGTGTTTACGGCCGCTTTCCCGCGAGTGGGTGTGGTTTCGGCTCCGACAGCGGACACGCCCCCAGCGTTTGAGAGCAGAGAATGCTGCTTAATTTTTCAAGAATTCGATAAGATATTTTATGTACTTAGCGGATTTTTTTATGATTCAAATGTGGCTAGTTGGTTAATAACACATTTATCTGTGGTGTGAGAAACTCAGAACACATGTTTAATTTTGACTTTACAGGGACTTTAAATAAATAAAAAAACACTTTTTTCATTTAGTTTTTCATTTATGAAATAAATCGAGATGTACTTACTGCCAACTGAGAGTCGTGTGCCTCCACCGAACGTCCACCACAGTGATACAAACCCAACCAGCGGCTGAACAAAAACCTCCTGCACTAAAACTCACACTGACAATAACCAGTTTGCTCTTTCATAACTAATAGCAAATTAAATAAACAAACACTGAGATAAAGCTGCATTACACCAGTTTAATTTGAATAGTTTCTAATACAAACACTAACGAACTACTAATTAAGAACTAAATATGTACATCAATCACTTTCATGTACATTTATATTTTTATTTTCTTAAGAATTAGCTATAGTTCAAATATATTCACATTTTTATACAGCTTTATATTTTATATGGCTTTCATTACAGTCTAATTTACAATCCAAAGCGGTATTAATGCAGTATGTAATAAAAAACAACAACAACAACAATAGTAATCTCTAAATATGCAACCTATTCATGTTCACATTTCATTAGTGTTTATTCATCTTCTTATTTTATTCTGCACTTACTTTCAACTCACTACAATAATCCCTTCTCATTCATTGCAAAAACCTCCAGAATATTCTGAGAGATAAGTTTTAATTAATGATTAACTCATATTTCAAATACATATATTACAATGCCCATAATCATATGAGAGAGTTCAGGAAGGGTTTTTCCACTGTAATGTTATTTTGCATTGGCGTCTCATGCCTCAGTGCTCTGGGAGTGTTTCCTGTCAACAATTTTAACACACAAGATCCGTCCACTCTACAGAAGCCAATATGATTTTCTTCATCTGGGCAATTTACTGCATCCAAGGTAATGAAACAGAAATATATATATATATATATATGCACTCATGCACTGATAATTGTTTTCTTTCTCTCACAGGCTCTTTGGGGCAGGTCATTGTGACTCAACCTGAGTTTAAATCAGTTCAGCTTGGTCAAACTGTCTCTATTGATTGTAAGGTCAACACTGTAGTTTATAGGCTTCCAACTGGCACAACATCCAAAGATTACTACATCTTCTGGTACATTCAGAAGCCAGAGGAACCCCATAAACTCCTTATATATTACACAACAATGAAGCCCTCAAGTGCTCCATCTAGAATGAGCGGTGGAGGCAGTTTTCACTCTGGAGGAAATGGTCTTGATTTCACTCTGACCATCAGTGATGCCCAGCTTGAAGATGCAGGAGATATTTACTGTCAGAGTGACCATGAGATCAGTGGTAAAGCAGTGTTCACACAGTGAAAAGATCCTGTACAAAAACCTCCCTTGTTCAGAATTTGACTAACATCTGATGTGGCTGCACAAGCACTAGATAGCTTATATGTTTAATATAATTATTCATCCTGTTCAACGATGTATCAAATAAATTTATATTTCATCCTCCTTCTCTTGTAACATATCCAATATTTATTTTTTTGTTTGTTTGTTTTGTCACTATATACAATTGACAAACTGTTTCTGTTGGACTTTCCAAAAACCTGTCAATATATCGCCGCCTTGAAATGATGAGGATCTGCATTCTGAGCAAGTGTAAAAAACATCACATAATGGAAATAAATTGTCACAGAATAAGAATATGTGAATAACTCAATGTCAGATTTTTGCTTAAGAAATTAATTCCAAGGTGACAATAATTGAAATATAAAAATATATATATTAGATTATAATTAGATTATAAAATGTTAAATTGAACAAATGCGACAGGGCATTTTGTTTTAAATTTAATATGAAACATATGGTAAATAGGTGAAAATATTTTACTTCAAAATGTAATACTGGCACTTTGTTAGCTAATAATAAATGTTCATAATCTATTGTGATGAGGGGTTTGTTCAAGCCTTACTTTATAGGCTACATCAGTTTCACTCACTTCATATGATTGATTACATTAAGAATTACTACATTTTTTTAATTTCAAGTTTTCTTAAATGTTATCTTTGAATATACAAATGAGGTGTTTTCTAATTAAATATGCACTTATTTATTTATATTTTCAGAGCAGAAATCTGAACATTGGATAAAGCCAGCTTCACAATCTTCAGTTGACATATTAGAGTCAAGCTTTTTTGTAGAGTTTTTAAAGAATTTTAGAAATGTATTTTTATCACTACAAAATTCCTTAAATACCATCAACATTCAGAAAATAAAAAAATAAACATAATAATAATTCCCCATGATTTTTAGGAATAAAACTATTAGTTCATCTCATCCTGTTCAAATACATACATCTTGACAGTCATAATTCAGACTTTAAGCCCAACATTTAATGTAAAATAAGTATAAACATAATCAATACTTTTATTGTCACTTTTATTTGATTTGATTTTAGATTTATACATTTATAAATGTAATGTAGCTAAACTATTTTATTTAATATGATTAATATGCCATGTTAGCAAATATATATTTTACTGTAATTGATTTTCAATATTAAAATATCATTTTAATATGCTGCATCACAATAATCATAATGGACATAAAACTTGGTATTTCAAATTTCAGGTTGTTTTTGTTTTATATATGTTCTTGTTTAATATTTCAGCAAGAAAGTCAAAACCATATTTGAGTTAAAATGCTTTTATTTGGCAGCAATAAAACAACAAACACATTAACAACAGCTAAGACTATTTGAACATTATACTAACAGAGCATTGACTGATTTAGGACAGTCCTTTAATAGTTTGTGTGTGCACGTGTGTGAATGCATGTCTATCTACGTCTTTGTGTGATGTGTGTGTGTTTCACTGGTCATCACACTGCTGTGTGTTCAGGCTCTCGGTGACTGCATTCTGGGATGCGTGCGTGGCGTCACAGCTGATGGTTGTTGCTCTGCTCCACTCACTCTCAGTGAGGCTCAGGCTGCTGCTCCAGCTGTACAGTCCATCCTTCTGCAGCACACTGGGACTCAGATTCACACCAGAGCTCCTGCTGCTGCCATCCACCTTCCAGCTCAGCTTCCAGTCAGAGGGGAATCCCTTACTGCCCACACACAGCACTGTAGCCTTACCCTGCTGCAGCTCGCCTCTGGAGGGCGGCAGGACCGTGAGAGTGGGACGAGTGGCGGCTAGAGAGAGAGAGAGAGAGAGAGAGAGAGAGAGACAGAGAGAGAGAGAGACAGAGAGAGAGAGAGAGAGAGAGAGAGAGAGAGAGAGAGAGAGAGAGAGAGAGAGAGAGAGAGAGAGAGAGAGAGAGAGAGAGAGAGAGAGAGAGAGTTTCATTTTTCTTAAAAACAGCTCTATCAGTCTTTCACTTCCCTTTAAGAGATTCAGAGTTAATCAAGCAGATCTCAAGTGCAACAGCCCGTAAAAACACATTTACCAGCAATCACACATATGTCTACTTAGATTCATCATTCATAATATTAAATTATGGATATTTAATTTAAGGAATCTATTTTTCATCTGTTCAAATTATTAAATGATTTATTGTTAAACATTTACAGTATTTACTATTACAGCTGTTTGTAGATTGAAAGAAACACCAGATGAAGACTCATGTGACATTCAATAAACTTTTTCTTAAAAAAACCTTTTCATTAATCAAGAATTATTAAAAACTGTTAATAAGATAGATAGACTTTCTATATAAGCTGCCCTACTATATCTACTATATTAACACGTTTGGCATTACAAAATGTTTAATGTTTTCTCGTTGGCCTCTGTTAAATAGATATGAGGTGTGAGAAAGACTCAAACAGACATTAGCTGTATATTTCATGCCACATTAACAAACATTCATTTGCCAAATATGATTTATCAATTTGATAAAATGCTCACTAACAAAAAAGCGATTGGTTTAAAATGGTCTATAGAGAAGAGCTAAGTGAAGTTAGCAAATTATTTAGTAATGTCACAAGTCACAACAGAATAAAACATTCAAATTATTTAGTTACATCAGTTATTGTTTTTAAAAAAGTTTTTTATTTCGTTTTTCATTCATGAAATAAATAAAGATGTACTTACTGCCAACTGAGAGTCGTGTGCCTCCACCGAAAGTGCGCCACAGTGATACAAACCCAACCAGCGGCTGAACAAAAACCTCCTGCACTAAAACTCACACTGAGTTACACAACACTGACACTAAAACTGACACTGAGTTACACAACAACACTGACACTAAAACTGACACTGAGTTACACAACAACACTGACACTAAAACTGACACTGAGTTACACAACAACACTGACACTAAAACTGACACTGAGTTACACAACAACACTGACACTAAAACTGACACTGAGTTACACAACAACACTGACACTAAAACTGACACTGAGTTACACAACAACACTGACACTAAAACTGACACTGAGATACACAACAACACTGACACTAAAACTGACACTGAGTTACACAACACTGACACTAAAACTGACACTGAGTTACACAACAACACTGACACTAAAAACTGAGTTACACAACACTGACACTAAAACTGACACTGAGTTACACAACACTGACACTAAAACTGACACTGAGATACACAACAACACTGACACTAAAACTGACACTGAGTTACACAACAACACTGACACTAAAACTGACACTGAGTTACACAACACTGACACTAAAACTGACACTGAGATACACAACAACACTGACACTAAAAATGACACTGAGTTACACAACAACACTGACACTAAAACTGACACTGAGTTACACAACACTGACACTAAAACTGACACTGAGATACACAACAACACTGACACTAAAACTGACACTGAGTTACACAACAACACTGACACTAAAACTGACACTGAGTTACACAACACTGACACTAAAACTGACACTGAGATACACAACAACACTGACACTAAAACTGACACTGAGATACACAACAACACTGACACTAAAACTGACACTGAGTTACACAACAACACTGACACTAAAACTGACACTGAGTTACACAACACTGACACTAAAAATGACACTGAGTTACACAACACTGACACCAGGGGCGTAGCCATCATTTCAAAAGTGAGGGGGACAGAATGTCAAGCGATATCAGTTTTTTCTGACTTTCGTCTAATTGACTGGTTTTATTTTTAATGTTATATCTTTTGCTTAATTGGCTTAATATGCTATTTATGTTAAAGCAATAAGCCTCCTTCTACAACAGTCAACCCTAAGTCTGATGCTCTCTGTTCTGTCTATAAAAAATTACAAATTAGTCTGATTAGTAGCAGAAATATTTATTGTTGCTAAATATTTTGTACATTCCATTCAGTTTGCAAATGCATACGATAAAAGGTACACAACAACAAAAGACCCATTTTTTGGTTCCCAAATCTAAGCCAAATCCTAAGAGACTTGATTTTAGTTATAACTTTAGTAATAACTTTTCACAAACGGAGTAGTTACTTTGTTTTGCTTATGCAAGGCAGTGTAGACATAAAACACATAATGATTGTTTAATGGAAAAAAACTAAACTTATTCCATTAATTATCTTATTCCAGTCGTTTGTTTTTCCTCACCCCTGAAGCCTCCTAAAAACTTTCTGCCTCATCCTCTCTCAACTTTGAATTAACTTCTGGCTCTGTCTATTGACAATAAAGAAGTGTTTGAACTACGTACATACAGGGAATTATGACATACAGAAGAAATGATGTACACTGCTAGACAATAGCCAATCATTTGTATCCTAAATTATCTTTCCTATACTTTCCTAATGACAATTTTATGATTGGTCTATATGGTACTACAAATATTGGTTGAACATTAAGCAAAGATGTATAGAAAAATTGTACAATGTATATAAAACATTTTTAAAAGCCACTCTATCACTTCTCACCTGTGACGTTTCTTTTGTTTGTGTGTCATCCTGTTTCTGACCTGATAACCCTAAACTGCCTGTGTCTTGTTCAATCTTGACAACACAGAAAGAAAGTTAAATTACTTTCAAAATTGCATTTTAAACAATAAAAGAAAGCGAAAACTATAAATTAAGACCTATATTAATGCATACAATTGAATACTGCATTGCTAATGAATTGTATAATATAATAAAAATTATAAATAAAATAAAATATAATAAAAAAAACTGAATTCAACATTAAACATCACATCTATATTCTAATTTTAAGAGCTTTGATAACATATATGTGAAAATAAAAGACGTTACAAAAGAAAATACACTGAAAATAAGTGCACGTTTGTGCGGAGAGCAAATATTTTCAATTTCCAGCAAAACCTGCTAACGTAATTATTCAACAAGAGAAAAGGGCAGTTGTTCATCGTTGTGCAACACAATTCGGATACATGCCAACTTACTTTGCTTGACTTTTTCGTAAAAAGGAGTGAATCTTTTTTGCCGTTTTGAACTCATCGCGACCTCTATGAAAATGATGATCACAGCGCGAGCGCGGGTGCGGGTGCGAGCATGGGCGTGCGGCGGCCGTGACACGTGAGGGACTGATTACCATGGAAACCTGAAAGGCACGCGTATGTAGATAGATCTCGTCTCTTTGAATTTTTACTTTTAAATCTGAATTTATACACATTGCCTCGTGTAAAACATCAACTGAACACAATTTGCCGAATGCAAAAGTGAGGGGACGAATTTACATTTTATATAAAGTGGGGGGACACGTCCCCGCGTCCCCGCATAATCTACGCCTATGACTGACACTAAAACTGACACTGAGTTACACAACACTGACACTAAAACTGACACTGAGTTACACAACACTGACACTAAAAATGACACTGAGTTACACAACACTGACACTAAAACTGACACTGAGTTACACAACAACACTGACACTGAGATACACAACAACACTGACACTAAAACTGACACTGAGATACACAACAACACTGACACTAAAACTGACACTGAGTTACACAACAACACTGACACTAAAACTGACACTGAGTTACACAACACTGACACTAAAAATGACACTGAGTTACACAACAACACTGACACTAAAACTGACACTGAGTTACACAACAACACTGACACTAAAACTGTATCTTAGTTTAGTTTCTCTCAGTCAACTGAAAAAAGAAATAACTTGTTTATGAAAAAAAATATGAAAAATATATTTAGTTTTTTTTTTAAGGTAAATTCCATGATGCATCTGAAAGTGTTTTGCATATTAACTGAACACTCCGCTTAAAACTCCACTGATGATTATTAGTGTCACATCGACACACACACACACACACACATTAAACAATGATGTCTTTTATTCTAATGCTGGGGATGCTCGGTCTGCTCATTCAAGGTTAAAAAATATATTTTCTACATTATGATGATACATTTTTAAACTTATTTCTGTAAGATTTTGAATTTGTGCTTTATATTTTATGTTTTTTTATATATTTTATTTTATTTATTTACTGTTTTATAGCAGATGCAAGCTTCTTTTCATGTGTTTTTGAACTCTCTCTCAGTGTCTCATCAAGAGGTCCAGTCTCCTGAGTCTCTGCGTGTTAAAGCAGGAGATTCAGTCTCTATCAGCTGTACTGGGACCAGTGGAGTTGATGATGACATGAGCTGGTATCTGCAGAAACCTGGAGAAGCTCCTAAACTCCTGATCTATAAAGCAAATCGACTTGAATCTGGAGTTCCAGATCGGTTCAGTGGAAGTCAAGCTGGACTTCATTTCAAACTAAATCTACGTGGAGTCCAGCCTGAAGATGCAGGAGATTATTACTGTATGGGAGCTTACACTGACAGGTTCACACAGTGAAACAACATCATACAAAAACCTCCCTCAGTCAGACGCTACAGAGAATGTGAGAATCAGGCTAGTGGCCCTGTTAACAACAGTTAAAGCAGCAATGAAGATTTTATTTTCAGTGATTTATTTATTTGTTCACTTTAATTTTCCATTAGATTTCAGCAGAAATAAAAATATGTGAAACTTTGAGCTAGGCAATAATTTTGGACAGAAGTTTGTTTTTATATTTAAATTTAATAAAATGTTTTACATTATAATTTAACATCTGAACTCATGCCATCATAACATACTGAAACTATTCTCTTTTAAATGATATTTTCAATATTAAAATATATGTTGTTAGTATTCATGTTACTCAAATCCACAAGGTACAGTATGCTTTGTTTGAAAATGTATACTATAAAATTAATTATCAAACATGAACAAAAAATATATTTTACATGTGTTTAATAATGTATTTAAAGTTGCTGGTATACATGGCAAAATTAGAATGTATTTAAATACCAAGACATGTTCTTCAGCTGATCCTGGAACAAATGAGTGTCAAAGAAATATCCTATTCTTCACTCACAGGGGAAATAAAACAAATTGAATATTTTAATGTTGACTCAATAAGTAGAAAAATTTATTTAAAATTCAGCTTTCATAAAACGATACAGTACAATACCAGCATAAATATTGCTAATTATTTTCATTCTTTTCACATTCTGCACTTCCTTCCAGCATTCAGTTTGGCTCTTTAATGATAAATAAGGGGTATGAAATGTTAAATGTGTCCAGCCTCTAATAACACAACTGTCAAATAAGGAACAGGTTTCAGGAAACTGTCAGTGTGATGGAAACTTCTGGTCATTTATGATGCTTTGCATAGACCGTGTCAGTGATCTGAGATGTTTATATGTTTAACTCTTCATTGAGCTTCTCTTCAGGACAACAGATCTAACAGCCAAAATGACTTTGATCTCCTTTATCATTTGGACACTCTACAGCATGCAAGGTACAGACAGTTACATGTGACTTTTTAAATATATTTCAGTAATAATATAATATCCTATATACTAATCAGTGCTGTTATCTCTTGTTCTACACAGGTTGTTTAGGACAAATTGTTGTGACTCAGTCTGAGGATAAATCAGTCCAGAGTGGTCAAACTGTCTCTATTGACTGTAAATTTGACACTGTGGTTTACAAAAATGAACAAGGCACAGTCTCTAAAGGGCGTTATTATGTGTCTTGGTACAGTCAAAAGCCTGAAGAGGCTCCAAGACTCTTGGTTTATTATACAAATGAAAAAAACTCAGGAATTCCTTCAAGATTCAGTGGCAGAGGACAAGGAAATGGTCTTGATTTCACTCTGACCATCAGTGATGCCCAGCTTGAAGATGCAGGAGATATTTACTGTCAGAGTGTCCATAAGATCAGTGGCAGCTGGGTGTTCACACAGTGAAAAGATCCTGTACAAAAACCTCCCTTGTTGAGAATTAGATTACTAACATCTTCTGATGCGGCTGCAAGTGGAATAAATTCAAGCACTATATAGCTTATATGTTTAATATAATTATTAATCTAGTTCAACAATATATTTATATACATTTATATTTCATCCCCCTTCTCCTGTAACATATTCATAATCCAGATTTATAATTTTATTTTAAATAGTTTTGTTTGTTTGTTTGTTTTGAATGTGTATTACTGTGTTATAAGCTGAAAATCAACATATATCAAGGGTCACTATATCAAATTGTGTTTATTTGACTTTCCAATAACCCTTCTGTATCGCCACCTTGAAATGATGAGGATCTGCATTCTGTGTAAAAACATCACATCATGTAAAGAAGTTGTCACAGAATAAGAATATGTGAAAAAAAATAATAATCCAAGGTGACGATATTTCTATATGTGAAAAATATATCTTTTTTTCCAATTAAATTATTAAATTTAAAATTGAACATATGCGATGGGGACTTTAATTTTGCTTTAAATTAAATATGAAACATATGGTAAATAGGGGAAAATATTTTTTAGCAAATAATAAATATTCATGTAAGATACAGCATCATCGTAAAAAAAAATATTTACAACATTTCACAAATATCCACCTTACTACACATATAAATGACTTTTGCATTGTGTATAATCAGAATACTAAATATAAAATACAAAAATCCAGGCAATACAATACTGATATTGATCTAAATACATGTACATCATTTCCTGTAGATTTACTTGAATGTTTCTCCAATATTTAGTTTTCTTCAATTGAAATATCAATTCTTCCATTTATTTCACAATCCACAATATTCTTTTACAGGATCTAATGTTTTTCAGGTTGATATTTATAATGTGATAAACTGAGCTTTTATTCCATTTTGGACCCACTTTATATTATGTGTCCTTAACTACTATGTACTAACATTTTAATTCATAATTTGATACATTGCACTTATTGTGTACATTCATGTTTTTACATTGTACTTACATTTAAAAAAATACCTGCATGTAATTACATCTGTAATTAATTTCTGTAGTTACATTTGTGATTACACAGTTGACACTTCCCTTACACCTAACCCTTCCCTTAAACTTACCCATCCCACCACACCTGTCCCTAACCCTACCCGTATCCCACCTCAATATCAGCAAAGGTGTTTTGCAACACAATATGAACACAGTAAGTACATTGTACTTATTTTTTTATGTAAGTACATAGTTGTTAAGGTCACCTAATATAAAGTGGGGCCCCATTTTTTATTTCATTCTGCACTTCCTTCCAGCACTCAGTTTGGTTCCTCCACTGAAAGTCCACAACGATTCTCATTCATTCAGTGATCAGAAACCTCCAGAGTGTTTAAAGAGCAATAGAAGTCAGCAATAGAATCCTGAAAAAATGCTTCTTTGATTGTTTTATCACATGAAGTAAATCCAGGAGGCTCCTGAATGTGTTTCTGACAGGAGTCTGTTGAGTGGAGAGTGTTTTGCATGTTTGCTGCTCCACACTCAAAACTCCTCCTGATCAGTGTGTGTTCAGAGTCCCGCCAGAGTCACTGACACACGAAACAATAATGGCTCTTTTACTAATTCTGGCTCCACTGGCTCTGCTTGCTCAAGGTTTGATTTTCCCCTACATTATCAGAGTTTGGCTTTTATTTTGTCAAGCTTTGGCTCTGTGGTGCTTTTTTGTAATACATGTTTTCATAAAGGATGTTCATATCTCATAATTAGTATTTAAATGTACCACTTACCCTTTTTAAATCTCTTTATTTAGTGTCTCATCAAGAGGTCCAGTCTCCTGAGTCTCTGCGTGCTAAAGCAGGAGATTCAGTCTCTATCAGCTGCACTGCGTCTTCTGGAATTGGTTATGACATGAGCTGGTATCTGCTGAAACCTGGAGAAGCTCCTAAACTCCTGATCTACACAATGAGTAACCTTGCATCTGGAGTTTCAAACCGGTTCAGTGGAAGTTATTCTGGATATGAATTTAAGCTGAACATTCGTGGAGTCCAGCCTGAAGATGCAGGAGATTATTTCTGTATGGGGAGTTATCCTGGTCCAGTATTCACACAGTGAAACAGCCTCGTACAAAAACTTCCTTCAGTCAGACGACACAATGAATTTACTCAAGCATTAACAAATTTGCATAAAATGGGAAATTAATTCTTCAGTATGAACAGAATACTGCAGGCCAGACACTGAAGGCAAAACAATGTTTTTTCAAGCACTGGTCAGTTATGAGATTTTGGGCTATTTCACTTTTCATAACATTTTGTTTCAGACTATTAAGAATACAGCCAAAATATACTTTAAGTGTTTGTTGTATTGCCCTTTATCTATTTGTGTCTGTAGATTATACATATCTTTAAAGATAATCTCAATGTCAGTAAAGCTCTTTATTCATCTATTACAGAGGGGTTTGTTCAAGCCTTACTTTATAGGCTACATCAGTTTCACTCACTTCATATGATTGATTACTTTAAGAATTACAAACGTTTTTTAATTTCAAGTTTTCTGAAATGTTATCTTTAAATATACAAATGAGGTGTTTTCTAATTAAATATGCAGTCATTTTTTTAAATATATTTTCAGAGCAGAAATCTGAACATTGGATAAAGCCAGCTTCACAATCTTCAGTTGACATATTAGAGTCAAGCTTTTTTGTAGAGTTTTTAAAGAATTTTAGAAATGTATTATTATCACTACAAAATTCCTTAAAAACCATCAACATTCATAAAATAAAAAAATAAACATAATAATTCCCCATGATTTTTAGGAATAAAACTATTAGTTCATCTCATCCTGTTCAAATGCATACATCTTGACAGTCATAATTCAGACTTTAAGCCCAACATTTAATGTAAAATAAGTATAAACATAATCAATACTTTTATTGTCACTGTGATTTCTTATTTTAGATTTATATATTTATAAATGTAATGTAGCTAAGCTATTTTATTTTACTGTAATTGATTTTCAATATTAAAAAAACATTTTAATATGCTGCATCACAATAATCATAATGGAAATAAAACATGGTATTTCAAATTTTATGTTGTTTTCGTTTTATATATGTTCGTGTTTAATATTTCAGCAAGAAAGTCAAAACCATATTTGAGTTAAAATGCTTTTATTTGGCAGCAATAAAACAACAAACACATTAACAACAGCTAAGACTATTTGAACATTATACTAACAGAGCATTGACTGATTTAGGACAGTCCTCTAATAGTTTGTGTGTGTACGTGTGTGAATGCATGTCTATCTACGTCTTTGTGTGATGTGTGTGTGTTTCACTGGTCATCACACTGCTGTGTGTTCAGGCTCTTGGTCACTGCATTCTGGGATGCGTGCGTGGCGTCACAGCTGATGGTTGTTGCTCTGCTCCACTCACTCTCAGTGAGGCTCAGGCTGCTGCTCCAGCTGTACAGTCCATCCTTCTGCAGCACACTGGGACTCAGATTCACACCAGAGCTCCTGCTGCTGCCATCCACCTTCCAGCTCAGCTTCCAGTCAGAGGGGAATCCCTTACTGCCCACACACAGCACTGTAGCCTTACCCTGCTGCAGCTCGCCTCTGGAGGGCGGCAGGACCGTGAGAGTGGGACGAGTGGCGGCTAGAGAGAGAGAGAGAGAGAGAGAGAGAGAGAGAGAGAGAGAGAGAGAGAGAGAGAGAGAGAGAGAGAGAGAGAGAGAGAGAGAGAGACAGAGAGAGAGAGAGAGAGAGAGAGAGAGAGAGAGAGAGAGAGAGAGAGAGAGAGAGAGAGAGAGAGAGAGAGAGAGAGAGAGAGAGAGAGAGAGAGAGAGAGAGAGAGAGAGAGAGAGAGAGAGAGAGAGAGAGAGAGAGAGAGAGAGAGAGGGAGAGTTTCATTCTTCTTAAAAACAGCTCTATCAGTCTTTCACTTCCCTTTAAGAGATTCAGAGTTAATCAAGCAGATCTCAAGTGCAACAGCCCGTAAAAACACATTATCAGCAATCACATACTTAGATTCATCATTCATAATATTCAATTATTAATCTATTTTTCATTTGTTCAAGTTATTAAATGATTTCTTGTTATACATTTACAGTATTTACTAACAGTCACAGCTTACAACAGATAGATTCATTTTAAAAACTTTTCGGTAACACTTTACAATGATGGTCATGAACTAATAATGAACTGCACTTATAAAGCATTTATTTATCTTTGATAATGTAATTTCAACATTTAATATTCATTATTAAACTCTTGTTAACATTAGTTAATGTACTAACATGAACAAACCACGAACAGCTGTATTTATATTTAATAACGTTAAAGATTAAATTAACTGCTCATGGTTAGTTCATGTTAGTTTAGTACATTAACTGTCAACTAATGACCATTATTCTAAAGTGTTACCTATACTTATACAGAAATCAACTCTATATTTCACATCATTTATATTTTCACATATTATATTTTTTCTTCAAATAGGATTTAACATTTTGAGAAAAAAAATGCCCAGTAATAAAAAAATATTGGTTTAAATTGGTCTAGAAGAGCTAAAGAATGTTAACAAATTATTTGGTGACACACCAGAATAAAACTTTCAAATTTTAATGATTAAAAAAATCCTCTGTTGTTCTTTTCATTCAGTGTTTCATTTATGAAATAAATCGAGATGTACTTACTGCCAACTGAGAGTCGTGTGCCTCCACCGAACGTCCACCACAGTGATACAAACCCAACCAGCGGCTGAACAAAAACCTCCTGCACTAAAACTCACACTGACAATAACCAGTTTGCTCTTTCATAACTAATAGCAAATTAAATAAACAAACAAACCAGATAAAGGTGCATTAATCCAGTTCATTTTAAATAATTTCTCAAATCTAGAAAAATTATTATTATTATTACTAATAAAAACACTAATGAACTACCAATTAGTTTGGTTCCTCCACAATAATTCTTTCTCATTTACTGCAAAAATCTCTAGAATATTCTGAAAGTGCCACACAAGTTTAGATTAAACCTTAAATTAAATTGAAATGTGCATATATTAAGATGCCATCATCATGGAGAGAAGATATTTCAGTTCAGGAAGGGTTTTTCCACTGTAATGTTATTTTGCATTGGCGTCTCATGCCTCAGTGCTCAAACTTCCATATTAGTAGAAATAATAAATGAATTATTTGTAGAAATAATAACTGAATTTTTTGCTGTTCCTGTTACATATCTAATTTTTGTTAGACAAATCAGTTGTTCTGATATTTTTCATACAGTGCTTCAAATACATTTAGAGAAATCAGATTTCATATCAATGCCTCTATAGATTCATAGGTAATGTGTGCGTTGTTCATTATGCAGATAAAACTCCATTGTGGCACACATAAGAGAAGCAGAAATACCAATTATTTAGTTATGAAAAAAAACTCTTACCGTGTAGTTGATTACATGATTACATTCAGTGATTTTCACATTCACATTCACAAGCAGTGCCGCTGCTCTCATCACGTGCTGTGTGTACGGCACCAGGTGCTGAGGGGGGCACCACAAGAAAGTTGCCCCCCCCCCTCCACACACACACTTTTAGCCACTAACTGAGCTCATTTCAAACTTGGTTCCTGCTACAGGTCTCATAAAAGTTGGAACGGGCAACTACAAACCCAAAACAGAAAAAGTTGGAACGGGCAACTACAAACCCAAATCAGAAAAAGTTGGGACAGTATGGAAAACGCAAATAAATAAAAAAGAAGTGATTTCTAAATTTACTTTGACTTGTATTTCATTGCAGACAATATGAACAAAAAATATTTCATGTTTTGTCTGGTCAACTTCATGTCATTTGCAAATATGCATCCTTTCCTGTCATTTAGACCTGCAACACATTTAAAAAAAAGTTGGGACAGTAAAGCATTTACGACTTTGTAATGTTGCCATTCCTTTTCACAACACTTAAAAGACGTTTAGGGACTGAAGACACCAAGTGATGAAGTGTTTCAGGTGTAATTTTGTCCCATTCTTCCTGCAAACAATTCTTAAGGTGGGCAACAGTACGGGGTCTTCGTTGTCGCATTTTGCGCTTCAAAATGCGCCACATATTCTCTATTGGAGACAGGTCGGGACTGCAGGCAGGCCAGTCAAGTACCCGTACCCTCTTCCTCCGCAGCCAGGACTTTGTAATGTGTGCAGAATGTGGTTTTGCATTGTCTTGTTGAAATGGAAATGCATGGACGTCCCTGGAAAAGATGTCTTCTTGAAGGCAGCATATTATGCTCCAAAATCTCTATATACTTTTCAGCATTAATGGTGCCTTCACAGAAGTGCAAGTTACCTTTGCCAAGGGCACTGACACAACCCCATACCATGACAGACCCTGGCTTTTGGACTTGTTGCTGGTAACAGTCTGGATGATCCTTTTCTTCTTTGGTCCGGAGCACATGGCATCCATTCCTCCCAAAAAGGTCACGGTTGTTCAGCTTAGGCTTGCGCCCTTGTCCTTTACGCACTGATATTCCTCCAGATTCCTTGAATCTTTTAATTATGTTTTGCACTGTTGAATGTGAAATATCCAAATCTCTTCCTATCTTTCTTTGAGGAACATTGTTTTTAAACATTTCAATAAATTTCTCACGTATTTGTTGGCAAACTGGCGGAGTCTCTCAGAAGTAAAGATGGGCAGAGGCTGTGAAATCTGTGAAAAAGTGTGTAAAAAGATTGTGGAATACTTTAAAAACAATGTTCCTCAACATCAAATTGCAAAGGCTTTGCTAATCTCATAATCTACAGTGCAACTGGAGAAATCTCTGTGTGTAAGGGACAAGGCCGAAGACCTTTATTGGATGCCTGTGGTCTCCGGGCCCTCAGATGACACTGCATCACTCATAGTCCTGATTGTGTCAATGACATTACTAAATGGGCCCAGGAATACTTCCATAAACCACTGTCAGTAAACACAATTCACCATAACATCTGTAGATGTCAACTAAAGCTCTATCATGCAAAAAGGAAGCCATATGTGAACATGGTCCAGAAGGGCTGTCATGTCCTGCAGTTCAAGGCTGTTCAGAAGACATTCCAGCGTGTTATCAGCGTTCAGTTCAAAAGCCATCATCTCTGATGGTATGAGGGTGCATAAGTGCATACGGTATGGGCAGCTTGCATGTTTTGGAAGGCACTATGAATGCTAAAAGGTATATAAAGGTTTTAGAGCAACAAAGAAGCCCCTTTCAGAGGACATCTATTTTAGGGAAAGCCTTGTGTATTTCAGCAGGACAAGGCAAAACCGCATACTGCAGCTCTTACAACAGCATGGCTTACCGTAGAAGAGTCCGGGTGCTAAATTGGCCTGATCTTTCGCCTATAGAGAACATTTTGTGCATAATTAAACAAAAAGTAAGTCAAAGACGACCACAAACTCTTCAGTAGCTGGAAACCTATATCAGGCAAGAATGGGACCAAATTCCAACACCAACACTCCAGAAACTCATAACCTTGATGCCCAGACGTCTCCAAACTGTTTTGAAAAGAAGAGATGTTACACATGCCCCTGTACCAACTTTTATGAGACCTGTAGCAGGCATCAAGTTTGAAATGAGCTCAATTAGTGGATAAAAGTGTAAAATATATCTGTTTAAACATTTATGATATCTATGTTCTATTGTGACTAAAATATTGGCTCATGTGATTTGAAATTTTAGTTTCCATTTTATTCAAATTTTAAAAAACGTGTTGGGACTTCGGGTTGTAATATGTCACGATCAGAAGAGAGCAGACAAGGAAGGCTAATTCAAAATAACAAGTCTTTATTGCAGAACTGAGTGAAGCAGAGCGGGATTCAAACAGGTAAGAGTTCATGTAGATTATAAATAAAAAAGGCTTATCTGGTTGTATAGTGCCGTGGGTTCTATTGCAGATGGTGACTTGTGAAGCAGGCTGGTGCATGGAGATTCCAGAGTAGTGATGTTCGGTTCTTGAACGAAGCGTTCTTTTGAAACGGTTCTCAGCAAGTAACCGATTGAGCCAGTTCATTAATCGAACTGAATTGAATTTTAATTCCGGGTTGATGATGCAAGATGCAAAAGCGTGAGAGCCGGATCAATATGTCAAAGTTTGCAGAGGATTACAGAGGATTCTAATGATTGAGTTGCCGATGCAAGTCTGAGTCACACAGGCTTCTGGAAATATGCTTATGACTACTGTTATTAAATAACATTTTATTAAAACCTGCAAAAATGCATAGTGTCATCATTGTATGAGGACGTCAGGAACCTATGAATCTGCTTTTTGAACAGAGCTGAACTGTCCGGAAAAAACGGTTCGCGGAAATGAATCAGACTTTGCATCACTATTCCAGAGTGATGACGATGGGGATCAGAAGACGGCAGAACGAAGACAGAAGATAGATCTGTGTAAACTGGTAGGTATTCAGGAGAGTTATACAGGCAGGTTCTCAGGTGAGTCTGGATCAATAGGTGAGGTAAATATCTCTGACTAGCCCAGCGTCTGTAGCTTGGATTAGGGACGAAGTGAAAGGAATGGTGGTATATAAAGGGTGTCTTGATGAAGGTGTGCAGGCATCTCAAACACGCCTATTAACTTGTTGGAACTCGTGATAATATGTCATGGCCACAAGATCATTTTTTCGAGGTAACAACATCCTTACATAAAGTCATGGCCTCGAGATCCTTTGTTGAGGGAACAACATATTTTTCTTGTGGCCACAACTTCTTTATGTTGAGGGAACGATATCTATAGGCTATAGTATTTTTAAAAATGTTTTTATTATGCCCTTTACTCGCTAACTGCATCATTGCTTACGTTGCATGAGTGCCCACTACTGGCGGAACCTTTACAATGGGCTGAACTTGTCCCAAGCCCTTGACCACTTGGATTCCATGGAGTTATTTTATTATTATTTTTTCACCCTTATGAAATTGTTTAATGCAGCATTCTAAATATGTATTTAGGTGTGTTTGGGTTGTTTTAAATGTTTTAAAAAATGTAATTCAAATATCGCGTTAGGTAAATTAAAAGCGATATGCGGTGGTGTCACAATCGTGTTGCATTGTGGTATATGAACCTGCCTGAAGTGTGCCTACTAATGAAGTGGACACGCTCCCTCGGTCAAATCGACTAACTGACAAGGCAAACATGAGAACTATATACAGAGACTAGGGGAACACGACTATGACCAATAAACAGCCAGAACGCAACCACATGAAAAGACAATGAACCAATGAGAACTATGGACTCATGACTAGACCAACCAATCAGAACATTTAATTCGGTCATGAGAAACAGATATAGGGTGTGTCTCAATCAGCTCCCTAGTATAGTAGTCAGCCCATTGACTTATGTCCTGATCAGTGCTCTGACTACTGAACGTCTCGGTTACGTATGTAACCCTCGTTCCCTGAAGGAGGGAACGGAGACGCACGCCGGACGCCACCGACGAATTGGGATCACTTCAGGGAGCCCCTATCAGCTTCGAGATAAAGAGAACTGGCCAATGGCCATTGGCGTGCGTGTTTTGCATATCGCACCCGCCCCGGCGTGGTATAAAGCGGATGCAATCGCCACGCACCATTGTTTTTCACTGAGGAGCCGAACTAGTGACTCGGCCCTGTAGTGATGGTACAGCAACTGTGGCGACGGGACGTACGTCTCCGTTCCCTCCTTCAGGGAACGAGGGTTACATACGTAACCGAGACGTTCCCTTTCAGTCGGTCACGTTCGACGTACGTCGGACGTCACCGACGAATTGGGATCCCTTGGAAAACGCCACAGTTACTACCACTTCCAGCGCCCCGCGAAAGCCCCTCAGACCCCGTCTGTACCGGGCGGGAACTCACGCAGGGGAGTCACACTGCTGTTCCGCAAGACTCTGGGAAAGCGTGCCCGGAGGACCGCTGCGGAGGCCACATCACCCAGAGGGAATTCCATGTGGAGAATACACGTATGGACTGGCCGTGGGCAGTACAACATACGAAAGTCCCAGGGGTGGCCCCGGCCAGGTAGGCGGGGGAACAACACCAGACTGAGACGGCAGAGCAGGCTCTGCCGAGGGAAGGACACGGGCTCGCCGTAGGGAGCACTACCGTGGAAGAATACACATATGGGACCGCCGAGGGGTCACAACATATGGAACCAGGCCTAACACAAGTTCCACCAATGCTTACGAGTGTTAGACCTGGCATCTGACGTTCGCCACGTCCGACTGCCGAGGGTTGCGGAGGACTCGACAGGGTTCGCCATTCTGGGGAACTCGACTGGAGCACATAAGCGCACATATCCGTTCCAAGGGGAAGGGAGTGGCGCAGCAAGCCGACACTAGAACGGGCACTTCGGTGTTACTGGCTATGGGAAGCGAGCACACGGGAAGCTACCGGCTCTACACGTAGGCTATAGAATCTAGCGAACGTGTTGGGTGTCGCCCAGCCCGCAGCACTACAAATATCTGTCAGCGAGGCGCCACGAGCCAGCGCCCAGGAAGAGGCCACACCCCTGGTGGAGTGGGCTCTAACCCCGAGCGGGCAGGGCACGTCTTGGGAATCATCCAGTGGGCCATCCTCTGCTTGGAGACAGCCTTTCCCTTCTGCTGTCCTCCATAACAGACGAAGAGCTGCTCTGAGGTCCTAAAGCTTTGCGTTCTGTCCACGTACATCCGTAGGGCACGGACGGGACAGAGAAAAGCCAGGGCTGGGTCTGCCTCCTCCAAAGGCAGCGCTTGCAGGTTCACCACCTGATCCCGAAAGGGAGTGGTGGGAACCTTGGGCACATATCCGGGCCGGGGTCTCAGGATTACATGAGAGTTACCGGGCCCGAATTCCAGGCACGATTCGCCGACCGAAAATGCCTGCAGGTCCCCTACCCTCTTGATGGAGGCCAATGCAGCCAGGAGAACTGTTTTCAAGGACAGGACTTTCAACTCAGCTGACTGCAAGGGCTCAAAGGGTGCTCTCTGCAGTGCTGTAAGCACCAGCGTTAAGTCCCAAGAGGGTATAGAGGGGGGGCGAGGCGGATTTAGTCTCCTTGCCCCCCTCAGGAACCTGACGATCAGATCGTGCTTCCCCAAGGACTTACCTTCTACCAAGTCATGATTTGCGGCGATAGCGGCAACATACACCTTGAGGGTGGAGGGAGACAGCCTTCGCTCCAACCTTTCTTGTAGGAAGGAAAGCACTGACCCGACCGAACACCTTCGGGGGTCCTCTCGGTGAGAGGAGCACCAGTCGACGAACAGGTTCCACTTCAACGCATAGAGTCGTCTCGTAGACGGGGCTCTAGCGGAAGTGATGGTGTCTACCACAGTCTGTGGTAACCCACCTAGAACCTCCGCGTCCCGTCCAGGGACCAGACATGGAGTGACCAGAGGTCCGGACGCGGGTGCCAAAGGGTGCCCCGTCTCTGAGTCAGGAGGTCCTTCCTCAGAGGAATGGGCCAAGGAGGTGCTGTCGCAAGGAGCACTAGTTCCGGGAACCAAGTCCTGCTGGGCCAATACGGAGCTACCAACAGGACCTGCTCCTCGTCCTCCCTGACTTTGCACAGTGTCTGTGCGAGAAGGCTCACTGGGGGAAACGCATACTTGCGTAGGCCCCGGGCCAGCTGTGTGCCAGGGCGTCCGAGCCGAGGGTTCCCTCGGTCAGGGAGTAAAACAACTGGCACTGGGCCGAGTCCGGGGCGGCAAACAGGTCTACCTGTGCGGTCCCGAAGCGGCTCCATATCAGCTGGACCACCTGGGGATGAAGTCTCCACTCTCCCGGGAGCACCTGCTGACGTGAGAGCTCGTCGGCTGCGATTGAGCAGGCCCGAATGAGTGGCGCGGCGACCTCAGATGCTTCTGACTCCACAGCAGGAGATGGCGGGCGAGTTGTGACATGCAACGGGAGCGTAGACCACCCTGTTTGTTGATGTACGCAGCGGCCGCAGTGCTGTCCGTGACGACCAGAACGCGTGCTTGCCTCTGAGCGGCCCCTTGAGGCGGCTGAGTGCAAGATGAACTGCTAACAACTCCAGGCAATTGATATGCCATTGCAGTTGGGGTCCCGTCCAAAGACCCGACACTGCAAGCCCGTTGTACGTGGCACCCCAGCCGGTGGAAGAGGCATCCGTGGAGACAACAGCATGCCTGGACACTTGTTCTAGAGGCACTCCTGCCCGTAGAAATAAAGGGTCCGACCACGGGCTGAAGGTTTGGCGGCAACTCGGCGTCACTTGGACACGGAGGGAACCGCTGTGCCACGCCCATCTCGGGACTCGATCGTGTAGCCAGCGTTGAAGCGGTCTCATATGAAGCAATCCGAGCGGCGTTACCGCGGCTGCAGATGCCATATGCCCCAGGAGCCTCTGAAACTGTTTCAGTGGTACCGCTGTTCTGCGTTTGAACGAATTCAAGCAGTTCAACACCGACTGGACGCGCTCCTCTGTGAGGCGCGCTGTCTGGGCGACCGAGTCCAGCTCCATCCCAAGAAAAGAGATCCCCTGCGTAGGGCAGAGTTTGCTCTTCTCCCAGTTGACCCGAAGCCCCAACTGGCTGAGGTGTCTGAGCACCATGTCCCTGTGTTCGCACAACTGCCCTCGCGACTGCGCCAGAATCAGCCAGTCGTCGAGGTAGTTGAGGATGCGAACGCCCTGCTCCCTCATGGGAGCAATAGCCGCCTCCGCTACCTTCGTGAAGACGCGGGCGACAGGGCTAGCCCGAAGGGTAAGACTTTGTACTGATATGCTCGTCCGTCGAACGCAAAGCGAAGAAATGGCCTGTGTCGAGGGAGAATCGAGACATGAAAGTACGCGTCCTTCAGGTCGATCGCTGCAAACCAATCTTGGGGACGGACGCACCTGAAGATGCGTTTCTGCGTGAGCATCTTGAACGGCAGCCTGTGAAGGGACCGGTTCAAGAGCCGCAGATCCAAGATTGGCCGTAACCCGCCGCCTTTCTTGGGTACAATGAAGTACGGGCTGTAGAAGCCGGTCTTCATATCGGCTAGAGGGACCGGCTCTATCGCGTCCTTCGCCAGTAGGACCGCGATCTCCCCCTGGAGCACAGGAGCATCCTCCTTCGACACGGAGGTGAAGTGGATGCCCCTAAACTTGGGGGGACGCCGGGCGAACTGAATCGCATAGCCGAGTCTGATGGTACGGATGAGCCAGCGAGACGGCCTGGGAAGCGCTAGCCAGGCTCCCAGGGACCGTACAAGCGGGACCATCGGCACCACTGACGTACCCGCAGCGGGGCAGCGAGGCGGCATGCAGGGATCCGACTCGAACGGCCTGGTGGCGGCTCGCAGTGGGACCTGTGTGTGCTGTGCAACACTCACCTGCTTCCGCTGAGAGGATGTGCGAGTGCAGGAAGGCCTCTTGAGTGCGTCCCGGCAGCCGGCATCCCCTGCTGGCGAACAGAGGCGTCCGAGGTGACAAGGCATGGGAGACGAGGTGACAAGGCACGCCCACCGACAGACGCACTCTCTTGGCACCCAGGGATATTGGAAACTGCTCTTTTCTGGACAATTTGGGTACCGCTGCCGCTGGGACCAGCGGCGGAACAGAAAATACAGAACAAAAAATTCTCCCCCGGCCCTCCTCCGGGGGAAGGAGTGGTGCTGCAGCCATCTCCTGAAGAGCAGTTTCCTCCATCTCTGGGCGGCCCGTCTCAGGGTCTCTACGACGGCGCTTGCCACCTGGCTTGGCAGCGGCCTGAGCGGGCTGGGCGTCCTTCCCGCGGCGGCTCCACGCCCCACGGCGTGATGTAGACTGCTGCTGGGCCGGGCGGAGCGGAGCGGCGGCAGGTGGGCGTCTTCAGCGGCGGGCAGGCGTGGTGCGCGCGGCGGCGGAGCGGAGCAGCCGCTGGCCGCGGGGCAGGATGTGCCTGATAGCCTCCGTCTGCTTCTGTGCGGCCGAGAACTGTTGGGCGAAGCTCTCGACCGCGTCGCCGAACAACCCGGCCGGCGAAATGGGGGAGTCCAGGAACCGATACTTGTCGGTCTCCCTCATGTCGGCCAGGTTGAGCCAGAGATGCCGTTCCTGGACCACTAAGGTGGACATCGCCTGGCCAATGGAACGGGCGGTGACTTTCGTCGTCGCCGTCGGGAGCTCCCGAGGAGCTCTTGGTCAGGCCTACCCTCGTGCAGGTCCATGAGCGCCTGGGCCTGGTGCACCTGGAGCAAACTCATGGCGTGCAGGGCGGACGCGGCCTGTCCACAGGACCTGTAAGCCTTCGCAACCAGGTTGGAAGAGAACTTACAGGCCCTGGACGGGAGACGCGGGTCACCGCGCCAGTTGGAAGCGGTCGCCGGACACAGTTGCATCGCGACAGCTCGCTCAACCGGCGGGATCCCCACGTAACCCTTGGCCTGTCCGCCGTCGAGGGTAGTGAGGAGGGAGGAGCCGCTAGGTCTGTTTCTGGCGCTGAAAGGCGCCGCCCACGACCTAGTCAGCTCATCATGCACCTCCGGGAAGAATGGCACCGGGGCGGGACGCTGAGAACCAGCGCGAGCCGCCCAGAGAAACCAATCATCCAACCTTGAAGGTTCGGGACGTGGTGGAGGGTTCCACTCAAGCCACGACCTTCTCGGCGCCCGGAAAGCATAGCCGTCAACTCGGGTCTGACTCAACCGTTGCCACTCTCCCAGAGAGGCAGTACAGCTGAGTCTTCATCCTCCGAGGACTGAAACTCCTCCGATGCAGCGATCGACATCTGCTCATCCGCGGGTGCCCCGAAAGTCACCACTGGGCGCCCAAGGGAGGGGCCAGCAGTTTCTCTCGGAAGCACCACCGGCTGCGGAGCTTGTGAGGATCAGGGCCGCGGAGGCTCGCTCGGCGGGTTTGCCCTGACCGTAATCCTCAGATCACCCCGGGCATCCGTCGAAGTAGGTCTATCCTGCTGTTGGGCAGGAATAGCACTAGATCGAGGTATGCGGAGGGGGACCCCACCTTCCCGAAGGTAGGCGAGTCTCGATCTAAGCTCCGCGATAGTCATGTTCCGCAGTGAGAACATGAACTATCCACAAACGCTGCCTCAGTGTGCTGAATGCCCAAACACATGAGACAGCGACAGACCGTCAGCGGCGAGAGGAACGACCGCATCCAGAAACGCACGGGTGGAATGACATCTTGAAAAAGACGCAGTGTCACACCCGTGTTGCTCTTTTTGTGAGGAAACGCTCTCTTTAATGTGCTGAAGCACCCAGGGAAAACCGCGGCAGCACACAGGGAATAGTGCAGCCTGTGTGCTGCACTCACTGAAAAGTGCTGTGAGAACAGCAGTTGTTTGCTGCAGCTGTGAGCACGCGGTCGCGCTGTTGTGTGCTGTAACGCCAACACGAGCTCTCTCTCTCTCTCTCTTGCTGAATAGTAGTGTTTTGTCTTCAACCTGAACGCCGTTCGGCTCCGAAGTAAATGACAATGGTGCGTGGCGATTGCATCCGCTTTATACCGCGCGCCGCGGCGGTGCGATATGCAAAACACGCACGCCAATGGCCATTGGCCAGTTCTCTTTATCTCGAAGCTGATAAGGGCTCCCTGAAGTGATCCCAATTCGTCGGTGACGTCCGACGTACGTTGAACGTGACCGACTGAAAGGGAACTAGGGAGCTGTTTGAGACGCATGCATTGTTCCCTAAACATATAAAATCGTGGCCACAAGAAAAATATATGTCGTTCCCTCCCACAACTTTAAATCGTGTGGCCACAACATAAGGATGTCCTTGCCTCAAAAAAAAAAAAAAAAAAAGATCTTGTGGCTACGACTTATAATCAGGTTCCAACGAGTTATGTCCTGGTCACGAAAAAACTAAGTGAACCGAACAAGTGTTCTCTCGCGGTCACCGCATTATAGTAATTGTCATACAGAGTTTTAGCATTAGAGTGAAACAATAATAATGAAAAAACAATTTCTCCTCATTGTAATTGCCCTGTGTAGGCCTATTGTTTACTTGAGTGTGTAACTTTGAAACTACATCTTTATACAATGTTTCTGGTGACAGAAGTCTCTGTTGTGAAAGTTAGACATTAAACCAAGATAGGACTTGGATGCCCGAAATACCTGTCCGAATGTGTTTCCATGAGCTCTTGCATTTTCATGAGCTATGAATGGAGTTAGTCAGTGACTGTAAAAGAACAACTCTGAACAACTCTTCGATTTAAGAGATTTAACAAAACTGTGCACTTTACACCGAACCCCCAATATTACAGCAGAACAACAATACAATTCGATTAATTCATACATTTTAACGATCAATAACTGAGATTATCAGACGTTTAAAGCTGTCAAAGAAAAAAATCATGCTCATTTACTGTATTACCAATTGAATTTGTATTCGACTGTAACAGAAGTTCTTGTTCTCAGAAAGTACACTACATTTACATTGTGAAGACACTTTGCATTGGAGCTGCATGCTTCAGTGCTCTGGAGGTCTTTATAGACCAGTGAATTTATGATTTTATGACTGACAGCTCTTCTTCAACCAAAAGCAAACATGACTTTAATAGCCATCATTATTTGGACACTCACAACCTGCACCTGGAGTAAGTACTGTATTTAGAAATGAATATCATCAGCTGATTTAGAGAAAACTAGAAAATAAGCAAACCACAAGACCTCATGCACTCAGGATCAAATGTAAATATTATATACCCATTCATAAACTTATAAGTTGTTTTTGACTTGAACATGTGCATTAAAAGATATAAATTAACATTAAACTTTAACATTTTTATCTTCAAGTCAAGTTGTATATTGTCTATTTTGAGTAAAGTGTAACAACTTAGTCATTAGTAACTTAGTAATGCAACATTAATGAATATTGTGCTCAGTATGGAAGATACCTACTAAGAGATAGAGTTTTAAATGTGCTCATCAGTTTTAAATTGTACAGTGTTTTCTGTCTCTCTCTTCAGGTTCTGTGGGACAAACTCTGACTCAATCTGAAGCTCAAACAGTGCCGCCTGATCAGACGGTCACTATTCACTGTAATCATAAACCAGCGGTAAACCTTGTTAAAAAAGATACCTCTCAGTATTGCATGGCCTGGTACCATCAGATTCCTGGAGAAGTTCCTAAACTCCTGGTCTATTACACATCAGACAGAGCTTCAGGTGTTTCTTCTAAATTCAGTGGCAGTGAAAGTGGAAACCACATGGATTTTACTTTGACCATCAGTAGAGTCCAGCCTGAAGATTCAGGAGTTTATTACTGTCAGAGTCTATATAACAAGGGAGTCTCTGGCACCACAGACTGGGTGTTCACACAGTGTAAAAGCATCATACAAAAACCTCCTCTGAGACTTCAGCGCTGCAGCTTTGAGCTTCTGCACATGTTGATGTTGAAGATCATTATTCACCTCACTGACTTTACACACAAACAGACAGAGATATTTTAAAGTTGGAGAACACACTCTTCTGCACATTCTACTTATATTTAATGATAAACAGTCTCAATCACATTTCTACATGTATTACAATCCAATGAAATCCATCCAACCATGATGATAAAAGAAAGCTCACCATGGACATATTTCACATGTTTCATATATTTGATAAGAATATTATGTGTAGTCTGAATCCACATTTGTCGCCTCCTCTGTCAAAAATTACAACACAACATACTGGTTTGGACTTTGTTCCTGTTCGCACTATTTCCAGCAGGTAGATTGTTGTCATAGTTTCTAATTTATTTGAGTCGTCACTGTCAGCTGTATGTCGTTAATCACCTCATTTGCACTTTTATTTAAGATCTCTTGTTTTTTGTTCATTGTTGTTGGGTTTTGTCTATATGTTGTGTTATTAATCTCGTTGGAAATTGGATTTATCTGTGGATGTTATTAAACTGCGTTGAAACTGAACAACTTCTTTGTGTACTTGCTGTTACACAACTTGACACCTACAGCATTACTTTATATTTTTGTGATGTTTACTGCATTCATGAATTATATCAACATGTAAATAAAATGAATTAAATATCGTTAATTAATTAGTCTTTAAAAAAATATTTTAGGAAAGTACATTCATTCATTCATTCCTTCATATAAGAAATACACACTTAATGATTTAAAAAGCTTTTATTTGGCAAAAATTGTTAATAAAGCATTACTTAATTAAAATGTGTAAAAACGTGTAGTAAAACAGGCTTAAAGAACAAATTGGAAAACCATGTTGACAAACCTTTATTAAGACTTTGTGTGTAGGCTATGTGTGAGTATAAATGAATTATGCATGCCTATATTCTGTATGTGGTCTGTGTGTGTTTCACTGGTCATCACACTGCTGTGTGTTCAGGCTCTCGGTCACTGCATTCTGGGATGCGTGCGTGGCGTCACAGCTGATGGTTGTTGCTCTGCTCCACTCACTCTCAGTGAGGCTCAGGCTGCTGCTCCAGCTGTACAGTCCATCCTTCTGCAGCACACTGGGACTCAGATTCACACCAGAGCTCCTGCTGCTGCCATCCACCTTCCAGCTCAGCTTCCAGTCAGAGGGGAATCCCTTACTGCCCACACACAGCACTGTAGCCTTACCCTGCTGCAGCTCGCCTCTGGAGGGCGGCAGGACCGTGAGAGTGGGACGAGTGGCGGCTAGAGAGAGAGAGAGAGAGAGAGAGAGAGAGAGAGAGAGAGAGAGAGAGAGAGAGAGAGAGAGAGAGAGAGAGAGAGAGAGAGAGAGAGAGAGAGAGAGAGAGAGAGAGAGAGAGAGAGAGAGAGGGAGGAGAGAGAGAGAGAGAGGAGAGAGGGAGAGAGGGAGAGAGAGAGAGAGAGAGAGAGAGAGAGAGAGAGAGAGAGAGAGACTTTTTGACTTTTAAAACCCTTTTAATCAAACAACTAGTCTTAAAAAAGCAATCTTTTTACAGTTTGCAATAAAAAGAACACAGAAAAATAAATAAAAAATTACCAGTTAAACCATAACTCTCCAAATTCATTTCTTACCACCAGAGCATTTTTCACACTCCACCTCACATCAAAGAAGTACATATTATTTGTTAGTTTACAGTACACTGTAAAAAGTGATTTTTTGAGCTTGTAAATAAAGATAGCATAAGTTAAGTATATTTTACAAACAAATCCTATTTTGTCTTTTTACTTCAAAATGTCATGTTTAATTCAATAAACTACTGGAGGCTTCATGTTTATTTATTGTGCTTAAATACATAAGTAAATTCAAATGGAACTGCCCAAGTAACATTTACTTAGTGTTTTGTCATCTAACGAACTAATGCAAAACATGACAAACGCAAGTAAAACTTACTCCATGAAGCCAGGCAATCTATGCGCATGCTCACTGGGGTCCAAACTGAAGTGGCGCGCAGAGGAAAGCAACGGAAAATTTTCTCGAAGACTGATGTGATTTTTACACGGTAAGTTATTAAATATTTGTTTATTGGTCAATTTAGTTACGTTTGCAGAAAAGTATAGAGTTATTAAGCTGTCTGCAGTCATGGTGGTTAAAGAGTTAACGCGTTACTGTTAATATATAACTTAGGCTAACTTCACGTTAGTTGACAGAGTTGAGTTTGCTAAAGAACCTAAACATCCTTTATTAGCTAACAGCATCTGTGTCGAAAACAATTGTCTTGTATTTTACATGTAATCTACGAATAAGTTTAATGTACAGTGAACTTTCAGATTAACTTTGCCGGACGCGAGCGTCGCGTTTATTCATCTGTGTGAATAAATAATTGTGATCTCACGTGCTATCCGAATTATAAATACAAGTTTCCTAATTAAAAAATGGACATGTTAGTTAACGTAGCCCTGAGATGGGTAACGTTAACGTTAGGCCATTAACTTTAAACGTGATGGAGAAAACCGCCAATCCCCCATTAATTGACATCAAATAGGCTACACTGATTTGATGATGCATATTAAGATGCATATTAATCAAGTTAAACAGAGATTAAACACCCTTTTGAACCTATACAATAGCTAGTGATACATTTTGTAGTGTACAGGCAGCCTTAACTCTATCATCTATACTTGAGGACATTTATTGTGGATATTTACTTGAATGCAGTTGTTGACTGGTCAAATTTCAAAGCAATAAGATAAGTATATTTATTCAAATTTGTTAAAAAGTATATTTTCTGACATTAACATTTCAAACATATGTCCCACAGATTGCACTCAACATTCAAGCTCATGCAAGGTAAGTTGTCAATCATTCTTACAGTCTATAACACTGATTAACCTTGCATTATGACACAGATTTCAATAGATATGTACATACACATATACAACCACACACACGTCACATATATATATATATATACAGCTCATTAATCTTAATAACTACTATGTATTTAATAATTTATAAGTGATAATTGTTCATGAAGACTGGAAATGAAATCGCCTTATATTCAGGTGTGCAGAATTATTAGAGACGTTTTCTTTTACAGATAAAATCAGCCAAAAAAGAGATTTAACTCAGACTGAAAAGTCAAAAATTATTACATGCTCATGAGAAGGATACAATACTAATGCAATATTAGACATTGCAGTTAAGGCATGACCATCGGACAGTGAAATGCTCATTGGGTCAGGATTCTTTGAGCCATGTCCAATGGTCATGCCTTAACTGCAATGTCTAGTATTAGACATTAATACTATAAGGTGTTTTTCGTTTCGACAATTATATATCACTTATAAATGATTAAATACAAAATGAATAGTAGTTATTAAGATTAATGTGGCTTGGAATTGGTAAAATGTGCCTGGAGAAAAATATATATTTAGAAAATCAACGTGCCTAATAATTCTGCAAACAGTGCGTGCGTATATATATATATATATTAGGGGTGTAACGGTACACAAAACAAACAGTTCGGTACATACCTCGGTTTTGAAGTCACGGTTCGGTACGGGTTCGGTACAGCAGTTTTACAAAATTGCTTTTTATTTATTTTATTAATCAGTGGTTTACTGGGAAAAAAAATTGTGTCTGTCCTTAAATTAATTCAATTATAACTAAAAGTTTCTTTAAGATAATGCTGTAAACTATAGAGGGAGCCCTTACTTGCACATTACTATGATATTAAAGGTTAACAACAGAGCCCAAACTATTATCCTAAATTCAGTTGCTATTTATTTTTAGGTATAATAATCAACACTCAAATAAAAATACGCAAACATGTAAACTTCACATAAGGCAGTTTTTGCAATAACTTCGAAATCTAATTATAAAATAGTTTTTTCTCCAATTCATTGTTGAAATATAATCATTTATACACAGTGGCAGTCATTTTCATGAACATACATTAAAGGAAGACGCCGACTTTTTGGGACTTTAACTTATTCACCGTATCCCCCAGAGTTAGATAAGTCCATACATACCATTCTCATCTCCGTACGGTCCATAACTCTGTCTGACGCACCCAACGATAGCCTAGCTTAGCACAAAGACTGAAGGTAAACGGCTCCAGCTAGACCGATATTACTAGGAACTATACTCTCATTCCTGCGTAGTGATCAAGGAATTTTACTGCTGTACCATGAGTGCAGCGGCACAATGATATTACACAGCGCCTGAAAATAGGCTAACTTCCGTCAACATAACCAACGTGCAACAGACTTCATTGTGATTTATCTTAGAATTAGTTTTTTGTATATATTTCTGTTACATTTTATCTTCTTTGTCTTAGATCAAGAATGAGTTCAGAAGGATAACCACAATTCCCCTGGAGCCAACCTTTCTGCAAAAACTGGACCTCTACACTCCAAAGCTCCTGGATTTGTTTAAAATGAAGGGTGGGGATGCAGGCATAAAAATTAGAAGTGTGCTAGATTCACTCTGCCAGGTAAATGTATATTACACATCTGATATCCTGCTGCTTCATGACTTTATAGATATGCAGTTGTATGTAGATGGAAGTGTACACTGTTAATGTTCACTACAATTTACTTTCGTTTTTAACAGCAAATTGAAGATAAGCGAGATGCTGTGATTCGCTGCCTGCTTTCCTACCTGGGAGAATCATCTGAGGCGCTAATTGAAGCCTTCCAGGTACATTAATAGATATATTCAAATTTCGTTTGACTTTGGATATGTACAGTACTGCAAAAGTCTAAGGCACATTAGTATTTTCATCCCCCAAATAGTTTTTTTACTTTTTATTTCTTTATGCTGTAGTTTGCCAATAAAAAAAATATATGCTATATAGTACTTAAAGTGGTTATTTGGTTTGTAATCATAGGGGAACCACTGTAAGTGTTGTTTAGCACCAAATCAAATAAAATGCAAAAACTCTTATGGGTTCTACACAGTATGATTTGACAAAGGTGCTGTAGAGCACCTTTTGAAGGACAACTCCGGTGAAAAATTAACCTAGGGGTAATTAACACATGGTTACCGAGTAGATCGTTCTCTGGGATGTGTTTTCATGAAAATCGAATGTAAAGAGAAAAAACAGATTAGCGTATAACGCGAGTAAATGGGGCACAAAGTAAGTCAAATTAAATCGCTAGTTAATACCACTAACAAGGCTCAAAATAGCCTCACACTAACACGGTAGCATAATGAGGGTCCCTACATGCAAACCGAAGCATTGAGAACTTTGTAAGAGTACAAACAGTTTAATAAGAAGATACTTTATAAAGACAGAACATTACGCGTATACAGACAGAAGCCATCTTGGAAAACAGTCTGGACGAGTCGAGCCACGAATGCTGTGCTAAGTGAGCTGGTCGATAGGAATTATCGCAGCTTAGCACAGCGTTAGGCTCGACTCATCAGACTGTTTTCCAGCCTTGTTAGTGGTATTAACTAGCGATTTAATTTGACTTACTCTGTGCCCCATTTACTCGCGTTATAAGCTAATCTGTTTTTTCTCTTTACTTTCGATTTTCATGAAAACGCATCCCAGAGAACGATCTACTCGGTAACCATGTGTTAATTACCCCTAGGTTCATTTTTTAACGGAGTTATCCTTTAAGATATGGTGCTATATAGCAGCAAAAGTGATTCCCTTATGATTACGAGCCAATAATCACTTGTAGTGCTATAGTGTATGAAACATACATTTTGCCATCATTTGTAATAATACAGAGAGATTTTTGTATGCACAGGGTGTCTGACAACAGTTGGTGCTCCACAGAAGTTCTGGTCTCACCATCACTGAGTCTGTCTAACATAACATGAAGAAAGAGATACAACTGAGACAGTCTAAATCAATAACAATTGTGGCAATGTCTGCAAAATGCTTTAAAAAACTTATATGCGAAGCTACCTGAAAAACTATATCAAGTGTACCAAGGCCAAAAACTGTTTTTAAGTGCAAAGGGTGATCACACCAAATATTGATTTAGTTCATAGAGGGTAAATAAAAATCAATTTATGAAAGCATTTTAAAGGCATTACCCACTTTAGTCTGTCTTAATTGTTTCCCTCTTTCTTCATGTAATAACAGATTTAATGATGGTGAGACCAAATCTCTGTGTGGGACTCTTGTCACATAAAATTAAAGAGAACATACAGCTTACATGTACATGATTGTAACCACTTTGCACTTATTTGTGTATTTGACAGGATGTCAGCAGAGACATGATTAAAGATAGCTTCACCAATCATGTGATGAAGATCATTGTACTGGGCAGCACTGCAGGAGAGGAAGATGCCAACATAGCTGACGTCATCATCGTCATTGAGGGGACTGAGGTGCTGTTGGGATGTAAGAATCTCACAAATGCGTGCCTTCTGCTCATGGGCTTCATTTACTCCCTGAACTTAAGCTATCCACCAAAGCTGAGAAACACATTTTAAGTCTTTCAGAAAATCTTCCTTGGACTGGATGCTTTAAAATTTTCTTCAAAAGTTGGCTCTTTGCATAGAAAGCTACTAATGTAAGTCTGCTAGTTGGCCATTTTGTTCGTCACTTACACGTTCTCATTTGTTCAGCAAGTGAGAATGCTCTAAAAAGGTTTATTAATATAAATTAGAGCAAAGTTTGTACTATACTGTACTGTTTAACAGAAACATTGCAGTGTACTCTAAGTAATGCAGTGCTGCTAAAGAAAACAGAAGCAGAGGTTTAATTTGTTTTATCATCTTTGATTTTTTTACGCTAGATCACATTTAAGCATCTCACGTTAAATTGTTGTGCTCTGTTATATACATAAAAACACAATGAAAAATCTGTGATAAGATAAAGATGCTGAACAATTTTGGCCAACAGCTGTCAATCTTAATGAATGTGTACATTCATTTTTGTCCATTTGTTTTATGATTACCTTTGTTTAATCAGTTTTTTTTCAAAACTGATAATCAGAGTTTAATTCAAATAAAACTCAAGGAAAATGTCTGTCAGTGTTTTTATTATTGAAAACATCAGTAGTAATATATCACTAATTATATTAAGTAATATTTAAATAATATTTGAAGTAAAGGTTACTCAGGATAGCTAAAAAAGATAACTCATTCTTATGTAAAAACATGCTATAAATCACATTATATTTGTAAGCATTACTTAAGTAAAATTTACAAACAAAGAGTCATTAAAATGTACTGGGAATTCACAAGTAAACTTAACTTAAACATTTCTTATTAAAGCTACTAATAAATATGTATAGATTTTACTAGCCTTTTCTGAGTGAAAATTGTTTCCAAGCTTTTTTCAAGTAAATCCTACTCCACATTTTTACAGTGTATGCATGATCCACAGCAACTCTGTACTCCACCAAAGATTTAAACATTCCAATCAAATCAGTATTTTGTCCATCATTTTTACACTTGTGGGATTTTAAAATGGCCAACTTTGCCTGTCCCACTAAAAAATTACCAAGTGTACACTGTGCCTTCCATTCTTTTTTATACTTCACACCCAAAATAAACATGTTTTTTGTAAACATCAAACCAAGCTTAGTAAATATTTTATCCAACAAATCAAACAGATGAACTAATCTAAAACAATCACTAAACAAATGAAAAACAGTGTCAAGACTATCACAAAAAGGACATGCAGATTGAACCATTCCATTGAATTTAGACACAAAACTATTTGTTGCCACAGCACAATGGAGTACCCTCCACTGGAGATCTCCAGACCTCTTCGGAATAGGTGGCTTATACAAACACCTCCATGATGGAGTTATTTCTGAAGGCACTGACAAATACGCTCTCCATTTGGTATCAATACGTTTTTTCAACTGATTGCGAAACAACGATTCCACACACATACAATATAACATCTTTTTATCAGCATTGTGAAAAATTACCTCTTCAAACACTTTCAATGGAGTGTTATTTAGATCTTTATCCAAATCAGAGCTTATGCTTACTCTAAGATCCGGAAATGACAAAAACATTTCCCCATTACCAATACAATTGTTTACACAAGTCAAAAACATTTGAGGAAAATATTTTTTAAGATTCTCAATTAACTCTTCAACATATCTCTCTGATCTGAACCCTACTTTATCAGCTATTGATTTAGCCACATGCCATTGACCCTTTTTCAAATCAATAAGGTCTTTTACAGTAGCTATTCCTGCTTTTAAAAACTTATCAATCACTGAACTCGAAATTGGAGAACTGGTTTTAAACAGAGGATTAAAAAATAATGGTTCTAAAACACCATAATGTTCATCATCCTTCCTAAACTTTTTCAACAGTTGCCAAGCTTTAAAAACAGATACATAAAAATGAAAAAAAGGAACATTTGCTTTTAAAACAAAAGATTTCTCAATCAAGAACAACTGCTTATTTAAACCAATTCCCCCAATATTTTGTAAAACAGACAACCCGAATGCGATCCAAGGTATTTTGTCTGAACAGTACAATAACTTTTGAAGTGTTTGAAGCCTCATTGTCTTAACCCTTGCTTCCAAATTAATTAAACCTTGTCCTCCTTCTGTCACTGGAATATATAAAACTCCAGGAGGAAGCCAATGATAGCCATCCCAAAAAAAGTTGACAAAGGCCTTTTGAATCACAATCAGCAGCTCTTCAGGAGGATCTAACACAGTAAATCTGTGCCACAACATTGAAGCTGCTAAATTATTAACAATTAAACATCTCCCTCTATAAGATAACTTTGGGAGGATCCATCTCCATTTCTGTAGTCTCCCCACAACTTTATCAACTAGGCCTTCCCAATTCTTTTTCATGTAAACATCAGTTCCAAAATATATTCCAAGAACTTTAAAACCATTTCTAATCCATTTACATTGTTCTGGAAGACAAGGAGGGTCCATGCTTCTCCACTCGCCTAGTAACAGGGATGTGCACTTCTCCCAGTTAATTTTAGCAGATGTGGCTCTTTGAAATGTTTTCAGACTAGAAGTCAAGGCATCCATATCCTCAGTGCTTCTAATAACTACAGTTACGTCATCAGCATAAGCTGTAAGTTTAACCGGTTGGATTTCTGAAGGACCAGGAACACCAACACCAGATAGACGTTTCCTTAACTTACACAATAAGGGCTCAATAGAAATTGAATATAAGAGTCCAGAAAGAGGGCATCCTTGTCGTATGCCTCTTGTTACTGCAAAAGGTCTGGTTAAACAACCATTAATCCTAAGCATACTAGATGTTTCACTGTACAGCAGTTTAATACAAGAGACAAACTGTGGACCAAAGCCAAAAGCTTTCAGAGTCTTTAGTAAATATTCATGGTCCACTCTGTCAAAAGCTTTTTCTTGATCTAACGAAAAAAGTCCAATATCAATTTGATGTTTTTTGGCAACTTCAATAATGTCTCTTATCAAAAACAGGTTGTTAAAAATCGTCCGTTTAGGAATGCAGTACGACTGATCCTGATGAATTATAGTTGCCATATATCTCTTCAACCTGTTGGTTATAGCTTTTGACAAGATTTTGAAATCAGTACACAGCAATGACACAGGACGCCAATTCTTTAAAAGTCCAAGATCTCCTTTCTTGGGGATTAATGTCAGCACTGCTCTTCGGCAGCTTAGGGGTAAAATACCCTGTTTAAATGACTCTAGAAAAACATCATACAAATCATTTCCAAGCACATCCCAAAAGCTTTTAAAAAAATCAGCAGAGAGACCATCCAGCCCAGGAGATTTTCCACTGTTGAGTCCTTTCACAGCACTTGAAAACTCAGAGAAAGTCAAGAACCCTTCCAGTTCCTTCCCATCTTCTTTAGACAGTTGTGGAAGTTCATGAAGAAACTCATCTACTGCTGCTTCATCACAGAGCTCTGAATGATAAAGTTCCTCATAAAAAGACAAAGCAGAAGATATAATTTCCCCTTGATCAGTTGTTTCTTTGCCATTAGAAAGTCTTAATTTGTGAAAAAAATTCTGCTCTTTTGACTTCCTTTCCCGCCCAAAAAAAAAGGCAGTTGGAGCATCCATTTCATTGCACTTTAAGAATCTCATTCTGACAAGAGTTTCTTTCTCCTGTTCCACCAATAAATCTTTCAAAAGACGTTTGTTCTCATTAATGATGTCAGCTGATGATAATCCACCTCCCTCTTTGTGGATGCTTTGCTGAAGGATTCCTTGTTCTATTATCTTCATCTTTGTTTTCAAGTTTTCAGTATTATTTGCTGTATATTGTTGACAAAAAGCCTTTATCTGAACTTTTCCCAAATCCCACCACTGATTTAGGGATGAGTAACTAGCTCTCTCTTCTCTCCAAGACTTCCAAAAAACACCAAAAGAGTGCACAAAAATGTGATCTTGAAGTAATCTGTTATTAAAGTGCCAGTGTGACTGATAGGGTTTAGATGACAGAACAGACATAGACATAGAAATATAATGATGATCTGACAGAGATGTAGGTGAGATACAACTACCAAAAAATCTTCCCGTATTACATCCCTCAGTATAAAAACGGTCTAATCTTGCTGCAGATACATTGTTTGAATTGACTTTCAGCCAAGTATACTGTCTAACCTGAGGATGAGTATCCCTCCACAAATCTGCCAAATTATGTCTGCGAATTAAGGATTTAAAAACATCTGCTGAACCAAAATGAGGTTCTTTATGATTCCTATCTAATGTATGGTCCACAGTACAATTAAAATCACCACCTATCACAACCATCCTATCTCCAGGACACTTCAACAGTTCTTCAGAAAGCCTTAGAAAAAAATCACTACGCTCACTTCCTACATTAGGAGCATAAACATTATAAAAAGAAAAATTCTCATCATCTATTATTATATCTGCTCGCAGAAGCCGTCCTGGTATTATTTCTGAGAAAACAGCCGTATCTTTAACTCGCTTTGAGATCAAAAAAGCAACACCCGCGCTGAGATTCGTGCCATGGCTAAGACTAATACTGCCCTCCCATTCATTTATCCAGTCTGCTTGATTACAGGCGTCAGTATGAGTTTCCTGTAACAAAGTTACATCTGCTTTTTTAAGTTGCAAGTACTTGAATAACATGAGTCTCTTTTGTACATCCCTGCATCCATTTATATTTAAAGATCCGATGTTTAAAGACACCATCAGGATGAAAAGAGAGAGAAAAGATAAAATCCAATTTTGATGTAATTTCCAGTACATGATAATTCCTTAAGAGCTTTTCTTTACTCTTTTTCTAACAGCACTCACAAACTTCTTTAACCGATAACGCTTAGGCTGATCCAATTCCTCAATTGTTGCTTTCTTCATAGCAATCAGTGAGGATTCAATAAAAAGCCTTAAATCAGGAAAGAACAATTCAACCTTTGGTCTTTTCTGATTTTTTGTATCATTCAGAAATTCGTTTAACTGTTCTACAGTATAATACCGAAGCTTTGTGAATCTCCCAACTACACTTTCTTGAGAATTTAATTCAGCCAATTCATCAGTGATTAGGTCTGAACACTCACTCTCTAAATCACTTTCAGTAACCTGAGATATAGTTTTTTCAACGGACAAGTCAATATCATTGTGTCTCATACCACTTGATGCCTGCGAGACCTCACTGACTTTGGACCCATCTTGTTCTCCGACTGGCTCCAGCTCACCATCAGTCTCCACAATATTATTCTCTTCACTGTGTGTGATATCAGGTATTTTGGTATCTGTAGCTTCAACACTACAGCCTTGATTCAAATGCTCTTCATTTTCAGTCCTCATGGAAACCTCAGCGTTCAAATCCCCTGCTGTGCTTTCATGAATCAGCCGGACTGAATCATTATCCGGAGCATTTGAGATTTGTACTGGGTTAGATTCTGAAACACTGTTTTCATTTTGAGCCTCTCTAGCCACAGGACAAGCTGTCTTAATATGCCCGTGTTTTCCGCAAACAAAACATTTCATGGTATCAGTGCTGATAAAGATCGTATAATCTTTACCAAGCACTGACAATTTAACAGAAACGTCCAGCATTGAGAATTCAGCATTTAATATCATCAGGGCCTGACGTCTGAATGACATAACATGCTTCAACTCTGGCGCTTTCAATCCCAGAGGAATCATTTTAATAGACCCAATCAATTTTCCATAACGAGCTAAAATATTTTCAAGCGCTTTATCAGAAATAAACGGAGGCACGTTTGACAGCATCACCTTTTTAGAAAGATTCGACAACGGTAAAACCGGAACAAACACATTCTGAACGGTCAAACCACACTCCACTAAATGATTAACCATATCCACTTCTTTGAGAAATACAACAATTGCCTTGTTCATTCTAGAGGCAGACATAATGTTTTGTGCACCAATTTCCCTGCCAATAACAACCAAAACACTCTCAACAGATATCGAGTCATCTGCCGGCATGCACTTACATGCATGTCGAGCAGACAAACTAGAGAAACCATCCGAATTTGAGGACATTTTTACCAGCTATGCTGATAAATCAGCACTACAACAACCTGTACTCTTATTTCGATGGAATATAATTAGAAAAGGAAAAGTTTGAAACCTGCTCCGTTTCTCCACACACTCTCCGTTCACACGCTTCCCACAATCACGCCGCACATGCGCACCAGAGTGAGAGAGAGAGAGAGAGAGAGAGAGAGAGAGAGAGAGAGAGACAGAGACAGACAGACAGACAGAGAGAGAGAGAGAGAGAGAGACAGAGACAGAGAGAGAGAGAGAGAGAGAGAGAGAGAGAGAGAGAGAGAGAGAGAGAGAGAGAGAGAGAGAGAGAGAGAGAGAGAGAGAGACAGACAGAGAGAGAGACAGAGAGAGAGACAGAGACAGACAGACAGAGAGAGAGAGAGACAGAGACAGAGAATTGAATTTGAAAAAGCTTTTTATTACTACAAAAGACACTTCACTGTACAATTAACAAGTTACAAAAATTATCATATATCACATAAGTAACAAAAAAAAAATCATTACAACATACAAAATAGATAAATTATACTAATTGTGTGAAAAATAAATCCTCTTCAACAACATTGCATAATGCTCCATTTCCACACCATTTCATTTCAAATGTTAACATGTCCTTTGTAGACTTATAAAAACAAAAATCTATCAACACACGTGATTTCACCAAATTTAAAAACAGTATTACAACATCTTCACCAGAACATCTTTCAACCTTATTTTTCCTGCTCATGTAAATGGCCAGTTTTGCCTGACCTAACACAAAATTCAAAAGTTGACAAGTAAAACTTTTACTTCGGACAAATTTAAACCCAAAAATAAAAATCCTCATCAAAACAATTCACTAAAAGAACCAAAACATTTCCCAACATTAAAAATAAGGGTTTTAACCTATCACATTCCATAAAAGCATGAAAACTGTTTCTCTTTTTGAGCAGAAAGGACAATCAGCAATAACTTCACGATTAAGAACTGCAATAAAAGAATTAACAGCGATGGCACAGTGAAGAAGCCTCCACTGCATATCCCCTGCCCTTTTAGATAACGGTGGCTTATACAGTGACCTCCACTCAGGTTTCACATTCTCTTCAACACCAACACTCTACGCCATGGCGTGTCAACTTTTTCATCCAATACCTTTTATTAAAAACTTTAACACATATTTTATAAAAGCTTTGCCAGTGGCTTTAAAAAAATCCACACACAATGGTCTTTCATCATAAAGAAAAGGTCCACTACAACCATCTAACTTAGGTAACATGGTAATCATAGGAAAACCTTTTCATTCTGAGGTGTATTAGGGGTTTCTTTCCCATGTCTGTCCATCAACACATCTTTTTCTTCAAAACTGACCAACGACTTCCATTTATTTAGCATTTGCTCAACAGTTCGCAAAGACCTAACCTTCAGACAAGAGGCCACTTCTTCTGTTCTTTCAAAGTCCATCCCAGCTACATGAATCAAACGTCCAAACGTGATGATGTGTGAATTACGCAACAACACATTAAGTCCATAGAAGGAGCAATTGTCATTTGTTAAATCAAATCGGGCTCCATTTATTAGCGGCTCTTCCAAAAGCCACTGAAGAGAAGATGTTGTCTCTTTTCTCTGTAACTCAAAGAGACTCCAAACCTTTAAGAGATTGCCATAAAACACAGGCAGTCCATTCACTTTCACTTGAAAGGGATCCATTAGAAACAGGGATTTGTCCAACCCCAGTCCTTCAGTTTTTTGTAAGATGGAGCATGTAACAGCCCGCCACCCATTCACTAAAGAACCATACAGATATTTTTGTAAAAATTGCAAACGAAAGGCTGCAATTCTGCTTTCCAAATGTATCAACCCATGACCACCCTCCTCTTTCGGTAAATATAACACACTTTGTGGGACCCAGTGCAACTTATCCCAAAAAAAATCTACCAAAATCCCTTGAACTTTTTCTAGAAGTTGTGCTGGAGGATCCAAACATGCTAGCCTATGCCAAAGGCAGGAAGCTACTAAATTATTTATAATTAATGTCCTCCGTTTATATGATAACTTTGGTATTAACCACTTCCATCTATCAAGCCTGCCTTTCACCTTATCAATTACCCCTTCCCAGTTTTTCTGAGTAAACATTTCATCTCCCAGATACACGCCTAAATATTTAAAACCACTTTTTCCCCAGGTTAAACCATCAGGAAGACTTGGTTTCTCTTTTGACCAATCTCCAATTAATTAATTCTTATTCCAATTCACTTTTGCTGATGATAACATTTTAAAATCTTCCAAAACTTTCATTAAAACCTTCACATCATTTTGCCCCTTAATTAAAACCACCACGTCATCAGCATAAGCAGACAAAGAAATACTGTTTTTACAAATGGGTAGATTCAAACCACTAATCTTTTCCCTTAATTTTTGCAACAAGGGTTCTATAGCAATAGCATACAGCATTCCAGATAACGAACAACCCTGTCTAATACCCCTACAGACTTTAAAAGGAGTGCATAAGCCACCGTTTATCTTGAGCACACTCTCAACGTCACCATAGAGCACTTTCACTTTATCAATAAAATCCTGACAGAATCCAAAGGCTTCTAAAGCTCTCCACAAATAAGAGTGTTCGACCCTATCAAAGGCCTTTTCTTGATCTAGTGAGATAAGCCCAATATCAATGTTAAACACCTTGGAGACATCAAACATATCCCTAATAAGGGCAACATTGTCAAAAATTGACCTACCTGGGACACAATACGTCTGATCTGGATGCACCACCTGATCCATTACTCTAGCTAACCTATTAGCTAAAACCTTTGAGAGCAATTTATAATCAGAGCAAAGGAGCGAAACAGGCCGCCAATTCTTAATTTCTAAAAGATCTCCTTTTTTTGGGAGAAGAGTGATGACTGCTCTGCGGCTACTCAATGGCAACCGGCCTGAGCCCAAACTGTCATTAAGCACCCGCAAAAGGTCCTCCCCAACCTCTGTCCAAAAAGACTTGTAGAATTCAACGGGGAGGCCGTCAATTCCTGGCACCTTCCCAGAATCCATGCCTTGAAGGGCCTTATGCAACTCCTCCAGGCTTAAAACACCCGATAGCTCTGCATTGGCCCCCTCTGACACTTGAGTCAAACTTTAAAAAAAAACACTCTCAGTATCCCATTCTGATCCCAACTCATTTTTGTACAACTTTGCATAAAAACCACAAGCTCTTTTTCGTATTTCCGCATGACTGGTTAAAATAGCTCCTGCCTCAGAGCGCAAAGCATGCAAAAAACGTTTTTGCCCATTTTTCTTTTCAAGGCTAAAAAAATATTTAGATGGTGCATCCATCTGTTCAATATTTAAAAAACGAGAACGAATCAGAGCTCCTTGTGTTTTCACCCCCAGTAGATCTGCTAGTTGAATTTTCTTATTTGAGATCATCTCTGTGTAACTTTGCTTACTTGTCGAATCAGCTAAACTCTGTAATTTAATTATCTCTGCCTCCAAGGCCTTCATAGAACTATTTAACTCTGTGGTCACATTGCGGGTGTACTGTTGACATAATTGTTTTATTTGGACCTTTCCAAAATCCCACCATTGCCCACCATTGCTGTAAATCTTAAATTCTTCCCAAAACACCTTAAAAACATCTTTAAAATCCTTACTACACAACAAGTTAGTATTAAAATGCCAGTATGCACTATGTGGTTTAATTTGATTTAAAAAGAAAAAACTCAATACCATGTGATGATCAGAGAAACTAACTGGTGAAATGACACAACTTTTAAAAATACCTAACTGATGTTTAAAACCATAAAAACGATCTAATCTAGCAAGAGATATAGCATTGTCACGGACATGAGCCCAAGTATACTGTCTCTGACCATCATGAAAATGCCTCCAAACATCACCTAAATCATTCACATTTATCATCTTAATAAGATGGTCACGTGAAGGCATATGGGGCTCAATATGATTTCGATCAATACTCTTTTCCGTACAATTAAAATCTCCTCCTAAAAATAAATATTCTTCGGTGCTGCATTTTTGTAACATGCTACTAAGGGCATTTAAAAACACCAATCTTTCCATTGCTGCTGTTGGAGCATAAACACAAACAAAAACAAAAACATATTTTTCAAAAATTGCTCTTATTTTTAAAATTCTTCCTTTTACAATCTCATCAACTTGATAAGAGACTGGACAAAAACTCTTAGTAAATAAAATACCCACGCTCCACTAAGTGTATTATGACTAAGGACAGAAATACCATCCCACTCTTGCATCCAATCAGCAGCATTTTTAACATCACTGTGTGTTTCTTGGATAAAAATTACATCTATTTTCTTCAGTTTAATGACTTCAAACAATTCAGCTCTTTTTTTACTATTTCTTGCACCATTCACATTCAATGATGCAATGCATACTTCAGCCATACTCAAAAATAAAAATAAAATCAGACTATAATTCATATTCATTGGTTTAAGCTTTTTCACTGCCATCATTTAAATCCATATTGACTTTTCGCACTATTTTTTTTAACCTGTACACCTCCTTGTTTGAAAAACAGCCTTCAGCCATGAAATTCTTTGTTTTTCCACAAACTGTCCAACATCTGGGAAGTACTCATTAACCAACACCTCTCTTGTTCTTTGTTGATTTGAGGAACAATTTAATGTCATCTACATCATAATTGCGGCTGGAAAACTCACTTTGTGACAACGTAACACTGGAGTCAGATAACTCACTATCACTCTCTGAATCAATCGGATTAACAACATCTTCTAGATCTAATTTCTTTAAATGTCTAAAATCATGATCTTTAACTGATTTCTTCCTTTTAAAGGCACTTTAAACTCTACTTGTTCTGATTCAATTTCATTAGGCCTACTGTTAACCTCCGAACATCCCCATAACAATTTCTGAATGTCTTCTATTGACTCACCTTTGTCTCTCTTGTTCTCAACATCCTTTCCAGTTTCAGCTTCTTCCCTCACTGAAAATGAAACATCCTTCACAGTCCCAGCGCTCTGAGCTCCATCATGATCGCCGCCACCGCTGACTCAGCCCGGCTGAAACTTAACCGGTCTCACCGACTTCTCGGCCTCACTGGCCGGCTGCATATCAGTGCCGTTGGCTGCGCCTTCCGCGTCAACCAAGTTGTTATCTTCCTCTTGTTTGCTGGGACAAGCTCGGACCAAATGGCGACTTTACCACAGCCAAAACATTTGGTTTTGTCAGTGGTAATGAAAACCACATAATCAAAATCATCCACACGAAAATTCAGCGAGAAGTCTAGATCAGCGTCATTGTTTACGATCATGTAAACAGAGCGTCTGAAAGACACAACATGTTTCAGTAAGGAGAACCACGACCAATTGGAATTTTTAATCGAAGAGACTAGTTTTCCGTGCGAGACAAGGCTTGCGTCAAAACAACATCACTAATAAATGGCGGACGCTTGAGAGAGTAACTCTTTTAGACGGTAATGAAAGTGAAAGAACGGGATAAGGACACCTTCTAGCACAATTCCACTCTGAACTACTTTGTTTGCTTTTTCAATTGTACTAAAAAAATCACAATGGCGCTGTTCATCTTTGAGGCAGACAATACACTCTCATGTCCCACAATTTCCCTACAGCTAAACAGCAACTCTCCACACTGGCTGTCGCGCCACCTTTACACCATGCCGACGTGAGTGATCCCAGAACATGCGCACCTGGAACCGCCATGTTCCCCCTCCCAAAAACACCCCAGAAACCGTGCCAAAACTACCAAACCAAAGAAAAGAAAACTTTTACACCATAAAAAGAAAAAAAAGGAAAAGGAAAAGAAAACAACTCAAACACGAGTCACCACTCACACTCACGACGCACTCAGAGAGAGAGAGAGAGAGAGAGAGAGAGAGAGAGAGATCGAGAGAGATCGAGAGAGAGAGAGAGAGAGAGAGAGAGAGAGAGAGAGAGAGAGAGAGAGAGAGAGAGAGAGACTTTTTGACTTTTTCAAAATTACATTTATTACAATAAATACCAAACCTTAAATCATTTTACACAGTAAAATCATTAGCGATTCATTAATGGTTATTTATAAACTTGCTGCAAAACACAACTCTTCATTCACAACTGAGCATAAGGCTTCTCTATGACACCATATAGATTCAAACCTCATTAAGTTATTCATGACCTTATAAAATCGAAAATCCACAACAATTCTGGATTTCATCATTACTTTAAAACCCTCTCCACATCACTATCATTCTTTTGTTCTATATGATTTCTCCTACTAATGTAGATAGCCATTTTCGCTTTTCCAAGTACAAAATTCAACAACTGACATTCGCCACGTCTACTTTTCACATATTTAAAACCAAAAATTAAAATCTGCACAGAAAAACCTCATTGAAACAATCAAACAGTTCTTTCATCAATTCAAACAATGGTTTTAACCTAAAGCAGTACATAAAACAGTGAAAAACAGTCTCTTTTTCAGTACAAAAGGGCAATATTGACTTGTGTCAGGATTTAAAGAGCAACAAAAGCATTGACTGCGATTATTCCATGTAAAACCCTCCAGTGAATGTCAGCTGTTTTCTTGGTTAATGGTGGCTTATATATCGCTCTCCACTCTGGTCTGACATTTTCATTTAGTCCCAAAGCATCCCGCCAAGGTGTATCAACTTTTTGATGTAACCTTTTTTATTAAAAAACACACACCTTATACAACTGTTTTCCATTAACATCATTAAAATCCAAATACATATTCTTTAATTCCAAAAGAATACCAGAGTGATCCTCTAGATTGGGAGATAAGAACAATTTAGGGAAGGGGTCCATGTCATCAGAAAGAGTAAGTCCTTCACAATATTCCTTGAGCATCTTAGCTTCCTCTGATGTAAGAGCTGATCGCATCCTCTGTAATATTAGAGTCATTGTTCGAACAGATTTGATCTTCACACAAGCAGTCATTTCCTCAACATTTTCCAATCCAGCCCCCGCTGAACATACAAGCTGTTTTACGTTTGTGATACCAGCTCGAATAAACAGTTCAGTGAGTGTGCTTGTGCTAATTACATCCTGTCTTGCTCCATTTATCAGTGGCTCTTCCAACAACCAAAATAAGGAGTTCGTGGTTTCAGATTTTTTCACATTAAAACAACTCCAAAATTTAAACAGATTTCTATAGAAAGCAGGTAAACATGTAGTGTCAATCTTATTTCCATCAAAACAAGGATTTGTCCAAGTTCATCTCTTGAACAGATACTCTTATTACACTTTGTATGTCGTTTTGCCCTTCAATCATTACAACAATGTCATCCGCATAAGCAGATAACTTAATTGCAGTATCACATTGTGGAATTTTCAACCCCACTAATTCTTTCCTCAATTTATGTAAAAAAGGTTCTATTGCCAATGCGTACAGCAACCCGGACAAAGAACAACCTTGTCGGATCCCCCGATTAACCTTAAAAGGAGCGCATAAGCCACCATTAAACTTCAACACACCCTCAATGTCATTATACAAAGTTTTAATTTTATCACTAAATACTGAACTAAAACCAAAAGCTTTAAAAACTTTCCATAGATAATCATGTTCAACACGATCAAAAGCTTTCTCCTGATCAATGGAAATCAAGCCTGCATTCAAACCAAATATTTTAACTACTTGAAAATATCTCTAATTAGAGCAATATTTTCAAATATAGATCTGCCAGGTATGCAATATGACTGATCTGGGTTTATAACCTGTTCTAAAACCTTTGCTAGTCTTGTTGCTAATACTTGAGAAAGTATTTTATAGTCACAACATAAAGATACAGGTCTCCAACTTTTTATATTAGTTAAATCACCTTTTTTAGGTAAAAGAGTAAGAACTCCTCTTCGACAACTTAAAGGCAGACATCCTTCAGTTAAACTGCTATTCAGAACTTCCAATAAATCTTCTCCCATTATATTCCAATAAGACATATAAAATTCAACTGGAAGTCCATCTATTCCAGGGACTCTACCACTTTCCATGTTTTGAAAATTTCTATATAACTCTTCCAATGTTATGGGCTTATCAAGCTCGTTATTTGATTTTTCAGACACCTGAGGTAAATCTTCAAAAAAACATTGCTCAACAAAATCATCTTCTTTAGACTCCTTTGTGTACAATTTTTCATAAAATCTACCGCTCTCTTACGTATTTCAAATGGATCTGAAAGTAAAACCCCTCTTTCAGATTTTAACACATTAATGACACGTCGCTGCCCATTTTTTTTTTCTAACCCAAAAAAAAATTTGGATGGAGCATCCATCTCATTGGAGTTTTGAAAACGTGATCTTATTAATGCTCCTTGTGCTTTTAAACCCAACAGATCAGATAAAGCAGATTTTTTCATTTTAAAATCAACAATAAGGTCTTGATTTCCAGTTTGTGTTAAATGTTGAAGTCTCATGATTTCATCCTCTAAAATCTGAACAGATTTAGCCAATTCTTTAGTGACATTAAGGGTATATTGTTGACACAATTGCTTTATTTGAATTTTTCCAAAGTCCCACCAATTCTTTAAGGACTTAAAATCCTTCTTTTCCTTTTTAAATTTACTCCAGAAACAGGCCAAAATCTCTTTGAACTGGGTATCTTCTAACAAGGTTACATTAAAATGCCAATAGGCGCTATTTGGTTTAACAGAATTAATGGATAATACATATCCTATTAAACTATGGTCTGAAAAACCAACCGGAGAGATAGAACATCTTTTAAAAATACTCATATGGTGTTTAAAAACATAAAGCTTGTCTAGCCTTGCTAATGATAGCAAGTTATCCCGTGCATGTACCCATGTATATTGCCTAATATCTTTGTTGAAATGTCTCCACACATCACACAAATTATGCATTTCAATCATTTGAATAAGTCTTCTGCGTGATGGCATATGTGGCTCAATATGATTCCTGTCTAGACTACTTTCACAATTAAAATCACCTCCTAAAAACAAGTATTCTTCATCTTTATACTCCTCCAAGGTATTACAAAGAGTGTCTAAAAACCATTCTTTGTATTGGTTGAGTTAGCATAAATACACATAAAAATCAATGCATATTATTCAAAGTTTACAATCACTTTTAAAATTCTTCCTTTTATAATTTCTTTCATTTTAAAAGAACTGGGAACAAACTTGTCATCAAACAAAATACCAACTCCACCACTAAGGGAAGTATTATGGCTTAAAAAGGACAAGCCATTCCGTTCTTTAAGCCATTCTACAGCATTCTTATCGTCACTGTGGGTCTCTTGCATAAATAAAACATCAATTTTTTTCCGTCTCATTAACTCATATATTTCTAATCTTTTCCTCACCTCTCTGGCCCCATTCACATTTAAAGAGGCAATGTGGATATCACCCATTGTGATGGATAAGATTAGCCATGAAAAACTGAGTAAGAGACAGGCCCCTTCATTTACTGAATTAAACTTCATTATCACTGTTGCTTAATTGACTTTGAACTTTGATTACAATTTTCTTAAGACGATACACTTCTTTATCTAAGAAAACTCCTCCGTACATTGAACTCCTAGTAATTTCAACAAATCTTTTAAGATTTGGAAAGTAATCAGCAATTTGTACACCTCTTAAATTTTTTGTTACTTTCAGAAAAGCCTAAATTTTTTCGGTGGTACAGTTATGACATGGCCACTCACTCTGAGAACAGCCTGAAATACTTGAATCAGAGGAATCACTCTCACCTTCAGCCTCATTTTCACTAGCCTGTTCTCTTGTTTTCCTAGCTTGTTTATTTACAGTGCATTCTTCTTTTTTCTTCCTCTTCAGAGGTGTTTTAAATATCTCTTGATCTACATCCATCACCAACTCACTACTTTCTTTATTTGTAGTTTCGGAAGCAGAATCAACAGCAGTAAACTGATATACTGAGACTAGCTCTAGCTTTTCACCTTTTTCATTCACATTAGACTCAGATGTCTCGGAGCTTAAAACCTTAATTGCGTGTTCTTCACCAACAGTTTCCTCATTTCTAGTCTCAACAGACTCTTCTTGATTAACACCTACATCAGTTGGATCGTGTTGCATCAACCGAATCAACAGCTTCAGGCTATGTGCACCCGCCGCCCGGGTTTACTAACATTCGCACTGTTGTTGGGACAAGCACGTATCTGATGACCGGTCTTTCCACAACCGAAACACCTCATGTCCGTCGACACAAAAACTGTGTAATCAAAGTCATCTATTCTGAATTTAAAATTCAGATCAAGTTCATTCCCATTTTTTAAAATCATGTAGGTAAATCTCCTAAAAGAAAACGACATGTTTCAGCAATTCCGATTTACTACCGATTGCGATCTTTTAACTGGTGAAACAACTTTGCCAAAGCGTGAAAGCTCTTTTACTAGCACCTCATCTTTAATAAAAGGTGGAACATTAGACAATGTGACCTTCTTAGCTGGTGTAGAAAGGAAGTACTGCACAAACGCATTCTTCAATTCAATGCCCTTTCCACTACTTCATTTGCCTTTTCGACCGAACTTATAAAAGTACAACTGCATTATTCATTTTGGAGGCAGCTAAAATGGATTTATGTCCAATCACATTGCCAACCGCTAAACTACATTCCTCTACACTGCCTGCAGACACTACTTTAATTCCATGTCGACGTGAGGGAATCTAGAACACCTGCATGCGCGCCATGGTGTTTGAAAACACCGGGCGATAACGCCTCAACGGCCTTTACCAAACCTTGAAACACCCAATCGCAACACACAAAAGTTTAGACAAGAACAAAATAGAAAACATAGAAAAGAAAAAAAAAGTTTGAAAAGGAAACCACAGCGGGCACGAATCACTCAGACTCACTCCACTCCCACTCACTCGCACATGCAAACAGAGAGAGAGAGAGAGAGAGAGAGAGAGAGAGAGAGAGAGAGAGAGAGAGAGAGAGAGAGAGAGAGAGAGAGAGAGAGAGAGAGAGAGAGAGAGAGAGAGAGAGAGAGAGAGAGAGAGAGAGAGAGAGAGAGAGAGAGTTTCATTCTTCTTAAAACAGCTCTATCAGTCTTTCACTTCCTTTAAGAGATTCAGAGTTAGAGAGAGAGAGAGAGAGAGAGAGAGAGAGAGAGAGAGAGAGAGAGAGAGAGAGAGAGAGAGAGAGAGAGAGAGAGAGAGAGAGAGAGAGAGAGAGAGAGAGAGAGAGAGAGTTTCATTCTTCTTAACAACAATCACACATGTACAGTATCCATACTTGGATTTAAAAAAGATTCATCATCTATTTTAAGGATCTTAAATGGAATCTATTTTTCATTTGTTTAAGTTTTTTAATGTTTTTTTGTTATACATTTACAGTATTTACTAACAGTTACAGCTGTTTGTAGTGAAAGCAACACCAGATGAAGACACATTTCTGTCTCATGTGACATTCATTTAAAAACTTTTTATTAATAAAGAATTATTAAAAACAATTATTACAAACTGTTAATTATACGATACCTAAACTGTCCCATATTGACACTTAATGCATAACAAAATGTTTTACAACACTGACACTAAAACTGACACTGAGTTACACAACAACAACAACACTGACACTAAAACTGTATCTTAGTTTAGTTTCTCTCAGTCAACTGAAAAAAGATTTGAAAAGGTTTATGAAAAAAATTTGAAAAATATATTTAGATTTTTTTAAGGTAAATTCCGTGATGCATCTGAAAGTGTTTTGCATATTAACTGAACACTGAGCTTAAAACTCCACTGATGATTATTAGTGTCACATCGACACACACACACACATTAAACAATGATGTCTTTTATTCTAATGCTGGGGATGCTCGGTCTGCTTACTCAAGGTTCAAAAATATATTTTCTACATTATGATGATACATTTTTTCATTTAATTCTGTAAGATTTTGAATTTGTGCTTTATATATATATATTTTTTTTAATTTACTGTTTTATAGCAGATGCAAGCTTCTTTTCATGTGTTTTTGAACTCTCTCTCAGTGTCTCATCAAGAGGTCCAGTCTCCTGAGTCTCTGTGTGTTAAAGCAGAAGAGTCTGTCTCTATCAGCTGTACTGGGACCAGTGGAGTTGATGATGACATGAGCTGGTATCTGCAGAAACCTGGAGAAGCTCCTAAACTCCTGATCTATAAAGCAAATCGACTTGAATCTGGAGTTCCAGATCGGTTCAGTGGAAGTGGAAATGAACCTGATTTTACACTGAACATTCGTGGAGTCCAGCCTGAAGATGCAGGAGATTATTACTGTATGGGAGCTTACGGTGACAGGTTCACACAGTGAAACAACATCATACAAAAACCTCCCTCAGGCAGACGCTACAGAGAACGTGAGAATCAGGCTAGTGGCCCTGTTAACAACAGTTAAAGCAGCAATGAAGATTTTATTTTTAGTGATTTATTTATTTGTTCACATTTTTGCTATAGATTTCAGCAGAAATAAAAATATGTGAAACTTTGAGCTAGGCAATAATTTTGGACAGAAGTTTGTTTTTATATTTAAAGACTGGAATTAAAACTTTATCATATGCAGCATGAAATACATCACATTCTGACATCACATTATAATTTAACATGTGAACTCATGCCATCATAACATACTGAAACTATTCTCTTTTAAATTATGTTTTCAATATTAAAATATATGATGTTAGTATTCATGTTACTCATATCCACAAGGTACAGTATGCTTTGTTTGAAAATGTATACTATAAAATTAATTATCAAACATGAACAAAACATATATTTTACATGTGTTTAATAATGTATTTAAAGTTGCTGGTATACATGGCTAAATTAGAATGTATTTAAATACCAAGACATGTTCTTCAGCTGATCCTGGAACAAATGAGTGTCAAAGAAATATCCTAATTTCCTTTATCCAACACTAAATATAAATCAAATCAGAGGGACATTATAGGTTGATAAAATGCTGTCCAAGACTTAACAAAAATATAATACAGTCCCTTTTCCAAAATCAAATCGACTGACAACAAGATGTTGATCCAGAAACAAGACCTATCACTTTTAAAGATTCTTCACTCACAGGGGAAATAAAATGTTAATGTTGACTCAGTAAGTAGAAAAATGTATTTAAAATTCAGCTTTCATAAAACGATACAGTACAATACCAGCATAAATATTGCTAATTATTTTCATTCTTTTCACATTCTGCACTTCCTTCCAGCATTCAGTTTGGCTCTTTAATGATAAATAAGGGGTATGAAATGTTAAATGTGTCCAGCCTCTAATAACACAACTGTCAAATAAGGAACAGGTTTCAGGAAACTGTCAGTGTGATGGAAACTTCTGGTCATTTATGATGCTTTGCATAGACCGTGTCAGTGATCTGAGATGTTTATATGTTTAACTCTTCATTGAGCTTCTCTTCAGGACAACAGATCTAACAGCCAAAATGACTTTGATCTCCTTTATCATTTGGACACTCTACAGCATGCAAGGTACAGACAGTTACATGTGACTTTTTAAATATATTTCAGTAATAATATAATGTCCTATATACTAATCAGTGCTGTTATCTCTTGTTCTACACAGGTTGTTTAGGACAAATTGTTGTGACTCAGTCTGAGGATAAATCAGTCCAGAGTGGTCAAACTGTCTCTATTGACTGTAAATTTGACACTGTGGTTTACAAATATGAGCAAGGCAAAGTCTCTAAAGGGCGTTATTATGTGTCTTGGTACAGTCAAAAGCCTGAAGAGGCTCCAAGACTCTTGGTTTATTATACAAATGAAAAAAACTCAGGAATTCCTTCAAGATTCAGTGGCAGAGGACAAGGAAATGGTCTTGATTTCACTCTGACCATCAGTGATGCCCAGCTTGAAGATGCAGGAGATATTTACTGTCTGAGTTACCATGAGATCAGTGGTAAAGCAGTGTTCACACAGTGAAAAGATCCTGTACAAAAACCCTCCCTTGTTGAGAATTTGACTAACATCTGATGTGGCTGCACAAGCACTAGATAGCTTTTATGTTTAATATAATTATTCATCCTGTTCAACAATGTATTCATATAAATTTTTATTTCATCCTCCTTCTCCTGTAACATTTTTGTTTGTTTGTTTTGTCACTATATACAATTGACAAACTGTGTCTGTTGGACTTTCCAAAAACCTGTCAATATATCGCCGCCTTGAAATGATGAGGATCTGAATTCTGAGCATGTGTAAAAAACATCACATAATGTAAATAAATTGTCACAGAATATGAATATGTGAATAACTCAATGTCAGATTTTTGTTTACAAAATGTATTCCAAGGTGTCAATATTTTAAATTGAACAAATGCGACAGGGAATTTTGTTTTAAATTGAATGTGAAACATATGGTAAATAGGTGAAAATATTTTACTTCAAAATGTAATACTGGCACTTTGTTTTCTAGCTAATAATAAATATTCATGTAAGATACAGCATCATCATAAAAAAATGATTTACAACATTTCACAAATATCCACCTTACTACACATAGAAATGACTTTTGCATTGTGTATAATCAGAATACTAAATATAAAATACAAGCAATACAATACTGATATTTATCTAAATACATGTACATCATTTCCTGTAGATTTACTTGAATGTTTCTCCATCATTTAGTTTTCTTCAATTGAAATATCAATTCTTCCATTTATTTCACAATCCACAATAGTCTTTTACAGGATCTAATGTTTTTCAGGTTGATATTTATAATGTGATAAACTGAGCTTTTATTCCATTTCTTATTTCATTCTGCACTTCCTTCCAGCGCTCAGTTTGGTTCCTCCACTGAAAGTCCACAACGATTCTCATTCATTCAGTGATCAGAAACCTCCAGAGTGTTTAAAGAGCAATAGAAGTCAGCAATAGAATCCTGCAAAAATGCTTGTTTGAATGTTTTATCACATGAAGTAAATCCAGGAGGCTCCTGAATGTGTTTCTGACAGGAGTCTGTTGAGTGGAGAGTGTTTTGCATGTTTGCTGCTCCACACTCAAAACTCCTCCTGATCAGTGTGTGTTCAGAGTCCCGCCAGAGTCACTGACACACGAAACAATAATGGCTCTTTTACTAATTCTGGCTCCACTGGCTCTGCTTGCTCAAGGTTTGATTTTCCCCCACATTATCAGAGTTTGGCTTTTATTTTGTCAAGCTTTGGCTCTGTGGTGCTTTTTTGTAATACATGTTTTCATAAAGGATGTTCATATCTCATAATTAGTATTTAAATGTACCACTTACCCTTTTTAAATCTCTTTATTTAGTGTCTCATCAAGAGGTCCAGTCTCCTGAGTCTCTGCGTGCTAAAGCAGGAGATTCAGTCTCTATCAGCTGTACTGGGACCAGTGGAGTTGATGATGACATGAGCTGGTATCTGCTGAAACCTGGAGAAGCTCCTAAACTCCTGATTTACTCCGCAAGTGACCTTGCATCTGGAGTTTCAAACCGGTTCAGTGGAAGTTATTCTGGTTATGAATTTAAACTGAACATTCGTGGAGTCCAGCCTGAAGATGCAGGAGATTATTTCTGTATGGGGTATTATTCTGCTACAGTATTCACACAGTGAAACAGCCTCGTACAAAAACTTCCTTCAGTCAGACGACACAATGAATTTACTCAAGCATTAACAAATTTGCATAAAATGAGAAATTAATTCTTCAGTATGAACAGAATACTGCAGGCCAGACACTGCAGGCAAAACATTGTTTTTTCAAGCACTGGTCAGTTATGAGATTTTGGGCTATTTCACTTTTCATAACATTTTGTTTCAGACTATTAAGAATACAGCCAAAATACACTTTATGTGTTTGTTGTATTGCCCTTTATCTATTTGTGTCTGTAGATTATACATATCTTTAAAGATAATCTCAATTTTAGTAAAGCTCTTTATTCATCTATTACAGAGGGGTTTGTTCAAGCCTTACTTTATAGGCTACATCAGTTTCACTCACTTCATATGATTGATTACTTTAAGAATAACAAACGTTTTTTAATTTTAAGTTTTCTGAAATGTTATCTTTAAATATACAAATTAGGTGTTTTCTAATTAAATATGCACTCATTTTTTTAAATATATTTTCAGAGCAGAAATCTGAACATTGGATAAAGCCAGCTTCTCAATCTTCAGTTGACATATTAGTCAAGCTTTTTTGTAGAGTTTTTAAAGAATTTTAGAAATGTATTTTTATCACTACAAAATTCCTTAAATAGCATCAACATTCAGAAAAAAAAAAAACATAATAATTCCCCATGATTTTTAGGAATACAACTATTAGTTCATCTCATCCTGTTCAAATGCATACATCTTGACAGTCATAATTCAGACTTTAAGCCCAACATTTAATGTAAAATAAGTATAAACATAATCAATACTTTTATTGTCACTGTGATTTCTTATTTTAGATTTATATATTTATAAATGTAATGTAGCTAAGCTATTTTATTTTACTGTAATTGATTTTCAATATTAAAAAATCATTTTAATATGCTGCATCACAATAATCATAATGGACATAAAACGTGGAATTTCAAATTTTATGTTGTTTTCGGTTTATATATGTTCGTGTTTAATATTTCAGCAAGAAAGTCAAAACCATATTTGAGTTAAAATGCTTTTATTTGGCAGCAATAAAACAACAAACACATTAACAACAGCTAAGACTATTTGAACATTATACTAACAGAGCATTGACTGATTTAAGACAGTCCTTTAATAGTTTGTGTGTGTACGTGTGTGAATGCATGTCTATCTACGTCTTTGTGTGATGTGTGTGTGTTTCACTGGTCATCACACTGCTGTGTGTTCAGGCTCTTGGTCACTGCATTCTGGGATGCGTGCGTGGCGTCACAGCTGATGGTTGTTGCTCTGCTCCACTCACTCTCAGTGAGGCTCAGGCTGCTGCTCCAGCTGTACAGTCCATCCTTCTGCAGCACACTGGGACTCAGATTCACACCAGAGCTCCTGCCATCCACCTTCCAGCTCAGCTTCCAGAATCCCTTACTGCCCACACACAGCACTGTAGCCTTACCCTGCTGCAGCTCGCCTCTGGAGGGCGGCAGGACCGTGAGAGTGGGAGAGAGAGAGAGAGAGAGAGAGAGAGAGAGAGAGAGAGAGAGAGAGAGAGAGAGAGAGAGAGAGAGAGAGAGAGAGAGAGAGAGAGAGAGAGAGAGAGAGAGAGCGAGAGAGAGTTTCATTCTTCTTAAAAACAGCTCTATCAGTCTTTCACTTCCTTTTAAGAGATTCAGAGTTAATCAAGCAGATCTCAAGTGCAACAGCCCGTAAAAACACATTATCAGCAATCACACATGTGTCTACTTATCGATATCGATATGTCATCCTCAAAACAACCCGTCTCCAGCGTGTTGCCGCCGATCTTTCGAATATTACACTTTAGTAATTGTTTGATCAATACGGCATCCTCAATAAAAAGCTGTCTCCGGCGTAATGACTCCGATATTTAAAATTATTTATTTTTAATAATTATTTAATCGATACATCATCCTCAATAAACCCGTCTCCTGCGTGTTGCCTCAGATCTTTCGAATATTCAGATCTATTATGACCTCTGACCTTTAAAATTGCCAGAATAATAATAATACGCTGTTTGTTAATTGGCCAGAGGAGAACTGGCACCCGACTGAGCCTGGTTTCTCCCAAGGTTTATTTTTCTCCATTAGGTCTCCTGATGGGGTTTTGGTTTCCTTGCCACTGTCACCTTGGCTTGCTCAGTTGGGTAAAAACCATTTTTCTAATATATTTCAAAATAAATCTAATTATTAAACTAAGTTAACCACATAGACCAAATTACTGATCTAATTACTGATCTAAAGCCCACATTGTTACTGTATGATAATCAAAATATATTCTGTTGCAATTATTTTTCTGTTTAACACTGTGAAGCTGCTTTGAAACAATCTGCATGGTTAAAAGCGCTATATAAATAAAGTTGACTTGACTTGACTTGACTTGACTTAGATTCATCATTCATAATATTCAATTATGGATAATTAATTTAAAGAATCTATTTTTCATCTGTTCAAATTATTAAATGATTTATTGTTAAACATTTACAGTATTTACTATTACAGCTGTTTGTAGATTGAAAGAAACACCAGAAGAAGACACATGTGACATTCATTAAACTTTTCATAAAAAAACCCTTTTCATTAATCAAGAATAATTCAAAACTGTTAATAAGATAGATAGAACTTTCTATATAAGCTGCCCTACTATCTACTATATTAACACGTTTCGTCTCGTTGGCCTCTGTTAAATAGATATGAGGTGTGAGAAAGACTCAAACAGACATTAGCTGTATATTTCATGCCACATTAACACACATTCATTTGCCAAATATGATTTATCAATTTGATAAAATGCTCACTAACAAAAAAGCGATTGGTTTAAAATGGTCTATAGAGAAGAGCTAAGTGAAGTTAGCAAATTATTTAGTAATGTCACAAGTCACAACAGAATAAAACGTTCAAATTATTTAGTTACATCAGTTATTGTTTTTAAAAATGTTTTTAAATAAAATAAAATAAATCATCGGATGTTCTTTTAATTTTGTTTTTCATTTATGAAATAAATCGAGATGTACTTACTGCCAACTGAGAGTCGTGTGCCTCCACCGAAAGTGCGCCACAGTGATACAAACCCAACCAGCGGCTGAACAAAAACCTCCTGCACTAAAACTCACACTGACAATAACCAGTTTGCTCTTTCATAACTAATAGCAAATTAAATAAACAAACAAACCAGATAAAGGTGCATTAATCCAGTTCATTTTAAATAATTTCTCAAATCTAGAAAAAATATTATTATTATTATTACTAATAAAAGCACTAATGAACTACCAATTAGTTTGGTTCCTCCACAATAATTCTTTCTCATTTACTGCAAAAATCTCTAGAATATTCTGAAAGTGCCACACAAGTTTAGATTAAACCTTAAATTAAATTGAAATGTGCATATATTAAGATGCCATCATCATGGAGAGAAGATATTTCAGTTCAGGAAGGGTTTTTCCACTGTAATGTTATTTTGCATTGGCGTCTCATGCCTCAGTGCTCTGGGAGTGTTTATAGTCCTGTCACCAATTTTAACACACAAGATCCGTCCACTCTACAGAAGCCAATATGATTTTCTTCATCTGGGCAATTTACTGCATCCAAGGTAATGAAACAGAAATATATATATTTTTTAATTTGTATTTTTTCCTCATGCACTGATAATTGTTTTCTTTCTCTCACAGGCTCTTTGGGGCAGGTCATTGTGACTCAACCTGAGTTTAAATCAGTTCAGCTTGGTCAAACTGTCTCTATTGATTGTAAGGTCAACACTGTAGTTTATAGGCTTCCAACTGGCACAACATCCAAAGATTACTACATCTTCTGGTACATTCAGAAGCCAGAGGAACCCCCTAAACTCCTTATATATTACACAACAATGAAGCCCTCAAGTGCTCCATCTAGAATGAGCGGTGGAGGCAGTTTTCACTCTGGAGGAAATGGTCTTGATTTCACTCTGACCATCAGTGATGCCCAGCTTGAAGATGCAGGAGATATTTACTGTCAGAGTGTCCATAAGATCAGTGGCAGCTGGGTGTTCACACAGTGAAAAGATCCTGTACAAAAACCTCCCTTGTTGAGAATTAGATTACTAACATCTTCTGATGCGGCTGCAAGTGGAATAAATTCAAGCACTTTAGCTTATATGTTTAATATAATTATTAATCTAGTTCAACAATATATTTATATACATTTATATTTCATCCCCCTTCTCCTGTAACATTTTCATAATCCAGATTTATAATTTTATTTTAAATAGTTTTGTTTGTTTGTTTGTTTTGAATGTGTATTACTGTGTTATAAGCTGAAAATCAACATCAAGGGTCACTATATCAAATTGTGTTTATTTGACTTTCCAATAACCCTTCTGTATCGCCACCTTGAAATGATGAGGATCTGCATTCTGTGTAAAAACATCACATCATGTAAAGAAGTTGTCACAGAATAAGAATATGTGAAAAAAATAAAAATAATCCAAGGTGACGATATTTCTATATGTGAAAAATATATCTTTTTTTCCAATTAAATTATTACATTTAAAATTGAACATATGCGATGGGGACTTTAATTTTGCTTTAAATTAAATATGAAACATATGGTAAATAGGGGAAAATATTTTTTAGCAAATAATAAATATTCATGTAAGATACAGCATCATCATAAAAAAATGATTTACAACATTTCACAAATATCCACCTTACTACACATAGAAATGACTTTTGCATTGTGTATAATCAGAATACTAAATAAAAAATACACAAATACAAGCAATACACTGATATTGATCTAAATACATGTACATCATTTCCTGTAGATTTACTTCAATGTTTCTCCATCATTTAGTTTTCTTCAATTGAAATATCAATTCTTCCATTTATTTCACAATCCACAATAGTCTTTTACAGGATCTAATGTTTTTCAGGTTGACATTTATAATGTGATAAACTGAGCTTTTATTCCATTTCTTATTTCATTCTGCACTTCCTTCCAGCGCTCAGTTTGGTTCCTCCACTGAAAGTCCACAACGATTCTCATTCATTCAGTGATCAGAAACCTCCAGAGTGTTTAAAGAGCAATAGAAGTCAGCAATAGAATCCTGCAAAAATGCTTGTTTGAATGTTTTATCACATGAAGTAAATCCAGGAGGCTCCTGAATGTGTTTCTGACAGGAGTCTGTTGAGTGGAGAGTGTTTTGCATGTTTGCTGCTCCACACTCAAAACTCCTCCTGATCAGTGTGTGTTCAGAGTCCCGCCAGAGTCACTGACACACGAAACAATAATGGCTCTTTTACTAATTCTGGCTCCACTGGCTCTGCTTGCTCAAGGTTTGATTTTCCCCCACATTATCAGAGTTTGGCTTTTATTTTGTCAAGCTTTGGCTCTGTGGTGCTTTTTTGTAATACATGTTTTCATAAAGGATGTTCATATCTCATAATTACATCCCACTTACCCTTTTTAAATCTCTTTATTTAGTGTCTCATCAAGAGGTCCAGTCTCCTGAGTCTCTGCGTGCTAAAGCAGGAGATTCAGTCTCTATCAGCTGCACTGCGTCTTCTGGAATTGGTTATGACATGAGCTGGTATCTGCTGAAACCTGGAGAAACTCCTAAACTCCTGATCTACAGAATGAGTAACCTTGTATCTGGAGTTTCAAACCGGTTCAGTGGAAGTTATTCTGGAAATGAATTTAAGCTGAACATTCGTGGAGTCCAGCCTGAAGATGCAGGAGATTATTTCTGTATGGGGTATTATTCTGCTACAGTATTCACACAGTGAAACAGCCTCGTACAAAAACTTTGCGCAGTCAGACGACACAATGAATTTACTCAAGCATTAACAAATTTGCATAAAATGAGAAATTAATTCTTCAGTATGAACAGAATACTGCAGGCCAGACACTGCAGGCAAAACATTGTTTTTTCATGCACTGGTCAGTTATGAGATTTTGGGCTATTTCACTTTTCATAACATTTTGTTTCAGACTATTAAGAATACAGCCAAAATACACTTTAAGTGTTTGTTGTATTGCCCTTTATCTATTTGTGTCAGTAGATTATACATATCTTTAAAGATAATCTCAATTTCAGTAAAGCTCTTTATTCATCTATTACAGAGGGGTTTGTTCAAGCCTTACTTTATAGGCTACATCAGATTCACTCACTTCATATGATTGATTACTTTAAGAATTACAAACATTTTATAATTTCAAGTTTTCTGAATACAAATGAGGTGTTTTCTAATTAATTATGCACTTATTTATTTATATTTTCAGAGCAGAAATCTGAACATTGGATAAAGCCAGCTTCACAATCTTCAGTTGACATATTAGAGTCAAGCTTTTTTGTAGAGTTTTTTAAGAATTTTAGAAATGTATTTTTATCACTACAAAATTCCTTAAATAGCATCAACATTCAGAAAATAAAAAAATAAACATAATAATAATTCCCCATGATTTTTAGGAATAAAACTATTAGTTCATCTCATCCTGTTCAAATGCATACATCTTGACAGTCATAATTCAGACTTTAAGCCCAACATTTAATGAAAATAAGTATAAACATAATCAATACTTTTATTGTCACTGTGATTTCTTATTTTAGACTTATATATTTATAAATGTAATGTAGCTAAGCTATTTTATTTTACTGTAATTGATTTTCAATATTAAAATATAATTTTAATATGCTGCATCACAATAATCATAATGGACATAAAACGTGGAATTTCAAATTTTAGGTTGTTTTCGTTTTATATATGTTCGTGTTTAATATTTCAGCAAGAAAGTCAAAACCATATTTGAGTTAAAATGCTTTTATTTGGCAGCAATAAAACAACAAACACATTAACAACAGCTAAGACTATTTGAACATTATACTAACAGAGCATTGACTGATTTAGGACAGTCCTCTAATAGTTTGTGTGTGCACGTGTGTGAATGCATGTCTCCATGTCTTTGTGTGATGTGTGTGTGTTTCACTGGTCATCACACTGCTGTGTGTTCAGGCTCTTGGTCACTGCATTCTGGGATGCGTGCGTGGCGTCACAGCTGATGGTTGTTGCTCTGCTCCACTCACTCTCAGTGAGGCTCAGGCTGCTGCTCCAGCTGTACAGTCCATCCTTCTGCAGCACACTGGGACTCAGATTCACACCAGAGCTCCTGCTGCTGCCATCCACCTTCCAGCTCAGCTTCCAGTCAGAGGGGAATCCCTTACTGCCCACACACAGCACTGTAGCCTTACCCTGCTGCAGCTCGCCTCTGGAGGGCGGCAGGACCGTGAGAGTGGGACGAGTGGCGGCTAGAGAGAGAGAGAGAGAGAGAGAGAGAGAGAGAGAGAGAGAGAGAGAGAGAGAGAGAGAGAGAGAGAGAGAGAGAGAGAGAGAGAGAGAGAGAGAGACAGAGAGACAGAGAGACAGAGAGAGAGACAGAGAGAGAGAGAGACAGAGAGAGACAGAGAGAGAGAGAGACAGAGAGAGAGAGAGAGAGAGAGAGAGAGACAGAGAGACAGAGAGAGGGAGGGAGGGAGAGAGAGTTTCATTCTTCTTAAAAACAGCTCTATCAGTCTTTCACTTCCTTTTAAGAGATTCAGAGTTAATCAAGCAGATCTCAAGTGCAACAGCCCGTAAAAACACATTTACCAGCAATCACACATATGTCTACTTATCGATATCGATATGTCATCCTCAAAACAACCCATCTCCAGCGTGTTGCCGCCGATCTTTCGAATATTACACTTTAGTAATTGTTTGATCAATACGGCATCCTCAATAAAAAGCTGTCTCCGGCGTAATGACTCCGATATTTAAAATTATTTATTTTTAATAATTATTTAATTGATACATCATCCTCAATAAACCCGTCTCCGGTGTGTTGCCTCAGATCTTTCGAATATTCAGATCTATTATGACATCTGACCTTTAAAATTGCCAGAATAATAATAATCCGCTGTTTGTTAAATGGCCAGAGGAGAACTGGCACCCGACTGAGCCTGGTTTCTCCCAAGGTTTATTTTTCTCCATTAGGTCTCCTGATGGGGTTTTGGTTTCCTTGCCACTGTCGCCTCTGGCTTGGCTTGCTCAGTTGGGTAAAAACCATTTTTCTAATATATTTCAAAATAAATCTAATTATTAAAATAAGTTAACCATATAGACCAAAATACTGATCTAATTACTGATCTAAAGCCCACATTGTTACTGTATGATAATCAAAATATATTCGGTTGCATTATTTTTCTGTTTAACACTGTGAAGCTGCTTTGAAACAATCTGCATGGTTAAAAGCGCTATATAAATAAAGTTGACTTGACTTGACTTGACTTGACTTAGATTCATCATTCATAATATTCAATTATGGATAATTAATTTAAAGAATCTATTTTTCATCTGTTCAAATTATTAAATGATTTATTGTTAAACATTTACAGTATTTACTATTACAGCTGTTTGTAGATTGAAAGAAACACCAGATGAAGACACATGTGACATTCATTAAACTTTTCATAAAAAACCCTTTTCATTAATCAAGAATGATTAAAAACTGTTAATAAGATAGATAGAACTTTCTATATAAGCTGCCCTACTATCTACTATATTAACACGTTTCGTCTCGTTGGCCTCTGTTAAATAGATATGAGGTGTGAGAAAGACTCAAACAGACATTAGCTGTATATTTCATGCCACATTAACAAACATTCTTTGCCAAATACGATTTATCAATTTGATAAAATGCTCACTAACAAAAAAGCGATTGGTTTAAAATGGTCTATAGAGAAGAGCTAAGTGAAGTTAGCAAATTATTTAGTAATGTCACAAGTCACAACAGAATAAAATGTTCAAATTATTTAGTTACATCAGTTATTGTTTTTAAAAATGTTTTTAAATAAAATAAAATAAATTATCGGATGTTCTTTTTATTTAGTTTTTCATTTATGAAATAAATCGAGATGTACTTACTGCCAACTGAGAGTCGTGTGCCTCCACCGAACGTCCACCACAGTGATACAAACCCAACCAGCGGCTGAACAAAAACCTCCTGCACTAAAACTCACACTGACAATAACCAGTTTGCTCTTTCATAACTAATAGCAAATTAAATAAACAAACACCAGATAAAGCTGATTTTATCCTGTTCATTTTGAATAATTTCCCAAATCTATAAAAATAATAATAATTATTACTAATACAAACACTAACAAACTACTAATTAAGAACTATGTACACCAATCACTTTCATGTAAATTCATATTTTGATTCCCTTAAGAAATAGCTATATAGTTTATTATATTCACTTTATATGGCTTTCATTATAGTCTAATTTACAATCCAAAGCGGTATTAATGCAGTATGTAATAAAAAACAAAAACAACAACAATAGTAATCTCTAAATATGCAACCTATTAATATTCACATTTCATTAGTTTTTATTCATCTTCATATTTTATTCTGCACTTACTTTCAACTCTCAGTTTGGTTCCTCCACCAAAAATCATCTACAATAATCCCTTCTCATTCATTGCAAAAACCTCCAGAATATTCTGAGAGTGCCAGACAAGTTTAAATTAAAACATGATAATTAACTAATATGCATCTATATTAGCGGTACAAACAATCCCCATAATAATATGAGAGAGATCATATAAGATATTTCAGTTCAGGAAGGGTTTTTCCACTGTAATGTTATTTTGCATTGGCGTCTCATGCCTCAGTGCTCTGGGAGTGTTTATAGTCCTGTCAACAATTTTAACACACAAGATCCGTCCACTCTACAGAAGCCAATATGATTTTTTTTATATTCTTGAATATTCTTGAGGTTTTTGCAATGAATGAGAAGGAATTACTGTAGATGATTTTTGGTGGAGGAACCAAATTGAGTGTTGAAAGTAAGAGCAGAATAAAATAAGAAGATGAATAAAAACTAATGAAATGTGAATATTAATAGGTTGCATATATATATATATATATATATATATATATATTTTTTTTTTTTTTTTTTTTATCTCACAGGCTCTTTGGGGCAGGTCATTGTGTCACAACCAGAGTTTAAATCAGTTTTATTAAATAATCAATTAAAATAATTATTAAATAAACACCTCTATTATACATGATGTGTGAGTTGTTCAGTATGCAAAGATAAAACTTGTGTCACACAAAGTAGAGAAGCAGAAATGCCTATTCTTTAGTTATGAAAAACTCTTATAATGTAGTTGTCTTAGTAATCTAACAGTTACCATTTTGAATATGTCACCTCCATCTCAACTGTAATATGGTAAATAATCAAAGAAAGATTTGCACCCTTTCTTGAAAATGTTATCACTACAAGGAGAAGTGTAGCCTATCCCTTATAGCCAAAACAATATGTATCTCAAGTGTGCTCATTTTATATAGCCTTATCCAAATAGAGAAAGAAACTTGTAATGTTTTACTGCCCCCTACTGAAACTACGAGAAGAAGCAATTTGAAGCACGTGGCAACTGAATTGCTCCAACTCCTGAACTGAAACTTCATTCAGATGTGGAGATCAACAGTTTTGCTTAAGCAACACATGTACGATACTTTTAAAACAAAAATGGGTGAGTTTAACTGACAATTGTTTATAATGAGAACAGAACTTTATGTAGGCCTAGGCATTCTGAACTCCAATAGCATGGAGTGCTTGAGTTTCCCATATGACTCATGTTACATAAGTGAAAGTTCCGAGAAAATGTATTGCCTTCACTATTATTGAACACAAGGCGGTTTCAATGGTTGTAGCAGTGTTGACATTGGCTATAACGTGATATTTTTTCCTGACAGTAATCACGTCATGTTAAGAATCAGAACAAGCGATGCCTAAATGAACTCGCTTGCGTCGGTGAATCGTTCAACTGGGTTATCAAAATGGTCCGCGATTGTTTTACTCTTAATGGTCTTAATTCGGATTTCGGACGCCTCTTAATGAATCGTCTGAATGCTTTCTCACCGAGGAGATATTTAGCCTACATGATAAAACACTGATTGATCTGATATTGATATTACTTATTGATCAGAGTTCATCAATGTTCACTTGATTCCAGCGGCGATGAATGTCTTTTAGTTGTGCACATGCAAATAAATGTCTGATCAAAACACGCGTGCAAATCAGTAGTTGATGTTAAAATAGGCTAATTCAAGAATGAATCATTGAATCTCTATAAAGCTGTGACAGACGTTATGGATCAGTTTGTGTAGCAGCTCAATCCATCCTTTTACTTGTAAACTCTGCAATATCCTACCTTAAATTGCTTGTCGTTTCATCACTAGGGGGCAGCGTCACAATACATTATTCTAAAATAGGCCTATTTGTGTCTCTTGTGCATCGTATATTCAAAACAATTGTTCACAGATTAAGTTAGTTTAAGAACAGCTGAGTTGCTCTTAATATGTTGCACTATTCACATCGTATCAGTCACTGGTGACTATCCATTAGAAAAAAAGCAAGGTGTAGCAGAGAGTCTTATGGAGGTTGTTGTGGTTGTTTTATATCTCAGATTGTAATACTGCCTTCACGTGATCTCGGAATTATCGTAAATACGAGATTCAAGGTAAAAGTTGCACATGAACGCCCTTCCATTTCAAAATTTGAATGCGACTAGCTCGTAATCACGACTTCAGAAGTGGGAGCTATCAAATTTCCGATAGCACGACAGGCATTTCATTTAGCCTACAGTTTGATTTTTTGTGTAGGGGAGACCGGGGATGGTTGTAACACGGGTTAGTTGTAACAACTCCAATCTGTCCAACCAGGAACTAGTTACAAATCACCTAATTCACTTAGCAAATGCTAAATGTAGCCCTTATTCCATATGTGATAAAGTAGAGTTGTGTGGTAGACATAGCAGATGTTATAGTGAAAAAAACAATTTTGAGGTAAGAAAGTAACTTTTTTTTTACTTCTTTTTATTTTTGTTGGAATTTCTGTTTTGTATTTAAACTCATCAAATTTAAATTATGTTTATTGTGTGTCTGTGTAGATATTTTTCATGCAAGTTGTTAGTGGTAATGTTTTAGTTGTTAGCTGTAAGGTGAGCTAACTCTGGGTTAGTTGTAACAACAAGACCCGGGGTTATTTGTAACAATAATGAAATGTTAGTTCAATTAATTATGGTCAATTACAATGACCGAGAGTCTCTCTCTCACACACACGCACACACACACACACACACACACACACACACACACACACACACACACACACACACACACACACACACACACACACACACACACACACACACACACACACACACACGTACGTTTGAGTATTCAATATCAATATTTTACTATGGCCAATACTGTGACTGACTGTAACAAACATGCTTACACATTCAAGTTCAATTTATTATGGTCAATTACGATGACTGAGATGACTGATGACTGGTCAGTGTTGAATAAAAAGCTTTCAAAATATTTTTTTATCATAATCGTTATTTCATTATGTTACATCTCAACTCGGTGAATATCATAATGTTACATCTCACCCCAGGGTATGTTACAACTGACCCAGACTATGGGGTGAATTGTAACATTTCACTCCTCGTGTTTGAATCTAAACCATGCATTTTCTGTTTGTGTTCCAAAGATAATAGCCATCTCATTTAATAGCAGACACTTGTGACTAGTTTGAATCACATTTTGAACACACTGGCTTAAAAGTACTCTAAGATATAGACAGAAATGTCAAAAATGTTACAACCATCCCCTGTCAATTTTTGATTTTTCCACCACAGAATAAAGAAAAGCTTCAATAGTAGCCAAAGACCATGTATGTTGGGTTTGTTGTTGATCAATGGCAGCAATTTCATGTTTTAATTTCAGTAAAACCTTCATGTAAAGCTTTTAATACAACAATTCCATATACAACTGTTCCATATGCAGAGTGTGCGTTCTGCGGAGGGCACTAAGGGGGCACCATCTCACCCTCTATGGGGGCACCATCAACACCCTACCCCCAGAAAAAAGATTTCAACGGAGGTGTCAACTGACCAGTGGCTACCCTGAGCAATTCTGTTATGTTCTTCTTCTTTTTTGTACTGTACATTCTAGTATAGTGTAATGACTCATTCACTTTTTCAGTTTTATACTCATTCACACATTCAACGGTCAACCAATAATGTATAATGGCTTACACGTAAGCGTTCTGCTTTTACTGCAGTTAATACAATAAAAACAATAGGTTTCATATTGTCTGCAGGTAGAACTGAATCATGACACGTAATGCAGTTTTCATAATGCCATCAGCTGTTTGCATTTTGATAGTCATTGCGCTGTGATTGACTATATGTTCATGTTGGATAGAAAACTAGTGCTAGTGTTTTTGACAGAATGACTCGATTTTGAATCATGTTTGCTGAGTTAGTATGTGTAGAAAAAGGTTTTTAGCATTTTGAAATGTAGAGTTTTGTATTTATTTAACAGAATGTGGTTTTGGGCAGAAAACTAACTATTTGGCTAAGTGTGTGACATAGGTGTGTTGCTGTGTTAAGAGTTTAGAAAAAGTACTTTAAGTATTGGTATACATTTGTTGATTGTAAAAAACTGTATATACTTTATGGGTATAATTTACTTTGTGTTAGTGAGGCCAGCAGGGGGTGCTCACCCTGTGGTCTGTGTGGGTCTAACACCCCAGTATAGCGATGGGGACAATACTGTAACAAGCACCGACGTCCTGACTCTCTGTGGTCATAAAAAAATCCCAGGATGTCCTTCGATATAAGAGTAGGGGTGTAACCCCGGCATCCTGGCTAAATTTGCCCATTGGCCTCTGTTTATCATGGCCTCCTAATCATCCCCATATGATATATATATATTTATACGATTGGCTTCATCACTGTCTCCTCTCCACCATAAGCAGGTGTGTGGTGGGCATTCTGGCGCAATATGGCTGCTGTCGGCGCATCATCCAGGTGGATGCTGCACATTGGTGGTGGTTGAGGAGATTCCCTCCTTCTATATGTAAAGAGCCTTGAAAAGCGCTAAATAAATGTAACAAATTATTATTATTATAATTATTATTATTATTTAAATATGGCATAGTGCATGTGTCAAACTGATTATGTTCCTAATTTTTAAAATTTGCTTTGGGTAACAGTGTAAGAGTTCTCTATCTTTGTTGCACTTTCAATGTTTTTCTGTTTGTTTGAGCAGCCTGACATTTCATTAGCTTGCACAGTACTTTTAGTTTTTCTGAACAGTTTGAAAATGACTCTTTTTGCAATTCTGTTTTGTGCTGTTAATGATGCAGATATTACACACTGCATGTTTAAACGTGATTTACAGTCTTTCTACATCACATAGCATGGTGAAACGAAGAGAATTATGGCTGTCATGATTTTTATTAGTCATTGAATTTCAGTAAACTGCTTTTATTTTTGCCATTAGCTTGATCTGCAGATGCTGGAACGTATAGCTGTCATCTTTTGGGAAGCTTGATGTTTGGGTTTTATTGCACAGCTTGTGGAAACTACCAATTGCATTTTTAGGCCTACTACATCTCTAATACTATGTATTTTTGTAATTACCCCTCTCTATTGAAGTTTATTTTATTTTTACAAAGACATGCATGTGTCTTTTAATGCTCTACCTGGTGAAACACAGCCATGGAATTTAATGCCCAGTGAAAGCAGCACCCCGAAGCATCTAATCACTGTCCCCAGCGTGGAACTTTGAAGTGCTATCAGGTTCAACGCTGAGGCGGGTGAATAGGCAAACAGACCTTTATTGTCGTAGAGGAGGTTAAGCACGGAATAAAAGAATAGTTGAGATCCCTTGTCTACCCTGGAGCCTGGCTGCCCCAGGAGGAGGGGAGACCGTTTTGGGAGAAGAGGAGCAAGCGTCCCATACACAAGCATCACATTCTCTAGTAGTAAAGCAGCAAGATGCAGGTGGAATGTATTTATTTTACCCTGTAACGCCTGATGAATGAAATAATAGTCTGAGAAGTTGCATATGTTTCTCAATCACAGGACAGAAGGCATAAAGTGGATTATACAACAGCTTTTCCTCAAAGATGATATTCAAAGCCCTTAAAGGGTACATACACACATAGTTTCTGGCAATCTCATGTTAATCTTGAGTACCTATAGTAGTATTGCATCCTTCATATCTCAGAAGAGTCTTTAGTTTTATCTTTCCAAAAACAGCCAAACTCTGCCAAAGTCTGGTGTGCTATCCTTCTGGGGACTCGCCATAGGCATAATGGTGTTTATACTGTTAAAAACGTACATTCTATCCCCCTACACTGCCCCTGCCCCTAAACCTACTCATCACATGAAACATTCTGCATTTTAACATTTTCATAAACACTCATTCTGAATGATTTATCAGCTTTTGTGCCCATGGGGATCTCAATTTAGGTCCCCACGGTTATACGAGTCCCCATGAGTCTGTCTGCAGTCAAGTTGAAGTCCTGACCAGGCTAGAAAAACATGTACACACACACGCACGCACGCACGCACGCACGCACGCACACACACACACACACACGCACACACACACACACACACACATATTCTTGATATCAGTAAATGTCACCATAGGCTACCATTCAGATTCAATTGTTGATTTCTCCGTTGTTATTCTTGATAACTCAGTTGCTGCTCCGAAAATGACAAACTGGATCCACTGTTTCGTTAACGCTGGGTTATTTGGGAAGCTGAACAAGGTTATCTTTCCCTCATAACCAAAAACACACTTCTTTAGTGACATTCAACCCTATTTAGACCGTTTCATAGTCTAAAAACAAAATGACAGTGCTGCCGATGGCTCCCGTAACCCAAACAAAGCTCGTTGATGTGTGCACTCTTGCTCTCGCTCTGGTTGATGTGTCAATACCATTAGACCCCCTTTTATTTTTAAATTCAAATATCACATATAATACTGTAGGCGATATATGTGTTTTCATGTCAAAAATCTGAAATACATCTTTCTGTTTCAGGCTTATAACTTAAGTCAGTTGTAAAGTTTACTATAGGCATTATGGGATGGGCATAGATTACTCTTGGCTCATTAGGTGACTTTCACTTTGCTTTACCGCTGCCTCTGAGGCTCATTAGGACTTTTACAGCTGAGCTTCTGATTACCAGCTCTGATCTACCTCCCCTTTAGAGTTCAGAACACAGCCATGGGTTACCTTGGGTCAGTGCACCCACACACAGCCCCTTATACAGCCCGGGAGGCGTGGTCATCACTATAATTCCCGCTCTCAACCCGAGCATCATCACCCAATAAACTGGTGATTTTTATGAGAATGTTCAGTGTGAATGACGTAAAAGATTAAACAAATGGTGATGCATCAGCACTGTTTGTTACTGTTCACTGGTAATCTTTGGCTTGGTGTATGCTGAGATTAGGTTTTTGACATAAAGTTTAATAGCATATTTAATTATAATTCTGATAATGCAATTAAAACAATTTTTATAATAATACCTGGTATGATTGGTAAATCATCTAACATGCTACATAACAGCTACTATTCGTTATAAAGTTTGTCCTCAGGAAACTCTGCCCATATTTTCAGAGCTGGGTGTGAATGTCCTGCATGTTTGTATTTACTCACCGTTACCCTGGTATGCCTCTACCGTAACCCAATGTCCTCTTTACTGTAACAGAACACAGCCAAAGAGTCAATATTGTAAATTTAGTCTTGCAGTCTGCAGAAAGACTGCCAGAGCCTGAGTTTAGAGCCTCTGTGCTGGCCTTTTCATAACACTGCGTGGTTGGAAGTAAATCCACATAGTTAATGGACCATGGTCCATTAGTAATTCCCTGTACATAAACATTAAACATCTGAGTGTTTGCATGGATGTTAGTAATATTTAATCTGGATTTTTCCTAGTTTCTTTAGGGCTAAATTATGGCTGTTAATTTAATGTGATTAATTAAAAATAATAATGTGATAAAAATTGTACACAATTATTCATACGTCCTGTCTATTCAATGTTTTTTTTTTTTTTTTGGTTAAATTTAGGGGATCAGCAAAATATTGATGCAGTTAATTTTATGATTTTGTGAGCACTTTACAATACAATTAATTAAAATTCATTAATGCATTAAAACTTTTACAGCATTTAGTAATCTAGATTAATATTAATTTATAGATATACATTTTTAACATTTACATTGTTTATATATCAAATTTTATTGTTTTAAAATTATGTGTTAATATTATCAATATATTTATTATGGGTGAAAGTATACGTGCATAAAAATGATGGTTCGATATGTCCCTCGGTTTTAAAGTCACGGTTCGGTATGTTTTCAGTACAGGTGAAAAACAAAAAATTTGTTTAAATTAAACAGTGCTTTGCTGAACTATGTTTGCCTTTAAATAAAGTATTTTGCTGCAAATAATTCAAGTAGGGGAGACCGGGGATGGTTGTAACATTTTTGACATTTCTGTCTATATCTTAGAGTACTTTTAAGCCAGTGTGTTCAAAATGTGATTCAAACTAGTCACAAGTGTCTGCTATTAAATGAGATGGCTATTATCGTTGGAACACAAACAGAAAATGCATGGTTTAGATTCAAACACGAGGAGTGAAATGTTACAATTCACCCCATAGTCTGGGTCAGTTGTAACATACCCTGGGGTGAGATGTAACATTATGATATTCACCGGGTTGAGATGTAACATAATGAAATAACGATTATGATAAAAAAAATATTTTGAAAGCTTTTTATTCAGCACTGACCAGTCATCAGTCATCTCAGTCATCGTAATTGACCATAATAAATTGAACTTGAACACAACATTTTTGAGTAAACATGTTTGTTACAGTCAGTCACAGTATTGGCCATAGTAAAATATTGAAATTAAATACTCAAACGTGTGTGTGTGTGTGTGTGTGTGTGTGTGTGTGTGTGTGTGTGTGTGTGGACTGGTAATCCCTACGGTATGGGGACAAAATGTCCCCACAAAGATGGCAATATCCAAATTTTTGTCCTTGTGGGGACATTTTTTTGGTCCCCATGAGGAAAACATCTTATAAATCACACTAAGTGATGTTTTTGAAAAAGTAAAATGCAGCATGTCTCCTGTGATGGGTAGGTTTAGGGGCAGGGGCAGTGTAGGGGATAGAAAATACGGTTTGTACAGTATAAAATGCATTACGCCTATGGAATGTCCCCATAAAACATGGAAACACAACGTGTGTGTGTGTGTGTGTGTGTGTGTGTGTGTGTGTGTGTGTGTGTGCGTGTGTGTGTGTGGACTGGTAATCCTACGGTATGGGGACAAAATGTCCCCACAAAGATGGCAATATCCAAATTTTTGTCCTTGTGGGGACATTTTTTTGGTCCCCATGAGGAAAACATCTTATAAATCACACTAAGTGATGTTTTTTGAAAAAGTAAAAATGCAGCATGTCTCCTGTGATGGGTAGGTTTAGGGGCAGGGGCAGTGTAGGGGGATAGAAAATACGGTTTGTACAGTATAAAATGCATTACGCCTATGGAATGTCCCCATAAAACATGGAAACACAACATGTGTGTGTGTGTGTGTGTGTGTGTGTGTGTGTGTGTGTGTGTGTGTGTGTGTGTGTGTGTGTGTGTGTGTGTGTGTGTGTCTCTGAGACTCTCAGTCATAGTAATTGACCATAATTAATTGAACTAACATTTCATTATTGTTACAAATAACCCCGGGTCTTGTTGTTACAACTAACCCAGAGTCATGTAGCCATGAACTAGCTCACCTTACAGCTAACAACTAAAACATTACCACTAACAACTTGCATGAAAAATATCTACACAGACACACAATAAACATAATTTAAATTTGATGAGTTTAACTACAAAACAGAAATTCCCATAACAAAAATAAGTAAAAAGTTACTTTGTTTTTTTCACTCTAACATCTGCTATGTCTACCACACAACTCTACTTTATCTCATATGGAATAAGGGCTAAATTTAGCATGTGCGAAGTGAATTAGGTGATTTGTAACAGATTGGAGTTGTTACAACTGACCCGTGTTACAACCATCCCCGGTCTCCCCTACACTGCAGTTTATGGTGCTGTTGTGGGAAGAGATTTGAATTGCTTAAACTTTTGGATGCAAAATATGTTAGCAAAAAATTTATTTTACAATTATTGCGCTCCTATTCTAACCTGCTCTGTTTATTTGACACGTATGTGCGTGCTCGCACTTGTTCATTGAAGTCTGTGAAGTTAAATGTAGACTTAGTGTCAGGATAAACCTTTATGCGAAATGGAAATACTTGCTTGGATTTATAACATTTACAGTTACGTAACTGCCTCAAACTCATTAAACAACACACACATATGACAGTAGGGCAGTGGTTCTCAAAGTGTGGGGCGCGAATACGTGTTCAAGTTTGTGAATAGCGTTCTGCCTTTACAAAACCGCACCGAACGCCAATTCCTCTGGATCGTTCTTCTCCAGATTGTTGACTTGTAACCGTCTGAACAAACCAGACATAGAAGTTCCCTGCCATAGAAAAGAGTAGCTTATTCAGACTGAGTAGCCTGCGGCATCACAAGCTATTGTCAACACGCCATGCCGCTGTTTCGATGCAAAGGCGCTGTCAAAAGAACTCACTACACTTCAGCCATTGAAATATTACATTAAGTTTAATATTTTTGTTTATTTAAATTCAAATTAATGTTCTGATCTATTATTCTCTCTTAAAGACACAATATGTAATTTTTCACCACTAGAGGTCGCTTATTAAAAACAAGGCATAGCTTGATGATGTCTGGATTTTATCTGCAGGTGACCACTTCTGCTTTTTCCGGTCATGCGTACACAGCGCTGTTTAATCATATTAGATACGTTATTTGAGTGTGTTGAAAGTTACATTATAGCCTAATGCTCGGGGGCAACTATGAGACACTTGTGCACACTGCAGTAAGCTAGATTGATGTTAGGCATGATAAAACATAAATCAAGAAAACAAGAACTGTGTGAGCTATATAAAAATGATTCGTTTCTGTTGAAGAATGTATACAAACAGTTGCTCACCTGTCTAATAAAACACATAATATATTAAAGCGTCTTTGGTGTTTCCATGGTTTCCACAAAATAAAAACCGAGGGTATCGCTGGTATGATGTCATTGATAGGCTCTGGATTTAAACATTCTTGGAAACATTTGGGATAATGTAAGTACAAGTCTACAAAATATAAAATAGATATTTGAATCCAAAAATCTTACATATTGTGCCTTTAATGTTATATTTCCAATGATCCAATGACATTACAAAGTCAAACTAGTTGTTTTCCCTGCACGTTTTTTTTTTTTGAAAAAAAGCTTTCCATTAAGCCAATAATTTTGTGAAATTATTTGGTAGTCAAAAAAAAAAAACTGCACACAGTAGGTTTGAAGCACTTATAAAACACGTCTCATGGCAAATTGTATTTATAATGTATTTTGAATAGATTTTATATTTATTAACGAACATTAACCTAGATTGATAAATTTTTTCATTGTTAGTGTATGATACCTAATGCATTGACTAATGTTAATGAAATGAACGTCATTGTAGTTACTATATATTTTTTTACATTTATTCAAAGGCCATAAATTCACCCTTTATTATGTGTGAGGACAGTCAACAACATTTTGACCTGTGCCAGTTTGCACAGCACTCATAACGCGGTGGTCTGTCTGATGTGGATGTATCAGACAGGAAACTGACAATTGGTCCCTCTGTTACACAGCCCATAGAAAAACTGAAATAAATCTCAAGGCAGTGCATTAGCAGTGCCAAAATTGTTGTGTGGTTGGACTCCCTTCGGGTTTGGCCAAATTGCATATGAAAATGTCTCTAGCTAAGGCCAAAGGATCTTATGTCAGTCGTACATGTTTTCCACTGTTTGTTAATCCCCCAGGGGACACAGAGGGGTGAAAATGAAATCAGTGTTCCAGGTTAAAGCAAATAATCAGCCTCCCTCAATGGAAATCCAGGGCAGATTGATGTCATTTGTTTCTAAGGACTAATTGTGCCCAATCAAGCCTTGATGCCAATGAAGTGGATCAAATGATTGACAAGTTCTGCTCAATGTTGACTTTGGACCAAAGGCAGGTCGTTAGATCATGAGTTTAAGCTCCGGGAGGAAATAACACGTTGGCGGTGTCAGCGGGCCAGGTGAGAGCACGGACTCTGAAGTGCAGAAGAAGAATGTGATGTCAAAGGAAGAATTTTAAGGTAAAAGGACGTTCACTTCAAGTTCTCGAATGTTTAATATACGCTTTGCAAATGCGTAATGACCGCCAAAGAGACTGAATAAATGATCGCTTATGCACACTTGAAAATAATTGTTGTCATTTTCTCTGGAAAATAATTATAATATTTGGCCCTTGCAGCATGATGACATATGTTTTCACAGCTTTAAGAAGCACTCAAATAACAGAGGTGAAAATAACATTAGGTAATCCTCCAGAGTGCCTGTTTTGTATGCAGGCCCCTCAATGCAAAATTGAGCTCCATTCTTTTTTTTCATTGCACAAGTCAGGTTTGAAGTAGACTAGGGTTAGATTTAGCTACACCTATTCGATGATAAAAAATAACAATAAACAATCAGCAAATTTTAATATTCAACTTTTGACTCTAAAGACGATCCTTGCTTTGATCAAGCATCAAGCTTTTTTTTCCTTTATAAACCGACAACAGTTAATACCCACAGCGGGGACAAGGTGTTGAGAGAGCAGTGGCTAATGTTGAGTGATGGTGAGGCGGTGACATTGTATCCAACTTCCAGAGCCCCGTGTCGGTGTCTGCCACCTCATGGCACTGCTTTAACCCCCCAGAATTCCTTGCATTCCTCCAGTCGCGGGCCACAAGCTTCACTGTGGCCCATTTAAGTTGACTGACGTTTTTTTTTGCTACCATTAAGCACCACCAGGCAATTGACCCCCTGACCCTCTACAAGCGACCTGTTGGAGCGGCTTTCAAGTGTATACTTAAATCTTCATGGGAATGGCCTCCCTGATCCAGGATCAGGTCCCCCTGAGCAATCAACACCTAGAGGTTAGTTGGGTGAGCCTGAACCTTGTGGTCAGTCTAGCATGCTAAATAGTTTCTGTCTTTGCTCTGGCCGTGTGCGTGTGCATGCATGACTCTATGCGTCTGCGTGTGTATTGTGTAATGTATTTGCCTTTCAAGTTCAATCATTTTGGAAGCATTTTTGTTTTGTTTAGGAATGTTGCTGATTGGCTATATATCTGTTTCAGTTGTATATAATGTTTTATTAAGGCTGTTTGCAGATCTAACTGCAAGAAATTGTCTCAGGTTGTGGCTTGATTTGACATATTTCCCTGTCTGAGATAAGTCTCTAGTTACATCTAAAAAATACAACATTTTAGCTTTAGTACAATTTTAGCATCTTAGCTACAATATCCAGTTCCTGTTTGATATATTTAGCTTGAAATGTCACGCAAAAATGAAAATTATGTCATGTTGTTCCAAATCTGTGTGGAACACACAATCTTTTAATACTCACTTTTGCATGCAGTTATATTGAGCAAATGGGAATAAACAAGCTTTTACATTTCAATAAATGATGTAGAAGCACTGTAAATAGTGTTGTCACTATACTGGAATTTTCAACTTTAATACAATACCTTGAAAAATATAGATATTTGATAACACTGGGAAAACTGCCATAGATACTGCCATACAGATATTTTTATGATATCTTAATGTTTTTGATGATTTGGGTAATTTTGTTGCAATAGCTTTCACATATGATGGCCTTATTTGAATCTTTGGACTACATTTACAAAACAAAAAAGGACAAGAAAAGAGTTATAAAGTAAAAACAATTAAACAAATTGCAAACAGCAGCACAAATAAATGCAATTGAATAAAGAGAGAAATTGAATAAACACATTTTAAGTTTTTCAGGTGGGTCTAACAGTACAGGTCCTTCTCAAAAAAATAGCATATTGTGGTAAAAGTTCATTATTTTCCATAATGTAATGATAAAATTTTAATTTCATATATTTTAGATTCATTGCACACCAACTGAAATATTTCAGGTCTTTTATTGTTTTAATACTGATGATTTTGGCATACAGCTCATGAAAACCCAAAATTCCTATCTCAAAAAATTAGCATATCATGAAAAGGTTCTCTAAACGAGCTATTAACCTAATCATCTGAATCAATTAATGAACTCTAAACACCTGCAAAAGATTCCTGAGGCTTTTAAAAACTCCCAGCCTGGTTCATTACTCAAAACCGCAATCATGGGTAAGACTGCCGACCTGACTGCTGTCCAGAAGGCCATCATTGACACCCTCAAGCGAGAGGGTAAGACACAGAAAGACATTTCTGAACGAATAGGCTGTTCCCAGAGTGCTGTATCAAGGCACCTCAGTGGGAAGTCTGTGGGAAGGAAAAAGTGTGGCAAAAAAACACTGCAGAACGAGAAGAGGTGACCAGACCCTGAGGAAGATTGTAGAGAAGGACCGATTCCAGACCTTGGGGGACCTGCGGAAGCAGTGGACTGAGTCTGGAGTAGAAACATCCAGAGCCACCGTGCACAGGCGTGTGCAGGAAATGGGCTACAGGTGCCGCATTCCCCAGGTCAAGCCACTTTTGAACCAGAAACAGCGGCAGAAGCGCCTGACCTGGGCTACAGAGAAGCAGCACTGGACTGTCGCTAAAATTGTGCATGTCATTCGGAAATCAAGGTGCCAGAGTCTGGAGGAAGACTGGGGAGAAGGACATGCCAAAATGCCTGAAGTCCAGTGTCAAGTACCCACAATCAGTGATGGTCTGGGGTGCCATGTCAGCTGCTGGTGTTGGTCCACTGTGTTTTATCAAGGGCAGGGTCAATGCAGCTAGCTATCAGGAGATTTTGGAGCACTTCATGCTTCCATCTGCTGAGCTTTATGGAGATGAAGATTTCGTTTTTCAGCACGACCTGGCACCTGCTCACAGTGCCAAAACCACTGGTAAATGGTTTACTGACCATGGTATTACTGTGCTCAATTGGCCTGCCAACTCTCCTGACCTGAACCCCATAGAGAATCTGTGGGATATTGTGAAGAGAAAGTTGAGAGACGCAAGACCCAACACTCTGGATGAGCTTAAGGCCGCTATCGAAGCATCCTGGGCCTCCATAACACCTCAGCAGTGCCACAGGCTGATTGCCTCCATGCCACGCCGCATTGAAGCAGTCATTTCTGCAAAAGGATTCCCGACCAAGTATTGAGAGCATAACTGAACATAATTATTTGAAGGTTGACCTTTGTGTATTAAAAACACTTTTCTTTTATTGGTTGGATGAAATATGCTAATTTTTTTGAGATAGGAATTTTGGGTTTTCATGAGCTGTATGCCAAAATCATCAGTATTAAAACAATAAAAGACCTAAAATATTTCAGTTGGTGTGCAATGAATCTAAAATATATGAAATTTTAATTTTATCATTACATTATGGAAAATAATGAACTTTTATCACAATATGCACATTTTTTGAGAAGGACCTGTATATTCAGGTAAGAACATACTACATAAATTAAAGTAAGGAAGCAGCTATTTGTGCTAAGTGCAAATATCAATAGATGCTATTTACACTGTGAAAATAGTAACTAGATTATACAGAATAAAAAAGCATATTTTCTTAGCGATTATGTTATTTACACTAAAGAGCACGTTTAAATAGCAATAGATTCTATTTATGGGGCAGTGGTTCATGTAGATTGTCTACTAACCGGATGATTGGTGGTTTGATCCCGGTTCCACCTGACCAAGTGTCGAGGTGTCCATGAGCAAGACAATAACAGCGTGTGAATGATTAGTATGAAAATTATTAAATGGATGTCGCTTTATTGGGACAACCTTCACCTACCCCTAAACCACCTACCCACTTTATTTCCACTTTTCAAATATTTTCTTAATTTATATTGAAAATAAATGCCTTTAAATAAATGGGAAGCAGAGCGAGTTTCAGAAAAAGGCGGATTCCAACATGGGTTGATTTGCGTCAAAACTTTCTACCACACCTAAGCTATTAGTAGTGTTGCTCCAGCGTCTCCGTAATTTTGTCTGTCCCAACTAGGTGCCAGTGCATGGGCAAAGTTAGTGTAAATAGCCTCTGCCAATATGGCAGGCTTAGTGTACTCAGTGTAAATAGACACTCTGTCGCCTCTGGCTTGGCTTGTTCAGTTGGGGAAAAACAATTTTTCAAAAATAATTTCAAAATAAATCTAATTATTAAACTAAATTAACCATATAGACCAAATTACTGATCTAATTACTGATCTAAAGCCCACATTGTTACTGTATGATAATCAAAATATATTCTGTTGCATGATTTTTCTGTTTAACACTGTGAAGCTGCTTTGAAACAATCTGCATTGTTAAAAGCGCTAAATAAATAAAGTTGACTTGACTTGATTTAAAGGCAAGCAAATGTAAAAAACATTGGATAGTCTTCACTGTAAAAATTAAATACAGATTAATGCTTACCATTAAAGTTACAAAAGTTATTCAGTCAGGTCTATTTCTTTAAATTACATGACATTCACAACATACGTTTCTTAATTCCAAGTGCGGTAAGTTCGGACTCAGTAGTTGGGTAGCCACTCAGCTTGCTCTGGCTACTCCAGTTATATTTACAATAAAACAAACTGTTGTAAAACACTACCCTCTTTTCGTTTTCGTTTATAAAAATCTTAAACATATTAATAGCCAAACAAATGTGGTTCAGGCAACGCGTACATTGATAATCTTTTCGGTTAATGTAGGCTATATATTTATAACAAAATAAAAATAAAACACAACCCTGCCTCTTTTGTATTCAGTTTAAAAAATATAGGCAATATGTGCATATGTACTGTACTCTGCGATTATGTTTACTGTATGTGCATGTATAATAAAATTAAATGACATAAAACAACCTTTTCACTTTTTGTTCAAGGTCACTTTTAATGATCAATAATAGCCACTATAAAATTATAAAGTATTAGAAGCTATACAATAAGAAATAAAGACAAGCAAACAATTCAGCAAAAAAAGTCTACAGTGTAAATAAATTAAAGTTATGAAACTTCACTTCAACCTCAGCCAAAACGATTTGCCCAGGAACAAATTATACAAATTATATATTCATATATTATATAGTCAGAAGGACTAGCCAAGAAAAGGCTGTTCAAGGTAATGAATCCTTGATAAAAAGGGCGGATCAATAACACACATCCGGGGATTTAAAGTGCATTTGGCTGGATGTGATGTTTCACAAGTCCACAAGAACACAAGTACAGACAAGAATGCATATTGAGAAACGGCAAAATAATTTATAGAAAGACTGTGCACTCGTATTACTATGAATGGGAGAAAGTGTAACAAGCAATATGGCGGAATAAGTCCCGCCTTCTAAATAAAAGAGCCAATCGACGATTGGTAAAGGCATCACATCGCTGCAGCTGCCATTAGATGCTCTAGTTGCTATAGAAACAGTCAGTGTTCTGAGCATAGAACTATTTGAGCATAAGAGCATAAGAAACCGCATTTAGGTTTCAGTTGTTGTCCAATTTCATTGCTGATTTTCAAATATAAAATTGAAGCTTGGTGAACAGCTTTGGAGAATTTGATGTTTCCCCATTCAAAGAGATAGGAGCTGCACTTGCATGACTGAAATAGCTGCCCGAGAGGCATTTCAAAGATGGCCGCTGAGTCAGATGACTTGGACTTTGATAGATCAGTGGTACGTGCACTTTTGGTGTGAGTGTGAAACCTGCGGGAACTAGTAAAATTATGAGCAATACAAGCACTATTCAACCACGCTGAATGAGATGAGTGAGTGGAGGCAGGTTTGTGTCACTTCACCGTCGGAGAGAAGAGAGCGAGAACGTGCAGCTGGTATCGGTATCAATATAGCGCAAAGTCAAGTCAAATCACGTTTATTTATATAGCGCTTTTTACAATGCTGATTGTTTCAAAGCAGCTTCATAGTGTTAACAGGAAAATAATGCAACATAATTTGATTCGGCTGTACAGCCGCTCTGGTGAAAACAGTGATGTCATCCAGGTAATTTCAATTATCATATAGTGTCAATGTGGGCAGATCAGTAATATAGTTGAAATGTAAGTGTCCCCAACTGAGCAAGCCAAAAACCAAAGGCGACGGTGGCAAGGAACCAAAACTCCTTCAGGGCAAGAATGGAGAAAAAACCTTGGGAGAAACCAGGCTCAGTCGGGGTGCCAGTTCTCCTCTGGCCGATGAACAAACAGTGAATGATTATGATTCTGGCAACATTGCAGGTCAGAAGTCATATTAGGTTAATAGATATTAGTAAGATTATTCGAAAGATTGGAGTCATCATGCCGGAGGCGGGTTTATTGAGGATGTCGTGTCGATGTGGCATTTGGAACCCAAAAGGTGTTTTGGAACCCTTTCAGATATTTCGGTATTTATACGTATCTAAATATGGATATTTTTGACAACACTAACTATAATAGCATCATAAAAGAGGGCCATATGGCTTGTGCGCTATATTCCAAGTCTTCTGAAGCCATATGGTAGCTTTGTGTGATGAATGTTCTAAAATGTAAGTTATTTACTGATAATCTTCTTCGCAGAGGACTGTTACTTTGACTGATCATTGAGTCAGTGGGTTGATCTCAAGAATAGGATCAGTTGGCTTCAGGAAGAAATCATTCAACCAATGAATTATAAAGATCAGACTCAAAACAACAATCCGTTCATGAATTAGACATCTCTTGGATGCGTCATGTCAATATTTTCACTGTGTAATTTTTAAATTTGTCTGTTCTTCACATAAACGCTTCAGAAAACTTGGAATATAGTGCAAGAGCTACCACTTTTATGATTTTGTTCTTGGTATTTTTTTTTGTTGTCATTTTGAAGCATGGTAGCCCCATTTCTTATTCACTTACATAATATTAAATACCACATACATACCAGTATATTATTAATTAATTCGCTTCGTGTTCCTCACAAGAAAGAAAAGAATCTTCCTTTTAGGGTACTAGTTATTTAATCCAAATCAAATATTTTCTTAAATGTGGACAAATAATAGCCTATGCATTTTAATGGAAAGGAAGAAGCTATTTTCAATTTGTGGTCTCTAAATCATTTTCTTTAGTAACCTAGTAACAAGTATCTGAAGCAACTATAAATAAACGTTTCCCGCATTCTCCAGGGGTAAGGAACGGTTTAGTTCAAGCTGCATTCTTAAATAAATCAATATCTTAGTCACACAATCAGAATGTGATTTAAAACAGAGGGTGGCATGTATATATCCCACAAGTTCCATACTTTATCCATTTAAAACCATATTATTTTTATTTATTTTTTTGCTTAGATGTTTTATCCAAGATTTCTTTTATCATATCCTTTGTACACTTCCTTACTAATGTCCTCCTTGAGGCAGTTTGCGAGCTGTAATTGGAAGCATGTTTTTCATGTGTTCTTCAAGTTCTATCAAGATGCTGAAACCTGCTCTTCTTTTATCAGTGTGTTTTATAGATAAGATGGCCAGAGATACTCTGGCAGTATCAGAGGAGGCTGTTACCCATTATGTTGATAAGTAACATATGATGTATATTACTAAAGAGGCTTGTGGCTTCGAAAAAAGAACATGCTTTAGAAAATAGTCCCCTGTCACGTATTGGACTTTTTTTTCTTGAAAATCCACACCTGGAATTAAGAAAGTCCCTGACAAAGAAGGTTTTACAGAAGTTTAGTCTGTATTTATGCGGGCAAGTGTGTGTCTTGTCTATATGTACTGTGTGTACATATAGATCTTTGTGTGTGTAGGTAAATCGAACTTCTTAAAACCCCTCCCCCTATTTAATTCAATGCAAAAACACTTCCTTTTCCACCCTGTTCATGTCATAACACATTTCCTTTTCCTCCTGGATTCAGACACTAGACTGGCCCAGCAGAGCAGGACAGGTTTTGGGTTTCCTCCAGAGGACTGAGGGTTTCACAATCAATGAACACTTTGCTGATTTTTATTGACCATAAAGTTCCGTTTTACTTTCGTGGCATGTAATTCATGCTAACATCTTGAAGGTTTGTTTTGTGATCAAAGGATATTATAATAGTATGTATAGATGCTAATATAGCCTTTAAAGTCTCCTGTAGCATTTTCTAAAAATGTCACTTTAGTGTGCAAGAAACTGGAACAAACTTCTTGGATGTCGACTATGGCTATATTTGGAATACTAACCGTTTATAAGTTTGAGGTTGGTAAGAACACGTTACACGTTTTTGAAAGAAGTCTTATGACCCAGACTGTGTTTACATGATCAAAATAGTAAAAACTGTTTTGTGAAATATTATTACAATTTTAAATAACTGTTCTATTTTAATATATTTTATTAAATATATATCATATTATGATTTCATGATCAAGAAACATTTCTTATTATTACATTCTAAAAAATGCTGGGTTGTTTTAACCCAATGTTGGGCCAATTATGGACTAACCCAGCAGTTGGGTTGTTTTAACCCTGCGTTTGGGTTAAATGTTTGCTTAAGACAACCCAATTGCTTGGTAAAAACAACCCAACTGCTGGGTTAGTCCATATTTGACCCAACATTGGGTTATTTTTTACTCAGCATTTGTTGAATGCCTAATGTTTCTGTGCAAACTGTGAATTTTTTTTATTTTTTATGTTTCACCATTTATCTGAAATAATAATAGTAATACAACCCCAAATCAGAAAAAGTTGGGACAGTAAAGAAAACGCAAATAAAAAAAGAAAGTATGATTTCTAAATTTACTTTGACTTGTATTTCATTGCAGACAATATGAACACGAAATATTTCATGTTTTGTCTGGTCAACTTCATGTCATTTGTAAATATGCATCCTTTCCTGTCATTCAGACCTGCAACACAAATCACATAATGATGTGATTTGAAACAGGTGATGTTCAGATTTTTGTTCATATTGTCTGCAATGAAATACAAGTCAAAGTAAATTTAGAAATCACTTTTTTTTTTTTTTTTGCATTTTCCATACTGTCCCAACTTTTTCTGATTTGGGGTTGTAATAATAATAATAATAATAATAATAATAATAATAATAATAATAATGTTTTGTATTATAAACATCTAAATGACTAAATCACTATTACTCTCTTTTGGTCAAGTCAATGCATCCTTGCTGAATAAAAGTATTAATGTCTTTTAAAAACATTCAATCTTAGTGACCTCAAACTTTTGAACAGTAGCCTAATATATAATTGATATACACTGTGTACATGCAAAATAGAAATATATTAAATATTCAACTTAATACACTGTGGCCTTCCATTTTAAGTTAAATGAATCAAAAGTAATTGAGATTCTTTAACAACGTTTTACCTATGACATTTCTAAACAAATTTAATTACAGTCATTGAATAATTAGAATTTTTATGTAAGTATTAATATATATATATATATATATATATATATATATATATATATATATATATATATATATATATATATATATATATATATATATATACCGCATAGAGCCAGTGACTCAGTCCTCTTTTTCTTTTTTGCTGGACTCCATGCAACTCATTAAAATCAGCTTTATAGAATGAATAAAGTAACATTTGCTTTGCAGAGTATGGATATTGACCGAATCCTATGCGAAAACCACTTGCTTTTGGCCTGTACTATAAATACTGTTAAAAGTTCAGGGAGTCTGTGTCAAGTATTTACTAAGAATTGCCATTACAAAGCTGCGCAACTATGCTCAGCAGCCATGACATCACAGAAAGCTCTTACTGTTGGATTAAAGGACTTTGAGTTGGTTAACCTGCTGTTTTACCTGCAATTGGGCCTTGTTGTGACAAGGTGAAGGACGTTTAGAGATAGACAATCTGTAGGTCATTACTGCCAAATGAAAGCCTGTGATCTTTGTATAAAACTCTTCTGCTAATGGGTAACCTGTGTCCAGTGTCATTTCCTTTTGATGTGCAAATGCCACAATGATCTGGGAGCCGAACTCTCTGCAAACGTCCTCGACAGGCACTTTTAATTAAGGGCGAGAGAAAGCCTCACTGTAGACTCCCCTCATCTGTTTCACATTTTCTCCACCGAACCACTGTAAAGGAACACTGCAGCCCCTGTCATATCAACTCTGCTTCTAATGTGTAAAAGAAGTCCAGAGGTCTGATTATCATTCAGTCAAAACACATGAGCCGGGGTCAGACCTGTCTAGCGTTGACTCGGAGTCCTCCGCTAAGTAGCCTAATCCACGTCTAACTAAACCCAGTATGCGAAGCACCGCAGTAGCCCCAACCAAAGCCATATGTTCCTGAGCGCTACCTATTTCAAACATCTGCACATCCCCGCATCGCTTTATCCCCTTATAGATGGTGCAAAGCTGTTGGGTCGGTGGTGACCTACAGAACCTCGCTGAGAATCATTTTTGACTCGCTTTGTGGAGTTTAGGAAAGTCAGCTACTAGTTTGATCAGTAGAAGTCCTGATTTGTTCCTCAGAAGACTCTAGTTAAGATGAACAATTCTATGCTTTCAATATTTCTAATTACCTCCATGTTCGCTTGTTGTATTCCTCATTTGTAAGCTACTTTGGATAAAATTTACAATGAATATATGTATATAAGTATTGGTTAAATGTTGAATGTGTAAATGTTGTGTAGGCCAAGTCAAGCACCTTCTCGCCTAATTTAAATGGCATTGTTTTTTCACAAGCACAATAATGCCAAGAATGCAGTGTAATGAAGTAAATAAATGAACAAACTGAAAGTAAAAGAGCAGGCAGCTCCTCACGGACTACTCGCGCACACAGATACAAAACTTAAACAAAGCACAACATAAAATCTTTCGTCCTTCACTGGATGCCTCCGAGCTTCCTCAAGAGAGGACTCGAGGACTCATTCTCAATCACGCACCGGTCTCGCTCGCTGCTCCCACGTCTCTCGCTCATCTACCTCGCCACATGCAGCAACAAATAAAAACTGTAAAGTAGTGAAATAGCAGAATGGCAAAGCTGAATTGTTAGCCGTCATTACTCCAGTCACATTATCTTTCAAATTCATTCTAATATGCTGATTTGGTGCTCAAGAGACATTATCATCAATTATAAAAACAGCTGCTTGAAGATTGTTCTTCTTTACTCTGAATAAAGTCATACAATGCATCACTAATTACTCAAGTATACCTCACTCTTCAATGACTACTAGTGATCTGAACCATTAAGTGGAAAAACAGCCTTTTCCCTTCAAAATAATGGTCCAGATCACTAGTAGTTCCTGCAGAGTCACTAGATAACACTTGAGTAATTAGGGATGCATTTCATGACTTTATTCAGAGTAAAAAATGACTGATTACGTCTCAGACACACGATAATGTTCTTTATAGTTTGTCAGTTAGTTAATAGTTCACAAGCAAGGACCACGCCACAACCATGAATTTTGGAGAATTATGAGTTGAAGAAGTTGGGGATGAACAGGGAAAGGATGAAATGGAAGAGAGAAGAGGATGGTAGTCAGGCTGATCGGGGCATCGGGTGTTGGTGGCCAGGAGACCCACGACCCCCGATACAACCCGGAAGGGAAGAGAATAGGGGATGGTAAAGATGGTTGAAAGGATGCGAGAGGGAGGGAAGGGAGGGTTTGAGAGAATGAGACAAACAGCACTGTAAGGGGCGGCCCGATATAAGAAGGTTTTGAGAAGTCAATTGATTGGCTGAGGCATGGCCCCACTACCGAACCTCAGTTAACTAGTTAACTTCATTTATTAACGAGGCTAATCTCATTCAGTAATTATTGATTACTTAACAAGGAACTGTCTCCTAAATTCGATATTCCTTACTGATTAGTTTAGCTTGTTTCCAAATTAGTTAATAGTAGTAGCTGGATTGTTAATGTTGTACTACTCATTAGTCCTGCATTACTTCCTGCATAGTTACTTATTAATGATGGACCATTATTCTAAAGTGTTACTCTTAAAATTAGCTCATGGTGCTTATATGTTGCTGACATTATAATCAAATGCACATTTGAATGACATTATACAAGAGTGTCTGACAGTTTGCTAACATATCTGATGAATTGCATTGGGTTAACCAAGCTAATCCTTCACTAGTCGTTTGTGTACAGAGGCTAAGTAGAGCAGATTAACCTATTGCCTTCCATTCTTTTAGTGTTGGCCGACCATCTAAACTCACCATTCCACTTTCCTTTCTGATGTTGACTTTACAAATGTCTTTTCTCAGCTCTCCATCCATTCAGTTGACTTGTAGGTCGCTAACATTTGACTCTTTGTCAAGATGGCGTTTCCACAAACACACAAGACAAAGGACCAAATCAGTGCAAACAGTCTTGACAAACAAAGCAGTCGCAGTATCTGTGTCACTGGTTAAGCTTATCTAATCAATGACACTATGAGCTTAACAGAATCAGATTAGTTTTAGCATTTTTAGTTATCTAGCTCCAAAATGGACAAATTACGCTTTAACATATTCAAACTTAAAGTGATTGGTTATGAGATACAGAAGAACCAATTCCATTTGGTATCATAGATGTCAAGTCTGGCATGTCACGTCTTAGCATGGCATGTTTTATGTATAGACCTTATGTAGCCCCGCCTCTTTTCAGCACTGTGCTCTGTATTTCCACAGCATGAAGGTAAGATCTTTATGAATAAACTGCTTGTTTTAAAATCTTCCCCGTCTACTGAGATTTGTTGTTATGACTTCCACTTTAAACATTACAATGCTCATAATATCTTTTGTTAACTCTAACTTCACCAGCGAATTACTCGTCAACGGCGATGCCATGGAAATATACAGAGCTACCGTAAAAATGGAAGTTCAAACACAAAATTCTAAAGATGCCGCTTACAGGAACACTCATTTCTAATTCCCCTAGAGCTAAACAGTTGAGTTTTACCATTTTTGAATCCATTTAGCCGATCTCTGGGTCTGGCGGTATAACTTTTAGCATAGCTTAACATAGATCATTGAATCTGATTAGACCGTAAGCATCTCGCTCAAAAATGACCGAAGACTTTCGATATTTCTCCTATTTAAAACTTAACTCTTTTGTAGTTACATCATGTTCTAAGACCGACGAAAAATAAAAAGTTAAAATAAAATAAAATAAAAAGCAGATATTGCTAGGAACTATATCTCATTCCTGCATAATAATCAGGGAACTTTGCTGCCGTCCCATGGGTGCAATCAGGCGCAAAGATCTCACGCAGTGCCTGAAAATAGGCGAACTTTCATCAACATAACCATATACATAATGAACGTGACAACCTGCTTGCTCAGAGAGCGTGCTGGGGACTATTTTCAGGCGCTGCGTATTATCATGGCGCCTGCTGCACCCATGATACGGCAGCAAAGTTCCCTGATTATTACGCAGGAATGAGAGTACAAGTTCCTTGCCATATCGGTCTAGAAAATCGCAACTTTTTTATTTTCCGTCGGCCTTAGTACCTGATGTAACTACAGAAGAGTCAAGTTTTAAAATAGGAAAAATATTGAAAGTCTTTGGTCATTTTTAAGCGAGATTCAAATAGTCTAATCAGATTCAATGATCTATGCTAAGCTATGCTAAAAGTTCTACCGCCAGATACGGAGATTGGCTGAATGGATTCGAAAACGGTAAAACTCAACTGTTGTGTTCCTTTGAAGGTCCTTTTTGTTTGACAGCCCTTTCACTATTGTGTTGTTTGGAAAAGTGCCATCCTGATGTCATTAGTATTGATATTGTTTAATATATTAATCTATTCCTGTAATGAGTGATGACAAAGCTGTATTTCCAGCAATCATTACTCCATTCTTTTAGAAAGTTTAAATTTATTTGAAATATAATTCTTTTAAAATATAAGTGTTGTTACTGACAGTTTTGATCAATTTTATGGATTTTTACTAAATATAAGTTTTATTTATATTATTATTATTATTATTATATGCACCGATCAGGCATTACATTATGACAGGTGAAGTGAATAACACAGATTATTTCCTAATCACGGCACCTGATAGTGGGTGGGATATATTAGGCAGCAAGTGAACATTTTGTCCTCAAAGTTAATGTATAGAAGCAGGGAAAATTGGCTAGGATTTGACATTTGAGCAGCTCCAAAACTGCAGCTCTTGTGGGGTGTTCCCGGTCTGGAGTGGTCAGTATCTATCAATCAAAGTGGCTCTAGGAAGGAACAGTGGTGAACAGGCGACAGGGTCAGGGACAGGCTCATTGATGCACATGGGGAGGCTAGCGAAGGCTGGTCTGTTTGGTTTGATCAGACAGAAGAGCTACTGTAGCTCAAACTGCCCAAGAAGTTAATGTTGTGGATAATGTGCCCTGCCACAAAGCAAAAATAGTTCAGTAATGGTTTGAGGGGCACAACAACAAGTATGAGGTGTTGACTTGGCCTCCAGATTTCCCAGATCTCAATCCAATCGAGCATCTGTGGGATGTGCTGTCCCTGTAGGCCCCACCTCGCAACGTACAGGACTTAAAGGATCTGCTGCTAACATCTTGGTGACAGATACCATATCACACCTTCAGGGGTCTAGTGGAGTCCATTCCATTGATGGCTCAGGGCTGTTTTGGCAGCAAAAGGGGAACCGACACAATAAATGCTGTCAGTATGTTAGTGCATGTTTCAGTGTATGTGCAAACATATGCATATGTATGTGTGCTAGAACCTCACTTCATGTATGAATATCTACAATTACTAATAAGATTGCACTGAGAAAACAGTATTGGTTTGAAGCGAGAAATGTCCAATTTTCTTGTAACATTATTTAAAAGGGCACGAGGATCACAACATTCACCTAACCTAACCTAATTTGCAATAATGCTTTGAATGTTTCCTGTAATATTCCAATAAGTTTAATGTTAACATTCATCAAGTCCAAATAACATCATATAGATGTTCTGAAAATGTTGTTCTCAGAACGTTTTCTCTCAACGTTATAAGAACGCTCATCAAGTAAAAACAAACAAAATATGTTCCAAGAATTTTGTTCTAAGAATGTTTCTTTTAACATCATGAGAACTCATACCAAGTATTAATAATGTTATAAGAACGTTCTACAAATGTTATTTAAAGAATGTTACATAACCTGTTCTGGTAGTGTTCTCTGTAAGCTGGGATCCTTTTACGACTGTACTAAAAACATGCTGATTAATAGATGGTAGAATGTGGTTTGATAACATTCACTGTTTCCATCACTGAATCACCGCATACGATCCATCCACAGATGTCCTTTAGAGACACATGACATTCCAGCCCATTGTTGTCCAGCAGCTGCATGCCACAGTGTGCCTTATATCTTCATGTGTTTTATGGGCGAGCGGGGACTGACAATGTGTCAGAGAGACAGAGAACTGGTGTAATAGCATCACGCACATTCCTTTCCCTTGTTCTGCCGCGTTGATTGCTTCCTCTCTCTTTACTGGATGTGTTAAACGCACACAGTGGCGAGAGACAAAGAGATGCTTGACCTTTGACCTCTGACTAAAAGCAAGCCTAATCTTAAGTTAGCATCCTTGGTTTTTGTCATTGTCTTTTCCCAGACAGAGAATGAATGCAACTTTGGTACCGGGGTCAGAGCCGTTCAACTGTTCTCCGTTTACCAATGTGAGTTTGCCTCTGTGTGTGTGTGTGTGTGTACGTGTTCCTCTCTATTCACGCAAACACACAGCCCACCCAGGGAAGGTTGTGCTGAGTGTCTGTTGACCCCTTTTTCACCTTTGCTAAACACTGCAATTATCACCCTTCAGCTCTTTACAGGGAAGGTACACAGATTACTTGGATCTTTGTATCTCGGGTTGGCATAAATGAAAGCAAGCTGCCGGGTATTTCGCTTGAGCAGTCCAAGTTTTGAATTACTCTTTCCTTCCCACTTGTCAGTAAGTGTTCTCATTGTGTAACACCAGACCAGTAACTGTTGTAGACCGATGAGAATCGAGAGCTGCACTCCTATCTACCGGTCAAAAGTGCACTTTTTTTTTTACTTATCTGCTCATAAAATGTGCTTAACATGCACACTGAAGGTATTTTTGTGCACCAATTTTGGGGTAGACAAGATACAAAGGTCTCCTTTTTTAGGTACTACACTTGTACCCCTGAAGTTTATTAGGGGTTCAAGTGTACACAAACATTAATGCTAAATTCACAGCTTTCAAGGCTCAGATTGATGTTGATGATTATAATGCATATATTATATACATATACTGTATGTGTATGTAGTACAATTAATTCAATTAATAACTCGATTTTTCATACTCTCATTACAATTTAAAGTAACTGTTTTCTATTTTAATATATTTTAAAATGTAATTTATTCCTGTGATGGCAAAGCTGAATTTTCAGCATCATTACTCCAGTCTTCGTGTTACTTGAGGTTTCTGAAATTTCCAATAAGCTGATTTGGCGCTTTAGAAACATCTATTATTATTTTCAATGTTGAAAACAGTTGTGCTGCTTAATATTTTAGTGGAAATCGTGATGCATTTTACTGAACCCAAGGTTTTGAACAGTAGCTATACAGTCATGGCCAGAATTATTGGCACTCTTAAATGCACTTTGCCCAAAAGTTTTGGGACGCCTAGCTTTACATGCAAATGAACTTTAATGACATCCCATACTTAATCCGTAGGGTTTAATATGAAGTTTGGAGGTCTGTAGATATTGACTCTGCAGAAAGCATGCGCTGACCCTGCTCTGTGATTTTACATGGCCTACCACTTCATGGATGAGTTGCTGTTGTTATCAATTGCTTCCACTTTGTTATAATACTACTTACAGTTGACCGTAGAATATTCAATAGTAAGGAAATTTCACAAATGGACTTCTTGCACAGGTGGCAACCTATCACGATACCACGCTTGAATTCCCTGAGCTCCTGAGAGCGACCTATTCTTTCACAAATGTTTGTAGAAGCGTCTGCATGCCTAGGTGCTCGATCTTATACACCTTTGGCCATGGAAGTGATTGGAACACCTGAATTCAGTGATTTGGAGGGGTGTCCCAATACTTTCAGCAATATAGTGTATGATCCAAAGAAGCGGTGAAAATAAATCTGCATCGTTTATATTCAAAATCTTTCATTCAAAAATATTTTCTAATAATAATTCTAATATTTCATTGAAGTTAAACTAATTAAAGTGGGGTGAAATCACATTGTGAAATAATAAATGTTTTTCTCTTATACATATTGGATTATAATATCTCTGAAGTATATTACCATTCATATTTACAATTGTTAGCACACCAGGGTGACTAGGAATATGAAATTGTCCAGCCATGACTTTCACAGAAGTATAAATATGTGGAAACACAAAGGCCAAATTCTCGTAATCATTCATCACAATGAGTAAAACCAAAGAATATAGTTCTGATGTGTAGTAAGATGGTTGAGATTCACAAAATAGAAAGTGACCGTAGGAAAATAGCTAAAGCTTCGAAAATCCCCATTTCCATCATCAGGGCAATAATTCAAAAGTACCAGTCAACTAAAGATGTTACGAATCTGCCTAGAAAAGGACGCCTGTCTATATTGTTTTAATTCACAGCGAGGAGGAAAGTTTGAGTGGACAAAGACTCTCCAGGGATCACAGCAGAGAATTGCAGAAAATAATTGAGTATGGTCAGCTCAAAAATATCTACCAGCACCTATATCACCAAGTCGTTTATGGCACGGCATGATTTTGCCAAGTAAGACATGGTCCCGGGTCAACATATTTTGTTGATCCTGGAGAAACAATCCTGTCTGAAAATGTAGTCCTAACTATATCCCTACCCCTAAACCTAATCCTACCCATAACTTGTCCCTAAAAAATCAGAGGAAAATAATAGGTGAATAACACTGATGTAGAAGCACCGAACCCTGGTAAGAAGAAACTTGACATAAAATTGTAAACTTGTCCATCAAATCTGATTGGTTGGTTGGAATGTTGATCCAGGAACACGTTGTACTTGGTGAAATCAGGTTCACCGTCGTTTAGGAGGGTTTCCTCTGCTCTCATCCAGAAACAAACTCCAACATATTCAGTTGTCAGACACGACTGGAACTTCAAACGGGTCGGATTCTACGGTCAGATAAAACAAAAACAAATAAAGCTTTTTGGCAGCAAACCCACCAGATAGGTCTGGTGCTTACATGAATTAAGAAGTACCCTGTGTGTACGATTTAGTATTGCTGGATCTTTAATGTATAATCCTATTTTTTAGCTGGAGGTCCTAGACATCTTGTTCAGATACATGGTATCATGGATTCTAGCAAATACCAACAGATAAAAAAAAATCGAAACCTGACAGCCTCTGCTAGAAATCTTACAATGAGCCATGGTTGGATCTTCCATCAGGACAACTATCCAAAGCAAACATCAAAATCAACACACAAATGTGTCAATTAACACAAAATGAAGCTTCCGCCATGACCATCCCAGTCCCCTGACCTGAACCCTATAGAGAATGAGTGGGGTAAACTGAAGAGAAGAAGCACCAACATGGATCTGGGAATCTGAAGGATCTGGAGAGATTCTGTATGGAGGAATGGTCTCTGATCTCTAGTCAGGTGTTCTCCGAACTCATCAGGCATTATAAGAAAAAACTCAGAGCTGTTAGCTTGGAAAAAGGAGGTTGCAATCCGTATTAGAGAAACACGTTTACTTCATAATTATGAATTGAATTTTCATGATTTGTTTTTTTTTTAAGAAAATATCAAAAGGATAAACAATGCAGATTTAGTTTCACAGGCTTCGTTTTACCAAGATTCCCAATAATTCTGACCTGGACTGTATATCACAATTATTAATAAAAGTATTACATATTGACATATTAAAACATGAATCATGTTGTTATTATTATTATTATTATTAATAATCTATTAGTAATTCAATGTAATAGTTATGTAGCTGATGAGAAGCAATAACAAAAAAGTCATTACACCATGAAGAAATATTTAATAAATATATTTCTTTTCTTGGTATTTTATTGGTTCACACATTTTATGTAATATTTACAGACCCTTGATGTTAATCCCTCAAAGGAAGACATTTACATGGTAACAGTTTACACAATGAGGTAGATAGATAGATGCAATAACTAAAATAGCTTATTAGATGTGTGAAATATTATTACTGAATAAATGATAGCACTTAAAGAGAATAATAACTTAAATTAAAATTAGTACCTGTACAATTTTAAAAGAAATCATTAATTTACATATCAATCCATAAAATACAGCTTTAAAGCTTAAATGAAGTTGTCTTGCACACACAAACCATCTGAAGTATAACATGCCCAGTAAAGTGGAGCTAAGAGTAATGTTCTCATGTACAGTAGCAGAATAACCAGTAAAATATGGAATATTTGTTTTTGTTCTTCCTCTTCTTGTGCTTGTATTCCAGTTCAAAGTCATAATTCCAAGTGTTAGTCAACAGCTGTGGTTACAGTATATCATTTCAGCTAAAGGTTCCAGTAGAGTTGAAGGCACGTGAGAATTTATTCACACTGATTTATTTACATTCCCTCATTAGTTTGAAGATCACGATCATCTGCAGCCGCAGGACTCCACCACCATGTCTTCATACTGCTTGTATACGACGTTATTTCCTGCGTCAATGTACAGGATGCTGATGGGACTGAGTTTGGAGGGGACGCAACAGCTGGGCGGCATGTTGCTGGGGTTCATCGAGTTCATTAGAGTTTGTATGATGGCGTGATTGGTTGGCTCCAGGTGAGATCGGAGAGGGAAGTCACACATGCCCTCGCAGTGATACGCCTCATAGTCTAAGGGAGCAATGATCCAATCGTCCCAGCCCAGCTCCCTGAAATTCACATGCAAGGGCTTTTTGCTGCACCTAGATTTGGATTTTTTGCCGTGCCTCTTGCCATGGCGGTTGGGTAGAGTTGTCCGTCTACTCCGTCGGGATTTCAAGTGAGGTCCTTTTTCCTTCCCAGGACTATCCAGACCCCACAGTTTAATCTTCTCCCTCTTTTCGTAGAAAATGCTTTGTCTCTTTTTCGACCTTGTGAAAACAACCAGAATGGCTTTCTTTAGTTGCGGACGGCCATGTCTGTGAAATCCAAGGTACTGCAAGTCGATTTCCCTCTCAGGATTATCTAGTGTCGCCTTGAGCTCCAAACAAAAGCGGGTCCCGTGAGAGTGGTGCTGACGTGCCTTAAAAGTCTCCCACACGTCGAAAACCTCCCATTTTGGTTTATGTGCATCCTCCAGATCCAGGGTTTTGGAGTCAAGCACAGTGCGCGACTGACAGGAGAGCAGCTGTATCTCCACTGGGCCCGTCTCTGATGCTCGGAACGTTCCGGAGATCTTTGTGTATATCCTCAGTTCAGCACCCAAGAGCTCCACGTTTTCAGAAAGGGTCGATACATCGAATAAGTATTTCTGTCTCCGCAGGGGGGAGTTCAAAAGATCATCTGGAACAAAGAGCACACACATTAAGTGACAGCGGCTGTACATTCAACAGTGTCAGTTAGAGAGGCATAAAGTGTGAATGCAAATTTTTCAAACAATTATGCTGAAATGTATTTTCTTTCTTTCTTTCTTTGCTGTAATAAAAAGTTGTAAAAGTTAGATTGAAGATTGTTTCTATTAAGTAGGGAAACATTTTATTTAGAGGTGATGGAGTTACACGTTACTACATGTACTTACTATAGTAATAACAGTAAATTATGCATAATTACAAATAACTAACCCTAACCCAAACAATGACTGTAACTCTATAGTAAGTAATCCTACATGTCGTTAATTAATATTATTTGAGTAAGTACAATGTAACTATGCCACCTTATGATGGTTACACTTTATTTTAAGGTGTTATTGTTACAGTGTAATTATATATTTAAGTACTGAGTAATATTGACAACATTTACTTACTGATTTGAGGGTCAGATGTAATTATGCATAATTTACTGTTATTACTATGGTAAGTAGGCTACAAAGTGTTACCTATATGGTACATAAGTGTAACCAAAGTAAAATCAATAAATAAGGACAAACTAATGTCTCGTGCCTCCCTTTCTTTCTTACTGGTCTGTTGTTATGAAAACTTTTAGAATGTAACATTTGTTTTATTCTGTTAATGGGGGAAAAATTATAATGGAATTTCAACAAAAGTTGAAATTCCAAACTACTAAAACATATTTTAGTAAAAAAATTTTTGTTTATTTTTCTTCTCCTTAATAATTTAACTTTTAAGAAGATTATTATTTTATTTTTTTCTTAAAAAAAATTAAATATATATTTTTAAAAATCGCCAAAATCTAACAGTTGTTTTAACGCACCTGTGCTGTTATTGTTTTCACACTCACTGAAAATGGGAAAACTAATTTGGACAAAAGGCCATTTATAGAAGCTAAAGTTATAGATCAGATTAAAAACAAATCAAATAACTAACCTTGGCCCTCGTCCACAAAACTCGTTATAGTGTTTGCGGCTTTTGACGAGCGGAAAAAACTCGCGTTCAGTCCCAGTTTTTCAGCCGCGGAAAAAGTCTTGTAGATGGAGATCATGTAATCATGAGGTTCAATCGCATCCTTGATCGCCCGCTGCGACTGTATGTCTCCAGATAACGGTGATGCTGCAGACAATATACTTTTGCCGTGTTTGGCTCTTCTGTGTCCATCAGCAGGCGCAGACTTGGACACTTTCATCCCTTTGGATGCGTTTGGAAACAGAGGATTTATTGAGTGAACACACAGAAAATGCAAAAGGAAAGTAAAAGTCAAAAATATCCCATACACTCCACAAGAACACATCGTGTAAAAGCACAAGAAAAAAAGAAGGACCTGCTTGGAAAAAACAGGAACACATCACATGTGTGTGTGTGGAGGAGCGCAGACTGAAAGCAGCTCCCTCTGAAGAACAGCCTCCTTAAGTACCGTACCGTCATGACATTATTAGCTCCCACTCAATCCAAACAAGACTTAAAGACTCTCCTTTCTCCTACCCAGCTTTCAGATATTACTGCCCTCCTCCATGTCCCCATAATTTAACAGGCGTTATTTTAACAGAAAACATGTCTAAGTTTTAAATTGTATCGATTGATTTAAAAGGGTTTATAATCAGAGCCAAAGTGCAGCACAGCATAACATTTAAATATGGATAATTGCTATGTAGACTATGAGAAACAAAGATTAAAAAAGGTTTAGGTTCTTTTAAGTTAATTGTAAATGTGATTGACAGATTGTGGTTTTTCCTCAGTTGTGCAGGTGTCAGTGTGAGGATTGAGCACTGTGGACTTTATCTCCCTCTAGTGGTGCAACGCCTTTTGGGTTGAACATTGGTGAACCGTTTAGCGGGGTCTTGGGGAATGCTCCCTCATCGTGAGGTTTATTTATTAGGCTATTTGTTCGTTCGTTTCTGCAAAATAATATTTTATGGCATCATCCACACATGCAAAGTTGGTTCATAACAACTGCAATAAAGTGTCTAATAGTTAGCCTAAATTTAAGTGCCATGGGAAGTCAAACTAACTTTAGCCTGCTTAAAATTTTCTCTACTGAAAGTGTTAATTTCCTGCCATCTCATGGAATATCTGATATTCTGATGTAATATCTGTCATTAGAACACATTTTACACAATTGTTTAGTCAATAATTCAAGAATGCCCATAAAGCTCTTGAGTCTAACTTGTACTTGTCATTATGAAAAAGTAACACTGTTCCCACTGTAAACCCGAACAACTCAAAAATCTCAAATTTTTAGTAGTGGAAACTTGACCAGCATTAACTTGCTAATTCAATATAGATCAGATACAATGCTTTGGTAGTATTAGCATAGCACTTGCTGAATGAGGACAGCCAGGGGCGCGGCTAGCAATTTTAATAGTAACAAATAAAGAAAATTACGTTTATTTTTGGCAATATTCTCTAATGTAATGATAGGGGCTCAACTTCACATTCTTTCATATGAAAGAATATGAGTTGGGCCCCTATCGCATCATTTAGGGGTAATTTTGCCAGAAATGCAGAAATAAGACGTAATTTTCTTTTATTTGTTACTCTGGTAGATAATATAATTTATATTACATTACTGCTGTTACTACTAATAAAACCAATCTCTGGGGGCCCCCAAAAGTGCATGGGCCCTTAGAATAGTCCTGAATCGGTCTGTGTGCCATTCTTTTAAAAATGTATCACTGATCCAGGATAACAATATATTTGTCCTAGTAGCAAAGGCTAGGATGTCAAATGATCATCTAGCGAATCTGTTTGGCAAATTACTATTTGGAAGACCTAAAATCAAAGCCAAGTGCTCCAACACTAATCCAAACATTCCACTTGTATATTGAAGAAATTTTGACCAGTAAATCCTAATTATAGATTAGTCCCAAATGTAATGAGTAGTCTCCCACTTCAACCATACATTTAAGGAAGAATTGCTTAGGTCAAACTTACTTTTAAGGAGCGGTGTGATGTGCAGTCTATGCACAATCCTGAGCTGAATAGCTCTGGCCCTGTTGCAAAGAGAGATCTTATTCACCTGCCTCCAGACATGATCCCAAAACAATGTAATCTTCGACAATTCCAACATTTTATTGCAGTATTTATTATAGACTAAATAATTTATCAATGCACATAATTTCTTAATTTCAGGTTCCTTGTAATCTTAATTCATTTTCCTCTCAAAATACCTTTCCCTATCTCTTGCAGCCCCATCTCTTTGACGTTGTGCTTACTGGACCGAACGCGGGACAACCTGTCACTCACATGAGATTACAGCAATAGCAAACCACAATGATCCAATTGATTCTGAATTTAATGCAGAAAAAAAGACAACAGAAGAATGCTAGAACTTGATTTTAATGAGCATATAAGAAAACATATAAATGTATAACATTCCAAAGTAAAGTAATAGGAATAGAGTGTGTAGTTGTAGAACCAATCATATGGGAAAACAACTGACAAAAGCAAATCATAAGAGGATGAGGTTATACTGTATATATTATATGTATAAGAGTGCACTTCTTCATTGGTTCATGGGTTCAGAGTCTCCTAAGCAGGAGGAGTAAACCACTCAACAGCATGAGCAGATACACAGATGTTGATGAGACAGCTGGACTGGAGTCAGTGATGCTGGGGAGGTCATTGCCCTTAGTGACGACCACAGAAGACGGCGTTGTTGGTGCTCTGAGCGTAAAAGATCTGGACTCAGCCTTCCATTCATTCAGAGTAAAGGCCAACTTCAAGTTGTCACCTTTAGAAGAGAGACAGAGAGAGAAATGATATTAAATGCTTAATATAACAAGTGACAGCGACCCCAAAATATCTAAATCCAGACAACCCACCACTTGCAAAGATGGCTAAGTCAGTGTAATTGGCCCAGCAGCCACTGAACGGGATGGTGGTGTTTCCGTAAAGCCCCTCTGTTGGATTCCCTTTAGCATCTTTGAGCACAGCTGACATGGTTAGAGTCGTCATACCTACGGACACACAGTCACCCTGGAAACACACATGCACAAAAAAATGCTCTCCTTATTCAATAACAGGTGTGGTTTCCTAGTAATCACCTGGCTAGGATTGCACCATTTCTTACTTAAAGGGTCATAAATCCCCCCTGTTTTAGCACTGGTCACACATACGATAAAGAAAAAGACTCAAGAAATGGGTGTGTTAAGATGGAGAAAAGTGGGAGTGTAGAGGATGGGAAGAGAAAAGACCACAACCAATAAAACACAGACCTACTACACACTCATTATATAGACAAATGAATATTAAAATATGAGCGGTAAAGAAAAACAAACAACGAAGTTGGGGGCACTTGATATATTTTAAACATATAACCCTATGAAAATAAACACAAAAATATTATCATTAGAGACTACTAATAACAATCATCAACAAATCAAATGAGCAAGAGCATTTAAAAGGTCTAATAATATTTATTCAGATATTCTTAATGAAATCTCACCGCTGTGTCCAGAGCCATGATGCTGGGCTGCACACTGAGGGGTCCGGGTGATGATCCAGCCACTGGCTGGACCGCCACCACCAGGGATGATACCGCCTTAACCGTCTCCACCAGCTGGTCTTCACGGGTCACCTCCTGAGTGGCCACCTGAGAGAGAGACCGTTACAGTTCAGATAAGGAAAAGCATGTTCTGTGCTGTACAGTACAGCAACTATAATAAAACTATCTTAATTATCTTAATCTGATTCAGGGTTCTGCACAAGTTAAGCTCAATGAACAGCATTTGTGAAATTGTTGATTACAACAAAAATTTATTTCATCCCTCATTTTAAAAAAGCAAAAATGAAGGCTACGGTCAAGCACTTACAATGGAAGTAAATGAGGCCAGTTTTTGAAGAATTTAAAAGCAGAAATGTTAAGATTTTAATTTTATAAAAGCACTTTAACTGAATTATTCTGTTGTATTATGTATTATTATTTGACTTGTACAGCTGTCTAAAGCTCAATTATTACAGTAGTTTTAAGAGTTATGGTGTTTGTAAAATTAGATATCATTTCACACAGAAAAGGTTAGTAAGTGAACTTTTCCACACTAAAATCGTGTTAACACTTATACTGTCCATGTCTTGTGATTATACTATTGGTTGTTTAAAGATAGGGAAGGCATATTTTTTTTGTAACCGCTTTGTCATACTGGTTGAAACCCTTTTCACATCTTGATAGCAATCAATAATAGAAGTGGTCTAAATAATAAAACATGAACATATATCTTCTGTGGATATCTCAGGACCAAAAAATGTTTGTCCAATAACTGCATCCGGTCCGAAACCATCATAACTGTAATTACGAGATGACAATCCGTGAAGTTCAACCAGGAGCTGTTCACGTCCTCAGACTCGGATTTATGCGTTTCTATGTCAACACTTTCAACGGCGAAATTAATCTCATCTTGTGACACTTTGCAGACTCTGCCATATGCATTCATGTGTTCTGAAGGAGGCGTGGCTTTGGAGAACACTCTGAAGGGAGGGTGGGATATCATGCTTTCAAAGCTAGCTTGCTAATTGCTAGCCTCTCCGAAATTGCCTTCCTTACCTTTAAGTTGTGACATATCGAATTGTGTTTCCAGGTCCAGGTTTATTCATATCATACACTTAATAAAAGCTTTTAAAAAAGAGTGTACACCGAAGTCTCTGGGCTTCCATTCACTTCCATTTTAAGTGTCTTACTGTAACCCAGATTTTTGCTTGGCCAATTGAGTTTAATTTGTATTGAACCCAGAATATTGCTTTAGATATCAACTATGTACAGTACTATGTATGTATATGTTTTAATAAAAATTTCCAAATGCTGCTTGACGTCATTATAACATTTAAAAATGTTAGTGGGTTTGGTCATGTGATCGGATTAGCATCTTACATCGTTCCAGGATGGGTCACTGGAAGAGGGTGGAGGAGGAATGATGCCCAGGGATGACACATTAAAGCCAATTGACTGACTCAGATTGCCCGACACAGCAGCGCGGCCCAAATCGTCAGCAATGTTCTTCAGGACCGCAAACTGTTGGTCGTCTTCTGCAGATTGTATATTCATTTTTAAGATATTGTATTGTGGTCTAATTGCTGTATTTGTCATTCATTTTAATTCTTGTTCTTACCAGTGGTGCTATTGGTAGTCGTCTGAACAGGGGCTCCCTGATCTCCACCTGCACCGTCAGTCCAGTCGAACGCCTCCTTCTCGCATTAGTACCCTCACGGATGATGTTGGTGATTCGAATCTTGTTTGCCGGTATTTTCAGAAATAAAGCCAGATTATTGATCAGTTTTGGCCCGAAGAACTCCGCCTCAGTCATGGCTGGGAGGTTGAAGGCCAGGAACAAAACCGGGGAGGTGCGGATTTGGACAGGCTCTGAGCCACGTAGAAGTACGTTCAGCATTTTGTAGTCCTGGTCAAAGAAGTTGGAGCCGTGACTGGAGTTGAAACTGGGAACGTATTGGCCTGAGGAGTGCAGAGAGGAATCAAAGTAAGAATTGTAATGTGTTGTTTAGGTTGAAGAACTGACTTCTGGCCTGCAGGGGGAGCTGTATTAACTTGCATTATTGTGCTGTACTCTACCTGTGTAAGTTGGCTCAAGCAGAGTGTAATCAGTTTTGTCCGCATTCCACTGGGCATTTGTGGGACCAATCAAACTATTGTTAACATACACATCCAGCCGCTGAGGACTTGAGTAAAATACAGCCACCCGGACAGCCTGAGACAACAAATAAGCTTTTTTAAAAAAATCTTAAAATACATTTAAAGACAAAATGGAAATAAAATATTATATTTTAATAATAAAAAAATAGTTTTCTCCTAATATGCCTTTTATTGTTCTAAATTGTGTATCACCTCTGGATGCTGTGTGTCAGTACAATCCATCTTACTAACCTCTGTAGGTCCAGCATTCAGTAGCATAAGTCTCAGCTTCTGTGGTGTTGTGCTGGTGAAATAGATGTCAAAGGATTTATTAGTAGCCACAATGGTATGGAAGAGGGATACTCGCTTCTGACACGTGTAGCCGGCGCACCAGCCGTGGTCTTGTGGTCCTGGAACAAGATATTCACAGTAACATCAAAATTCAACAATTCACAATGAAACCTTTTCTGCTTGTATAAAATCCTAAACTATATTATGCATAAATTAGTAGGTGTTACAAAGGGAGTTATGAGTCATACCGTTCACCAAATCCACATATTTGTCCCCCAGGATGGCTACAGGTGAAAGACGCCTGGTCTCTGTGTCTGCGTCTAAACTTTCGATGACCAGCATCCTGTAGTTAAGCCCAAAGCACTTGTAGCTCTGCCAGGTGTTCATGTACGTACAGTTGTCTCTGATCACACCTGCACAGGTAGAACAGCCACGCCATTCGTTAACAGAAGCTCCATCATTTTAAGTTCTCTCTCTTAGATCACTGTTAATGAAGAGCTCAGATGTACTGTACCTTTGTAAGGAGCGATTCGATCCACGGGTATCCGGCTGCCGTTGAGAGAGGTGAGCATGACTTTGGGGATGCGGTAATCACCCAGTCCGTGTCGGGGATCCCCATTCCACTCGTACTCGGACTGGGGCACCACTGCTCCTACTGCACCCAGGAAACTGCCATCCAGATCTTTCAACATTGTCTTTTTCTTAGCATCACAGTCCATGTCCACACAGTCTGATGGGTTCACCTTGCTGAGACAAGAGAATAAAATGAATCAGTCACTTTATACTTTTGGTCATCCCGACATTGGTGTTCTCTCAGTCTTGGTATCTTTTTTCCTAATATGTCATACATTTTAAATACTAAAATGTTATTAACTTAAGACAAAAAAAACAAACAAAAAAAAACAGTCTGTATATAAATATCCATTTGAAATAGCCTACTTAATCTAAAGTGTTGAAGCGGCTCCATATGAATCAATCCGAGCGGCATTACTGCGGCTGTGGATGCCATATGCCCCAGGAGCCTCTGAAATAATTTCAGTGGGGCTGCAGTCCTGCCATTGATCAAATTCAAGCAGTTCAACACTGACTGGATGTAATCCTCTGCGAGTCCAACTCCATATCGAGAAAGAGTTTGCTCTTTTCCCAGTTGACCCAAGAAGCCAACTGGCTGAGGTGACTGAGCACCATGGTCCTGCTTTCTCACAACTGATCCGGAGACTGAGCCAGTATGAGCCAGTTGTCGAGATTTGAGTTGAGTTGAGTTGAGAATGCAAATGCCGCATTCTCTGAGCGGAACAATGGCTGCCTCCACGATCTTTGTGAAGTCGCGGGGCGAGAGGGATAGCCCGAAGGTGAACAGGTCAACTGCTGCAAACCAATCTTGGGGACAACAGACAAACCCAAAGATACGTTTAACATTTTGAATGGAAGCTTGGAATCCTGATTCAAAAGTCGCAGGTCTAAGATTGACCATAACCCACTGCTTTTCTTGGGTACAATGAAGTAGGGGCTGTAAAACCCTGTCTTCATATTGGCTGGAAGGACCTATCATCAGTACGACAACGATCTCCGCCCGTAAGACAGGAGCATCGCTGGAAACGACCACATCCCTGTCATTTGGACCTTGAACCGTTTGGGGCCCATTGAGTCTATTATAAGGAGAAAAATCCTGGAATGTTTTCATCAAAAACCTTAATTTATTTTCGACTGAAGAAAGAAAGACATGGAAATCTTGGATAACATGGGGGTGAGTAAATTATCAGCAAACGTTTATTTAAAAGTGAACTAATCCTTTAAGTTTAAGTTTTTTCTATTTGTCTCAGGGTTGCCTTGCTTTATTACAGAAGACTGCCAGTCATGTGTGTAATGATTGCAGTCAGCTTAAATTAAAATTGTTTTATAATATTAGGTTGACTAAAATAGAAAATGAATGCATGCAAGGACTAAAATGAAATTATTTTGTTTTCAGTTGTACAATGTTGTACATGATACATCCCTAATTAACAGCGTTATCTTTGTGAATTGACATTGACTATAAGCTTTTGGTTTACCTCAGATCAGGCCGATGAATGTATGCCAGAGCGTCCTCTGTACTGTTTATCTTGGCTATCCTCTCAACACTGATTGGATGTTGTAGATCCTCATTTCCCGGGTTGGTCATGAACATGTAATTTGTCTCTTTTAAGCACACACTCTTGAACCCAACAAAAGTCGTGTCTAGGAACATAATACAAAAAAATCATTATCTATTTCCACTGTCTGTTTATGACATTTTTTATGCCATCTACAGTGGAAAGTTTAAAACTGAAGATTCATGCACATTTTGAAGAAATGTGACTTACCAGAGACAGTCATTAGACCAGCTATGGCATTGTAGCTCATCAGTCCAGGGTGAGGCTTTTGTGGTGCATTATTGTGGCCAGATTCAAATGTCGGCCAGGAAATTCCAGACCTTCCACCTGTTGCACACAGAAAATGAGCTTAGAATCAATACGGAAAATGTATCCAGCAGTGCATAGCTGATTCTTTAATATGTATTGTACCATTGGGGGCGAGGGGCCCTGTGGCTTTTGCTGAGCATAACATAGGTCGTAGTTGTGGACAGGCTGCCAGAACAGTTGAAGTTGGGGCTGCTGCCCACAATAAGGGCACCCTGTACAGGTGATTAAAAAAAAAATTAAATAAAAAAATGAACAGTATAAGAATCCTTTTTTTTTTAAGCACAATTCACACTGCACAGAAAGATTGTGCACGCTGACCGTCACTAGATTACAGTAGGTAACATCTGAAGACCCTACAAAAGCCGAAACAGATCTGACAAAAAACTGAAACTGATTCAAACTGATCTAGCAAATCCTGACAGTGTCTGTTTGCTCTGTGATTTGTGAATTGCAATTTAGTTTTGACTGAAGAGACATAGTGTGTCCTTACCTGTACACGGACTATTTTGTCAGAGTATGTGTGGCTGAGTGAGGGAGGACTGTAGATTAGAGACATGATACCCATTCCATTATCAATCAGACTCACGTTAGAAACTAACACATTCATGGATACCTGGAATGGGATGGAGGAGAGGAAAACATTAGGGCTTACCAGACCAGTAGAAATTAACAATTTATCTGACCAATAACACACTTGGCTTTGCAGTTACATTAGGGTATTATAGTAGGAAGTTTGCAGATAATTGATCATACTTGAACATAAATGCCAAAATCAAAGCTCCTCCAGACAGTGAAGCCCTGGATTTGAGAGCAACCAGCAAGTCCATCTTTATTCATGTAGAGTCCGTACAGACCGCCATGCGCCTCGTTCTGACTCCATTGAGCCACTGAATTTGGAGATCCTTTTGACATATTGTTGAAATACATGAATAAAATAGTAATAATAATAATAATAATAATTTAATAGCATAGTAAATTGTAATCTTTAGCAAATTTCCAAATAATTTTTCTTACAGTACATTATAATATTGTGATGCATAAATTAAATTTAAAAAATTTATTTGTTTTTATGTATTTTATTTTATGTATAATTATTTTTGAAATTAATTATTGGCTTTTATACCTGGGCATGGTTCACCATCAATTCGGAATCCCACTCGTTCATAGCCAGCAACAATATTCCCTTGAAGAATTGCATTGGTTGCCTCACTCACCTACAACGTCAACAGTAGATCAGTTCTTTAACCAGTACTAATCTATTCAGCCAGTAACACAAGGGCTTTTTTGACATGTACCAAGGTAATATTGTGGGTTTTCTTTGAATATGTACAATACCATTCTTGTACCATAGTGTGCCATTAAAATGGGAAAATGGTTTGTTTAAGGGTTACCTCAATGGCTGCATTCCATTCAAAGTTCATTTCCTCCGCTCTGCCGTTGTACGATCCAGGCCACAGTGTCAGGGTAACCAAGTTCCTCCGGACGGCATTACTGTCACCCCAGACTCTGATTCCTTGGAGATTTGAATAACAATTGCAGAATAGAAGAGTGCTAAATCGTATTACCCAACTCCATAATGATTACATTGTTTAATAGTGTTTTCTTTTTATGCTAATTGTGAAGCTGCTAATGAATCTGCACCTTCTCCAACAGTGTGATGGATCACGTTGTCATCAATGCTCAATCCATTTGTTCCAAAAACACCAATAGCAGGAGCAAAGCCATCGTGGAAAGCACATCCCTTGACATAAGACTCACCAACCACCTAAAAATATTGTGAGGGTTTGACAATAACTTTTTTGCTCACCAGCCACTGTGGCTGGTGGTTTTCTAAAGTTACTAGCCACTAAGCATTTTCACTGGCCACAATTTTGCTGTTTGGAAATTAAATTTTAAATGATTAAAGTTGACTTTGGCATGCTTAAATTACTTGATTTTGAGTCATTTTACTTGGTTTAGATTAGAAGATTTAAATATGAGCATAGTCTAATATGAGAAATTTTATATGATATGAGTTATATTTGTTAGACTATATACAAGAACAACATTTTTTTTCTTTAGATTCAGTAGGTTTATTTAATAGGTATACATTTATTTAACATCTGTAGTTGTTTGATTAACATTAATGACAGACAGGTATTTCATTGGGCTGCTGAATGCATGGACATAATATTCTGACACATCCAGTTATTACCCACCTGTTTACGCACACTTAAGCCATAACCGACTGTGGACATTTTGACATCTATGTGCGCGTGTATGACTATTCAGGCGCAAGGAAAACTGATTGCGCGTGCGACAGAGAGAGAGCGCACGTGAGAGAGCGCTTCTGTTGTGTGTCATTCAGTTTGTTCCGCCTATCACACCTTCACTAACTTAAAGTTAATCGACAAATAATTGTAATTTTGTGATACGACGGTCTTGGCATTTTACTCTGCTGTAGGCTGAAATTATATTCAACCCGCCAAAGTGGTTAGTGGGAGTGGCTGCCTTACCCGCCACAGCTGAAATCTACCCGCATTTGGCGGGCTGGTGGGTGTTAATGTCAAGCCCTCATTGTGACAGTTGTAGTTGAAAGGAACATAATAATGTGAAAATCAGGAATAGACATGCACTGTATCAAGACTTTCTCTCACCCCTCCCAGATTATAAAACACCAGAGAGTAACGTGGGTCTGACAGGTCATTCCATCCTTCCTGCCCGGTGAGGTAGAACTGAACATTTCTGATCTGCGCTTTTCCTGTGAGGCAAGTTATCATCAGCTTTCATTACTTACACTGTGCTGGAATGGTCTGGTTAGCAAGTGATGTTATGTGCAAATATACAAATATCAATATGACAAAGTTATTTGAATATGCTTGCAAGATTTTATTTTATTTTATTAAAACAACAAAACACTACTATTGTTCTGCTTCTCTCATCTGCCAGTTAATTAAACCATATCCATTAATAAATCATATATTCATTTGTACAGGAAATGTCTCATTTAATTAAATGCAGAAAATTATGTAAGACTGGTTTTGCTTGTGATTTGTCATGATTGTGTTTCATGAATGTGAGTATTTTATAAAGATTATACCTCTGTAATCGATCCCTCCACTGGAGAAGGTTCCCACCAGAACTCTGGCTCCATAAGACTGTGTGTACATTTCTTTATACTCCTGACCAATGATCTTGATGTTCCTGGTCAGTAAAGCCACATTACCTGCAAGCTGATAACTTCTTGAAGTACCTGGCACACTGTAGCTCTCCCCTATGACCAAATACATTTGATATTAATTTAATTGAATGTTATTTTTGTTTAAAAAGAAATTGGAACTATTATTCAGCAAGCATGCATTACATTAATCGAAAGTGACAGTAAAGACATTTATAATGTTACTTTATAATATATTTCCATATGTAAAATATATCATGGTTTCCGCAGAAATTATTAAGCAGCAACTGTTTTCAACACTGATAATAAGAAATGTGAAGAGTAAGAAGAGCGAAGACTGTAGTAATTGCTGCATATACACTATATTGCCAAAAGTTTTGAGACATCTGCCTTTACATGCACTTTAATGACATCCCATTCTTAATCTGTAGGGTTTAACATGGAGTTGACCTACCCTTTGCTGTTATAATAACTTCAACTCTTCTGGGAAGGCTTTCCCTGGGAAGGGTGTCCTAATACTTTTTACTTATTGCACAGATGGGAACCCATCATGGTACCACACTCGAATACATATATACATACATACACACACACTAAAGTGTATAAAATATTACAAATAACTTTGAATAATTATATATTTGTGTACCTATTTTTAACAATGCCTATTATTGCATTGTGGCATTACCTATAATCTAGGGCACTAACCGATGTGTGTGTATGATAAAGGCTGGTCCAGAGTCAGTGTGCGGCCATAATCTGAGATTGCAGAGATGGTGCGGATTTCTGTCTGCTGAGGGTCATAACTGGTGGTGGACAGCAGGATCTTCTCCCCAACCTGGAGGAAATAAAAGAGAATAATGGATCAGAGCAGAAATTCAGCTTGGAATCACCAGATCACATAAGGAGGTTCAATAGTTTTTTTAAGTTCTCTGTTCTTTTTTTGTTGTCCTTTTTAAAAAAGCTTCTGACCTTCCAGTCCACAGATTCCTGTAGAGAGAGAGTGCGGTTTCCTGCCTGGGACGTGCTAGCCAGCTTAGTGTGATACACATTGTGTGGCATACCATAAAGTTCAAGCGATCCAAACACACCTGGAAGACAATGTTTCCACTCAAATCAACACTTTGTTGGCAAACATTTGATGCATACACTCACCTAAAGGATTATTAGGAACACCATACTAATACTGTGTTTGACCCCCTTTCGCCTTCAGAACTGCCTTAATTCTACGTGGCATTGATGCAACAAGGTGCTGAAAGCATTCTTTAGAAATGTTGGCCCATATTGATAGGATAGCATCTTGCAGTTGATGGAGATTTGTGGGATGCTCTATTGGGTTGAGATCTGGTGATTGTGGGGGCCATTTTAGTACAGTGTCATGTTCAAGAAACCAATTTGAAATGATTAAAGCTTTGTGACATGGTGCATTATCCTGCTGGAAGTAGCCATCAGAGGATGGGTACATGATGGTCATAAAGGGATGGACATGGTCAGAAACAATGCTCAGGTAGGCTGTGACATTTAAACGATGCCAAATTGGCACTAAGGGGCCTAAAGTGTGCCAAGAAAACATCCGTCACACCATTACACCACCACCACCAGCCTGCACACAGTGGTAACAAGGCATGATGGATCCATGTTCTCATTCTGTTTATGCAAAATTCTAACTCCATCATCGGTCTCAACAGAAATCGAGACTTATCAGAGCAGGCAAAAATTTTCCAGTCTTCAACTGTCCAATTTTGGTGAGCTTGTGCAAATTGTAGCCTCTTTTTCCTATTTGTAGTGGAGATGAGTGGTACCGAGTGGGGTCTTCTGCTGTTGTAGCCCATCCGCCTCAAATGCTTCACAAATGCTTTGCTGCATACCTCGTTGTAACGAGTGCATATTTCAGTCAAAGTTGCTCTTCTATCAGCTTGAATCAGTCAGCCCATTCTCCTCTGACCTCTAGCATCAACAAGGTATTTTCGGCCACAGGACTGCCTCATACTGGATGTTTTTCCCTTTTCACACCATTCTTTCTAAACCCTAGAAATGGTTGTGCCTGAAAATCCCAGTAACTGAGCAGATTGTGAAATACTCAGACCGGCCCGTCTGGTACCAACAACCATGCCACACTCAAAATTGCTTAAATCACCTTTCTTTCCCAATCTGACATTCAGTTTGGAGTTCAGGAGATTGTCTAGACCAGGACCAAACCCCTAAATGCATTGAAGCAACTGCCATGTGATTGGCTGATTAGATAATTGCATTAATGAGAAATTGAACAGGTGATCCTAATAATCCTTTAGGTGAGTCTATATGAGATTTCTAAATTTTTATTCATGATGATTTACCTAGAACTTTGGACCCTTGGTTTGGTCCAGATGGTAATAGCCAGTCTGGTGTGGAATGGCTTCCTTTAAGTATGATCTGTAGTTGACCTCTGAAAGGTTCGTTAGGCCACCCAGCAATCAGACGTCCACCCTAAATGAAGTGAACATGTACAGATAAAGTCTCTTTAGTATGGATAGAAGAAAGTAAAACTAGCACACAGAAAGAGTCTGGTTCTGATTTGGTGTAATAATCCTAAGATTTCTATAGCAGTAAGATGCAATTTGAATGTAGTTATGTGCTTACTTGAATGGAGATGTATGTGGCAATCAGAACAATGTTATTATATTGAGAAACACTGCTGGTGGAGGTGCCATTGTTTGTGTCTGGAATCTCCAGAACTCCAACTATTTTCATCTTGTTCAGAGACGGCACTACAACATCCAGAACCATCCAAATGCCTTCGAGATAGAATGGGACATTTAAAAAAAAAATAGCATACCATATTGATAAATAGCTTTTTCTTTTTTTTTGTCTTTGCTTGCAACATTAGAGATGCTTACCAGCTGGAATGACCACATCAGAGCCTTCTTGTGGCACGTTGAAGTTATTCTCTGAGCTTGACCGCCAAAATGATGTGTTTGACCAGAGACTAAACCCAACATTATATGTTTTATTAGCAAAGTCAGTTGATACAATAGATGATAATACAGTAATAATAATAATATAAGAATGATTATTATTATTATAAGTGCTAAGCATGTGTCTGCTAACATACACATATATGAAGTTTGCAGGTCTGTGGCTAGTTGCGTTGCCTGGACCAGGTTGAGGGATAGGATTGATTACAGGGCCAGGTGGAGTGGTAGGTTGAATACAGTTGGGATAGTAACACTGATAAACGCTGAAGTACAAATATCTGTCAACAGTTGAGCGGTCCACACTGTTCCTCTTCCTACGGCTAATCACACTGTCTCTTCCAGACACTGTAGACACAAACTCAAAATCTTAAAATATTTTCACAGTACATTTGAGCATGATACTGTGTGTCCTCTTTAAATACAAAGATAGCATAGATGTCTTGGGTGAAAAGACAAATAGTTTTACCCATATAAAAGAGGCTTCTGGATGACTGGTTGAAGTACCAGTCCCCATTTACATTCGCAGTGGGGTTTAGGGGCAGGGAGGAACCATTCCTGTCATCTATAATGTGGAAGCGGTCGGGTGTCTGAGTCAGGTTGTGATTCATGATTATATAATTTTCTGGCTGTCACGTAGAAAGAGAAGAAGAAAAAAAACTTGCTAAATAACAACCTTAATTGGATGGAACATAATTAAAAGCATCTTTTCACTGTTCAAGGGCTGTCATGCTAAAAGCCACAAATATATATATATATATATATATATATATATATATATATATATATATATATATATATATATATATATATATATATATATATATATATATATATATTTAGTAATGTGTAGTGTGCACAATATACCTTAAAACCATAGACCATTCCATTGTATGAGAGGGAAGTGATTTGGGAAGCACCATCAAAGTACCAGTTATAGGTTTGGCCGGTGGGCAGCATTGCCATCCAGCCAAATGTGTGGGTCACAAGTTGTTCAAGGAAAGGAAGCACGCATTTCCCTAAAGAGAGGTATGACATTGAGAGTTGTTGTACCAGCAAAGATGCTTTCTAAACATCACAGCTCACTCTAACCTAACAAACTCAGAATGCACTGCTTCCATTGCACTGCTTTTCTGTTGACTTTCTATGCAAACATGCACTAGAGTAGATGTGTGTGGTGAGGTAGAGCGAGAGACGTGGGAGGAATGAGTCCAGTGTCGAGTACTCTCATGTCTCTCGCTCGTCTACCTCGCCACAATGTGTTTGACCATTGCGCTCACATCTTGCATCTTTTGCAACATATCGTTCATGACATGATGTTCAAAAAAATGGGGCAATCAAGCACTGCCCTGTTTCATGTTTAATGAAAAAGAGTTCTTTGTGAATTGCCCCTAAGATTTTTCCTAAACCAAGAACATTCTGAAAACCAAAAAAGTACATTCAGAAAAAATTTTATAGAAAAATTTCTAATTATGCTACACATTTTATTTCATGGCTCAATCAACCAGAAAATTTTATCCTACCATATGAGTTGGTCAGAATCACATTTTTAGCCTGAAGTGAATATGGTGCGGGATTGAAGACGACCAAGCGGTGGAAGTTAATAGTGTTGTCACAGACTGCAGCAGGGACACCAACACTCCATTCTGTTGCCGGAAAGCAGTGTCTCGGGTCAAGCAGGTTATTCCTTGGTACCACCTTGTAGCTAACGTTCCCTTTTAAAAAATATAAAATATTGAAATGTATTATTCATTTAATTTTTTAAAAAGTTACCAATGCCTTGGCAATGCAATGTTTGAGTTTTACCATGCCAATAAAGCTTTGTATCCATCTTTTTATGTAAATATATAACATCCTGTATCAATTATCATGCATCTATAGGTCCTTCTCAAAAATAGCATATTGTGATAAAAGTTCATTATTTTCCATAATGTAATGATAAAAATTAAACTTTCATATATTTTAGATTTACTGCACACCAACTGAAATATTTCAGGTCTTTTTTTGTTTTAATACTGATGATTTTGGCATACATCTAAAATGTTTTGCATATTTCACCCGACCAATAAAAGAAAAGTGTTTTTAATACAAAAAAAGTCAACCTTCAAATAATTATGTTCAGTTATGCACTCAATACTTGGTCGGGAATCCTTTTGCAGAAAAGACTGCTTCAATGCGGTGTGGCATGGAGGCAATCAGCCTGTGGCACTGCTGAGGTGTTATGGACGCCCAGGATGCTTCGATAGCGGCCTTAAGCTCATCCAGAGTGTTGGGTCTTGAGTCTCTCAACTTTTTCTTCACAATATCCCACAGATTCTCTATGGGGTTCAGATCAGGAGAGTTGGCAGGCCAATTGAGCACAGTAATACCATGGTCAGTAAACCATTTACCAGTGGTTTTGGCACTGTGAGCAGGTGGCAGGTCGTGCTGAAAAACAAAATCTTCATCTCCATAAAGCTTTTCAGCAGATGGAAGAATGAAGTGCTCCAAAATCTTCTGATAGCTAGCTGCATTGACCCTGCCTTTGATAAAACACAGTGGACCAACACCAGCAGCTGACATGGCACCCCAGACCATCACTGATTGTGGGGACTTGACACTGGACTTCAGGCATTTTGGCATTTTCCTCAGGTCACCTCTTCTCGTTGTGCAGCGTTTTTTACCACACCTTTTCCTTCCCACAGACTTCCCACTGAGGTGCCTTGATACAGCACTCTGGGAACAGCCTATTCGTTCAGAAATTTCTTTCTGTGTCTTACCCTCTCGCTTGAGGGTGTCAGTGATGGCCTTCTGGACAGCAGTCAGGTCGGCAGTCTTACCCATGATTGCGGTTTTGAGTAATGAACCAGGCTGGGAGTTTTTAAAAGCCTCAGGAATCTTTTGCAGGTGTTTAGAGTTCATTAATTGATTCAGATGATTAGGTTAATAGCTCGTTTAGAGAACCTTTTTATGATATGCAAATTTTTTGAGATAGGAATTTTGGGTTTTCATGAGCTGTATGCCAAAATCATCAGTATTAAAACAATAAAAGACCTGAAATATTTCAGTTGGTGTGCAATGAATCTAAAATATATGAAAGTTTAATTTTTATCATTACATTATAGAAAATAATGAACTTTTATCACAATATGCTAATTTTTTTAGAAGGACCTGTATATACTGTAATATCTAATGTTTCTATACCTGTCAGAGAGCCATCAGTATCTACTAGCGCCACCTCATGTTCCCATCTGAACCAGGCCTTGTTGGGCGACTGATAATACCGGATCCCACTGAACCTTGCGCTCCAGCCTCCACAACGGTACGTGCAGGTTCCAACTATTTCTGCCACCCCAACTGCAGCACACGATGGACGGTTGAAGTTCACAAACTTTGTGTTGATGACGCTCATACCATCATCCAGGGGAAGGATGACACCACGAGCAGTGCAGTAGTTGCTCCCCAGCCCCAGCTCATCTACGTGACCCACCATGGTGCTGTTGACCACTGCCGCCCCTCCATCCAGTCCCCATCCACTGACATATGGCTGGATGATCCTCTTGGCCTCTACTCCTGCCTTCTCATTATTTACCATTAGGAACTCGCTGAACTGGACTGCTCCTACATTCACCCACTCGGCACCTTTCTCATTGTTCCAGGAAGTTAAGCGGCGGAAGACTGCTGGTGCTGGTGTATAGGAGCTGCAACTGCCAGAACGCATTGGGAAAAACTCTTGGAAGATCCACAAGCCAAACCAGCCCTGTGAATGCACAGTATTGTTGAAGAACTCTCCTAGTGGTACTTTCTTCTGACAGATGTTGGCATCATGCGAAGGACCATCGGGATGATCGTGCATGCGGTACCAGAAGCCGAAGTGCGTCCCACCAGCCGCGACATTGTGCCTAATAATGTTATTAGGGTTGGTGACCCAGTATGCAGCTGGAGTTACGTCGTCATTTAGCAAACTAGTGCTCTGTTTTACAAATATCGCCAGATTGTACTGGAGAATGTTGCCGGTCTCAATGCCGTCCTCAATAAAGAAGGCTCCGCCCATGATATTGTAGATGACGTTGCGCTCCACCAGTAGGTTGTGTGTGTTGTGGATGGTGATGGCACGGTTGTAGGACTGGTGGATGGCACATCCACGCACATACGACTTAAATTTAACATCACCCATTAGATGCCAGTGGATTGGGTAGCGTCCCAGACGGAACGCTTGTCCAACATTGAAGAGCTAAAGGAGGACAAGGATAAACATAATGCCATGGTTGAATTTCATGGAAAATATCTAGTCTTAAAAGGTCTCCAAGAGTTTTGAAACATTTTTTTTTACCTCAACATATTCAATTCTGCCAATTGCCAGATTTTGGTTTGGTTGTGGTGCATGGAACATGATGCAGCCACCAAACTGGTCACTTCCAACTTCTTCTCCAAACCTACCCTGGAAACAAGTCTGGGTGGCAAATTCCCCTGTAAGCAAAAGCAGTCATACAATTTGATAAAATAGCTAATCACATGACTTTCAGCTGTCCATCCACAGCTGAGAAAATAACATCCAAACCTGTGTTGAATCCATCAGGGCAAGCTGCAATCTGATCGTTCCACTCCACGTTGTTGGATCCACGGACAACAATGTTTCTGGTAAGAAGGCCCACCTCTGCTCTCGCTTCAAAAACTGTCCCATCAGGCAGTGTGACAGACACACCCAGATGAGTGTGTTTCAGTGGTTCGGTCAGAGTGAGGGTCCTACCGTCAGCAGAAACTGAGGCAATTCTCCTCAACTCATTCTCGCGCTGACTGTGTCTGTTAATTCAGTCAAAACATATTTTTGATTATAAGCATTAGCACTGACAACTTATATAATTTTTTGCATAACTGTTCCACCATATTTGTATAGCATTTAGCATATTCAATTTGAGCAAGAAGAATTTAAACATTTGTTTTGTTTTAGGGGTAAAAAAAATAAATTATAAACTTAGTAACATCTAAAAAAATGTCTCAAGTCACATTAATTAATTTGGGGCCATTTTATAAAGAACAATTGCAAAAAAAAAACACTGTTCCTACACTGATGTAGTTCAGTTTCTGTAACAAGTCAGTGGCTTCAATTAAATCAACCTGAAACTGAGTTTTGCTGTAGATTTAGGCGGTGCATCAATACCTATGCCCAGTGGAAGCAATGACAATTTCGTCGCCAGTCTTCCAGGTGACGGCGTCCATCAGTGTCAGCGTGTTGGAGCCATTTTTTGCAGTCTGAGAAAGGCGAGTCCACGGCATAGGGACAGGGATTCCTGGAGAAGTAGGATTGTAGTTAAGCCTGAAAAAAATCTCTTACTGCAGAGAAAGCAGAAGCCCACCAAAGGGGTTCTCTTTCGCGCTTGAACGGAAAAAAACACACAAAATGATGTCACAATTCCCGTTTTGTCAAGTATCCTCATAAGTACAGTCTTGAGTTAACAATTGTTAAATGAGTGTCAGGTCTTAAAGTGACAGAAGCCTAATAAACTGCTGTCTATCATTAATGTTAATCAAAGACAATGAAAAATAACTCATTGCTTTTGACTGAATAACTTTTGTAGCTTTAATAAGGATTAATCTATATTCAATTTATGACTGTGTATATATTAAGACTGTGTTTCAATGTCTGTATATGTACCTGTTAGACCTACCTGAACATTTTACACGGGTCAAACACTAACTTTTTTTGTGCATTTTAGCAGGGCAGGTAATTACAGAAAATGTGTGATAAATGTGTTCTTTTTTTAATCAATTGACAGCACTAATGTATATGTATGGATAGAGTTGGAGTTGAACATTTGTTGAAAATGTAGAGTTACATTTTCAGCATCATTACCCGAGTCTTTAATGTTACATGATTCTTCAGAAATAATTTGTTGCTTTAAGAAATGTATTTTTAATAACATGTAAGATTTATTGTTATATAATAATTTATTTTATTTTTAATGCTGAGAACAGTTGTGCTTCTTCATATTTTTTTTGTGGAAACTGATGCATTGTTCTTTGATAAATAGGAAGTTCAAAAGAACAGCCTTTATTTGAGATGCAAATCTTTTAACATTATAAATGTCCCTTATATGAATACTGTCCCTTTGGCCAATTTAAGGCATCCTAGCTAAATACAGTATCAATTTATTTTTCAAAAATAATCTTACTGCCCATTTTTGAATGATAATGTATATTAAATAGAAAAATATATTTTATTTATTTGTATTAATATAATAAATAGTTATATACACATTTTAATTATACTGAATTCACTAAAAAATACATTTGAACCAAACAGTGTTGTTTATTTGCATACCATGCAGATCCAACACCCCTTCTCTGACAGCCAGGGTCTTGGTGCCATAGACAGGAAGTTCTGTAGAACGCAGGTGTCCATGCAGTGTGATGATGGCCTTGTGCTGGAAGGGGACCTGCTCTGTTCCGATCTGCAGCGCTCCACCATCTGTGATCAGAATATTCTCTGCCTGCAGCTCAATATCTGCCTCATCAAAAATCAGTCGCCCGCCTAAAGAGAAAAGAGACATTCACAGAACTGTGAGTGTAAGTGTACCAAGGCTTTGTTTAATATGGGTAGTATTTCTCTAGATGAGCATACCCTGGATAAGGAGCATCTTAAGGACTGGGGTGCTGGTGTCCAGGAGGATGGTCTGGCCAGCAGTGATTACAGCAAACATGCCCTCCTCAGGAGGGGAGAGACCACCCCATGTATAGGGAGATGACCATACGTCAATGTAGAAGAAGGTAGCATTATTCTGAGAGAGAAGAGAGACATTCCTGGCAGTGATTGTAAATGGAAATAATCATAATAAATGTTTTATAACTTTATTATTATTATTATTTAATAATATATATAATGAGATGTTTAAGAAGATCAAATATATTTATGTCACGTTTGCTTTTACCATTCTGGCAATTCCTCTGTTCCCCAGCTGGACTCGCACTTGAGTTTCTTGAGATTTGGGCTGAGAGTTGGTCACACAGATGATTTGCGACTCATTGGCCGACTGAACATCACAGACAGACCCCGCGATTGTGACGGTGACTTCATTGACATTTGAGCTACATGTGAGATGGAGAAGAGAACAGCCAGTGGCTTTAGTGTACACATTGTATGGTCTACTTTTATAATACTTATGGAACTTTGGGATGATGGGTGAATTTTCATTTGTGGGTGAATTATTGTTTTAAATATCTTTCTTTTATTACCATTAACTAAAACTATTAAAATGTTTTTCAAGCAAGCCAAGCAAGCATGCTTGAACTTCCATTTACCAAATTTTATTTTTAAGTAACGTTTTAAACTAAATAAATGCTTTGTCAACTCATTCAAATAAGTTAAGATAAGTATCAAATAAGATAAGTATTAAAATTACTATTTTATTTATTAAAAATAAAAAAAAATAAAATTAAACAATAAAATTTTTAAAATATTAAAACAAAAGATAATTCAATATATATATATATATAATAATAACACTGATATTGGCTGTACAATACACATAAATGTTATATTTAGATTAACATGTCGCAGTGGACGAGGAACACTGTGTCTAAGCATGATTGAAGGACAATCAGTTACAATGTAATTCTTGTCTGTTCTGCACCTGAAACCTGAGCCGGTAATCGTGAGTCTGGTGCCTCCAGCGGTTCCTCCTCTACGTGGTGTAATGTTGGTGATAACAGGGGTCAGAGAGGATCTGTAAGTATAGCTGTTCGTGAGGTTGGCAGTGTCACCTCCATTCATCACTACGACTGTGCAGGCACGCTCTGCTTCACTTCCTGCAAGAGACAAAAGCAGTCATTAAGATGCAAGCAGGCAGACTGATAGTCTTTATTTCAGTTCTATTCATCTGTGACCTGTTTCTGAGCTGTCACATTTGTCATTGTCTCTCAGTGACTGACGTCTGTCAGTTAAATCATTACTGGTATGTTTTGATTTTGAGGAAAAAACGTTGAACTGAGAGTTCAGACATAGAAAAAATGACTTTGATAAATTAAGCTTTGTTATGCTAACTGAACATTTTTAGACACATACGCAATGCTTTTAAACTGATACATGCCATTGTTGGGAGGGACCTCGCAGTTCAGATGGGTAGATGTGGAGTTCTGCAGGTGCACGTTACACTCTCTGTTACAAATAAGGACTCTTGTGATGTTTGGGTCAAATCCAGTGCCTTGAATGGCAACAACAGCTCCTCCGGCGTAACTTCCTACAACAAGACAGAGCAAAGGCATCATGTAGTGTCTTATTACTCTGTGATCTTGTGACAACAAATATGGAAAAGCACTGTGACATTGGTTCCATCTAGTTTTGTTTCAGGAACCAGAGTATTCAGTGGAGATAAAGCATGACAAAGCACGACTCAATGCATGACATATTGATGAACGCGGAAGCGCAGTGGATAGCCATACATTAAATTCTATTAAAAAGTTTGGGATAAGTAAGATTATTATAATTATTTTTAAAAATAAATAAATTAACACATTTAAATTGATTAAAATTGATGATTTCACAGTAATACTTGTTTACTGTATTTTTAGTCAAATAAATGCAGCCTTGGTGAGACTTTCAAAAACATAAAAAAATCTTACCAGCCCCAAACTTTTGAGAAGGAGTGTATGCCAGTAATTTTGTGATGTCACAACGAATGTGTTAACACATCAACACGGGGCATTTACATATAATGTTTAATTTTAAGCATCAGAGAAGGAGAATATTGTCATGAAAATCTAAATTACTACTTGTACAAGCCACCTTTAAAAAAAGTAAAAAAAAAAGTAGTGCTGAAATTTTACACAGGATTTGAAACTTTGGCAGTCAGTTTTGCCATATTCTGTCCATATTAATACATCTTTTTAATTACCCTCATTCGGTGTGACCCCTGTCAGCAGCAGCTCATAGGTGAAGACAGACTGACTCAAGGCTTGACCTTTGACCTGATGGTGGAACATGACTGGGAAAGTTCCTCCTGCGTGTTCCCCAACAGTACACAGCAACTGCGTATCTGTGACGGATGTCACATTACAAGCCACACCGCCGATCTCTAAGATGACGAGTGCTACATCCGTGCCAAAGCCAGAACCAGAGAGGGTGATCTCTGTTCCAACCGGACCTGCAAGGAAGTGATTATGTAAGTAGTATGTGCTATTCAATAATTCAATAGAGTGTTGCTGAGATTACATATTTTCAGGCTAAAACCTAGAAACGAGATAGTATTTTAGCTTTTCTGGTCAAATTGTCAATTGATTTTGTTTTTTTTATGGGTTTTTGTTTAAATGCTTGAAATAAGGTAAGTGGTGAACACGAGCTACGACACAAAATACATCAGTAATAACCCCTTGTGATTTTTTTAAAGCTTGTACTTGTCTTGATAAAGGCGATTGCTAAAGTGGCTAAATGGGACTACAGAGGTTGTCTGAGAAATTAAACATGATCACGAAAATGTTTTATAAATAGAGACCCAAAAGAAAATTCAGAAGCTTAATGGTGTGATGTTGAAGTCATGTGACCATTTATAACCTATGTTTAGCTTTTTTACCTCTGGCATAGTATTTTGGTTTTACATTTCATAGAAGTTGTTCATTTGTGAAATTATCATGATGAACAAAGCGTGTAAGAACCCAAAATTTTGTTGGATACTGGCTTTTGGTTTATTGCATAAAATAAGCTCTGTGGAAAAATCCTATTTGTTTTTTGTCAATGGAACAAGGGTAATGCTAAATTTCACTGCAGCACTCCCTAGTGAATGCCACTAATTATATTCTTTTTAAATGGAATGCGAATTCATACCTGTTATAGGACTGACAGAGGTGATGTTTGGAGTTTGTTCCCTAGAGTAGTTGAAACGTTGAGGTGGATACACAACATCAAACACCTTAATGTTCACCTCCACCTCTCCCTCTGCATGTGGAGGTGTCATGCATCTCACCGTGTCTGGAGTCACATCTAAAATCCTGCAGGGCGAGTTAGCGAGCTCCACAGTTGTATTTCCTGCCACAAAGCCATTTCCAGTGATCAAGAGTGGAGTTCCTCCAGCAATGCTGCCTGATGTTGGGTTGACGCTGGCTTGTGCTATGCTGGTCAGGGTGGCGTCTCCGGTGGCGAGACCTTTGCTCATGACCACCACCTGTAGGACGTGCGTGCCAGCGGGAAGGGCACCAACTAAAACAGTGATGTTACTATCAGTGACTTCTGTGACTTCCAGCAGGATGTTGGCTGCAGATACCATTAGATCAGCAGAACTGTTCCCAAATCCACTGCCGGTGATCTTAATGCTGGTGGCGTTTCCAGTAATTGAGTTAGGGAGCACCGTGGAGATGTACGGTGCGATGGAGTTGGAATATTCAAACATGCAATCAAAACTGCATGAGGAAGAGATGGAATTGACGTAAACTGCAACGTTTCCCCTGCGAGCCACAGATCGTGAGGTATCGCACACCACATGAGAGTAGTTCGTGAAAACCACGTTGCATGGAATGTTTGCAACCGTAACTGAACCATTTGAGAACCCAGAACCAGAGATGAAGAGACGTGTGTAGCCTGTTGTGCTGCCCACCAAGGGAAAGACAGAATCAACCACGGGTAGAACTACAAATCTGCGATCATATTCTTTCGGCATGGACAGGATGGCGGTGCCAAGGTTGTTGATTCGGACATTTACGGGTAAGGGGATTCCCACTGGTGCTCCGCTGTCAGGACTGAGTTGGCAGTTAATCTCAGTGGAGGTGCTGTTGATGATGGTGCATGGATGACCTCCAACTTTGACCTTTGGTTGCCAAAAAAATATTACAAGCGATCAATTATATATATTATAAGATGACAAACGATATATATATATTGGCCAAATTGCTCAAAAGTGAGTGAATTTACAGTAGATATTGCCATAAATAGCCACCATGATAAATTATCTTAATAATTGAATTATTTTGTGTTGTAATTTGCCCTTTTATATGTGTGACAGCATAAAAAACATAGGTCAATGGGTCAATCAAAATAAGCCCATCTCCGATCATGATTTTCCACTGATTTGATATATGCCAAGTATAACTTTCAGTAAATGGCATTTTTCTAACTTCAACCACTGCAAAAATGGACTTCTTAATAAATTATTATTAAATAGTCTTTTTTTGCCAGTATCAATATCTAAAAAAAACATAAAACAAGATTAATTGAGTTGGGGGGAAAACAATGCATAGCCTCCTATTAAGACAAAGACAAAGACTGTATTTTAAATATACACTATATTGCCAAAAGTATTGGGATTCCCCTACAAATCACTGAATTCAGATGTTCCATGGCCAAAGGTGTATAAAATCGAGCACCTAGGCATGCAGACGCTTCTACAAACATTTGTGAAAGAATAGGTCGCTCTCAGGAGCTCAGTGAATTCAAATGTGTGGTATTGTGATAGGTTGCCAACTGTGCAATAAGTCTGTTTGTGAAATTTCCTCACTACTAAATATTCCACGGTCAACTGTTAGTGGTATTATAACAAATGTGGAAGCAATTAGGAACAATAGCAACTCAGCCACAAAGTGGTAGGCCATGTAAAAAACACAGAGCGGGGTCAGTACATGCTGAGGCGCACAGTGCACAGAAGTGGCCAATTTTATTGTGTGACCTTCAGATTAGCTCAGGAACAGTGCGTAGAGAGCTTCATGGAATCTTAGAAAAGTGCAAAGTGTCGGATGCAGTGGTGTAAAGCACGCCGCCACTGGACTCTAGAGCAGTGGAGACGGCTTCTCTGATGTGACGAATCACGCTTCTCTGTCTGGCAATCCAAAGGACAAGTCAGGGTTTGCGGGTTGCCAGGAGAACGGTACTTGCCTGACTGCATTGTGCCAAATTTTGGTGGAGGGGGGATTATGGTGTAGGGTTGTTTTTCAGGGGTTGGGCTTGGCCCCTTAGTTACAGTGAAAGGAACTCTTAATGCTTCAGCATACCAATACATTTTGGACAATTTCATACTCCCAACTTTGTGGGAACATTTCGGGAATGGCCTCTTCTTGTTCCAACATGACAGCGCACCAGTGGATAAAGCAAGGTTCATAAAGACATGGATGAGCGAGTTTGGTGTGGAGGAACTTGACTGGCTTTAATTGTTAAATGTATTTGTTAAAATTTGTTAATGCACTGTGAACTAACATAAAACAAGCAGTAAATAACTTTTATTAACTAACATTAACATTTATTAACATTAAAAGATTAATAAATACATTAACAATGTTTTGATAAATGTATATGCTTTTGTTTTTGTTTTTTTGTCTTGTTTGTTTTGTAATGTTTTTTTTTAATATTTAGGTATTTTAAGTAGAAAATAATAAATAAATAATTAAACAAACTTATTTGCTGTGTATGTCAGTGACATCTGTCAGGTCTTTGTAAAATGTATGTGTAGTATTCCAAAAATCCCTTACAGCATCTTTAATGTCATGGCTGACCACTGAAGCTCACCTCGTTTGCACATTTAATGTTGCTAAAGCCAGAACCAATGATGTTGATGATGTCATGTGTGGTGCCATGGTCAGGCGTAATGTGGTACACAGCGGGGCTGGCGCAGGAAGTAAAACTGAAGTGATGACCGTCTGAGGTGTCATTAATGGCCAGCTGATCTTGAAAACAGTTCGAAGTGGCGACACACTCAGAGTCAGGTGAGGTCATTTGTCCCGAAACTGGAATGGACACAAATGAAAATGATGAGGATTTTACCTACCAATTCCATACCCAAAAACCATAGCTTATGCTGAAATTTGACATCTGAAATTCTGAATGTAATTTTGAGTTAAATTATTGAATATAGGTTGCCATTGTACCTATATTGATAGAGGCCTGTATTCCCGTCACAAAAACCTGAAGCTCAACAGTGCTCTCCTCCAGAGGCATAACAGTCACCACGCCCTGTAGCGTCCTCACGTTGCCAGAGTCAATGTAACCACTGCTGTAGTAGTAAACTCCAGGAGATGTGAAACGATAGGCGAAAAACCCTATCAACCAAACAGACAACAAGATCAGATTTTGTTCCTCCTCAATCAAACAAGTGTCACATTTCCAGCTTCCAGCTAATCCTTACAGGAATACAAACTTACATTTACGGCAATAGGCATTTGTTGTTTGATGTTTGTCTAGCTAAATAGCACAGTACATTGTTTTCTGGTGTGTAATTATGTTGTAATTATAGTAACTTAGAGAGCAGACACCTTGGGCTTACTCTTCATGAAATTTGACACTCTCACAAACAAAATACTTGTCTGGATCAGGGGTATTTAATTCTATTTCCGTTTAGGGATATGTGAACACGGATATCGCGCTCGGATCCGCACCAAAACAGTCGCTCCTGAATGAGGTGGTCTCGCCCGATTGCAAACAAACTCTGGGACTGTTCGCTTGAGGTGTGAAAGCAATCCGACCCAACAAACCAAATGGTATTATAATTCATAACAGGAAATTAAGAAATTATGTATTATAATTGTGTTTTTCAAAATGGTGTTCAGGCAAATGTTCACACAAATTGTTTGTATAGTTTTGTCTGCTTAACGTAAATTAGAATTAGCAGGTTTAACATGCAGGCTATCAGATACTAGTAGTTGTTGTAGTTTTTGTACCTTTGGCGGTTGGGGTGACTCCACTGCTGAAAGCAATGCCATCATAGTCTGTGTTGCTGGGACTGGACACACTGAAGACCCTGTAGCCCAGTCCGGCCACATAAGCTGGTGCGTCCCAACGCCAGACCACTGTGTCCCCCACTGAGGCCATTATCGCAGAGGGACTCCAGACGTAACCCTGACCGTACACTGAACACATACGATGTATTTACATGTATACAAGTGGATAAACAAGCACATGTAGTCACAACTGCACATTTTATGACAATACTATATATATAGCAACGTTTTTTCCAAAATTTGGAACTTCCATTTTATTAATTGCACTTAAAAAAAAACGTCATTACTATCTAAAGAAATACTGTGCATAATTAGACTGTACAAATCTCAATAATTTTTTCAGGATCGTATACATTTGCTTTTTCATTACCATTACTTTTAGATTTTGTAAAAAAATATCCATGACATTTTATTTCCATTAAATTACTTTTTAATTTTCAGCATTTTTCCATTATGTTTTTGCTTGTTTTTGTTTTTACACTTTACAGTAAGATCTAATTTGTTAACATTACTTATCTACTGTACATTAACATGAACAATAAACAGTACTACAGCATTTATCACTGTATCATTTCAATATTTACTGTACTAGTAGTAAAAAAGTAGTATCTGTGAACATTAGATACTAATGCACTAAACTAACATAAACTAAAAACAATAGTACATTTTATTAACATTAAAAATATTAATAAATTATGTAAATAAAGATCCTTTATTGGTTTTATTTATTGTTATTATTGTTATTATTTAAATACATTAAATGTGAACTTATTTTAGTATTAACATTTTTTCTTTACTTTTTAAAGAATTTCTTTAATTATAATGACTTATCCAGGTCTGGTAATCACACTTTTAAAAAAATATCCCTGATATTCCAGATTTATCATGACTTCAGGAACCATGCATGTATGCTCACACAGAAACTGTGTACAGTTTCAAATGTTCTGCACTAATTGTGGGGGAAAATCTATGGGATTCTCCAGAATATATTTGGAAATGTTTAATCTCTTATAAACAGAGCTGACAGTCAAACTGGTAACAGAAACATCATATTAGCACAACTACTTAAGCGAACACTCGTAAATTTGTGAATGACAGCGATTGGAATTCACCTGCTCAAACAGTGCTATGGAATATCTTGTTTTTTTGCAGGCATCTCTAGTGTATTTGATAAGGCGGTGTCAATGTGACATCCATGGTTTCACTGTCTCTGATGTATTCAGGTTTAGTGTGCGTGACAGTCAAAGAGATAAAAGTAAAGAGATATTACCAGGGTGGAAACCTTGGTTCGTCACGGTGTGTGTTTTATCTCTAGACTGGGTCACACACTCAAGTTGATGATCTGAAACGGCTGTCACTCGGCATTGTGTGTTCCCTGTATAAAACGCACAACTATGACTACAGTACTAAGTATGGTTTCAGTCATACACTGTTAAATATCAAAGAGTAAATCAAATCATTTTAAAAATGTTGATAAATACTTTTTTCCATTGTAGCCTTGTCTTACCTAGAGTGACATTATTGTCTGCTGTGACAGGGCTGAACCCGGAGCCGGTGATAGTGATGGTGGTTCCGCCATACAAAGACCCCAGAGTTGGAGAAAAACGTGTGACCTCTAGAACATACTCTATGGTGGTATTAACGCCAGCACTGCACACAAACAAACAAATCACTCTAAAAAGATTCACTTTTGATTAAATGTCATCGTAAATGCACAACTCCTGTTGATGCACAATTCCATTCTACAGTAGCATAATATTTACATAAAAATATAGAGTATAGTAAGTGATATAAGACCTGGTTAAGGGGTATCCCTGGTTTCCGACTCTCACACCGACATTGTACACAGCTGGGGGAAGTGTGGGTAACAGGCAGGTGATGTTTTCATTGGTCCACCGCAGCATTTCGCACTCAGCTTCACCAATCAGAACAGAGCTGCCATTAGTCTGTGCCTCAAAATTTGTGCCCAAGATGGTAAGAATCCTGTGCCCTTTATCAAAAAAGATAAGTGAAAACAGTGTAAAATTAATGGCTGTTCTAGTAAGATTGCGAGGGGTGGTGACAATGAGAAAGTTTGACATTAAAATTGCTGTGATTGTTTATTGTTGAGCTTGTTTAGAGCAGATTTTAGCGTTGTTGACAGCTCTTTTTAAGAAACGTCACACTGTTGATTGTCCTTCACTGCAGCCAAACCGGCTTTTCTGATTGCGTGACATCAGCTAAAGCCAAGTGGAATTATCTTTTGTGCACAAGAGCTGGAAAAGACTGGTAGCTAAAGTTTGTCTGGAGGCCATTTGGGGGTTTACAGATGTAACAAAGATGAAAATGCCAATCAGAACAATGGGGTGGAAAGAGACCTTGATACTCAAATGTGATTCTACCTATTTGTTTGTTTGTATCCCATGACATTTCTCTTTAAGAACAGAAGCTAACCAGTGTTTAATTTGAATATGAAAGCAGTGGAATTAATTCATTATAGGTTGGACCCTTTTTTAGGGTTTATGTTGACAGTTTCTATAGTTTCTGTCATGTACATCTTGAAATTGTTGCCTACTGTTGCTATCAATAGTTCAAAGGGTAGCGTGACAACAGGCTATTTGGAATAAAGGCAACTGATAGATCAAAATCACAACACAATATTTCCTTCTTGCATAAATGGTCCAAAAGAGACACTTGCAAAATGCCAAACTGAGTACAAACTGATTCTGCAGTAACGTTAAAAAAACAGGAACATAAAATTTACCATCAGGGGCACTTAAAGGTTTTCTCCATAACTGATTTAATTTATAAATTGTGTGTGAGAGTATATGCAAAATGGACAGTTCTGGTCCTTGATTCTGAGCCACATTCAAAGCTGTTGTGAATTACTCTAAAAACATACACCTGTGACCTCTTTACAACAGTATTACTGTGGCTGTGTGCAACCATTCTGTAAAACAACTCAGTATTACTACTAAGTAATTGTTTCAAAATGTCAGATTTTTTGTAAATTTTGACGTAATGGGTAGGCTAAGTGCGGATGAGTGGTGAAAAGAGATAATCAGGACAGAGAAAGAAGCTAAAAAACAAAGCAGGCATGCTTTGTTTTTTGGAGGAAAAAGGGGTCCAAAAACAAAGATGCCAGTGAAAGAAACAAAGAAAGCCTACTGGGATTCATGTTTAAGCAGTCAGGGAATCCGCTGTGTCCTGCCGTCTCATTGGAGAAATACCTCTCGTTGCTGCCGGGTATAAATGGAGAGTATATGTAAATTTTGCGTCCAGTCCGAGGAGAGGGCTCTGAGCTCGGTATTTGCCATATATATATATATGCTTCCTCTGCTGATAGGCTAGACGTGGTAATTGCTGATGACGAGTTGATCGGATTGATCATTTGAAGATTGAAAAAACATTGCCTAGTCTGATGAGTCTCGATTTCTGCTGCAAAATTCAGATGATAGGGTCAGAATGTGGCATAAACAACAGGAAAGCATGATCCATCCTTGTATCAACAGTTCAGGCTGGTGGTGGTGGTGTAATGGTGTGGGGGATGTTTTCTTGGCACATTTTAGGACCCTTAGTACCAACTGAGCATTTTTTAAACACCGCAGCCTATCTGAGTATTGATGCTGATCATGTCCATCCCTTTAGGACCACAGTGTACCCTTCTTCTCATGACTACTTCCAGAAGGATAACGTGCCATGTCATAAAGCTCAAATAATCTCAAACTTTTTTCCTGAACATGACAAATGAGTTCAGATCTCAATCCAACAGACATTTTGGATGCAAAGGAATGTGGAATTCTCATCATGGATGTATAGCCGACAAATCTGCATTAATTGAGTGATGCCATCATGCCAATATGGACCAAAATCTCTGAGAAACATTTTCAGCATCTTATTGAATCTATGCCACAAACAATTAAGGCAGGGCTGAGGAAACACACACACACTATATATAATATAATATAATATAATATAATATAATATAATATAATATAATATAATATATATATAGTGTGTGTGTGTGTGTGTGTGTGTGTGTGTGTGTGTGTGTGTGTGTGTGTGTGTGGACTGGTAATCCCTACGGTATAGGGACAAAATGTCCCCACAAAGATGGCAATATCCAAAATCCTTGTCCTTGTGGGGACATTTTTGGTCCCCATGAGGAAAACATCTTATAAATCACACTAAGTGATGTTTTTGAAAATGTAAAAATGCAGAATGTCTCCTGTGATGAGTAGGTTTAGGGGCAGGGGCAGTATAGGGGATAGAAAATACGGTTTGTACAGTATAAAATGCATTACGCCTATGGAATGTCCCCATAAAACATGGAAACACAACGTGTGTGTGTGTGTGTGTGTGTGTGTGTGTGTGTATACCTAAACATAAGGCATAAAGATTTTATGAAACTGCTAGAATATATATATATATATATATATATATATATATATATATATTTTTTTTTTTTTTTTTTACAGTTTCATAGCAGCTTTATGTGGTTAAAGTTAATTTTAAATAATAGACATTATTATGCCATGTCCAATGCCTAATCAGAGTGAATTTTTGTGGCATATTCAGGTAAATGATACACTATTACACGTTGTATGTTGAAGGATTTCAATCATTGTATGTTGAAAGCTGGGTCATCCATAGTTACTACCTGACATTCCTGTGAATAAAGACAAGTGAACTTTGTTCTATAGAATATATTCAACTGGCGGAGTATCGGATTACAGCTCTAAATCTCAGATTGGAATACAATCAGTTGTTGACTGTTTGCAAACATAGAATGAGACTAACTATAGGGCACCAGTTTTGACAAAATTAATAGGTCATAGGTTCAATTCCCAGGGAATACATGAACTGTTAAACATATCTGCAATGAATTGGTAAAAATATCTTACCAAATACTGGTGTAGTTTGTGGCCTCACAGATGTGATCAAGGCTGCCAGAGAAGCGCTGTACGTGAAAGAGCCGTTTGAAACTGCTGTCATCTCTGCCGTGCTCAGTGTTACTGTCTGTTCACCTTCTGACCCCTGATTGATGTCATACAAAAATTAACGTAGAAGTTTCATGGTTTCAGTATTGTATAGCATAAGGTTTATTTTTGAAAGAACAGTTGAAAGAAATAGTATGTGAATGCAATGACTGTATGATTTTGAGATCCATCTTTTCACACTGATGACGATTGAGGGACTCAAACACAACTATTAAAAAAAGGTTCAAACATCCATTGATGCTCCAGAAGGAAACACGACGCATTAAGAGACCCGGGGGGTGAAAACTCAAAAACATACAGTCATTGCTGGAGAGGGTTCAAATATGCAAAATATGTTGGAAAACTGAAGAGTTTGCAGGACCTAGAGGATTTTTCTGAAGAACATTGGGCAGTTTAACTGCTAAGGACAAACAAGAGACTCATGGACAATAATAATAATACATATATTTTAAAAGGTTTAGAACCCATTTAGTATTTGAAATTAAGATTTTTTTTATCTTTATGGAGAACCAAGCTCTTCACTTACAGCTGGAACGATGCACCTCAGCTGGAAAAGTTCCACTTCTATAATGTTACATGGCTGAGTGCCAATGGTGACTGCGGTATCATTACTGAATCCATAACCTGACACGGTCAGAATCGTCCCTCCTGTGAAGCCATAAAGAAAAAGATCATGCTAGTAGCTAACTCAAAGTAACAGTCGTAAGATATGTTGGAATAACATTGGTATGCAGATTTTGGACACAGTAAATCTTTTTGAAAGTAAAGTTTCAGTTCAACTTTAAAAAAATAGAAAATAGGAGAAGAAAAAAAAATGTACTAGTGGTACTAGACCTTTTTACCTCAATGTACCACATGTATGAAAGACATGTGCAAGCATCAAATTCTTCAGTAAATATATATAAATATATTTATTTTATAATGAATGAAGAGAAGTGTAATGCTACATGTACCTGCTACACTTCCTGTTGTGGGGTTTATGGAAGTCACTCCTAACAGGTGCGTGAAGCTGTTGTTATTCTGGTATTGGGCACTTCCCAGCACAGAGAAACTCAGAGAGACTGGCTGTACACCTGCACTTGCAGGACCGACCTGGCAGGTTATAGAAAAATCTAAAACACAAATAAATACTTTGATTAGATGTTTGCTTAAATGGTGCATTAAGAAAAAACTAAAAATGAACATTCTGTCATCATTTACATAAAAGCAAAGTGTACCGGAGGCCAGCTAGTAGTTGCTGTGCGAGTAAACCTCACTCATCTGATCTCAAGAGACGCTCTAGCGACTGACGCTAGAGGTTGCGGCCTTTAGCCTCCTCATTAGAGCATCCGACTCTCATGCCGGCGGACCACGTTCGAGTCCCGCTTGGAGCGGGACGGTTCGAACAGAAGGGGTTACAAATGCAATCATATGACTTTTGAAGACTTGGAATACAAGTAATGTGAAAAAAATGTATGATGCTTTTATGGTGATTTTCATTATTTTTAAAGCTAATTGCTTGGAAAAGCTTGACTAGTATATTTCCTAAAGTGGCCCTATTGAGCTTTTTTTTAATATTACCTTTCGTGCAGTGTGTAATATAGCTTTTATTTGCACGACAAATAAAAAGCTCTTATCTCCTAAAAGAAAGAACTGATTCTAACTTGCCGAAACAAGTTGTCAGCAATTCCAGTCTCACATCCAGTTACAAACATACGTAATAATGTAAAACATTTGCATAATTTCAGTGATTGGTCTTCACATCTACTTTGACCCGCCCTCAAAGTAGCTGAGGCCTGGAAGAGTTTGGTTCATGTTGTTGACATGTGGAGAAGACAATGCTTTCAGAACTGGGAATCCACTTAGAACGAACTTCAAATGGATGAGATTTGGTATGGAATAACCGACACCCTCGTTACTGTTATGATCACATTGTATCAAGCACTGAGGAAGCCTTCCAGAGCTGAAATTCAGATATAGTAATATGCGTTTCCCACACGCACTGTTAGCGGTAGACCAATCACAACAGACTGGGTCGTTTGACCAATCAGAGCAGAGTAGGCTCGAGGAAAGGATGGGTTTAGAGAGACTGGATCTTCGAAATAAACTGTTTTCTGACTCTTTCAAAAATGATGTGATGACTAGCAAAATTAGGAACCTTTAGAGTAGCATAATTTTTTGTTGCATAATTTTATCTAATTTTGTGCCACAGACGTGGGTTTGGAACATAAAAGTAAGTAAATTATGACAAAATCATATTTCTTTAAAATGATCAATGATGGGATGTTTTTACATTATTTTAACATAAATTGATATGTCATCTGAATGCAGCGTGTCAAATGATTTTAAGACATTACTGGGTTTTGACTTACTGCTAAGCTGTAGAACAGAGCAGTCCACATCTCCAATCTTTACAGTGACGTTTCCACCATCAAAACCAGATCCAGTTATGGTAAGAACTGTTCCCAGACCACTGGATCCTGAAAGACAAGTTAACCTATATCAGTAATATAAACCACTAAAAACCACCATGAATTGTTATGACAGCTTTTATGTGAGACTTGACCATTTCCTTTACCTTCTGTAGGCGAGATCCCAGTCACTGTTGGGGTCTTTGACTCACTCCAGGTGAAACCACAGTCCCCTGAGCACCATGATGAAATGCCGTTGATGAAAACTTCCACCTTACAGATACGAACAGAAATAGATTTCTGTCATTAGACATCCTAAACTTGTGTTTCTCAAATGGTTTTGCTTCAGAACCTAGATATTACAGTGGTCTTTTATTTTACATTTACATTAAGAGTAGACCCAACGCAGTACTAAAATAGAAAAAAAATTCTAAACCGTTTACATTCATATAAAAATAATATTAATGTTTACACCTTTTACCAATACACTTGTATGTAATGCATTCTTGAGAACTTCTAGAATTTTTTTTTTTTTTTTGCACATTCAAAGTATAAGGAATGCACACCTGACCTTAAGTAATAATACAAATAAACCTTTCAGTCTTAAGTTCAGCCAAACCTCTCAACATGCAAAATCCGCAGAACAGTGGATATTCAAACAGAGTAACACAGAGGGACAGGCCCTTTAACTGAACCACTATGTAGCAATATCAAAATCTGCACACTACACGGCATCAGGTAACATGAGGAAGAACCTTTAAAAACAAACTGAATTTATATGACCAGTGCATGTTGGACAAACATAATTACTGCAACAAAGCAGTAAGAAATGCACCTGTGGTTTATTTGCAGGCACGCGCAGAAAGTCTCCCATAATTTTCTGTTTGAAGAGGCCTCCTTGCTCGATCTTCTGTGATGTCAATGAAGGGTTCACGCCGACCACATTGGAAGCATTGATCTGGTTAACATTATCAAAAAAAAATTATTTAGCCAGGTATGAAATGAAAAGTTAGATATAAAAGTTAAGATATTAATTTAGGGGTTGGTAAGAATTTTTCTTCCTCAGGTTTTTCAAAGTCTCTTGTGCTCACAAAGGCTGCACATCCTTTAGAAATCATTCTGATATGCTGATTTGATGCTCAAAAATCATTTCATATTATCAATGTTTAAACCAGTTGTTCTGCTGTAGTCAATCATTTTATCTCTCAAAACTGATATTATCATAGAAATGACATATTTAACCGTTGTTAATATGATTAGCCTTTTGCTTGACTACGTTATCAAACAGCTAATAATGTGTTGCTAATTTTACTCAAACCATGTTCCCGTTCGCCATCTCAGTCTGCTTTCTAAAAATCAACATCCTTAGAAACACTTTGAAAATCATAGAACATCAGTGGAGAAAGACATATAGTTCATCATAACATCATAATATACATAAATCACCTACTCCACTATACTGCTAAAAGTACCCGATTTTTCATATCAAGAGAAAAATATACAGGGATAACCTGGCTTCTCGAGATTCCCCTGCTTCTCAGCATAGTAATGATGATATGCTTAAGCCCGCCCCACACGTTGACATGAATACAAAAACGTAAGAAACACTAGCATTTCAGTCTTTAGTTCACTGCAGTTAAGGAGAAAATACTCAGCAACGGTGTTGACTTAAGAGTTTGCATATGGTTTGTCTGAAATATATTAAAAACACCATATAGACATACAAACAACATTAAAAACTTCACTGCAGGGGGTCTTTAAGATATTTGTTCCCACTGTATAAAGTCAAACCTGGCTCTATTTTTTTTTGATTAAATATCTTTTTCACTTTGAAATACTTCACACTGAAGTAAAAAGGGGTTACAAACACCTTTTCATGTTGACAATAAGTTATGTTAAATATTTTATTTAATTGTACACATTTGATTTAAAAATTTTGCACATTTAATTAAAAAAATATGTTTTTATTTAATTTTATCATTGCTCATGAGCAGTTCCCCCTACTGACTTGCAAACCTGTGTTTAAGGGACCTCAGTATATTCAACTGATTGCACTCTGAACTCTTTCTTGCCTTTAACAGAGGCTGATTTCCAGGGATGGTGAGCCAATAGATGTACCAGCTGTAGCCTCTACAGTCTCCAGATCTCTGCACCTGCAGTTGGCCGAGCTCTGGGATCCCCTGCAGGGCGTACTGCAGGTCCGCAGCGCTGATGTCTACCGCCAGGCCTGGGAACACATAACGCATGTACCACATGACAAACCAGATGACCTATTGGGAGATTGTGGTTTATGTTCGCTATTACTATTCTAATAATTTCATTTTTGGGAACATGATCAACAGTGTTCGACATCAAGAATCTGCTGTGCAACAACAGGAAATTCCATGTACTAAATGATTACTTCCAGCAGCTACACAATAAAGTAACAGATACATGCACAGCCAACATGCTTACCTTCAACACGCCGGGCTAAGAACTCAACGTCAAAGGTTCCTGTAAGAGGGGGGCTGGCCTTCTGAGGGCGCATAATGGTGACAGTGGCATTCCCTTGACTTTGCATCAGTAGGTCTCCTGTGCTGTTTAGTATCTTCTGTTGGAAAAAAATAAGACTGAATATTGAGAACACGGAAGCCTTAAATGGATCACTTAAAACACAATCATGTGCACCCAATCTGCAGGAAAAATTCAGAGACACAGCGATAAACCCAAATGTCAGATCTTATGGCAAGCAAATATTTTGTTGTCAAGCTTCAATTATGACATCAGAGAGATCAGGAAGATCCAGCACTTCAAGACACTGGGAACACAACGCATGTACCACATGAAAAACCAGATAACCTCTCGGGACATTGTAGAATGAGTTTCATTTGAACCCAAACTTACCTCCATAAAGCCCATTTCAAACAGTGGGACATCAAAGCCACAGTTGTAAGGTGTCGCGGTGATCTCATAGCTGACTTGTGAAGCAGTTGCTTGTTTGCTCACAATTATGTTTGAAAAGAAAAGTCCTGAACTGGCTAGAGCAGGTGGTCTTCTTCTGTTGATTATAACTGAAGTGGAGAGAGAAAATAAAACATTACATTTAAAAAGACCACTTTAAAAATAAAATAATACAAATCTTTTCAAATAATAAATTAACTTCAACATCCTGGTGTCAGTGGAGGCGGGGCTCATTAGCAAGCAAGGGTGAAGAGTTACATTCAACATTAATAAATATTAACATCCATGCCACTGTAAAAAAAGTTTTCCTATTCACCATTAGGATCCAAATCATCCATTGTACGTCCAATATGAACAGCGTCTATGAAGTAAACAGAGTTAGCGGCCACTCCATACACACTGAACTGAAGAAGTTTGTAGTTGGAGCCTATGTAGTCTGTCTGTATGGAGCTCAGGAGATCCACACACTTGTAGTTCCACCTGAGAATGACAATTTAAATTTTACACTATAATCACAACAAAAATGACCTTGATATTGGTATCGTTCTGTTCTCACATTGGCGATAAAGACAAATCCTCTAAAGGAAAGATATAAGATTGCTTTATGTTCAGTAGATTAAACTTACTCATTGGTTGAGTCAAACAGCACAGATATGTGTTTGTTCACCTCCCAGTAATTATTTTCAGTTATGTAACTGAACAGTATTCCCAGCTTATTCGCCAGATGCCCTTTGTAGGCCAAACAGAGCTACAAAAATTAAATAATAATAACTATATTATACAAAATATTTTTTTATCTTTGAAAAGTTCATTTCTATACTGATAAATATCCATTAGTAAAGGATGAGATGCTGAGGTGTTCAGTGGAGCTTACAGTGTTGTATGTTTGTAGCAGTATTGGGCTGTAAATCGCTCCGGATGCTGAAATGTCATTGGCATTGAAGAGAATCTCTGGATTCTTCAGAGACCAGCGGCCACAGAAAGCCTCTGAATCAGTGACCCGAACCCCTCTTAGATAACCTGAAAACTGTATGACAAGGAGAAAGCTCTACAAGCTGGACAAGAGGACGCTTCAAAAAAAATAACTGATGTCTACAATGCTAGAACTAATGTCACACAATTTTTGCAAGGCTAACTTGACTTGATTTGAAATAGGTATAGTATGTCCTCTGCATGTACATACTTGATCATCTGCTTTTGCAGCCTTGCTTACCCCTGTGGCGGAGGTCTCATAATCTCTGAAAAATATCACATTAGTGTTCTCCATGGTCGGAATCTCAGATGGACATTTAGCGGTGATCATCATATCCAATGCTGAATGCACCTTTAATAAAAATAAATTAAAAACAGAGGTGTAACCCGTCATGTAGAAAAGGAATATATTTTATCCTATGGTAAATACTAAGAAATATAAAACAAACTAAAACCTCAGTTTCAGAAGCATTGAAAGGCAGAGGGAGGGACGGAACTCCACCCCACAGCAGTGTGAACGTCTCCATGCTGGCCTGGCCTTTCACGTCCTCAGTAACTGTGATGTTCGTATCTGTGCCCATGATCAAGTAGTCAAGATCCTCAAAGTCACCTGAGATAATTCCAAGATTAAAAAATAAATAAATAATGTACTGCAAAATAATGTACTGGCATACTTTATACGCAACATAAAAAAACTTAATAACATTAGAGTTTAAATATACAAACCCGATTCCAAAAAAGTTGGGACACTGTACAAATTGTGAATAAAAAAGGAATGCAATAAATTACAAATCTCATAAACGTATATTTTATTCACAATAAAATATAGATAACATCAAATGTTGAAAGTGAGACATTTTGAAATGTCATTTTTGATTTTTGATTTCATGAGAGCTACACGTTCCAAAAAAGTTGGGACAGGTAGCAATAAGAGGCTGGAAAAGTTAAATGTACATATAAGAAACAGCTTGAGTACCAGTTTGCAACTTATTTGGTCAGTTGGCAACATGTCAAGAGGGACAGAGGATCACCAATTCCCCCAATGCTGTGGCGAAAAGTTTGAAGTTATCAACATCTACAGTGCATAATATCATCCAAAGATTCAGAGAATCTGGAACAATCTCTGTGCATAAGGGTCAAGGCCGGAAAACCATACTGGATGCCTGTGATCTTCGTGCCCTTAGACGGCACTGCATCACATACAGGAATGCTACTGTAATGGAAATCACAACATTGTCGTGAACACAATCCACCGTGCCATTCGCCGTTGCCGGCTAAAACTCTATAGGTCAAAAAAGAAGCCATATCTAAACATGATCCAGAAGCGCTAGCATTTTCTCTGGGCCAAGGATCATTTAAAATGGAGTGTGGCAAAGTGGAAAACTGTTCTGTGGTCTGACAAATCAAAATGTTAAGTTATTTTTGGAAAACTGGGACGCCATGTCATCTGGACTAAAGAGGACAAGGACAACCCAAGTTGTTTTCAGCGCTCAGTTCAGAAGCCTGACTCTGATGGTATGGGGTTGCATGAGTGCGTGTGGCATGGGCAGTTTACACATCTGGAAAGACCCCATCAATGCTGACAGGTATATCCAAGTTCTAGAACAACATGTGCTCCCATCCAGATGTCATCTCTTTCAGGGAAGAACTTGCATTTTCAAACATGACAATGGCAGACCACATACTGCATCAATTTCAACATCATGGCTGCGTAGAAGAAGGATCTGGGTACTGAAATGGCCAGCCTTCAGTCCAGATCTTTCATCCATAGAAAACATTTAGTGCATCATAAAGAGGAAGATGCAACAAAGAAGACCTAAGACAGTTGAGCAACTAGAAGCCTGTATTAGACAAGAATGGGACAACATTCCTATTCCTAAACTTAAGCAACTTGTCTCCCAGACGTCTGCAGACTGTTATAAAAAGAAGAGGGGATGCCACACAGTGGTAAACATGACCTTGTCCCAACTTTTGAGATGTGTTGATGCCATTAAATTTAAAAATCATCTTATTTTCCCCTTAAAATTATACATTTTATCAGTTTAAACATTTGATATGTCATCTATGTTGTGTTCTGAATAAAATATTGAAACTTTAAACTTCCACTGTTTTTATGCACAATTTGTACAGTGTCCTTGTGAACTTTTTTGAAATCCGGTTTGTATATGTAAAATAAGTTATCTCATGTGGTACGCTATGCAAAAAAATTCTCAGAACATCCCTTTTACAGCTTTGTTTTTAGCTGTGAATTATAAATACTAGAATTTTTTTACAAGCAAAAACATTATTTCACTGTAAAAAAAAAGAAGAAGCACATTGAAATGTAGCATCACCATGCTATATATTTCACCCACAAATAATATCTTAATTTATATTTTTACTAAAACATACATATTACAGTATTTTACATGTACATTAATGTCCAACATTTTTTTTTTCAAAGTATAGAGCTAGATGACTAAAAGAGTGTCTCATAGTTATTTAATTAACCAGTAAGAACATTCTTTGACTGAGAAATATTGATTTTAAAAAGAAAATTTTTAAGTTCACCTCTGTTAGAGTTGAATGTCACATTGTACAATGACTCGTCATCCAGTTCTTCCTTTGTGACCGTAACACTGTCTGGTTTAATTGTCCACAACTCATTCAGAGCGTTCTGCAACTCCATCGCTGATGCACTAACTGGGACCGGCCCTGCAACATGGAAAACAACTCCAGTAAACATTACAAACAAAAAGACGTATCTAGAGGTAGGGCAGAAGGGTGAATGCAAAAATTAAGAGCATATACAAACTGGATCAAACACACATTCATACAGTTGTGTCAACTACTGCACCTGTTATAAGACCTCCATATGTCAGGAAGTAGAATGTGTTTTCACAGCTGTTCAGAAAGAAACAATTACTGCTGATTCTCAGAGTCTGCACCTCATTGATGGGGGTTATTGGCGTCCATCCCATGAAATTAACCACCTAAAACAACAACGAATAAAAAAAAATGCATATGGCAGGTAGAGGAGCTCATATCTGATACTTATTGAGTTTCTGCAGGAGCAGAAATGAAAATTAATTCCTAAGGCTTCCTTCCTTTCCCTTGCTCCTGTTAGCTCACTTACCTGTTTTTCAGGTAGTATATTATAGTTTGCGTTAATCTGCTGTTTCTCATTTACAGATTCTGTTGTCTGCTGGGCAGTGAAAGGGCTGATCTCTTTGAAAAAGGCCACATCCACTGATGCTACTCCTCCATACTCCTGCACTAGAATCTCAATGTAGTACCTGTAACACATTGAGAGATGGTTTGTATGCAGAAAATGTATGTATATCCAAGATTGGGATACAAGTGGGGAAAAAAAGTATTTAGTCAGCCACCAAAATTGTGCAAGTTCTCCCACTTAAAAAGATGAGAGGCCTGTAATTTTCATCATGGGTACACTTCAACTATGAGAGACAGAATGAGAAAAAAATGCAGAAAACCACGTTTCATCTTCAATGCCCTTCCTGATGGAAGGAGGTTTTTACTCAAAATCTCACGATACATGGCCCCATTAATTCTTTCCTTTACAGGGATCAGTTGTCCTGGGATCACAGACCCAAAGATGGATGTTTCCAGCCCCATGCTTCACAGTAGGTATGGTGTTCTTTGGATGCAACTCAGCATTCTTTCTCCTCCCAACACAACAAGTTGAGTTTACCAAAAAGTTCTATTTTGGTATCATCTGACCTTATGACATTCTCCCAATCCTCTTCTGGATCATCCAAATGCTCTATAGCAAACTTCTAACGGGGCCGGACATGTACTGGCTTAAGCAGGGGGACACGTCTGGCACTGCAGATTTTGAGTCCCTGGTGACATAGTGTGTTACTGATGGTAGCCTTTGTTACTTTGGTCCCAGCTCTCTGCAGGTCATTCACTAGGTCCCCCGTGTGGTTCTAGGATTTTTGCTCACCGTTCTTGTGATCATTTTGACCCCACGTGGTGAGATCTTGCATGGAACCCTGGATCGAGGGAGATTATCAGTGGTCTTGTATGTCTTCCATTTTCTAATAATTGCTCCCACAGTTGATTTCTTCACACTGTTGCTTACCTATTGCCAGCCCAGTGCAGAGCTACAATTTTGTGTCTGGTGTCCTTTGACAGCTCTTTGGTCTTGGCCATAGTGGGGTTTGGAGTCTGACTGTTTGAGGTTGTGGACAGGGGTCTTTTATACTGATAACGAGTTCAAACAGGTGCCATCAATACAGGTAACGAGTGGGGTACAGAGGAGCCTCTAAAGAAGAAGTTACAGGTCTGTGAGAACCAGAAATCATGCTTTTTTTGTAGGTGACCAAATACACATTTTTCCACCAAAATTTGCAAATAAACTCCTTAAAATCACAATGAGAAAGAGACAATGTCTCATTCTGTCTCTCATAGTTGACGTGTACCTATGATGAAAATTACAGGCCTCTCTCATCTTTTTAAGTGGGAGAACTTGCACAATTGGTGGCTGAATAAATACTTTTTTGCCCCACTGTATATTGGAGACAACAATAATAATGACAAAAAGACTAATAGAGAACATACTTACATCTATGACTTTTTATCATTATGTATTATTTGGAAACCTTTACTTACGGTTTTCCCTTTTCCAAGTACATGACCTCTGACTTCTGGGTGCTATAGCTGAAGAAACTGCTTGTCTGGTAAGGCTGTGATGCAATCTTAACCTGAAATAAAAAATAATAACGTTTAAATTCAAATTTAAAATATGACTGCATTTTATACAAATATTCCATAAATTAAAAATGAAATGTTGCACTGCATTTTACACTAATATTGCATATACTGTATTAAAATATGCTTGTTTGTAAGCCTTCAAAGCCTGTAGCAGAACACTTGCCTTTTTTCATATCATGTATCAATCCAAAGCATAAACAATTACAAAAATTATCCTGTGAAACCAGTTTTGAGATTGGACAGTGTGTTACAAATGAAAAGGTATTACATAGAGCCACCTTAGTTCTTTATTCCAAAGCATGCATTAATTACAGATACACGTATATGCTCAGATTTATGGCCAAAGGGGCAGTTAAAAGGATAATTATTGATAACTACTAGAAATATGAAATTTTGATTTTAATTGAAATACAGGTACCTTATCCTGGGGAAGACCTGTCTTGCTGAAATATAGATGGCATAGCTCGTCAGCTTTTATTCGAAAATAGTAGTTGTCGGTCACCATTGGGACAAAGAAACCACTCAATCGTGCCACAAAGTTATCAATTTCATTGGGCCACACACAGGACAGCGAATCCACCCACTGGACAGAATATCCAGGGCTACTGGAATTATACTTCAGGACGTCCTCCAGAAGGTTCGGAGAAGAGTTGTTCCACATCTCCATTTTAAAACCTCTGCCACCTACAAACATGAACCTTTAATTATCACTCAATACAATCAAGACAGTACTGTTTATAGGAATGCACATTGTACATGTGCGACTCATTTCATAAACAGTAGGGGAGACCTGAATTAAATTAAATACAATTTACAAAATCCTGGTCAATAAATGAATCACAGCTATTATTTTTTTAAGATCAGGTGTTCCCAATTCCAGTCCTGGCACCTTCCCACTCTGTTTAGCTTGTAAGTCTCTTTTCTGACACAATTCAGATCACCAGCTTGTTAGAAGAGAGTGCCATGAACTCGGGTGCGCTGGGTGTTACTCAGTGTTCTCTACTCCCTGAGCACGGGATATCTGTTGAGGTTCACAACACTTAACAAAATGCATTCATTCGCAACACCTTGCTGAGTCAAACACAGAAACTCAAGTCGAGTTTAAGCGTGGATGCCATAATATAGAGTATAATATATTTTTTTAAATAAATATAATATAAATTACCATACTTTCACTTAATATACAAATGTATAAAATCTATATAATCATTTATTTTGAATTTTGAATTGATATTGTATCCATTTACATATTAATTATACATGTCACTTAATCTAATCTGTCAAATTCAAAAACCCTAACCTGAATGATAAATGTATATTGTTATGTTTAATATGAAAATACACGTAATGTGGTCTTTTTTATCTTATATAATTCGTAATCATAATAGTTGACTTGTAACTGTCATATCTCACTCACTTCACATCCGCAAACAGCCGCATACAAACATACCTGCTTTGGATTGGAATCTTCCTAAAGATGACCCTTTTAAGAATACCCTTCGCAGCGCACATATGGTCCCATGGAATCCACCCCTTAACTGAGTGTGTCAAATAAAAGAGACATACAAAAATGTGCAGAGCAAAGAGACGTGAGGACTAGAATTGGGAACCCCTGGTTTAGATATTTGTATGGCATGGTCAAAGAGATGAATACAAAGAAACTGTGAAAATTCCAATTCCCTTGTTGTCCATTATGTGATGGCCTCTAATAATGTTCTGTTGAAAACAATCAGTTAAGTAACAAACAAAACCATGGTATTGGTTGAGATAGGATGTGATGCTTCAACAGTGACAAAGTCAGATGTTCTCGCACATGGAGCGCAACAATGTCTATGAAAAGATTGTTACACCATAAAAGATCTGATTTATGATAAGGTTCTCACCAGGAAATACTGTCATATTGGTTCTTTCATAACCAGGTGTTATGCAGACAATCCTCTCATTTGACATGCTCTGAATCCGACACTCACGACCTAAGGGAAATATATATATTTTGTACATAATTCATATAATCATTTTGATCATTATAATTAGTCACAATAATTTATTTTATTATATATTAATTTTTTAATGTATCTCACATACACACACTCACATATATATATACACAGTGGGTACAGAAAGTATTCAGACACCTTTAAATTTTTCACTCTGTTATATTGCAGCCAATCATTTAAGTTCTTTTTTTCTCATAAATATATACACAGCACCCCATATTGACAGAAAAACACAGAATTGTTGACATTTTTGCAGATTTATTAAAAAAGAAAAACTGAAATATCACATGGTCCTAAGTATTCAGACCCTTTGCTGTGACACTCATATATTTAACTCAGGTGCTGTCTATTTCTTCTGATCATCCTTGAGATGGTTCTACAGCTTCATTTGAGTCCAGCTGTGTTTGTGATTGGACTTGATAAGGAAAGCCACACACCTGTCTATATCTCATAAGACCTCACAGCTCACAGTGCATGTCAGAGCAAATGAGAATCCTGAGCTCAAAGGAACTGCCTGAAGAGCTCAGAGACAGAATTGTGGCAAGGCGCAGATCTGGCCATGGTTACAAAAAAAATCCTGCTGCACTTAAGGTTCCTAAGAGCACAGTGGCCTCTATAATCCTTAAATGGGAGACGTTTGGGACGACCAGAACCCTTCCTAGAGTTGGCCGTCCGGCGAAACTGAGATATCGGGGGAGAAGAGCCTTGGTGAGAGAGGTAAAGAAGAACCCAAAGATCACTACGGCTGAGCTCCAGAGATGCAGTCGAGAGATGGGAGAAAGTTGTAGAAAGTCAACCATCACTGCAGCCCTCCACCAGTCGGGGCTTTATGGCAGAGTGGCCCAACGGAAGCCTCTCTTCAGTGCAAGACACATGAAAGCCTGCATGGAGTTTGCTAAGATGGTGAGAAATACGATTCTCTGGTCTGATGAGACCAAGATAGAACTTTTTGGCCTTAATTCTAAGCGATATATGTGGAGAAAACCAGCCAATACAGTCCCAACAGTGAAGCATGGTGGTGGCAGCATCATGCTGTGGGGGTGTTTTTCAGCTGCATTTTTTTTTTTAAAGAGGGTTACCTCCTATTAACACCATGGCCGTCTGGTCAGTCTGATCAAAGTAATGTCCCTGAATGGTTAGTAATGTGCCGCCCAATATACTGCCCTCAGAAGGAGAAACTCCTGTCACCTCTGAAAGAAACCAGATCATGTTTTTTTTATTTTAAAAATATATAATTATCTGATTTTATGCAGGCAATTGCAAAACATAAATGTTATCCACACCTGCATATGTCTGGAACATGGCAAGCTTGTTCAGTGCTGAGATGCTGAAAACCCCAAGGTCTGGCAAACTCCTAAAAAAAAGAAAATATGTGTTTTGTCTACTTTTCTGTCAACAACAAAAACAAGCACTTTGATGTAAAGTTTAGAAAGTCAAACTTCTCTGACCTCCCAAATTCACCATCAAGAATGTAACTGAGGTTGTGATGACCTGAAAACCAAAGTAATGACATTTAATCTGAAAAAAATCTATAGTGATTGAATAACATTTTGATAATTATGTTTCTTTACCAACATATGTTCCAGTCATTTTACAGCTCATATATCCCCATTGGCTGGTCTCATAATCCATAGAGAGGCCATACCTGAAAAATGTATGCGTATTTTTGGAGGGTGCGTTCACATTTAATGTTCACATTTAATGTTCACATTTATTAGTAACTTAACTGAGACATACATACTTTTCATCTGAATTGGGTTTTAGAAGTTCACAAGGCATGCCTCCCATGTACGCTCTGTTCAAAGAAAACACATTAAAAAAAGTTCCTTATGAGAACACACAGAATATATTTAACATTCATAAAGTTATATTTTTTCCATTGTGTATTAAATACTTCCTGACCTTAAAAATCTCACATCCAAGCCATTGGAGCTTTTGTCCGTGTTGCTTCCGTACACATCAGTAAAGATTCTTCCACGCAGTGTCACCACAGTCCCTAAAGTTTGTTCAGTTTTATTTTTGTATTTATTTTTTTGTGAAAGGTATATTTTTCACAAACCAAAGCAGCACAGAATAATGACAAAAACTAACAAAGCTCACCTGGGGGACCTGAGAGTGGACTGATACTTTGAATGCTAGGTGTATAGTATAATCGGCTCTGTGAAAGCAGTTCATGTTTTTTATAAATATATTGTAATATTTTGAGAAGATATGATTATATGTATTAATAAGCAACACAATGAAGTCTATTTCACTTACATAGAACATGCACCAGTAATTCCACTGATTTCCATAACAAATGTTACTGGAAGGAATGGGCACACCATCCACGCTGACCTGCACCTGATAGTCATCCTCTGGCAGAGCTCTGAATATGATGCAATACAAAGCTTTCTTTGGAAATATTTTACATAACATTATGCCGTACAGCTATTTCAGAGAATTCAAATGTGCATAGCTTCTTCATTTATGCATAAATATAAATTCTGCTATAGTAAACATGTTTTTTTATAAACACACAAAATAGTTGTATAAAAAGGACATTCAAAGAAAGTACATGCAAAAATTTAAATATTCAAATGGCAAGAAAAATATGTGGGAGCTACAGGAGCAGGCAAGATTTAAAGTAAATCAATTTTGGTCTGTTTCTCATACATAGCTTGTATGAATTCAGAAGATTTGGAATGTAGCACACAAGTCATATGGACTGGTCATTTTATTGAAAGGGTATTCTTCAAAAAAATATCAAGCGTAGCATCAGTTCTGGCAGGTCGCGTTAGTCAAGCTCGCATCAGCTGACTGTCAGCTGACCACATCTACCTATAGGAATATGACATCTACCACAGCATATATAGCTCCTTCAGTACTATCAGCAGCTATCATGTTTTTCCAGAGCTCATTTACCCTCCTCCATCCCCAGCTCCTCCTCTCATCAGTCAGGATTTGGTATTCTGATTCCCCTTGAATCAGACTAAATTCCTCAATAATAATATAAATAAGCAATAATATGAACATAAATAATGATATATGCAATACATTATGTTGGTTCTGTTCTGTTTACCCTATCGCTGCTCTCCCTGCTCTTATCCATGATAGGCCGCATGAATGCGCAGGGAGTTCTTGCCCAGAACAACAGAACCATATGCTAATAGTCAATCAATCAATCATCTTTGACGATAGTGGTCCTGACAGAACTACTATTGTGTTCAATAGAAGAAAACAAGTCACATACTTAGGTTTGTAACAACATAAGGGTGAAAAATGTTCCTACATGACAAGTGAATGCTTCCTGCAATGTTGACTGGGGAAAGTTGATTAATTTATTTTTATTTTATTCATTTATTATGTTGCAGAACTATATGCAGCCAATGAAAAGAAAGTCTGTTTCTTGTTTGTTGTTTTCACTCATTTTACTAACTTTTAGGAATTAGTCAAAATTGACATTCTTTCTTTCAAATCCATATCATCCACTTTAGAGTATGTAAAAAAGATTCTTATTGGCACCACTCAATACAATTCAATGACTACAGGGAGTGCAGAATTATTAGGCAAATGAGTATTTTGACCACATCATCCTCGTTATGCATGTTGTCTTACTCCAAGCTGTATAGGCTGGAAAGCTACTACCAATTAAGCATATTAGGTGATGTGCATCTCTGTAATGAGAAGGGGTGTGGTCTAATGACATCAACACCCTATATCAGGTGTGCATAATTATTAGGCAACTTCCTTTCCTTTGGCAAAATGGGTCAAAAGAAGGACTTGACAGGCTCAGAAAAGTCAAAAATAGTGAGATATATTGCAGAGGGATGCAGCAGTCTTAAAATAGCCAAGTCCTACTGCCAGTTTCTGGAAGACACCTTCTTCAAGCAGTGGTACAGGAAGAAGTCTGCATCCTTCAAGAAAAACATGATTTTCATGCAGGACAATGCTCCATCACACGCGTCCCAAGTACTCCACAGCGTGGAGTACTTTATACCAAGAAAGGGTATAAAAGAAGAAAATCTAATGATATGCCCTCCTTGTTCACCTGATCTGAACCCCATTGAGAACCTGTGGTCCATCATCAAATGTGCGATTTACAAGGAGGGAAAACAGTACACCTCTCTGAACAGTGTCTGGGAGGCTGTGGTTGCTGCTGCACGCAATGTTGATGGTGAACAGATCAAAACACTGACAGAAACCATGGATGGCAGGCTTTTGAGTGTCCTTGCAAAGAAAGGTGGCTATATTGGTCACTGATTTGTTTTTGTTTGGTTTTTTGAATGTCAGAAATTTATATTTGTGAATGTTGAGATGTTATATTGGTTTCACTGGTAAAAATAAATAATTGAAATGGGTATAAATTTGTTTTTGTTAAGTTGCCTAATAATTATGCACAGTAATATTCACCTGCAAACACAGATATCCCCTAAAATAGCTCAAACTAAAACTACTTCCTAATAAACTACAAAAATATTCAGCTTTGATTAATGAGTTTTTTGTGTTCATTGAGAACATGGTTGTTGTTCAATAATAAAATTAATCCTCAAAAATACAACTTGCCTAATAATTCTGCACTCCCTGTATAATCAAGATGAAAGATCAAGACTGCTTACCTTGTGTAACACATGATCTGATTGGAGTGAGTAGAGTCTTTCTCGACATCACAAGGAATAGATCTGGTGTGGGACACCAGGGACACACGGTTGCCAAAGTTTGGGTCATTGGCATTGAGATTGAACTGATTGGCAAAACCTGGGGGGGGGGATCACTAACTAAGAGATTACGTAATAGTGCCAAAATGTGCTAAATCAGAAAAGAAGGTTGGGATTCATTTTAAAAGCATATTGGTGACTTTTTTTAATACCTTGCCCCGTTATGGTCAGTTTCGTTCCGCCATTGACGCTTCCGTATTTTGGGGTCACTTTGTCGACATGCTGCGCTCCTGTCAGGATGGAGTTAATATGCTAGTCACTAAAATCTAATGTATGAATGTCTGTAACGCTTTTAAGATGACAAAATTATCCTAAATGGCGCAAACGGTGCAGAATGACTGGGTATACAACAAAAAAGTGGACGATAAAGCCAGGGCGTACCTGCAGGACTCCAGAGTAAAATACAAACAATGAGCGGCAGGTGAAGCTCCCGTCGCACGTGCCTCATCCTGACAGACTCACAGTGCACGCGCTTCCAAACAAAGCCTCCTGCAGTGCCAGTTACTGTATCCCTTCTGCACAAACAATATACACATAACATTTGTGTGTACACCTGTCATTTGTATTTCTTTTATAAAACATATTAACATTTAAAAATAACATAATACCTTTTCATATTAAAACATAAAACATTATGTATTGTTCATCTTGCTATGCTAAACATACAGTAAATATACACTATAAAATTAATATATATACATTTTTATACCCTGAATAACTGTATAAATAAAGACTAAATTAAAATTACATTCGCAAGTAAAAACATCAACTTATACAACCAGTGGTTCCTTACAGTTTGGCAAGCATCAGAAGCGCGCACCCAGAAAGCTTCCTCTAATACAGAGAGCATGAATAATCTATTAAATCAAGTTCTCTTTGTCTTCTTGAGCTTGAACAGACAAATTCTCACAAAATTATGTAAAAATGCCCGAAATATCTATTTGCTAATCCAACTCATTTGGTTCATATTCTTTAGGTTTCTCTGCCAAATATTTTTAGTAATTAAAAATGCTTCATTCTGGAAAATATTTGTTCTGGAAAAAGTGTATATATATATATATATATATATAGTGTCCCCCTTAATTTAAGATGGTTTAAGACCACCCTGGCTATGCCACTGTTTCCCTTTGACCATAATTAAGACTCACATACCTGTTAAAGCACTCTTAGGAAATCCAAACACCGGTGGCTCATTTGTTAAGGAGAGCTCACTCTTTTTATACTACCTGCCCACAGGGTAACAAGAGGGGATTGGCTGTTAAAACACTCTTGGGAAATCTAAACCCCAGTTGCTCATTTGTTAAGAAGAGCAGCTCACTCATTTTATACTACCTGCCCACAGGGTGGCATCTGGCAAGAGGACAACTGCTTTTTTTCTTTATCAACATTATTTTTATTCAAATGGTGACTAAACCTGAATAGTGCACTATTGACAATACATTTGAATGACCTAAAACATGATGAAATAAAGAAGATTTGCAAAGAGAATTCTTGTAATTATTCAGTGATTAAGTCATAAGCTACTTCTTTAGCAAAATGTGTGCGTCAGTGTCAATGCAACAAAACAACTACTAGCCCACTACTATAAAATTATGATTAACTCACACTAAAGCCATCCTAGGTAGTGTTGTAGTACTCGAAACCGATCTTAAGACCATTTTTTGATCTCGACCACATTTGTACTCAGCCTTGTCTTGATCTCGGACTAAGAGGACTCTGCACTTTGTTTCAGACCAGTCAATCCCACAACTGCTGGGATAATACAAAATTTCCAGTGCATTACCGAATGTATTTATTAACATCATTAATGTGATTGGATGTAAAACTTACTGCTTCAGATGCAATCAATAACTTATTTCTAATATGATTTATTTATTGTGCCGATTCAGAAATTAATTAGGGATTGTGTCAAAAATGTTACCAAAAATGTATAAAAACGAAATTCAAGATATTGTTGCAAAAAGTTATTGTGTGAGATCTGGATTTATAACATGTGATATAATTAACCAATATCAAAAGAGCCAGAGAGCTGTTTTCACAAATTTGAGCATGACTGCAAACATGATATTGCTTTAACAAACATTCAATATTTATTTTTTTAAACATTATCCTTAACATTATTTATGCATTTGTAATTTACCAATTCAGATGCATTTTCTGTATCACCTCTGAAGCGCAAAGAGGAATTTTGTTGTTAATGATTTCATTTGATTAGTAACCTCTATAGTGTCCTATTCTAATTATATTTATTACAAGTAATTTATTATCCGCTTGTTAAGTCGTGACGTAAGGAACGCCGTTTCTGGGTCCAAGCCTTAACTCGTTTCACTTAAGAATGCCATCGACAGAGCGCTTATTCATATTAAACATCAAACATTTTAAAAAGTTAAAAATTTGAAATACTTATAGTCTACACAACAGTCTCTGTGCTCAAAGTATCACAGACATATCACAGCCTTATAAAAGATGAATCACTGTCTGGCCATCTGGAAATCTGGTATGGAGATAAAGGTTATGATTGATTTTTAATTTTATTTTGTGTGTATATTAGCACTGTTTGTCATTTTTCTTGTGGTATGAGATAGAGCGTTCGGACCGGGAAGCACTGCCGTGTGACGTCAGGCTTAACAACCGGATAAGTTACAAGTCATTTATAAGGTGGTAATGGGGATCTCTATGAATTTAAGGAGTAATGGTCTGGTCTTCATCTTGACTCGGTATCGTCCTGCCTTTGTCTTGGACCCTTCAATGTCTTGGACTCGTCCATCGGATTGCCAGACAGAGAAGCGTGATTCGTCACTCCAGAGAACACATCTCTACTGCTCTAGAGTCCAGTGGTGGCGTGCTTTACTCTATTACATCCTACACTTTGCATTGCACTTTTTATGATTTAAGGCTTGGATGCAGGTGCTCGGCCATGGAAACCCATTCCATGAAGCTCTCTACGCACTGTTCTTGAGATAATCAGAAGGCCACACGAAGTTTGGAGGTCTGTAGCTATTGACTGCAGAAATTTGGCGACTCAGCATGTACTGACCCCGCTCTGTGATTTTACATGGCCTACCACTTCATGGCTGAGTTGCTGTTGCCCCTAATTGCTTCCACTTTGTTATAATACCGCTAACAGTTGACCGTAGAATATTTAGTAGTGAGGAAATTTCACGAATGGACATATTGCACAGGTGGCAACCTATCACGGTACCACACTTGAATTCCCTGAGCTCCTGAGAGCGACCCATTCTTTCACAAATGTTTGTAGAAGCAGTCTGCATGCCTATGGGCTTAACTTAACACTTGTGGCCATGGAAGTAATTGGAACACCTTAATTCAATGATTTGGAGGGGTGTCCCAATACTCACACCTCTGAAAGACTGGACTAGGAAGGATGCAGTCTTGGTAGGATGCAGCATTCTATTTGAGGAGCAACCAATATCAAATGATGGCAAGGGAATTACAAAATATAAACATGAAACAAAAAAACAAAACAACGGTTGCCATGGAGTGTCAGTTTTTTCTTCCTTCCCAGAATTAAAATGCCCCTATAGAACCTTTGAGAGAATACAAACAGTCCCCAAGGAGACATAATTGTTAACTGTAATTATAGCGCAACTGGAACAGTTCATAACAATTAATTTCTTAACCCAGCATGTCAGTTGCAAGAATGACATTAATTGTAATCAAATCATCAGCATATGATTTAAACTGGCTCGGAACAAAACATACATAGACTTTGCATTTCATCTAATATATCTGTTTCATTCCTTTCAGAAATTAATGCATCTGAAATCAAACAGAATCTCAAAAGAATCATAAAACATCTGAAATTTTTTTATGAAAATTATAATTTTGTATGATAGTTTGGATTAAAATGATTAAACGTTTGCCGGTTCCCGCCTACTTCTTCCCATAACAACATACCTTGGTACATTGGTGCCGAAACCCAGGAGGAAGGAGTGACATTCTGTCGGAGAGCCCTCGCTGCTGAGAGGGATTGCGGTGCTGAGGAGGTCGGGCAGTGCTGAAGAGAGAAGACAGCGAGTGGCTGATCGAGGCGGTGGTGCTGGAGCGATGGAAGACCTGGTGGAACTGAGAGCTCGCTGCCATGCCCCTGGGTCAAGGGGGCGGAGGAGGATCTAGCCATCCACCTAGCGTCCAGTATCATTGTATGGCACCGCGAGGAAGAGCCTTTTGGCTGGCTGAGGACTGAGTGGCACTGGGGGTTTTTCTCTCCTCTTTACCCTCTCTTGTCTCTGTCCGTCCTCACGCTTCCGGCTCCTTTTCTCTCGTCTCGCCTGTCCTTACCCCCAGGTGCCGCAGCCGCAATGATCGGTCCGCAATGAAAGGGGGGGGGGGCAGAGTAGAGCACAATCTCAGGAGTACCCCCCGCCCCGGCCTGTGAGGGGCGATGAGGGTATGTGGCAAGCAGTTGAGGCTGAAGGACTGTGAGAATGGGCCGAGGCCGGTGGCATGAGTGATAATGAGCGACAGCTGCGTGCTGCACCGGTCTCATGTCTCTCGGAGGAGCTCGGACGGCCTGGATTTTATGTTATGTTTTGTTTATGTTTTATTATGTGTGTATTATTTTAAATGTTTTTGTGTGTGTGTGTGTGTGTGTGTGTGTGTGTGTGTGTGTGTGTGTTTGTGTTTACATTTTAATTTAATTGGACAAATGAATAGTATTTTTAGAAATGCACCCCTACTTAAATATGTCATGCAAAATTATAATTTTCATAATTTCAGATGTTTTATGATTATTTTGAGCTGTTTTCAGCTGATGCATTACTTTCTGAAAGGTTTAATCATATGCTGATGATTTGATTATAATTTATTTCATTCTTGATACTGACATGCTTAACATGGGTTAAGAAATTATTTGTTATGAAATGTGCCAGTTGCGCTATAATTACAGTTAACAATTATGTCTCCTTGAGGACCATTTGTATTCTCTCTGCTAGACAGGAGCATTTTAATTCTGGGAAGGAAGTAAAAACTGACACTCCATGGCAACCGTTGTTTTGGGTTTGTTTATATTTTCATGCCTTTTATTGGGAATATGTGACATTGTTTTGGGTTTTGTTTCATGTTTATATTTTCATGTCTTTTATTTTTTAATTCCCTTGCTATCATTTGGTATTGGGTGCTCCTCAAACGGAATGCTGCATCCTACCAAGACTGCATCCTTCCTAGTCCAGTCTTTCAGAGGCGTGTGGGCTAGTGTCCTTCTCAGCAATTAAACACTAGAATGAGACAGTCAAGTAAGTGTGCATGACTTTGTCGCACATGTTCCCGTCCCCACGGCACGAAAATACTAGTAAAACTTAATTTTAGAAAAATATTTTGTATTACAAAACTTTATATTAACGTGATTAATTTACAGCAAAACAAAAGATAACATCTATACTTTTATGTCTGAGAATATTATTTTTGTCTTACATTTAATCATACACTCAGACAAGCTCACCACCGACTCGTTTATTTTCTTGAATTGGAATGTGTACAAAGGATTGTGGGAGATTTAAGGCCACAAAGGATACATCCGATGCATCCTTTAAAACAGACCGAATGAAGGATGCGAAGCAAAGCCTGCCTTCCAAGGATCCTTCAAATTGAGATGGCCTTCAGTGACATTCGATGATGTGGCAGCCGAGATATGCAGCCTTCGTAGCATGCAGCCAGTTTGAGAAACACCCTTGTGCTTAGTCTTGTGTCATGTTCTTATTGGTTGATCTTCTTGATTGTTCACATTGTTCCTTGTGTACATATAGCCCTCATGTTACCATTGTCTCTAATTTGTTTCCGGTAACCATTGTTGGCGAGTTTTGCGATTCTGGTAATGTTCAAGTTTAGTCAAGTTCAAGTCATTGTTGATTTTTGAATTGTTTCATGTTGGGATTTAGGAGCAGTGTGTAATATTTATGAGGATCTATTGACAGAAATGCAATATAATATACATAAATATGTTTTCAGTGGTGTATAAAGACCTTACATAATGAACCTTTATGTTTTTATTATGTTATATATATATATATACTCACCTAAAGGATTATTAGGAACACCATAATAACACAGTGTTTGACCCCCCTTTCGCCTTCAGAACCTTCAACAATTAAGGTGCTGAAAGCATTCTTTAGAAATGTTGGCCCATATTGATAGGATAGCATCTTGAAGTTGATGGAGATTTGTGGGATGCACATCCAGGGCACGAAGCTCCCGTTCCACCACATCCCAAAGATGCTCTATTGGGTTGAGATCTGGTGACTGTGGGGGCCATTTTAGTACAGTGAACTCATTGTCATGTTCAAGAAACCAATTTTAAATGATTGCATTGATTGCAATGATGACATGGTGCACTATCCTGCTGGAAGTAGCCATCAGAGGATGGGTACATGGTGGTCAAAGGGATGGACATGGTCAGAAACAATGCTCAGGTAGGCCGTGGCATTTAAACGATGCCCAATTGGCACTAAGGGGCCTAAAGTGTGCCAAGAAAACATCCCCCACACCATTACACCACCACCACCAGCCTGCACACAGTGGTAACAAGGCATGATGGATCCATGTTCTCATTCTGTTTACACCAAATTCTGACTCTACCATTTGAATGTCTCAACAGAAATCGAGACATCATTTTTCCAGTCTTCAACTGTCCAATTTTGGTGAGCTTGTGCAAATTGTAGCCTCTTTTTCCTATTTGTAGTGGAGATGAGTGGTACCCGGTGGGGTCTTCTGCTGTTGTAGCCCATCCGCCTCAAGGTTGTGCATGTTGTGGCTTCACAAATGCTTTGCTGCATACCTCGGTTGTAAAGAGTGGTTATTTCAGTCAAAGTTGCTCTTCTATCAGCTTGAATCAGTCGGCCAATTCTCCTCTGACCTCTAGCATCAACAAGGCATTTTTGCCCACAGGACTGCCGCATACTAAATGTTTTTCCTTTTTTTAACACCTTTCTTTGTAAACCCTAGAAATGTGCATGAAAATCCCAGTAACTGAGCAGATTGTGAAATACTCAGACCGGCCCGTCTGCTACCAACAACTATGCCACACTCAAAATTGCTTGAATCACCTTTCTTTCCCATTCAGACATTCAGTTTGGAGTTCAGGAGATTGTCTTGACCAGGACCACACCCCTAAATGCATTGAAGCAACTGCCATGTGATTGGCTGATTAGATAATTACACTAATGAGAAATTGAATATATATATATATATATATATATTTTTTTTTTTTTTTTTTTTTGCAAGTAACAATGAACAAGTACAGCAAACCCTTCTCTGATAAGATCCAAAATATGTTTAATCATATATATCTTTCAACCCGTAGTGCCTAATAGTAATGACCTAACATGCTCAATATAACAGAAAAACTACCATGCCAAGAACCTTTTGACTAAAATGTTTATTAGTTTCAATGAAATTAATTCACTCATCGATTTAATTTTTATTTAATTTTACTCAACAAACTAACTCTATTGGTTTCATTTTGTTGAAATTAGCTTTAAGGAAAGAAATACGACTATTTGTAAAAGGAATGTGATTATTAAAGTGTGCTTTTAAAATAGGTAAATTATCTTTAAAATGTAATAGGTTTGATGCAGATTCAATTAGATGGTCCGTTTACACCCAGATGGTGCAACTTACCCACCGAGTCGGATCAACTTACCCCTAACCTGAGGTAAATTGAGCCACAGGAACACTTTAATAAGAAACCATATTTTTAGAACCCTTTGTCATTGATGTATTCTGATCATTTAAACCGATAGTACTTCTGCCTTACTTTATCTTGAGGACCACATGAGTAAAAAACAAAAAAGGCTCGTCGAGATACAAAAAAACTGAATATAATTCTCTTAATTTCGCTCTTTTAAATTAATCGTGAATGTGATTGACAGATTGGGTTTTTTTTTTTTCAATTGTGCAGGTGTCAGTGTGAGGATTGAGCACCACTTTACCTCCCTCTAGTGGTGCAAAGATTTTTTTGATTCACGTAATCAGCATTTACGTGTTTTGCTCAATATACACATTGTCTCATCCTCTAGTCCAGGTGTCGAATAATGCATTTAAAAATGTTTCAATGATATACATAAGACGTGATGTATGAATAAAACAAAGGAATATCAAGATATCTCTTCTGCATTGTTCTCTGATGACGTTTTTACTCGACAGAGGACGGGACAACCTGTCACTCACGAGATCATCCAGTCCCCCTGGCGCCCAACATTCATTTCACACGGATATGATATGACACAATAAGGAAGAAAATATCACAGCTTTGTTTTCATACCAATTTTAAAGTTTGCATTCTATATGTTTAAGAATTTAATGCAATTTAATTTTAATTTAAAAAAAGACAACAGAAGTATGCAATAATTTGATTTTACTGAGTAGATAAGAAAGCATATAAATGTATAATAATCCAAAGTAAAGTAATAGGAATATATATAAAAAGTTGCATTTGTTGCTCTGCAGTCTCAGAATTAATAGTTGTAGATGACAGATCAAGATCATATGGAAAATAACATAAGTATAAAAACAAAGGCAAATCATTAGAAGACGTAATGTAATATATGTATAAAAGTGCACTTCTTCATTGGTTTTAATTGCTCCTAGAGTCTCCTGAGCAGGAGGAGTAAACCACTCAACAGCATGAGCAGATACACAGATGTTGATGAGACAGCTGGACTGGAGTCAAAGATGCTGGGAAAATCGTCTTCCGTAGTGACGACCACAGAAGACGGCGTTGTTGGTGATCTGAGCGTAAAAGATCTGGACTCAGCCTTCCATTCATTCAGAGTAAAGGCCAACTTCAAGTTGTCACCTTTAGAAGAGAGACAGAGAGAGAAATGATATTAAATGCTTAATATAACAAGTGACAGCGACCTCAAAATATCTAAATCCAGACAACCCACCACTTGTAAAGATGGCTAAGTCAGTGTAATTGGCCCAGCAGCCACTGAACGGGATGGTGGTGTTTCCGTAAAGCCCCTCTGTTGGATTCCCTTTAGCATCTTTGAGCACAGCTGACATGGTTAGAGTCGTCACACCTACGGACACACAGTCACCCTGGAAACACACATGCACAAAAAGATGCTCTCCTTATTCAATAACAGGTGTGGTTTCCTAGTAATCACCTTGCTAGGATTGCACCATTTCTTACTTAAAGGTTTATAAATGCCCCCTGTTTTAGCACTGGTCACACATATGATAAAGAAAAAGACTCAAGAAATGGGTGTGTTAAGATGGAGAAAAGTGGGAGTGTAGAGGATGGGAAGAGGGAAGACCACAACCAATAAAACACAGACCTACTACACACTCAATAACCAGACAAATGAACATTAAAATATGAGCGGTAAAGAAAAACAAACAACAAAGTTGGGGGCACTTGATATATTTTAAACATATAACCCTATGAAAATAAACACAAAAATCTTATCATTAGAGACTACTAACAACAATCTTCAACAAATCAAATGAGCAAGAGCATTTAAAAGGTCTAATAATATTTATTCAGATATTCTTAATGAAATCTCACCGCTGTGTCCAGAGCCATGATGCTGGGCTGCACACTGAGGGGTCCGGGTGATGATCCAGCCACTGGCTGGACCGCCACCACCAGGGATGATACTGCCTTAACCGTCTCCACCAGCTGGTCTTCACGGGTCACCTCCTGAGTGGCCACCTGAGAGAGAGACCGTTACAGTTCAGATAAGGAAAAGCATGTTCTGTGCTGTACAGTACAGCAACTATTATTGGACCTTAATCTGATCAAACAAATTTGAATGGATATTCAGGGTTCAGTTCAAGTTAAGCTCAAAGAACAGCATTTGTGAAAGTGTTGATTACAACAAAAAATTATTTTATCCCTCATTTTCTATAAAAAAGTAAAAAAATGGAGGTTACATTGAGGCACCAATGGAAGTAAATGAGGCCAATTGAAGAATTTAAAAGCAGAAATAAAAGCACTTATATGAATTGTTCCGTTGTATTATGTATTCTTGTGTAATATTTGAGTTGTAAAGCTATTTAAAGCATAATTGCTTCAGTAGTTTTAAGAGTTATGGTAAAATTTCACACAGAAAAGGTTAGTAAGTGATTTTATTTTTACACTCAAACTGTTCACGTTTTAAGATTATACTATCTGTTGTTTATATCATGACATATGAATAAAAACAGTATTAATTCTGTTGGACCCGGAAACAGTATAAATTCAATATCATTTAATCAAAGCTTTTAAAAACAATGTACACCAAAGTTTCTGGGCTCATGCCGTCCTGGACAAAACTATTTGGTAACACTTTAGAATACTTATCCATCAATAATGAATAACTAGACAGGAACAAATTTATTATTAACACTTTAGTAACTACTATTAACTAACAAGAAACTCTGATTAACGAATTAGTAAGTAATAGCGTTCTGTTGAATGTGGTAGTTCACTATTAGTTAATCAATAACTACTATTTTTTCAGAACTTCCAGAGGACAACTAAGAACTTCTATATACAGGTTTATAATTAACATGAATAACACAATGTATAATTAATTCTAAAAGTAATTGTAACCCCATGACTCAAGTGTTACTACATCCTTCTAAAGGACTAACTAATGATTTGGATCAGTATTCTAAAGTGAAAAACATGATAACTCTCTGTCATTACTGGAGTCATTGTAAACTTGTGAGTTGTTGTAAGGTTTTGGATAGTAACACTTAAGTAATTACTAGTGGGTTACCATGATCTTCACTTTAGAATACTGATCCAAATAATAATTCCTATAGAAGTATGCAGTAACATTACTATCATTATACATCATACTGCAGATTCATTACTATCAAAAAGTCAAAAGTTTACAAAGACTTCAGTGTTTTTCACTTTAGAATACAGATCCAAATCATTAGTAGTTAATTGTGAAGAATTTAATAATACTAGTCATTACTAGTAGGTTACTATTACCCTCACTTTAGAATGAATTATGCATTATTCACATTAATTATGAACCTGTATACAGTAGTTCTTAGTAGTCCTCTGGTAGGAGTGAAACAAAGTTATTAGTGAACTACCACATAAACTCTGATCGGATTAGCATCTTACATCGTTCCAGGATGGGTCACTGGAAGAGGGTGGAGGAGGAATGATGCCCAGGGATGACACATTAAAGCCAATTGACTGACTCAGATTGCCCGACAGCAGCGCCCAAATCGCCAGCAATGTTCTTAAGGACCGCAAACTGTTGGTCGCCTTCTGCAGATTGTACATTCATTTTTAAGATATTGAATGACAAATACAGCAATTAGACCACAATACATTTTAATTCTTGTTCTTACCAGTGGTGCTATTGGTAGTCGTCTGAACTAGGGGCTCCCTGATCTCCACCTGCACCGTCAGTCCAGTCGAACGCCTCCTTCTCGCATTAGTACCCTCACGGATGATGTTGGTGATTCGAATCTTGTTCGCCGGTATTTTCAGAAATAAAGCCAGATTATTGATCAGATTTGCCCCGAAGAACTCCGCCTCAGTCATGGCTGGGAGGTTGAAGGCCAGGAACAAAACCGGGGAGGTGCGGATTTGGACAGGCTCTGAGCCACGAAGAAGTACGTTCAGCATTTTGTAGTCCTGGTCAAAGAAGTTGGAGCCGTGACTGGATTTGAAACTGGGAACGTATTGGCCTGAGGAGTGCAGAGAGGAATCAAAGTAAGAATTGTAATGTGTTGTTTAGGTTGAAGAACTGACTTCTGGCCTGCAGGGGGAGCTGTATTAACTTGCATTATTGTGCTGTACTCTACCTGTGTAAGTTGGCTCAAGCAGAGTGTAATCAGTTTTGCCCGCATTCCACTGGGCATTTGTGGGACCAATCAAACTATTGTTAACATACACATCCAGCCGCTGAGGACTTGAGTAAAATACAGCCACCCGGACAGCCTAAGAACAACAGAAGATTACTGTAGTTAAGGTTCTACAGTAATATTATCGAAGCTAAAACTAAAAATTAAATGAAACATGAAAAAAAAGAAATATAAAACAATTACACACGTATACAGTGGGTACAGAAATTATTCAGATCCCCTTACATTTTTCACTCTTTGTTATGTTGCAGCAATTTGCTAAAATCATTTAAGTTTTTTTTCTCATTAATGTATACACAGCACCCCATATTGACAGAAAAACACAGAATTGTTGACATTTTTGCAGATTTATTAAAAAAGAAAAACTGAAATATCACATGGTCCTAAGTATTCAGACCTTTTTCGTCCAGGATATCCCTGTACTTGGCCGCATTCATCTTTCCCTCGATTGCAACCGTAGTCCTGTCCCTGCAGCTGAAAAACATCCCCACAGCATGATGCTGCCACCACCATGCTTCACTGTTGGGACTGTATTGGCTGGTTTTCTCCACACATACTGCTTAGAATTAAGGCCAAAAAGTTCTATCTTGATCTCATCAGACCAGAGAATCGTATTTCTCACCATCTTAGCAAACTCCATGCAGGCTTTCATGTGTCTTGCACTGAGGAGAGGCTTCCGTCTGCCATAAAGCCCCGACTGGTGGAGGGCTGCAGTGATGGTTGACTTTCTACAACTTTCTCCCATCTCTCGACTGCATCTCTGGAGCTCAGCCGTAGTGATCTTTGGGTTCTTCTTTACCTCTCTCACCAAGGCTCTTCTCCCCCGACAGCTCAGTTTGGCCGGAAGGCCAACTCTAGGAAGGGTTCTGGTCGTCCCAAACGTCTCCCATTTAAGGATTATGGAAGCCACTGTGCTCTTAGGAACCTTAAGTGCAGCAGACATTTTTTTTGTAACCTTGGCCAGATCTGTGCCTTGCCACAATTCTGTCTCTGAGCTCTACAGGCAGTTCCTTTGACCTCATGATTCTCATTTGCTCTGACATTGTGAGCTGTGAGGTCTTATATAGACAGGTGTATGGCTTTCCTAATCAAGTCCAATCAGTATAATCAAACACAGCTGGACTCAAATGAAGCTGTAGAACCATCTCAAGGATGATCAGAAGAAATAGACAGCACCTGAGTTAAATATATGAGTGTCACAGCAAAGGGTCTGAATACTTAGGACCATGTGATATTTCAGTTTTTCTTTTTTAATAAATCTGCCAAAATGTCAACAATTCTGTTTTTCTGTAAATATGGGGTGCTGTGTGTACATTAATGAGAAAAAAATTAGCTTTTTTAGCAAATGGCTGCAATATAACAAAGAGTGAAAAATTTAAGGAGGTCTGAATACTTTCTGTACCCACTGTATATAAACCTATATCTTTATATACATCTGTGTGTGATCATCGCTCTGAATCTGATCTGAACGTAGTTTTTGACAAACGTGATTTTCTTAGCTTTTTGCTCAAAATGTTGCTTTTTTATGAAACTTACCCATATTCAAGTGTTGATAAAAAAAAGAATGCATGAAGCTAGAATACTTTTTTTTGTTTGTTTAAAAGAAGAGGGTCAGCTCTTTCTTTTGATATATTGCATGCTCAGACCATAGAATATTGTATTTTACATTTTGGTGAAAATGGTCAAAAACCCTGGCGGTGGCTGGGAACTTTTTTTTTAAATGCTGGGGAAAGAGTTAAAACTGTTAAAAATATAAAATTAAACTGATTAAATATTTGTTTCTGTTTTCTCCTAATATGCCTTTTATTGTTCTAAATTGTGTATCACCTCTGGATGCTGTGTGTCAGTACAATCCATCTTACTAACCTCTGTAGGTCCAGCATTCAGTAGCATAAGTCTCAGCTTCTGTGGTGTTGTGCTGGTGAAATAGATGTCAAAGGATTTATTAGTAGCCACAATGGTATGGAAGAGGGATACTCGCTTCTGACACGTGTAGCCGGCGCACCAGCCGTGGTCTTGTGGTCCTGGAACAAGATATTCACAGTAACATCAAAATTCAATAATACACAATGAAACCTTTTCTGCTTGTATAAAATCCTAAACTATATTATGCATAAATTAGTAGGTGTTACAAAGGGAGTTATGAGTCATACCGTTCACCAAATCCACATATTTGTCCCCCAGGATGGCTACAGGTGAAAGACGCCTGGTCTCTGTGTTCTGCGTCTAAACTTTCGATGACCAGCATCCTGTAGTTAAGCCCAAAGCACTTGTAGCTCTGCCAGGTGTTCATGTACGTACAGTTGTCTCTGATCACACCTGCACAGGTAGAACAGCCACGCCATTCGTTAACAGAAGCTCCATCATTTTAAGTTCTCTCTCTTAGATCACTGTTAATGAAGAGCTCAGATGTACTGTACCTTTGTAAGGAGCGATTTGATCCACAGGTATCCGGCTGCCGTTGAGAGAGGTGAGCATGACTTTGGGGATGCGGTAATCACCCAGTCCGTGTCGGGGATCCCCATTCCACTCGTACTCGGACTGGGGCACCACTGCTCCTACTGCACCCAGGAAACTGCCATCCAGATCTTTCAACATTGTCTTTTTCTTAGCGTCACAGTCCATGTCCACACAGTCTGATGGGTTCACCTTGCTGAGACAAGAGAGAGAAAAAAATCAATCAGTCACTTCATACTTTTGGTCATCCCGACATTGGTGTTCTCTTATTCTTGTCTTCTTAATAATGTTTTTTGGGACTTCTTTTACCCATTTGGGACTTCTTTTACCCCCACTTCCCTTTACCCATTCTTCCCTTTACAAATTATAATGTTCTATGTCAATGCAAGTGAATTAACAGTCATGTTTGGTATTATTTGAAATATCTGTGCAACTGGTACAATGGTCTCCTCCCCACAGAAGTAAACCAAAAGGTTTATTCCTATTGTTAGGTCATGTCTCCATTTGTGGGATGTTTTATCTTGGTCTGAGTATTTAAAAACTTGTGGCAAAAGGCTCAGGCGTGTTTCTATAGCCAGAGAAGCCTGTAATGCTGAGTGTCCTCCAGTAGTAGATTGCGTTGTATGCATTGATGGGCGTTTGTTACTCATTTTGGCGGTTGTTATCTGGGAATAACATTGGAATGTGCGATTGACCAATCAGAATCAAGTACTCCACAGAGCCGTGTAATAATGGTCAATAATCAATTGGCTTTTTAACCTAAATTCGAGGTTGTGATAAAATGGAGTCAGTTAAAAGTTTAATTAAATTACTTTGCACACTGAAAATACAGAATATGCAGGAAACCTTTACCCGCTCTATTGGAAACCGGCAATGGGCCAATTGTGCGGGCCTTACACAGCGTTATCTTTGTGAATTGTCATTGACTATAAGCTTTTGGTTTACCTCAGATCAGGCCGATGAATGTATGCCAGAGCGTCCTCTGTACTGTTTATCTTGGCTATCCTCTCAACACTGATTGGATGTTGTAGATCCTCATTTCCCGGGTTGGTCATGAACATGTAATTTGTCTCTTTTAAGCACACACTCTTGAACCCAACAAAAGTCGTGTCTAGGAACATAAATAGACAGTGGAAATAGATAATAATTTTTTTGTATTATGACATTTTTTATGCCATCTACAGTAGAAAGTTTAAAACTGAAGAATCATGCACATTTTGAAGAAATGTGACTTACCAGAGACAGTCATTAGACCAGCTATGGCATTGTAGCTCATCAGTCCAGGGTGAGGCTTTTGTGGTGCATTATTGTGGCCAGATTCAAATGTCGGCCAGGAAATTCCAGACCTTCCACCTGTTGCACACAGAAAATGAGCTTAGAATCAATACGGAAAATGTATCCAGCAGTGCATAGCTGATTCTTTAATATGTATTGTACCATTGGGGGGGCGAGGGGCCCTGTGGCTTTTGCTGAGCATAACATAGGTCGTAGTTGTGGACAGGCTGCCAGAACAGTTGAAGTTGGGGCTGCTGCCCACAATAAGGGCACCCTGTACAGGTAATTAAAAAAAAACTTAAAAAAAATAAAGGATTCTTATACTGTTAATTTTTTAATTTAAGCACAATTCACACTGCACATTGTGCACGCTGACCGGTCACTAGATTACAGTAGGTAACATTTGAAGACCCTACAAAAGCCGAAACAGATCTGACAAAAAACTGAAACTGATTCAAACTGATCTAGCAAATCCTGACAGTGTCTGTTTGCTCTGTGAATTGTGAATTGCAATTTAGTTTTGACTGAAGAGACATAGTGTGTCCTTACCTGTACACGGACTATTTTGTCAGAGTATGTGTGGCTGAGTGAGGGAGGACTGTAGATTAGAGACATGATACCCATTCCATTATCAATCAGACTCACGTTAGAAACTAACACATTCATGGATACCTGGAATGGGATGGAGGAGAGGAAAACATTAGGGCTTACCAAACCAGTATAGTGCATTTGTGTAACTAGAAATTAACAATTTATCTGACCAATAACACACTTGGCTTTGCAGTTACATTAGGGTATTATAGTAGGAAGTTTGCAGATAATTGATCATACTTGAACATAAATGCCAAAATCAAAGCTCCTCCAGACAGTGAAGCCCTGGATTTGAGAGCAACCAGCAAGTCCATCTTTATTCATGTAGAGTCCGTACAGACCGCCATGCGCCTCGTTCTGACTCCATTGAGCCACTGAATTTGGAGATCCTTTTGACATATTGTTGGAATACATAAATAAATTAGTAATAAAGTTAGTATTACAAAATAATAATAATTTAATAGCACGGTAAATTGTAATTTTTAGCAAATTTCTAAATAATTTTTCTTACAGTACATTATAATATTGTGATGCCTAAATTAAATTTAAAAAATTTATTTGTTTTTATGTATTTTATTTTATGTATAATTATTTTTGAAATTAATTATTGGCTTTTATACCTGGGCATGGTTCACCATCAATTCGGAATCCCACTCGTTCATAGCCAGCAACAATATTCCCTTGAAGAATTGCATTGGTTGCCTCACTCACCTACAACATCAACAGTAGATCAGTTCTTTAACCAGTACTAATCTATTCAGCCAGTAACACAAGGGCTTTTTTGACATGTACCAAGGTAATATTGTGGGTTTTCTTTGAATATGTACAATACCATTCTTGTACCATAGTGTGCCATTAAAATGGGAAAATGGTTTGTTTAAGGGTTACCTCAATGGCTGCATTCCATTCAAAGTTCATTTCCTCCGCTCTGCCGTTGTACGATCCAGGCCACAGTGTCAGGGTAACCAAGTTCCTCCGGACGGCATTACTGTCACCCCAGACTCTGATTCCTTGGAGATTTGAATAACAATTGCAGAATAGAAAAGTGCTGAATCGTATTATTAAACAATGTAATCATTATGGAGTTGGGTAGTGTTTTCTTTTTGTGCTAACTGTGAAGCTGCTAATGAATCTGCACCTTCTCCAACAGTGTGATGGATCACGTTGTCATCAATGCTCAATCCATCTGTTCCAAAAACACCAATAGCAGGAGCAAAGCCATCGTGGAAAGCACATCCCTTGACATAAGACTCACCAACCACCTAAAAATATTGTGACAATAAGTAGTTGAAAGGAACGTGTGATAATCAGGAATGGACATGTACTGTATCAAGACTTTCTCTCACCCCTCCCAGATTATAAAACACCAGAGAGTAACGTGGGTCTGACAGGTCATTCCATCCTTCCTGCCCGGTGAGGTAGAACTGAACATTTCTGATCTGCGCTTTTCCTGTGAGGCAAGTTATCATCAGCTTTAGTGAGTTTTCATTACTTACACTGTGCTGGAAAAAGTCTGATTAGCAAGTGATGTTATGGGCGAATACAGAAATATAATTTTGACATGAACTTTTATTAAAACAAAACTTTACTATTTTTCTGCTTTCTCTCGTCTTCCAGGTAATTAATCCATTAATCCATGTCCATTAATAAATCATTTATACATTTGTACATGAAATGTCTAATTTAATTAAAGGCAGCAATTTATGTAAGACCTTTTTGTGTTTCGTCCTGATTGCATTTCATGAATGAGGCCCAATTTGAGTATTTTATAAAGATTATACCTCTGTAATCGATCCCTCCACTGGAGAAGGTTCCCACCAGAACTCTGGCTCCATAAGACTGTGTGTACATTTCTGGATACTCCTGACCAATGATCTTGATGTTCCTGGTCAGTAAAGCCACATTGCCTGCAAGCTGATAACTTCTTGAAGTACCTGGCACACTGTAGCTCTCCCCTATGACCAAATACATTTGATATTAATTTAATTGAATGTATTTTTTTTAAAGAAGTTAAAACTTTTATTTAGAAAGCATGCATTAAATTAATTAATAGTAAAGGCATTTATTATGTTGCTTTATGTATTTCTATATGTAAACATTTTTCATGGTTTCACACAAAAATTAAGCAGCACAACAGTAAGAAATGTTTCTTGATTTTTCAGATCATCTTATTAGAATGAAGGCTGGAGTAATTGTTGCTTAAAATTCAGCTTTGGAATCATAGGAATAAATGACACTACCATTAACAAAATATTACAAACAAATATATACATTTGTTATAGAATCTGTGTACCTATTTTTAACAGCTTATTGATACAGCATAATGTCTTAATGCCTATTATTGCTATACGGCACTAACCGATGTGTGTGTATGATAAAGGCTGGTCCAGAGTCAGTGTGCGGCCATAATCTGAGACTGCAGAGATGGTGCGGATTTCTGTCTGCTGAGGGTCATAGCTGGTGGTGGACAGCAGGATCTTCTCCCCAACCTGGAGGAAATAAAAGAGTGTTTTATTCACACAAAGAATGGTTCTGCAGCTTGGAATCTAAATGGCATCACCAAATCACATAAGGAGGTTCAATATTTCTCTTAAAGGTGCAGACATAGGACAAAAATGTTGTCGTCGGAGAGAGCAGATAGTGACTAGCGCTCTGTAAAGAAGTTTGTCCGTTTAGGGCTACTGTAGAAACATGACGGCGCAAAATGCCAATTTCAATGTAAGGGGACCCGCGGTGTATGTAGATAGAAATGACTCATTCTAAGGTAATTAAAACATAACGGTACATTATGTAAGGTCTTTATACTCTACTGAAAACATAGTTATGTATATTTTATTGTATTTCTGTCAAAGGATCCTCATAAATACTACACACTGCACCTTTAAGGTCTCAGCTCTTTTTTTTCTTTTTTTTTTGACATAAAAAAAAAAGCTTCTGACCTTCCAGTCCACAGATTCCTGTAGAGAGAGAGTGCGGTTTCCTGCCTGGGACGTGCTAGCCAGCTTAGTGTGATACACATTGTGTGGCGTACCATAAAGTTCAAGCGATCCAAACACACCTGGAAGACAATGTTTCCACTCAAATCAACAATTTTAAGTTTGTGAAAATTTTGAGAGGAACATCTCTGATGCAGTTAAAATCAATAATTCGATTTTAATAAATAATTTTAAATAAATAAGATTTACCTAGAACTTTGGACCCTTGGTTTGGTCCAGATGGTAATAGCCAGTCTGGTGTGGAATGGCTTCCTTTAAGTATGATCTGTAGTTGACCTCTGAAAGGTTCGTTAGGCCACCCAGCAATCAGACGTCCACCCTAAATGAAGTGAACATGTACAGATAAAGTCTCTTTAGTATGGATAGAAGAAAGTAAAATTAGCACACAGGAAGAGTCTGGTTCTGATTTGGTGTTCTGACCCTAAGATTTCTATAGCAGTAAGATGCAATTTGAATGTAGTTATGTGCTTACTTGAATGGAGATGTATGTGGCATTCAGAACAATGTTATTATATTGAGAAACACTGCTGGTGGAGGTGCCATTGTTTGTGTCTGGAATCTCCAGAACTCCAACTATTTTCAGCTTGTTCAGCGACGGGACTACAACATCCAGAACCATCCAAATGCCTTCGAGACAGAATGGGGCATTTTTAATTATGTTTGGCCACTATAGAGTTTAAAGTGCCTCTATTGTGCTATTTGTTTGGAGGTCTATAATAGTTATACATGCATCAAAGGTTTAATTTTTTTTATAGTATACACTCTAGCGTCACATGTTTTCTCAAAGTGTCTTCAATAAAGGATTAAGTTTCACTAAACCTCTCCTTTCCGAGAGCCTACGCTGCCATAATTGGTCAGAGGGCCCAGTCTATTATGCAGGTGGATTTGAATTTGCAGTACAGAAAACAGCGTCTTCTCAACATGTCGACAACATAAACCAAAGGCCTCAGCTTCAACCATAGTGTTTGAGGGTCAAAGTAGATGTTCTTCACGAGTAGCCAATGAAGATTATAGACTGCGATTATGCAATTTTGTTACAATTCTACATAGGTTAGTGCAGGAAGAAAGGCTGGAATACTGATAACTCATTTCAGGCAGTTCAGAATTGGTTCTTTCTTTAAGAAGACAACAACTAGTACACAACTTTTAAAAGAAAAACAATTTATCGTCCACTTTGATCTTTTAAACTTTGCAGACCTTTCACATTCACAAATTGCATTCAGTATTGCTAAAAAGTCTTCTATTTGTCTTTGCTTAGGATGTGTCACATTAGAGATGCTTACCAGTTGGAATGACCACATCAGAGCCTTCTTGTGGCACACTGAAGTTATTCTCTGAGCTTGACCGCCAAAATGATGTGTTTGACCAGAGACTAAAATGTTTTATTTGCAAAGTTAATAGATACAATAGATCATTATTATTATTATTATTATTATTATAATCATCATCATTTTTATAGAAGAGTGGTTATTAATATATGTGTTTTTTTTTAATTGCTGTGTGTGGTAACATACACATAGTTTGAAGGTCTGCGGCCAGTTGTGTTGGCTGGATTGACTACAGGGCCAGGTGGAGGGGTAGGTTGAATACAGTTGGGATAGTAACACTGATACACTCTGAAGTCCAATGATCTGTCAACAGTTGAGCGGTCCACACTGTTCCTCCTCCTCCGGCTAGTTAAACGGTCTCTTCCAGACACTGTAAGATTCAAACTCAAAATCATAAATTCTTTGCACAGTACTGAACAGCTTTGTATTTAAAGAGGACACACAGTATCATGCTCAAAGATAGCATAGATGTCTTGGATGAATAGATGAGTAGTTGTACCCATATAATAGAGGTTTCTGGATGACTGGTTGAAGTACCAGTCCCCATTTACATTCGCAGTGGGGTTTAGGGGCAGGGAGGAACCATTCCTGTCATCTATAATGCGGAAGCGGTCGGGTGTCTGAGTCAGGTTGTGATTCATGATTATATAATTTGCTGGCTGTCATGGAGAAAGAAAGAAAAACATTTACTTGATAAATACTAAACTTAATTGGATGGAACATAATTAAAGGGATAGTTTTTATTGACCAGGCTGTCGTTCAAAAAGCCAAAAAAAAAAAATTACTTTTCATTTGAAAGCATATTGCATTATTAATAATGCGTAGTGTGCACACTTTACCTGAAAACCGTAGACCATTCCATTGTATGAGATGTTGGTTATTTGGGAAGCATCATAAAAATACCAGTTATAGGTTTGGCCGGTGGGCAGCATTGCCATCCATCCAAATGTGTGGGTAACAAGTTTTTTAAGGAAAGGAAGCACACATGTCCCTAAAGAGAGGTATGACATTGTGATGTTTAGAAAGCAAATTTTTTTTTGGTACAACAACTCTCAGCTCACTTCAATCCAACAAACACAGTGAAAAATCGTAGGGGTCATTCACAAAGAATGCCCCAAAGAGCATTCTAAGATATTTACTAACAATCCCAGAACATTCTGTAAACCAAAAAAGTAAATACAGAAAGAGTCAATTGTATAGAAACATGTCTAACATATGCATACACATTGTTTTTAATGGCTCAATTGCCCAGACTATTTCACCCTACCATATGAGTTGGTCAGAATCACATCTTTAGCTTGAAGTGAAGGTGGTGAGGGATTGAAGACAACCAAGCGGTGGAAGTTAATAGTGTTGTCACAGACTACAGCAGGGACACCAACACTCCATTCTGTTCCCGGAAAGCAGTGTCTTGGGTCAAGCAGGTTATTCCTTGGTACCACCTTGTAGCTAACGTTGCCTTTTCAGAAATATAAAATATTTATTTTATAATATGCCAATAAACCTACGTATCCATACGTATCCACGTATCCAAGATATTGTTTCACAGATATTTTTTTTTTAGTTATGGATCTATATACTGTAATATCTATATAATATATACCTGTCAGAGAGCCATCAGTATCTACTAGCGCCACCTCATGTTCCCATCTGAACCAGGCCTTGTTGGGTGACTGATAGTACTGGATCCCACTGAACCTTGCGCTCCAGCCTCCACAGCGGAACATGCAGGTTCCAACTATTTCTGCCACCCCAACTGCAGCACACGATGGACGGTTGAAGTTCACAAACTTTGTGTTGATGACGCTCATACCATCATCCAGGGGCAGGACGACACCACGTGCGGTGCAGTAGTCACTCCCCAGGCCCAGCTCATCTACGTGACCCACCATGGTGCTGTTGACCACAGCCGCTCCTCCTTCCAGTCCCCATCCACTGACATATGGCTGGATGATCCTCTTGGCCTCTATCCCTGCCTTCTCATTATTGACCATTAGGAACTCACTGAACTGGACTGCTCCTACATTCACCCACTCGGCACCTTTCTCATTGTTCCAGGAAGTTAAGCGGCGGAAGACTGCTGGTGCTGGTGTATTGGAGCTGCAACTGCCAGTACGCATTGGAAAAAACTCTTGGAAGATCCACAAGCCAAACCAGCCCTGTGAATGCACAGTATTGTTGAAGAACTCTCCTAGTGGTACTTTCTTCTGACAGATGTTGGCATCATATGAAGGACCATCGGGATGATCGTGCATGCGGTACCAGAAGCCGAAGTGTGTCCCACCAGCCGCGACATTGTGCCTAATAATGTTATTAGGGTTTGTGACCCAGTATGCAGCTGGAGTAACGTCGTCATTTAGCAAACTGGTGCTCTGTTTTACAAATATCGCCAGATTGTACTGGAGAATGTTGCCAGTCTCAATGCCGTCCTCAATAAAGAAGGCTCCGCCCATGATATTGTAGATGACGTTGCGCTCCACCAGTAGGTTGTGTGTGTTGTGGATGGTGATGGCACGGTTGTAGGACTGGTGGATGGCACATCCACGCACATACGACTTAAATTTAACATCACCTATTAGATGCCAGTGGATTGGGTAGCGTCCCAGACGGAACGCTTGTCCAACATTGAAGAGCTAAAGAAGGAAAGTGACAAACATAATTCCATGACTGAATTTAATAGAAAATATTTAGTCTTAAAGGTCTCCAAGAGTTTTGATTTTTTGAGTTTTGTTTTTTAAGCAAATTTAACATTTACCTCAACATACTCAATTCTGCCAATTGCCAGATTTTGGTTTGGTTGTGGTGCATGGAACATGATGCAGCCACCAAACTGGTCACTTCCAACTTCTTCTCCAAACCTACCCTGGAAACAAGTCTGGGTGGCAAATTCCCCTGTAAGCAAAAGCAGTCATATAATTTGATAAAATAGCTAATCACATGACTTTCAGCTGTCTGTCTTTCCATCCACAGCTGAGAAAATAACATCCAAACCTGTGTTGAATCCATCAGGGCAAGCTGCAATCTGATCGTTCCACTCCACGTTGTTGGATCCACGGACAACAATGTTTCTGGTAAGAAGGCCCACCTCTGCTCTCGCTTCAAAAACTGTCCCATCAGGCAGTGTGACAGACACACCCAGATGAGTGTATCTCAGTGGTTCGGTCAGAGTGAGGGTCCTACCGTCAGCAGAAACTGAGGCAATTCTCCTCAACTCATTCTCGCGCTGACTGTGTCTGTTAATTCAGTCAAAACATATTTTTGCATTATTAGCATTAGCACTGACAACATAATTGTTTTGCATCATTATTAGCATGTTCAAATTGAATATGCTAAATTCTATAAAAATAAGTTTTTTTACCCCTAAAGCGATTCAAATTATATCACATAAAAAAAAAAAAGTATAAACATTTTTGCATTTTTATTTTATTTTTAAGTCAAATGATTTCATTTGGGACCATTTTACAGAGAACAATTGCTACATTTTTCATATCATGGCCTTAATTCCTGACCGTGAAATTTTGATCAATACCTATGCCCAGTGGAAGCAATGACAATTTCGTCGCCAGTCTTCCAGGTGACGGCGTCCATCAGTGTCAGCGTGTTGGAGCCATTTTGTGCAGTCTGAGAAAGACGAGTCCACGGCATAGGGACAGGGATTCCTGGAGAAGTAGGATTGTAGTTAAGCCCTGAACAAAATCTCTTACTGCAGGGAAGGGATTTCGCACTATGGTGTCTGTGTCCGGGAAATTTAGCACTTCTGTGAAGCCCACCAAAGGGGTTTTCTGATTTAATTGAGCCTTCTGGCAATGTTATGTAGGTCATCTCTATATTTGTGAGGATTACTTCATTTTCTAGGTATTGTGTTTCTGACATTGTGACTTTTTAGATTTAAATTTTCCAGTATCTCTGAGGTTTCTGTTACTTTAGTCAAATTACAACAAAAAGTAGCAATAATAATAAATTATAGTTTCAAGTACGTCTGTTTAATGTTACATTATTCAGATTATTTAATATTTCCACCAGGGGTGTATGGTCCATATAAGCTGTGAATGCTCTGCATACCTAAGCCATTCGTGGACCCGCTAATTAACATTATGGTACACCTCAAACAAGGAAATGTATTGTAATTTATAATCTTAAAGCTTACATGATAAAATGTTGGCAATATCTATGTAACTCTCTGTCATTTATATATTTGCCACGAGGCAAATTAATGTTTCGGGTAAGTGGATCCAGTACAGCTTTGGCGCCTAGGCTCTGGTGTTATATGTCTGTGAATCGCTAGTCCAATTGGAAAAATGTGGTGCTGCTGCCAGATCTCGATCAATGTAAACTATATTGTATTTGAAAATAGTTTAAGCCTTTTTTTTCACCTGATTTAGTTGAGTTAGTATCAAAGACTTTCTTTTTCTCCATAAGTAAATGTAATTTTAACAAAAACTTAACTAAGTTGTGCTACTTAATAAGTTTTGGACATTAATGCATTTTTCTTTGATAAATATGAAGTAAAAAAAAACAACTTTATTTTACATTTTGGTGCCAGTCATGGCCTAATGGTAGGAGAGTCAGACTGGTAACCCAAAGGTTGCAGGTTCCATTTACCAGCAGGAAATGACTGAGTTGCCATTGAGCAAGGCACCTAACCCCCAATCGCTCCCCGGGTAGCGCAGCAAAATGGTTGGCCACTGCTTTGGGTGTGTGTCTATGGTTTGCAGTGTGTGAGTGTGTGTGTTCACTACTCCTAATGTGTGTGCACTAACTTGGATGGGTTAAATGCAGAGGACAAATTCATAATATTGGTTACCATACTTGGCATTTACGGCATGTCACTTGTCATAAATGTCTTTACTGTCCTTTTTGGTCCATTTAATGCATCCTTGCTATAGTATTAATTTCTTTATTAATTTTTTTTTATTTTTTATAATCTTACTGACCTCAAACTTTTGAACAGTAATGTATAATTAAATGTAAAATTAGTGTAGAATATGTAGAATAGTGTTGTTTATTTGCATACCATGCAGATCCAACACCCCTTCTCTGACAGCCAGGGTCTTGGTGCCATAGACAGGAAGTTCTGTAGAACGCAGGTGTCCATGCAGTGTGATGATGGCCTTGTGCTGGAAGGGGACCTGCTCTGTTCCGATCTGCAGCGCTCCACCATCTGTGATCAGAATATTCTCTGCCTGCAGCTCAATATCTGCCTCATCAAAAATCAGTCGCCCGCCTAAAGAGAAAAGAGACATTCACAGAACTGTGAGTGTAAGTGTACCAAGGCTTTGTTTAATATGGGTAGTATTTCTCTAGATGAGCATACCCTGGATAAGGAGCATCTTAAGGACTGGGGTGCTGGTGTCCAGGAGGATGGTCTGGCCAGCAGTGATTACAGCAAACATGCCCTCCTCAGGAGGGGAGAGACCACCCCATGTATAGGGAGATGACCATACGTCAATGTAGAAGAAGGTAGCATTATTCTGAGAGAGAAGAGAGACATTCCTGGCAGTGAGTGTAAATGGAAATAATCATAATAAATGTTTTATAACTTTATTATTATTTAATAATATATATAATGAGAATTTAATAAATAAGTATTTAGTTAGTCACTGTGCTGTTTAAGAAGGTCAAATATATTTGTCACGTTTGCTGTTACCATTCTGGCAATTCCTCTGTTCCCCAGCTGGACTCGCACTTGAGTTTCTTGAGATTTGGGCTGAGAGTTGGTCACACAGATGATTTGCGACTCATTGGCCGACTGAACATCACAGACAGACCCCGCGATTGTGACGGTGACTTCATTGACATTTGAGCTACATGTGAGAGGGAGAAGAGAAAGCATTCTGTCATAATTTCTTTATCCTCAGTACGCTTTGGTAGATGTGAAATATAGTCTACAAATTGTATGGTTTACTTTTATAATACTTATGGTACTTTTTGTGATTGACAGCACCTGGTCAACATTTAAAGTGAATAGCTCTGATACTCTCTTTTTGTGTTATAGGTTTGGAATGACATGAGGGTGAATAAATGATGGGTACATTTGTTTTGGGTAAATTATTGTTTTAACACACTTTTAAAAACATAGATAACATTTTTTTACTTGTATTAAGCAGAGTTATTATTGTTGACTAAAACTAACGTTTTTCAAGCATGTCAAGCAAGCATGCTTGAACTTCCATTTGCCAAATATATATGTTCGCTAATTAAGCGATAATATAATGGAATTTATTATTTATATACATTTTTCACTTCTATCATATAAAGCGATTTCTTTTACAATATCTTTATGAACGATTTGAAGCATCTGAGTTTTGGGTGAAAAGATTTTCAATGGAGAGAAATTAAAAATATCTTATTTTGTGTTTAAAAGATTAATTAAAGTCTTACTTTGGGGTTAACTAACCTTTTTAAACTAAATGAAATTAAACTAAAAGAAATGTTGCTTTGTCAACTAAGTGAAACAAGTTTATGTTGAAGCATTAAAATTGGAAATAAATAAAAACTGAAATGGACACCGATCAGGCATAACATTATTACCACCAATACAGCCCTGACCCGTCGAGGCATGAACGCCACTAGACCACTGAAGGTGTGCGGTATCTGGCACCAAGATATTGGCAGCAGAGCCTTTAAGTCCTGTAAGTTGTGAGGTGGGGACTATGGATCGGAGTTGTTTGTTCAGCACATCCCACAGATGCTCGATTAGATTGAGATCTGGGGAATTGGAGGTCAACAACTCAAACTCGTTGTTGTGCTCCTCAAACTATTCCTGGACCATTTTTTTTATGACAGGGCACATTATCCTGCTGAAAGAAGCCATAGGCACCAAGGAATACTGTTTCCAAAGTAACATCCACATGGATGGCAGGACCCAAGGTTTCCTAGCAGAACATTGCCCAAAGCATCAAACTGCCTCCGCCGGCTTGCCTTCTTCCCATAGTGCATCCTGGTCCCATGTGATCCCCAAGTAAGCGATGCACACCCACCGGCCATCCATGTGATGTAAAATAAAATGTGATTCATCATACCAGGCCACCTTCTTCCATTGTTCCAAGGTCCAGTTCTGATGCTCAAGCGCCTACTGTTGGTGCTTTCGGTGGTGGACAGGGGTCAGCATGGGCTATGCAGCCCCATACACAAACGGTGATGCACTGTGTATTCTGACACCTTTCTATCAGAACCAGCATCAACTTCTTGAGCAATTTGAGCTACATTAGCTCGTCTGTTTGATCGGACCACACAGGGCAGCCTTTGCGCCCCATGTGCATCAATGGGCCTTGGTCGCCTGTGACCCTGTTACTGGTTCACCAATGTTCCTTCTTTGGACCCCTTTTGATAGATACTTACCACTGCAGACTGGGAGCACCCCCACATAGCCATCGCAATTTGGCCTTTGTCAAACTCGCTCAAATCCTTATGCTTGCCCATTTTCCTGCTTCTAACACACCATCTTTGAGGGCAAAATGCTCACTTTCTGCCTAATAAATCCCACCCACTAGCAGGTGCTGTGATGAAGAGATAATCAGTTTTAGTCACTTCATCTTTCAGTGTCATAATGTTATGCCTGCTCTCTCTCTCTCTCTCTCTGTGTATATGTATATGTATATGTATATGTATATGTATATGTATATGTACACATAAACATAAAATACACATAAATGTTATATTTAGAAACAATGTCACAGTGAACACCCTATCTAAGCATGATTGAAGGACAATCAGTTACAATGTAATTCTTGTCTGTTCTGCACCTGAAACCTGAGCCGGTAATCGTGAGTCTGGTGCCTCCAGCGGTTCCTCCTCTACGTGGTGTAATGTTGGTGATAACAGGGGTCAGAGAGGATCTGTAAGTATAGCTGTTCGTGAGGTTGGCAGTGTCACCTCCATTCATCACTACGACTGTGCAGACACGCTCTGCTTCACTTCCTGCAAGAGACAAATACAGTCATTAAGATGCAAGCAGGCAGACTGATAGTCTTTATTTCAGTTCTATTCATCTGTGACCTGTTTCTGAGCTGTCACATTTGTCATTGTCTCTCAGTGACTGATCAGTTTAAGCATTCCTGGCGTGTTTTGATTTTGCAAAAACTGAACTGAACATTTTTAGACACATACGCAATGCTTTTAAACTGATACATGCCATTGTTGGGAGGGACCTCGCAGTTCAGATGGGTAGATGTGGAGTTCTGCAGGTGCACGTTACACTCTCTGTTACAAATAAGGACTCTTGTGATGTTTGGGTCAAATCCAGTGCCTTGAATGGCAACAACAGCTCCTCCGGCGTAACTTCCTACAACAAGACAGAGCAAAGGCATCATGTAGTGTCTTATTATCTTTATTACTCTTAATAACTCTAGTTCTGTTTCAGGATACAGATTTTTCATCAGACATATCAAAAGTGTCCCTAAAATCAAAGTTTGGAGTTTTTTACAAAATGTATTAATAATACCATGAACTTCATGGGCCTGACAGTGTGCAAAATGATTTACAAGCCAGGCTGAACAGGAAGATTCATGATCTTGTAAATGCATTAAAAAAAAAAATTCAGTTGGTTTTGTGTCTTGAAAATAAAATTTTGTTTCTAATCGTCTTTTGAATTTTGATTGATTTGATTAATGCTCCTGGCAGCCAATAATTCAGTGCACAAATTTCAATTCACATTTATCTGTATTTAGCATCTTTATGATGGCATGTCACATCTCAACATGTTGCCAGATAAAAGTTTGACTGACATCATTAGCAAAGTGTGTTACTGTTTTTCATTGTTCTTTTGTGTTTTTTGTGAAGTACGATACATTCAAAATAGCATTCAAAAGTTTGGGATCCATAAGATTGATTGATTGATTGATTGATTGATTGATTGATACTCTTCTAAAAGGGTTTATAAAGGTGTTACTTAATAACTAATAACTCATTTACAAATACATTATAAATCATTGATAACCAGTTATAGCTGCATGAATAAAAAGAGTGACTCATGAGAAGAGTTTCCCATGATACTCTGCAAAAAGGTCATGACGCCTACATACAAAACTGATTTCTTGTTAATCAAGATGAAATGATGATTTTAATTACCCTCATTCGGTGTGACCCCTGTCAGCAGCAGCTCATAGGTGAAGACAGACTGACTCAAGGCTTGACCTTTGACCTGATGGTGGAACATGACTGGGAAAGTTCCTCCTGCGTGTTCCCCAACAGTACACAGCAACTGCGTATCTGTGACGGATGTCACATTACAAGCCACACCGCCGATCTCCAAGATGACGAGTGCTACATCCGTGCCAAAGCCAGAACCAGAGAGGGTGATCTCTGTTCCAACCGGACCTGCGAAGAAGGGATTATGTCATAATACTATTATGTGTTGTGCTATTCAATATACTTTTTTTTAGGCCAAAACCTGGAAACAAGTTAGTTTCTTAGCACTTCTGGTCCCATCATCCTGAAGTCAATGTTTTAAAAAAAAATTAAAAACCAAAAGAAAATTCTGAAGATTAATGGTGGTGACAATGAAGTCATGCAACCATTTATAGCCTATGTTTAGCTTTTTACCTTTATATTTCATTATATTTATTCTTTACATTTTATAAAAGATGTTCATTTGTGAAAGGATCAAGATTATTATGAACAAAACGTGTAAAAATTCTTCTTTATGCAATAATCCAAAAGCCAATGGAAAAATCCTGTTTGGTTTTTGTCGAAGGAACAAGGGTGATGCTAACTTTTGGGTTGGCCTACAAACATACGTTATCACTGCAGCACTCCATAGTAAATGCCACTAATTATATTATATTTTTTAATGGAATGCACATTCATACCTGTTATGGGTCTGACGTAGGTGATGTTTGGAGTTTGTCCCCTAGAGTAGTTGAAACGTTGAGGTGGATACACAACATTAAACACCTTAATGTTCACCTCCACCTCTCCCTCTGCATGTGGAGGTGTCATGCACCTCACCCTGTTTGGAGTCACATCTAAAATCCTGCAGGGCGAGTTAGCGAGCTTCACAGTTGTATTTCCTGCCACAAAGCCATTTCCAGTGATCAAGAGTGGAGTTCCTCCAGCAATGCTGCCTGATGTTGGGTTGACGCTGGCTTGTGCTATGCTGGTCAGGGTGGCATCTCCGGTGGCGAGACCTTTGCTCATGACCACCACCTGTAGGACGTGCGTGCCAGCGGGAAGGGCACCAACTAAAAGAGTGATGTTACTATCAGTGACTTCTGTGACTTTTAGCAGGATGTTGGCTGCAGATACCATTAGATCAGCAGAACTGTTCCCAAATCCACTGCCGGTGATCTTAATGCTGGTGGCGTTTCCAGTAATTGAGTTAGGGAGCACCGTGGAGATGTACGGTGCGATGGAGTTGGAATATTCAAACATGCAATCAAAACTGCATGAGGAAGAGATGGAATTGACGTAAACTGCAACGTTTCCCTTGCGAGCCACAGACGGCAAGGTATCGCACACCACATGAGAGTAGTTCGTGAAAACCACGTTGCATGGAATGTTTGCAACCGTAACTGAACCATTTGAGAACCCAGAACCAGAGATGAAGAGACGTGTGTAGCCAGTTGTGCTGCCCACCAAGGGAAAGACAGAATCAACCACGGGTAGAACTACAAATCTGCGATCATATTCTTTCGGCATGGAAAGGATGGCGGTGCCAAGGTTGTTGATTCGGACATTTACGGGTAAGGGGATTCCCACTGGTGCTCCGCTGTCAGGACTGAGTTGGCAGTTAATCTCAGTGGAGTTGCTGTTGATAATTTTGCATGGACGATCTCCAACTTTGACCTTTGGTTGGAAAAAAATTAAACATTTTTTAAAATGTTTTTCCCCCCTTTTTTCCCAAACCCATACTGCCCAAAATTGAGTGAATTTACATTAAATATTGGCATAAAAAATTCATACCCATATAAACTGTATGATAATAGATTTTTTTTGTTGTTTTTATTTTTATATTTTTGGCAAACAGAACAGGTGTCACTGGGTCACTCGTTCCCTGAAGGGAAGAACAGAGATGTTACATCGAATGACTGATCCATCTTGGGGTCTCACTTTGAAGCAAAATTATCTTCGAGTGGTAAGGAAATGGAAATTAGCGAGTGAGAATTGCATGGCAAGCCACTTCCCCAGACATATGGGTATTAGGGGTTGTACAGACTAGTCGACTAATCGACTTTAATGCTCTGCCATGACGCTTTAAGCTTGATGCTACTAGTTGCTGGCCTATAGAAGGCGCAAGAGGATAAGCCATTTCCTGACAAACATGCACGTTTCCAACAGTTAAAATGACAAAAACGTATACTCAGAGAGCTCTCCTCTAGACGTTTGATCATGCCATCAGGATGCTCAAACTGATTGGGAGAATGTACGTTTTAAACTGCTTATTGTACAGGTAAGTTAATCACCGTTCTAAACGAATGTGTGCTGCACACGGCCCTCCTCCCGGGAGCTTTGCATTCACTGTCTCCTGGATAAGAGCAGCTCCCTCCATTTCCATCAACTGAAGATGAAGAATCGTCTCCCCGAAAGCAAATGATATAGTCAGTGCCCCCGCTCCCACCACGTGCATCACACGCTGCGCATAGGGCATCAAGTGCTGAGGGGGGCACCACAAGAAAATTCTCTCAGCACCCCCCAACAACAACCCCCCCAACAAAGTCGCAAACGCCGCATCCGGGCATCATAAAGCAGTTACGCTTAGGGCATTGAGTGAGTTGCCAGCAAACGTATATACTTGAATGTCAGGGTGAGTGGCTTGTCATGTAAATCTCACTCGCCAATGTCCATTAGCCCATTTTTTTACCACTCAAAGGTGATTGGGCTCCCAAGTGACACCACAATGTGTCAGTCATTCGACGTATTGTCAAACATCACTGACTGATAGGGAACTTCTGTTCAATAGTTTTTCGCTTAGAAATGTGAAACTTAGAAACATATTTCATAAGTTCTTCTTTTGTTTTTAAATAGTTGTTAGTTTTTTTCTCTCCAGTTTTTAACAAAAAAAAATCAATAAATCTTTAAAACAAAATTAATTAGGTTGAGAAAAAACACTGCATAATATTAAGACGTGTTCCCGAAGATTGTATTTTGAGATTATAGTTTTAAATTTAATTTAGCTATTTACATAACCATTTAATTAATTTTATTTCTAGGCTTAAATGTGTAATTTTAAAGTAATTGATGTGCCTTTACTTGTTATATGAATATAAGAATGCATATGTGTGTATTTGTTTTTTGTTGTTTTGTATGGATTGTGATAGCTAATTATTAATAGTTATTTTAAGTACAAAATAAGACAATGGTAGGACTGCATTGTATTTCAGTGACATCTGTCGGGTGTTTGGGACATTCATGTGTAGTATTCCAAAAATCCCTTACAGCATCTTTAATGTCATGGCTGACCACTGAAGCTCACCTCGTTTGCACATTTAATGTTGCTAAAGCCAGATCCAATGATGTTGATGATGTCATGTGTGGTGCCATGGTCAGGCGTAATGTGGTACACAGCGGGGCTGGCGCAGGAAGTAAAACTGAAGTGATGACCGTCTGAGGTGTCATTAATGGCCAGCTGATCTTGAAAACAGTTCGAAGTGGCGACACACTCAGAGTCAGGTGAGGTCATTTGTCCTGAAACTGGAATGGACACAAATGAAAATGATGAGGATTTTACCTACCAATTCCATACCCAAAAACCATAGCTTATGCTGAAATTTGACATCTGAAATTCTGAATGTAATTTTGAGTTAAATGATTGAATATAGGTTGCCATTGTACCTATATTGATAGAGGCCTGTATTCCCGTCACAAACACCTGAAGCTCAACAGTGCTCTCCTCCAGAGGCATAACAGTCACCACGCCCTGTAGCGTCCTCACGTTGCCAGAGTCAATGTAACCACTGCTGTAGTAGTAAACTCCAGGAGATGTGAAACGATAGGCGAAAAACCCTATCAACAAAACAGACCCAAGAACAGTAGGATCAGATTTAGTTCCTCCTCAATCAAAATAGCATCACGCCTCCAGCTCTTATTGTTCTTTACAGAATACAAACTTTAACATCTACAGCAAAAGGCATTCAACAAATTGTCTAACAAAATAGCACAGTATATTGTTTGTTGTTTTGATGGGTTTTTTTGTACAGTGACTGGTGTGTAATTAGAGTTATAGTTAATTACAGAGCAGACACCTTGATATTACCCTTTATTAAATCTGACAATCTCAGAAACCTTGCTTGTCTGGATCAGGGGTATTTAATTACATTTCCCAGAGGACCCATCTCTAATGTCACAATAGGGGCTTTCACATCGGAGGAACCTTTCATAGTTTCTATAACTAATGGCGGAAGTACCCGATGCTGATTGGCTGAACGAAACACCATCACCTGACATTTAAAATAAAGCTGTGTACACACACAGATTATAGCTTATATATTTGCTCCAAAAACTAACTGTACGAACATGGAAAACAGTGATGGAACTCTCGACCTTTATGCTAAGGAGAAAGTCCAACGCAACTTTAAGGGGACAAAGTGAAACATTGGGCATCAACCACATGGCAAACACTAATACATTTTCATTTACTGTCTACTTTCTTTGTATAACAGTTCTATCTAATAATGTATTAGACAGCACTGTTAAAGAGATTGTAAACTAATAAAGACAGAGAATGGAAGCACTGTGTGCTCAGGCTCTGGCATTCTCAGCGGCGTCAAAATTAATATCTGCCACGCCGTCAAAATAAAAGTCACAAGAACAAGCGTGTCTTACGTCACTGCTGGCCTACTGGCGGTGCGAATGCAACTAGGGGAACTTGTAGTGCTCTGGGAACTAGCCACCAGAGAGCAACAAGTTCCTAGAACTACACGGTGCAAAAGCTCCTTAAGGTCAGGACAATCAAAAGCCACCGACACTGTTTCAGAGTCAAAATATTGTACTGTACCGGTTCTTCTCAAAAAAATTAGCATATCATGAAATGGTTCTCTAAACGAGCTATTAACCTAATCATCTGAATCAACTAATTAACTCTAAACACCTGCAAAAGATTCCTGAGGCTTTTAAAAACTCACAGCCTGGTTCATTACTCAAAACCGCAATCATGGGTAAGACTGCCGACCTGACTGCTGTCCAGAAGGCCATCATTGACACCCTCAAGTGAGAGGGTAAGACACAGAAAGACATTTCTGAACGAATAGGCTGTTCCCAGAGTGCTGTATCAAGGCACCTCAGCGGGAAGTCTGTGGGAAGGAAAAAGTATGGCAAAAAACGCTGCACAACGAGAAGAGGTGACCGGACCCTGTGGAAGATTGTGGAGAAGGACCGATTCCAGACCTTGGGGGACCTGCGGAAGCAGTGGACTGAGTCTGGAGTAGAAACATCCAGAGCCACTGTGCACAGGCGTGTGCAGGAAATGGGCTACAGGTGCCGCATTCCCCAGGTCAAGCCACTTTTGAACCAGAAACAGCGGCAGAAGCGCCTGACCTGGGCTACAGAGAAGCAGCACTGGACTGTTGCTCAGTGGTCCAAAGTACTTTTTTTGGATGGAAGCAAATTTTGCATGTCATTCCGAAATCAAGGTGCCAGAGTCTGGAGGAAGACTGGGGAGAAGGAAATGCCAAAATGCCTGAAGTCCAGTGTCAAGTACCCACAGTCAGTGATGGTCTGGGGTGCCATGTCAGCTGCTGGTGTTGGTCCACTGTGTTTTATCAAGGGCAGGGTCAATGCAGCTAGCTATCAGGAGATTTTGGAGCACTTCATGCTTCCATCTGCTGAAAAGCTTTATGGAGATGAAGAATTCGTTTTTCAGCATGACCTGGCACCTGCTCACAGTGCCAAAACCACTGGTAAATGGTTTACTGACCATGGTAATACTGTGCTCAATTGGCCTGCCAACTCTCCTGACCTGAACCCCATAGAGAATCTGTGGGATATTGTGAAGAGAAAGTTGAGAGACTCAAGACCCAACACTCTGGATGAGCTTAAGGCCGCTATCGAAGCATCCTGGGCCTCCATAACACCTCAGCAGTGCCACAGGCTGATTGCCTCCATGCCATGCCGCATTGAAGCAGTCATTTCTACAAAAGGATTCCCGACCAAGTATTGAGTGCATAACTGAACATAATTATTTGAAGGTTGACTTTTTTTGTATTAAAAACACTTTTCTTTTATTGGTTGGATGAAATATGTTAATTTTTTGAGATAAGAATTTTGGGTTTTCATGAGCTGTATGCCAAAATCATCAGTATTAAAACAATAAAAGACCTGAAATATTTCAGTTCGTGTGCAATGAATCTAAAATATTTGAAAGTTAAATTTTTATCATTACATTATGGAAAATAATGAACTTTTATCACAATATGCTAATTTTTTGAGAAGGACCTGTATATGACAAAATTAAATATATTTCGCAAAAATATAAACTTTCAAGCTGGCAGCCATTAAAAAGTAAAAGTAACACCTTAAAAAGTGAGAAATTATTTATTCAAAACTGTATGTCCTGACCTGGACTGCTGATGTTTCCAGTGTAGAATTGCAACCTAACAAATTCCCACCACACCTGTCCCTAACTTTAACCATATTCCACCTCTATATCAGCAAAAGTGTTTTGCAACACAATATGAACAATTTCTATGTAAGTACATAGTAGTTAAGGCCACCTAATATAAAGTGGGACCAAATGTTCTTCTCACAAATAGTTTGTGTATCATTGATTTTCAGTTTAATGTTCTTTAGATTATGTTTATAGGTTATCGGAGAGTTGTTGTAGTTTTTGTACCTTTGGCGGTTGGGGTGACTCCACTGCTGAAAGCAATGCCATCATAGTCTGTGCTGCTGGGACTGGACACACTGAAGACCCTGTAGCCCAGTCCGGCCACAAAAGCTGGTGCATCCCAACGCCAGACCACTGTGTCCCCCACTGAGGCCATTATCGCAGAGGGACTCCAGGCGTAACCCTGACCGTACACTGAACACATACGATGTATTTACATGTATACAAGTGGATAAACAAGCACATATACATATACATATACATATACATATACATATACATATAAATATACATATACATATACATATACATATATATATATATATATATATATATATATATATATAGGGAAATTGTCCACACAAGATTAAAAATATATATATTGTTTGCACCTAAAAAAAGTCTTTAACTTAGAATAAATAGAACACACATTTGGACTCTACATATCTCCATGATTTTTTAAGATAACTTTTTAAGCTTTTGTCTATTTATTTGTTAAAGTTTTTTTATACATATTTTATTTCCATGAGATATCAATTACTTTAGGTTTTTATTTTTCATCCCTTTTCTGTAAAATTTATTTTTGTTAATTTTATTCATTTCTATAACTTTTCCATTACGATTTTAATCTGCAGCATTTTCCATTACGTTTTAAAATTTCCATATTTATTTTTCTGTAACACTTTTTAATAGGCTCTAATTTGTTAGCATTACTTAAATACTGCACATTAATATAAGCGATAAGCAATACTACAGCATTTATTAATGTTTATTTCAATATTTACTGTAATAATGCTCTTTTAAAATTAAAGTCTGTTTTCACAGACAAGGCTAGGATTAAGCCTTAGTTCATTTAAGACATTTAAGTTTCTTTTATAAAGGCATAATACGCTTTTAATAACACTGTTTAATATCTAGCATATCCCACAGTTGAGCAACAATAGACAGCATTTTACAACACTCACTTTTTTGGCTGATTTGGATGTCAAATTTGGGCTTTTAGGGAGGAATGAAAGTGAAGGAAAGGAAGGTGCGCTGGCAGATTGTGGGAGCAGCACAGAAATCATTTTGCGTTGATTATCTTTTCATATTCGTTGAAAGCCAAAATAAAAAAATAAAATTTTTTTTTTTTTGATTAATCGCACAGCTAACATGAACAAAGAACAATTTTATTTTTAAGAACTAACATTAACAAAGATTAATAAATTCTTTTAAAAAAAGATTACATTAACTAATGCTAAAATATGTGAACTTATTAAGTGTTATTATTTACTTTCCTTTTTAAATGAAATTTTCATTCTCTTTTTCATGACTTTAGGAACCATGAATGTGAGTAAGCACACACATTTTTTGGCACCGATTGTTGGTGAGATTCTCTGTAACAGGTAACATAAACATCATATTAGCACAACTGCTAATATGATGCTTTGGAAATTCTTCATGAAAATTGCTAAGGATTTCACAGAATTCCGCCAGTGCAGATTCTGTGTGGGACTAAATAATCTCAACAAGCAAAAAAAAAAAATCTTCCGCTCAAACAGTGGAATATCTTGTTTTTTGCAGGCATCTCTAGTGTATTTGATAAGGCGGTGTCAATGTGACATCCATGGTTTCACTGTCTCTGATGTATTCAGGTTTAGTGTGCGTGACAGTAAAAGAGATAAAAGTAAAGAGATATTACCAGGGTGGAAACCTTGGTTCGTCACGGTGTGTGTTTTATCTCTAGACTGGGTCACACACTCAAGTTGATGATCTGAAGCGGCTGTCACTCGGCATTGTGTGTTCCCTGTATGAAACGCACAACTATGACTACAGTACTAAGTATGGTTTCAGTCATACACTGTTAAATATCAAAGAGTAAATCAAATCATTTTAAGAATGTTGATAAATACTTTTTTCCATTGTAGCCTTGTCTTACCTAGAGTGACATTATTGTCTGCTGTGACAGGGCTGAACCCGGAGCCGGTGATAGTGATGGTGGTTCCGCCATACAAAGACCCCAGAGTTGGAGAAAAACGTGTGACCTCTAGAACATACTCTATGGTGGTATTAACGCCAGCACTGCACACAAACAAACAAATCACTCTAAAAAGATTCACTTTTGATTAAATGTCATCGTTAATGCACAACTCCTGTTGATGCACAATTCCATTCTACAGTTGTAACATTATATTTTCATATATATCGAGTATAGTAAGTGATATAAGACCTGGTTAAGGGGTAACCCTGGTTTCCGACTCTCACACCGACATTGTACACAGCTGGGGGAAGTGTGGGTAACAGGCAGGTGATGTTTTCATTGGTCCACCGCAGCATTTCGCACTCAGCTTCACCAATCAGAACAGAGCTGCCATTAGTCTGTGCCTTAAAATGTGCGCCCAAGATGGTAAGAATCCTGTGCCCTTTATAAAAAAAACAGGGTAAACAGGGTAAAATTAATGGCTGTTATATAGTAAGATTGCGAGGGGTGGTGACAATGAGGAAGTTTGATACAAAATTGCTGTGATTATTTAGCAGATTTCAGTGTTGTTGACAGGTCCTTTGAAGAAACGTCACACTGTTGATTGTCCTTCACAGCCAAACCGGCTTTTCTGATTGCGTGACATCAGCTAAAGCCAAGTGGAATTATCTGTTGTGCACAAAAGAGCTGGAAAAGATAGCTAACTGAAGTTTGTCTGGAGGCCATATGGGGGTTTACAGATGTAACAAAGATGAAAATGCAGATCAGAACAATGGGATGAAAAGAGACACTTGACACTTGAATGTGATTCTACCATTACAATGTCTCTCTAAGAACAGAAGCAAACCAGTGTTTATTTGAATATAGAAGCAGTGAACTTCATCAATTATAGGTTGGACCCTTTTTTAGGATTAACTATGTTGACAGTTTCTACAGTTTCTGTCACGAACATCTTGAAATTGTTGCCTACTGTTGCTATCAATAGTTCAAAGGGTAGCGTGACTACAGGCTATTTGGAATAAAGGCAACTGGTAGATCGAAATCACAACACAAATTTCCCTTTTACATAGGCTAAATGATCCAAAATGGACATTCGTAAAGTGCCAAATGTGAGTTAAAATTGGTTTTGGTGGTAACGTTAATAACAAAAAAAAGGAACATAAGTTTTACATTGCATTTTAAAAATCACAGCATGTTTTCTTTAGATCAGCTAGAAACAGATTGTAACACACGGTCTTCGTTTGACATAAACTCTTGATGGTAAAATTTCCAGTGAGGATTATCTAGGACACTCAACGTTTTTTTTCTCAACACAGACAGATAGACAGATGGGAACACAAATAAATGATGCACTATTACAAGTTGTATGTTGAAGGGATTAAAGTCTTTGTATGAATTGCCCTGAAAACTGGGTCATCCTTATTTACTACTCAACATTCTTGTGAATACAGGCAAGTGAAATCTATTCTAAGAATAGAATATATTCAACAGGCGGAGTATCGGATTACAGCTGAATCTCAGATCGGAATACAATCAGTTGTTGACTGTTTGCAAACATAATGAGACCAACTATAGGGCACTAACTTTGAGAAGAAGAATAGGTTTTGAAAAACATATTTGAACATTTAAAGCAATCCAGAGTACATTAGACCCAGACCGTGACATTAATAAGTAATGTCTAATGAAAAGAGCCTAGCTTATTTAACATTTTAGTGTCATAGGTTCAGTTCCTAGGGAATACATGGACTGTTAAACATATCTGCACTGAATTGGGTAAAAGCATCTACCAAATTGCTAAATATTAATATCTCACCGAATACTGGTGTAGTTTGTGGGCTCACAGATGTGATCAAGGCTGCCAGAGAAGCGCTGTACGTGAAAGAGCCATTTGATACTGCAGTCATCTCTGCCGTGCTCAGTGTTACTGTCTGTTCACCTTCTGACCCCTGATTGATGTCATACACAAGATTCATGTATAAAAGTTTAATGGATTCAATATTATAAAGCATAAAGGTTTATTTTTAACACAGGTACATTAAGAAGGGGAATTCACTAAGATTGTGTTGTGCCCAATGATGATGTTTATTTTGATGTGCTGTCTATGTTGTCTCAATATTCTATTCACCAAAGGAAAGATGCAAATTCCATGCACTAAGTGCAATTTGCATGTGACAATTTCCAATCTTTCAAGTCAGCTCTAAGAGCCAAGTTGTGGAGCATGGGAATGCAATTTTTTTAAATGACATTCCATTTAAAGTGGAACAACTTTTTAGTGAATTCGCCCTTAGGAGTCCTGTTAATAATACTAATAAAACAATATTAATAATAATAACTTTTATAACGTTTTATAACCCCGTTTTTCACATCTTCATGGGAAATCAAGCTCTTCACTTACACCTGGAACTGTGCACCTCAGCTGGAAAAGTTCCACTTCTATAATGTTACATGGCTGAGTGCCAATGGTGACTGCAGTATCATTACTGAATCCATAACCTGACACGGTCAGAATCGTCCCTCCTGTGAAGCCATAAAGAAAAAGATCATGCTAGTAGCTAACTCAAAGTAACAGTCGTAAGATATGTTGGAATAACATTGGTATGCAGATTTTGAACACAGTAAATCTTTTTGAAAGTAAAGTTTCAGTTCAACTTTTAAAAAATAGAAAATAGGAGAAGAAAAAAAAATGTACTAGTGGTACTAGACCTTTTTACCTCAATGTACCACATGTATGAAAGACATGTGCAAGCATCAAATTCTTCAGTAAATATATATAAATATATTTATTTTATAATGAATGAAGAGAAGTGTAATGCTACATGTACCTGCTACACTTCCTGTTGTGGGGTTTATGGAAGTCACTCCTAACAGGTGCGTGAAGCTGTTGTTATTCTGGTATTGGGCACTTCCCAGCACAGAGAAACTCAGAGAGACTGGCTGTACACCTGCACTTGCAGGACCGACCTGGCAGGTTATAGAAGAATCTAAAACACAAATAAATTCTTTGATCAGATGTTTGCTTAAATAGTGTATAAAAAAGTTAACTAAAATGAAAATTGTCATGCAAAGCTTTGAGTTCTGGGTTGTGTTATGGCAACACTTTTATGGTGCAATCTTTTTAAGGCTTGAAAACCTCTATAAACCTCTTAAAACCTGCACAGTGTCACTGTTCTGTTGTGTCCATTTCCCTCCCTGTTTGAGTTTCTCATTTTTTACTATGGTTACAGATTTCAGTTGTCATTCAGTTCAGGTGTGTAATTATCATCCTTGTTTGCCATTGTACTTAAGGCTACGTCTACATCAACCCCCTGTGCCATTGACACCTAGGATGACTTGAGGGTGAGTAAATCATGGGGTGAATTTCATTTTTGATTGAACTGTCCCTTTAAGACATAACCAACTGTGTTTACAAAAATACTTAGAGACAAGGTTTTTTTAGGGATTTTTTTTAGGGATTTTTCTAGTCGACTAGTAGTAGTCATCCATTTAAGCCATTAGTTAACTAATTGTACGTTTATATTAATTTAATTACTTAAGTGATCACACTTTCGCCTCCATGCCATTCATTAAGTGCGCTAATACTTTAGGTTTCACACTCTGCACAAACACTTGTAATAATAGTTCACATTTATTTAGGTTAATATTAGAGCGAGCTGCCAAGTAAAGTTGCTACTACTAATACTAATTATTTATTTATTTTAGTTTTTGATTGTTTCAAATCTGTAGCACTTTGAGATTTTTCCTAATGTAAAGTGCATTATAAATAAAATTTATTATTATTATTATTATTATACGTTTCAAATTATAAGCCATATTTGAGGTCGATGGTGTCATGGGTTGCTCAGGAAACGGATCAGGAAAAATCTAAATAGTATTTACTAAACACTTAGAAAACAATAGGAGCTTAAGTAGTAAACTTGTGTTAACACAAATAATGCCAGACAGGGAACTAACTCAAACTGAGGGCTTATAAACACAGACCAAACAAAAAAGCTAATGAGATAACCGACGAATACAATTTTGGTCAACTAAGCCTCTTCTCGTTGACTAACGTTTAGTCGACTATTAGGGGGCATCCCTAATATTTTGACACATTTTTGTGTATGTATCAATTCAAGTGCAAGTGTGTGCGTGCAAAAAATATATTTTATGGCATTACTGGGTTTTGACTTACTGCTAAGCTGTAGAACAGAGCAGTCCACATCTCCAATCTTTACAGTGACGTTTCCACCATCAAAACCAGATCCAGTTATGGTAAGAACTGTTCCCAGACCACTAGATCCTGAAAGACAAGTTATATCAGTAATATAAACCACTAAAAAACACCATGAATGGAGATGACAGCTTTTATGTGAGACTTGACCATTTCCTTTACCTTCTGTAGGCGAGATCCCGGTCACTGTTGGGGTCTTTGACTCACTCCAGGTGAAACCACAGTCCCCTGAGCACCATGATGAAATGCCGTTGATGAAAACTTCCACCTTACAGATCCAAACAGAAATATACATTTCTGTCATTATACATCCTAAACTGGATCATCCTAAAATCTAAAACATTTACATTTATATAAAAATATTATTAATGTTTACCCCTTGTACCAATAAACTTGTATGTAATGCATTCTTGAGAACTTTTAGAATAAAATATTAATAGGATCATGCACACTCAAACAATAAGAAATGCACACCTGACCTTTAATACAAATAAACCTTTCAGTTTTAAGTTCAGCCAATCCTCTCAACATGCAAAATCCGCAGAACAGTGGATATTCAAAAAGAGAAGCATGGCGAGACAGGCCCTTTAACTGAACCACTATGTAGCAATATCGAAATCTGCATAATACACGGCATCAGGTTACATGAGGAAGAACCTTTAAAAACATTTAAATGACCAATGCATGTTGTACAAACATTATTACTGCAACAAAGAAGAAATGCACCTGTGGTTTATTTGCAGGCACGCGCAGAAAGTCTCCCATAATTTTCTGTTTGAAGAGGCCTCCTTGCTCGATCTTCCGTGATGTCAATGAAGGGTTCACGCCGACCACATTGGAAGCATTGATCTGGTTAACATTATCAAAAAATGTTAATTCAGCCAGGTATGAAATGAAAAGTTTGAGTCAATGAAGAGATGCATTACCGATTAAGAATTTGGGGTCTGTAAGATCGTGGATGTTTTTGAAAAAAGCCTTGTGCTCACAAAGGTCAAATTAATTTTCAGCAGTTATTAATCAAGTTCAGAGTCATATGACCCTTCAGAAACCATTTTAATATGCTAATTTTGTGCACAGGAATCATTTATTATTATTATGAACTTTGAAAATTGCTTCATATTTTTGTTCTTACTGGAGAAAGTCTGGCCCTACTTTATTTTTTTCCTTTAAATGGCTTATTCTATTTAAAGGGGTACATAGGCTTGCCCCTGTATATACACTATATTGACAAAAGTATTGGGACACCCCTACAAATCACTGAATTCAGGTGTTTCAATCAAGCGCCTAGGCATGCAGACTGCTTCTACAAACATTTGTGAAAGAATGGGTCGCTCCCAGGAGCTCAGTGAATTCAAGCTTGGTATCGTGACAGGTTATCACCTGTGCAATAAGTCTAAATATTTGTACAAAATATTATAGTCAACTGTTAGTGGTATTATAACAAAGTTGAAGCAATTGGGAAAAACAGCAACTGGGCCACATAAAAATCACAGAGTGGGGTCATCGCATGCTGAGGTGCACAGTGCATCGAAATCATCAACTTTCTATAGAGTCAATAGCTACAGACCTCCAAACTTTGTGTGGCCTTCAGATTAGCTCAAGAACAGTACGTAGAGAGCTTTATGGAATGGGTTTCCATGGCCGAGCAGCTGCATCCAAGCCTTACATCACAAAGTGCAGTGCAAAGCATTGGATGCAGTGGAGTAAAGCACGCCATTACTGGACTTTAGAGCATTGGAGATGTGTTCTCTTGAGTGACACATCACGCTTCTCTATCCAGCAATCTGATGGACAAGTCTGGGTTTGGCGGTTGCCAAGAGAACGATACTTGCCTGACTGCATTGTGCCAAGCTTTCCCCCTTAATTACAGTGAAAGGAACTCTTAATGCTTCAGCATACCAAGACATTTTGGACAATTTCATGCTCCCAACTTTGTGGGAACAGTTTGGGGATGTCCCCTTCCTGTTCCAACATGACTGCCCACCAATGCACAAAGCAAGGTCCATAATGACATGGATGAGTGAGTTTGGTGTGGAGGAACTTGACTGGCCTGCACAGAGTCCTGACCTCAACCCAATAGAACACCTTTGGGATGAATTAGAGCGGAGACTGCGAGCCAGGCCTACTCATCCAACATCAGTGCCGGACCTCACAAATGCGCTTCTAGAAGAATGGTCAAAAATTCCCATAAACACACTCCTAAACCTTGTGAAAAGCCTTCACAGAAGAGTTGAAGCTGTTATAGCTGCAAAGGGTGGGCAAACTCCACATTAAACCCTATGGATTAGAATGGTATGTCATTAAAATTCATGTGCATGTAAGGGCAGACATCCCAAAACTTTTGGCAATAATAGTGTATCTCTAGTGTATCAGTGTGCTGCTAGACCCTAAGATCATCTCAAAGTTATTTTAAATGTTCCAAAATTGGTTAAAAACCAAGGGCCACGTCTTTGCGGTGGCAGCACCGCATCTTTGGAATAGCCTCCCCCTACATATTAAATACTGTGACTCCAGTGTTTTAAATCTATGTTGAATCTATTTCTGTGTGTTTATGTTTTCTAATTTTGGGTCTGTAAAGCATTTTTGTCAACTTGTGTCGTTTTTAAATGTGCTTTAGAAATGAACATGATTGATTGATGTCTTTTTCACCTTTTCACTTCACATTGCAGTAAAATTGGTTGCAAACACTTTTCCATGTTGACTGCAAGTTGTGTTATATATTTGATGTATATTTTTAAAATAACACACACACTTATAGCTGATTTAACTTTTTTCGATAACCAAAATTATTGAACTGAATTGAATCAACACTGAACTGACTTAAGGTAAATAATAACACTATTGCCTTTTTTTATTCTGTTTGCCCCACCGATCATTTTTTTCATGTTTATCGCTGTAAAGCAGCTGTATTGTATAAAGCACTACATAAAAAAAGGTGACGTGACTTAATTTTTACAATGTTTTTTTAAATAAAATTCTCATTAGCATTTGATCATGACCAGTTCCCTGCCATTTTGCAAAACCAACCTCAGTTTATTGTAATAGCACTCTGAACTCTTTCTTGCCTTTAACAGAGGCTGATTTCCAGGGATGGTGAGCCACTGTATGTTCCAGATGTAGCCTCTACAGTCTCCAGATCTCTGCACCTGCAGTTGGCCGAGCTCTGGGATCCCCTGCAGGGCGTACTGCAGGTCCGCAGCGCTGATGTCTACCGCCAGGCCTGGGAACACATAACACATGTACCACATGACAAACCAGATGACCTATTGGGAGATAGTGGTTTATGTAGAAAGAAGTCCAGTTCACTATTGTAATAAATAAACAGTGACCGACATCAAGAATCTGCTGTGCAACAACAGGAAATTCCATGTGCTAAATTATTCAGTTACTTCCAGCAGCTACACAATAAATAAACAGCCATCATGCTTACCTTCAACACGCCGGGCTAAGAACTCAACGTCAAAGGTTCCTGTAAGAGGGGGGCTGGCCTTCTGAGGGCGCATAATGGTGACAGTGGCATTCCCTTGACTTTGCATCAGTAGGTCTCCTGTGCTGTTTAGTATCTTCTGCTTGACAAAAATGAAATCAGATTAAGAATACAGAAGGCTTAAATGGATCACTTAGAGGGATAATTCGCCCAAAAATAAAAGCAATTACTCACCCTCATTCCAAACCCATAAAACTTGTTCATCTTCGGAACACAAATGAAGATATTTTAATGAAATCGGAGAAATGTATGACCCTCCAATGAAAGTCCGTTCACCCAAAATTCTGACATTTCAAAACATTCATAAAGAGAACGTAAAACAAATCCATGGTTTAATGGTTTAATCAATGGTTTAATCCAAATCTTCTGAAGAGAAACAATTGCTTTATATGATGAACAGATTTAATTTAGGCTTTTATTAACACTTAACCATACTTGCTTGATGCACAAGAACAAACCTTGTGTTCTTTTAGAAACACAAACATGCTGAATGAACTTAATTGGTTCTTGTGCATCAAACAAGCACTCTTGAACTTCTGTTTAACAAATTAGAATGCTGTAAACATTGATCGCTAATCAATGTTTATATGCGATTAAAAGCCTAATTTCAATTCATCATATAAAGAATCATGTCTCTTCTGAAGACTTGGATTAAACCACTTGATTCATATGGATTAGTTTTTGGGTGAATAGACTTTAAGTGGAGGGACAGAAATCTCTCAGATTTCATTAAAACTATCTTCATTTCTGTTCTGAAGATGAGCAAAAGTCGTATGGGTTTGAAACAACATGAGGTTGAGTAATTGATGACAGAATTTTTTTGGGGGGGTAAACTAACCATCCACACAATCTGCAGGAAACAATTCAGAGATATAGCAATAACTCAAATGTCAAAGACAGATCTTATGACAAGCAAATATCTGTTATCACCTGTCACATAAGAGAAATCAGAAGGTTGTAGAACTTCAGGACAGTCATTGTAAAATGAGTTCCATTTTAACTGTAACTTACCTCCAGAAAGCCCATTTCAAACAGTGGGACATCAAAGCCACAGTTGTAAGGTGTCGCGGTGATCTCATAGCTGACTTGTGAAGCAGTTGCTTGTTTGCTCACAATTATGTTTGAAAAGAAAAGTCCTGAACTGGCTAGAGCAGGTGGTCTTCTTCTGTTGATTATAACTGAAGTGGAGAGAGAAAATAAAACATTACATTTAAAAAGACCACTTTAAAAATAAAATAAAATGTAAAACTTTTTCCTATTCACCATTAGGATCCATAGCATTCGTTGCACGTCCAATATGAACAGCGTCTATGAAGTAAACAGAGTTAGCGGCCACTCCATACACACTGAACTGAAGAAGTTTATAGTTGGAGCCTATGTAGTTTGTTTGTATGGAGCCCAGGAGATCCACACATTTGTAGTTCCACCTGAGAATGACAATATTAATATTATACTTACAATAAAAATTATCTTGTTATTGGATTGATTTTGTTATAAATAAAAACAAAATTGTCTAAGGAAGAGGTCGTCCCGCTCCATGTATATTTTGATCATCATTAAACTTACTTATCTGTTGAGTCAAATTGCACAGAGATACGTATGTTCTCCTCCCGGTAAGTATTCGCAGCCAGGTAACTGAACAATATTCCCAGTTCATTCACCAGACGCCCTTTGTAGGCCAGGCAGAGCTACAAAAAAATATATATATACATTATATGTTCATCTTTAAAAAGTTAAATTTTCATACTGAGAAAAATCCATTAGTAAGGATCACTGAGGTGTTCAGTGGAGCTTACAGTGTTGTATGTTTGTAGCAGTATTGGGCTGTAAATCGCTCCGGAAGCTGTAGTGTCATTGGCATTGAAGAGAATCTCTGGATTCTTCAGAGACCAGCGGCCACAGAAAGCCTCTGAATCAGTGACCCGAACCCCTCTGCGACTTAGATCACCTGAAAACTGTATGACAAGGAGAAAGCTCTACAAGCTGGACAAAAAGGGGATGTTTTCCCAAAAATAACTGACGTCTACAATGTTAGAACTAATGTCACACATTATTTGCAAGGCTAACTTGACTTGATTTAAATTAGCTAGGCATGTCCTCTGCATGTAGAACATACTTGGGGCCAGATTTACCAAACAAGGTAAAATAGCCTGAGAGCGCTATATTGCAAAAAGCGCAGATGGGAGTGGAAAGTTCTGTGTGTGATCTACTGATGATGCACAAATTAAGGAACACATTATTTCATAATGAGTCAAGTCAAGACCTGCCGCCAGTCCTGTTTTCCACCTTAATTTTATATTTAACTAAAAAGCCCCTAAAGCGTCCTCGCTTCATCCCTGCCTTAAATTGTGCATCTGAAGAAGAAACTCCTATCAATGCATATGGAATAAGGTCAGCTGCACAAATAACTGTGTCCACACCTTTTCAGCGCTAATTTTTAACTGGTTGTCTTTAGTAAATCTTGACAGATGTTTTTTTGGGGGGGTTTTGCGGCAAAAGAGGGTTTTGCGTTAACGCAAGCTGCTAGCTGGCCCCAAATCATCTGCTTTTGCAGCCTTGCTTACCCCTGTGGCGGAGGTCTCATAATCTCTGAAAATTTTCACATTAGTGTTCTCCGTGGTCGGAATCTCTGCTGGACATTTAGCGGTGATCATCATATCCAGTGCTGAACGCACCTTTAATAAAAAAAAAACAAAAGAGTTGTAACCCGTCATGTAGAAAGGAATATTTCAAGTACTGTTATTTTATCCTATGGTAAATACTAAGAAATAGTATTTAAACCTCGGTTTCAGAAGCATTGAAAGGCAGAGGGGGACGGAACTCCACCCCACAGCAGTGTGAACGTCTCCATGCTGGCCTGGCCTTTCACGTCCTCAGTAACTGTGATGTTCGTATCTGCGCCCATGATCAAGTAGTCAAGATCCTCAAAGTCACCTGAGATAATACAAAAAAAAACATTGCAAATTACTGTTAAATGTACTGGAATACATAACGAGCAACATAAAGGCAATAAAAACACCCGGATGTACATAACTGATAACAAATAATAAGAAAAATAATAAGAAACAACATCATTGAAATATATATGAAAAATATATAATGTGGTGCATTATCTCCTTTACTGTATTTTTTGTACTGTGAATTATAAGCCGACTAGTATTTTGGTAACACTTTACTTAAAGCCTTTATGTATAATGCATTATGAAGGTATTCATGACGTATGTTATAATGGTTTTTTTGTAAATAATTGGAACCAAAATTGTTTGTCATGTATTTTAATGCATTACACTTCCTAAAGGTGTAAAAATGAAAAGATAAGTATTATTAATGTACTTTAACTGTGGTTACAATTAGTCATTAAATCATAAAATAATTATACCCTGCATTAAAAGGCATAATTAATGCATTATATATATATGTATAGGATTTAAGTTTAAAGTGTTACTGTATTGGTTACTAACAACACAGTAACAACACAGTACAACATTAGCGTTTAAACATTATTTTCATCAAAAAGGTTTTTAATACAATTTGAATTTTTATTGAAATTTCGTGAAGATGGTAATTGGTCACATGACATTTTGTTAAAGTACATATCTCATGTAACTGTTTTTGTGAGCAAAAGTCAGATGAAAGAAATCAGTCAAAGAATATTGATTAAAAAGATCATTCAAAGTTCACCTCTGTTAGAGTTGAATGTCACACTGTACCGTGACGCATTGTCCAGTTCTTGCTTTGTGACCGTAACACTGTCTGGTTTAATTGTCCACAAATCATTCAGAGCGTTCTGCAACTCCATCGCCGATGCACTAACTGGGATCGGCCCTACAACATGCAAAGCAACTCCAGTAAACATTACAAACATGCAAACAAAAGACATATCTAGAGGTAGTGCAGAAGGGTGAATACAAAAATTAGAAGCACGTGAAAATGAGATATTTTAGCTTAATTAAACACACATTCATACTGCTGTGTGAACTAATGCACCTGTTTTAAGACCTCCATATGTCAGGAAGTAGAATGTGTTTTCACAGTTGCTCAGAGAAAAACAATTACTGCTGATTCTCAAAGTCTGCACCTCATTGATGGGGGTTATTGGCGTCCATCCCATGAAACGAATCACCTAAATTAACAAAGAACTTTTTGAAACAAAAATGTACATAGCAGGTAGAGGAGCTCATATCTGAGACACTTGTTCAGTTTCTGCAGGTCCAGTGAAGAAAGTTAATTCCTAAGGCTTCCCTCTATCTTATCTAGCCCTTGTCATTTCTAGGCTTGACTACTGCAATGTGCTTCTGGCTGGTCTTCCATCATGTGCAATCAAAACTCTTCAAATGATTCAGAATGCTGCAGCACATCTTGTATTCAATGAGCCCAAAAGGGCCCATGTCACACCTCTCTTCATCTCTCTGCACTGGGTACCACTTGATGCCCGCATCAAGTTCAAGGCCTTGACACTCGCTTATGGATCCACCACAGGCTCGGCACCAGCATACTTCAACTCGCTCCTACGAGTCTACACCCCTACCAGAAGCCTTCGCTCAGGTAAGGAGCGCAGGCTTATGGTACCATCACAGAGAGGCATGAAATCCCTCTCCAGAACTTTTTCATTCACCGTTCCTGGCTGGTGGAACAATCTTCCTACCTCCATCCGGATGGCAGAATCACTGTCATCATTCAAAAGACAGCTAAAAACTCATCTCTTCCGTGAACACAACCCTTTCATAAATAAAAAAAAAAAAATCTTCTCTTCCTATATTTCTCTCTTATTCCCTCCCTATTCTAGCCTAAGGTTACTCTATGTAATGTCCAAAACTTGGTATTTAAGGCACTTTTTGCATTTCTTCGCCTATTCATGACCGACGCTTCCTGTACTCCTATGTTGTAAGTCGCTTTGGATAAAAGCGTCTGCTAAATGCATAAATGTAAATGTAAATCTAGATAATCTTTGAACTTGCTCCTGTGAGCTCACTTACCTGTTTTTCAGGTAGTATATTATAGTTTGCGTTAATCTGCTGTTTCTCATTTACAGCTTCTGTTGTCTGCTGGGCAGTGAAAGGGCTGATCTCTTTGAAAAAGGCCACATCCACTGATGCTACTACTCCATACTCCTGCACTAGAATCTCAATGTAGTACCTGTAACAAATTGAGAGATGTTTTATATATATATTGACTATATTGTAATCAATATAGTCAATGATAACAATAATAACGACAAAAAGACTAATAGAGAGCAAACATTATGACTTTTTGAACATTATTTACTACTTAAAACCTTCACTTACGGTTTCCCCTTCTCTAAGCGCATGACCTCTGACCTCTGGGTGCTATAGCTGAAGAAACTGCTTGTATAGTAATTCTGTGATGCAATCTTAACCTGAAATAAAACAAAAAGTTAAAATTAAAATATTCTTGTACTACAAAGCATTCTTAAAAACTTCATATCTAAGCTCAAAAAAGGGCAGTTAACAGGATAATTGCTTACATTGTTAACTGAAATTATGATTTTATTGTCATACAGGTACCTTATCCTGGGGAAGACCTGTCTTGCTGAAATATAGCTGGCATCGGTCGTCAGCTTTGATTCGGAAATAGTAGTTGTCGGTCTCCGTTGGAACAAAGAAACCACTCAATCGTGCCGCAAAGTTATCAATTTCATTGGGCCACACATAGGACAGCGAATCCACCCACTGGACAGAATATCCAGGCCTACTAGAATTATACTTCAGGACGTCCTCCAGAAGGTTCGGTGAAGAGTTGTTCCACATCTCCATTTTAAAACCTCTGCCACCTACAAACATGAACCTTTAATTATCACTCAATACAATCAAGACAGTCCTGTTTATAGGAATTCATATTTTACATAAATCATTTCATAAATAATATGGGGAGACCTGAGCTTGTTTGCATCAATTTGTACTTAAATGAATTATTTCATAAAAACAAACACATACCTTAGTTGTGGCTATTTAACATTTTTTACCATTATTAACCAGGAAAAAATATTCTGTAAATTAAATTAAATTAAATTAAAGCAATTATTTTTGTTTAGATTTACAGCATGATCAAATAGATGAATACAAAGGAATTTTTAAAATTCCAGTTTCCTTGCCATCAATTATGCGATGGCCTCTGATATACAATGTTCTGTTGGAAATAGTCAAGTTTACAGGACAAAAGAAATGATGGTGTTGGTTGAGATAACGTGTGACACAGCAACAGTGATAAAGTCAGATGTTCTCGCGTGTGGAGCGCAGAATTCCACTGTCGTGCCAACAATGTCTATGAAAAGGTTGTTACTGAAATATTACGTCACCATAAAAGATCTGATTTATGATAAGGTTCTCACCAGGAAACACTGTCATATTGGTTCTTTCATAACCAGGTGTTATGCAGACAATCCTCTCATTTGATACGCTCTGAATCTGACACTCACGACCTAAGGGGAAAAAATGTTAATAAAACAATACACTTGAAAAATATATTTAAATTATTTTATAAATAATTTTGATAATAATTTTGATAATTATTCACAATAGTTAATTTTAATATATATTGCAAATTATATATTTAATTTATATTTTTAGAAGGTTACCTCCTACTAACACCATGGCCGGCTGGTCAGTCTGATCAAAGTAATGTCCCTGAATGGTCAGTAATGTGCCGCCCAATATACTGCCCTCAGAAGGAGAAACTCCTGTCACCTCTGAAAGAGACCAGATCATGTTTTTTATTTAATTTAAAATGTATCTGATTTTATGCAGGCAATTACAAAACATAAATGTTATCCACACCTGCATATGTCTGGAACATGGCAAGCTTGTTCAGTGCTGAGATGCTGAAAACCCCAAGGTCTGGCAAACTCCTAAAAAAAAAAAAAAAAAGTATTTTGTCTACTTTTCTGTCAACAACAAGCAGAGACTTTAAAGTTTAAAAAAGTATCATCAAACTTCTCTGACCTCCCAAATTGACTGTCGAGAATGTAACTGAGGTTGTGATGACCTGAAAACCAAAGTAATGACATTTAATCTGACAAAAACTGTAGTGAATTAATAATTCTTGAACGTTTTAAGAATAACGTGTCCTCACCAACATACGTTCCAGTCATTTTACAGCTCATATATCCCCATTGGCTGGTCTCAGAATCCAAAAAGAGGCCATACCTGAAAATATTTCATATTTATGGAGGGTGCGTTCCCATTTAATGTTCACATTTATTAGTAACTTAACTGAGACATACATACTTTTCATCTGAATTGGGTTTTAGAAGTTCACAAGGCATGCCTCCCATGTACGCTCTGTTCAAAGAAAACACATTAAAGACACTGTCAAGACACAGAATATTTTTAACATTCATAAAGTTATATTTTTTCCATTGTGTATTAAATACTTCCTAACCTTAAAAATCTCACATCCAAGCCATTGGAGCTTTTGTCCGTGTTGCTTCCGTACACATCAGTAAAGATTCTTCCACGCAGTGTCACCACAGTCCCTAAAGTTTTATTTTTGTATTTATTTTTTTGTGAAAGGTATATTTTTCACAAACCAAAGCAGCACAGAATAATAACAAAAACTAACAAAGCTCACCTGGGGGACCTGAGAGTGGACTGATACTTTGAATGCTAGGTGTATAGTATAATCGGCTCTGTGAAAGCAGTTCATGTTTTTTATAAATATATTGTAATATTTTGAGAAGATATGATTATATGTATTAATAAGTAGCACAACAAAGTCTATTTCACTTACATAGAACATGCACCAGTAATTCCACTGATTTCCATAACAAATGTTACTGGAAGGAATGGGCACACCATCCACGCTGACCTGCACCTGATAGTCATCCTCTGGCAGAGCTCTGAATATGATGCAATACAAAGCTTTCTTTGAGAAACATAAGTCAACATTTTTCATAACGCGGTACAGCTATTTCACATAAGTCAAATGGATTGGTCTTATGGTAATTTTATTGATTGGATATTCCACAAAAAAAATAAAAATAAATCTGCATTTGCATTCCAGAGAAGAAAACAAGTCCCATACATGTAGGTTTGGATCAACATATGGGTGAAAATGTACTGAAAAATTAAGTTGACTATAACTGAGCATAAGTTCGCAAATAAAATATATTGATTCAATTGTGCCTTTAGTTATCATTTTGCAATAAATGTAAAATATACATAAAAACACTAACTTGATGATATTTATACTTTGTTTTAATGAATAGAACATTAATTACATAGTTAATGTAAAAGTACAAAATAAAATTGCATTTGGTTTCTCTTTTTTTATGTAATGTTTATTTAACCATGAAGATGTGACAACATTAATACATATATAAACTGAGGACTTTGCCTCATCATTTCAGAATACACTTAATACAGTGCAATAACTACAATCGATTTAAAAGAAGACTAGACTATTTGATTCATTGCTTACCTTGTATAACACATGATCTGATTGGAGTGAGTAGAGTCTTTCTCGACATCACAAGGGATAGATCTGGTGCGGGACACCAGCGACACACGGTTGCCAAAGTTTGGGTCATTGGCATTGAGATTGAACTGATTGGCTTGTGCAAAACCTGAGAGAGATTTTAAACCGTAATACCAACATGTGCTAAATCAGAATGACGGGATTCATTTAAAAGCATATTGGTTACTTTTTTAATACCTTGTCCCTCTATGGTCAGTCTCGTGCCGCCATTGAGGCTTCCGTATTTTGGAGTCACTTTGTTGACACGTTGCGCTCCTGTCAGGACAGAGATTGGATTGTCACTAAAATATTTGATGTATGTAACGCTTTTAGGATGTAAACAATTATATGGAATTACGCAAAACTTTCAGAATGACTGACTTATACAACAGTAAAAGTGGAAGATAAAGCCAGCGAGTACCTGCGGGACTCCAGAGTAAAATACAAACAATGAGCGGCAGGTGAAGCTCCCGTCGCACGTGCCTCATCCTGACAGACTCACAGTGCACGCGCTTCCAAACAAAGCCTCCTGCAGTGCTAGTTACTGTATCCCTTCTGCACAAACACTATACACATAACATTTGTGTTTAACCATTTAACTAGAATTTCTATATTCTATATTTTAGCATAAAGCATTGTAACATTATTCATTTACGTATTAAAACAATAGGCCTTGGTCGTGTGTGTCTTGTGCTGAACAGACAGCATATTAGGCCTATATTATGACACACACACACACACACACATACACATATATACACACACATATATACACACACATATATATATACATATATATACATATACATATATATACATATACATATATATAATATATATAATTGTTCAAAGTTCACATTGACCATAATTAAGACTCACATACCTGTTAAAGCACTCTTGGGAAACCCAAATACCAGTGGCTCAGTTGTTAAGAAGAGCTCACTCTTTTTATACTACCTGCCCACAGGTGGCAATAGGAGATCTCTCTCTCTCTCTCTCTCTCTCTCTCTCTCTCTCTCTCTCTCTCTCTCTCTCTCTCTCTCTCTCTCTCTCTCTCTCTCTCTCTCTCTCTCTCTCTCTCTCTCTCTCTCTCTCTCTCTCTCTCTCTCTCTCTCATTGCTGTCACTCTACAAATACATTTATTCTTTCCCAGTGTACCTTAACAAACACCAAACATACTTCACAGATAACAATGCTAATTTAAAACTCACTTATCATTGTGCTGTCATCAACATTACTTATTTGATGTCCTTTAGCTGCAATCCATTTGAATGACCTAAAACAAAATGGAATGAAGAGGATTTGCTAGGAGAATTCTTGTTATAGTCAGTCATCAAGTCAAGCTACTACTTGAGCAAAATGTGCACATCATTGTCAGCAAAACAACTACTAGCCCACTAAAATAATGATTTCGGGTCATTAAGATGATCAGGTCCTTATTAGCAGGATATTATAATTTAACAGCAGTGTGTTGTGCTGGTACTAGCTTATATCCAAGTGTGATCTCGTTCATCTTTGTTGTATTACGTGTAAGGTAAGGTTATAACTTTCTTTTGCATTACAGGCCAAATTTGAATAGTGAAGCACGCAAAGGTTATCTCCAGGGAATTATATCAACCACATAATTAAAATTAAAGTTAGATAAACGTATACTATTCTATTGTTTGTACTGCTAATGAATGACTTATGATCAATTAAAAATCCTGTCATGTATGACTAACACTGATTGTCACAGCCACCAAATACCAGCTTTGAAATGGATGTGAAAAAAAGTATGCAAATTGTCCTTGTTTGTGCCAATATCACTCTTTTAGCACACACATGAAGCTAAATTCTTATTTTGTACCTGTTGAAAATAAGTAAATAAATAAAAAAAAACCTTCATGCTTAGGCTATACTTTACCAAATGTGACTCAATTCCAGCGTGTCACAAAATGCATTGCTTAAACACAGCCTGACACATTTTAATTTTACATGTTTTCCAGCTAAGTGTACAAATGAAACAAACTGTCTACAATACTACAATAAGTAGCTATAGACCACAAACGATGCAAGGATGCTTCAGTCTTGGGTGACGATAGCAAGCAGATGTAACTAACTTCAATAGGTAAGTATATCCAAACACAGATTGGTTGCTGTTAGTGACTGTAAAACAAACAACGTCTTTCTTACAGGATAGTGGGGATGCCTGGGAGAAAAGGAGGAAACGAGGAAACAAGAAATACAAGAACTTGGAGAAAATCGCAGTAGCTAAATATTTAAGGTGAGTACAGAGGCAAATAATCTGAATTACAAATTGTCATCCAGACAAATGACTGAGGTTGAGGAGTTAGGAGGTGTGTGCTTTATGCTGCCTTCACGTGCTATCGGAATTACCGTAAATACGACTTTCCGAGGTAAAGATTGCACATGAACGCCCTCTGATGTCGTGTTTACCACTGGCAAGTGCGGAAATAATTTGACTGAAAGATGGCTTCACTGATTAGCTTCGAATTAATACTTAGCAGTTCATGTATGCAAAGTTATTTAACTTAATGTTTTATTTATTTTTGTTTATTTTTTTGCTTTTTAAAAACACCCTTGAAGGTACAGCATGTTTGGAAAGATGTAGAATAAATATATTAACTGTTCAAGCTATATTTAGCTTGTTTTTTCTTAATTTGTTGTTGATGAACATTTAAATTCCCTCCATGTCCAACATGTGATTTTGACACCTATAAGGAGGTTGAAAAGTATTAAAAAATCATAATAAAAAGGTAGTGATTTTTTTAAAACTGATTTTATTGTTAGCTTGACAAAGAAAAGGAAATCTGTCCAAAATATGTATTTTTTAAAAAAAGACCAAAGAACATAAAAGTGCCCATATACGAGTAACCCTTTGAAGTGTATTGTAGGCCTATGTTTTATACCAACATTTCTGAATCGGCTGAATCTGATAGCATCATAATTTGTTATGGTTGTCAGTGCATGTGACACTACATATAATGTTGGTTTTAATACGATTTTCCCAATAAATAGGCAAAACACCAGGTTTGTCCTCCATTAAGCCTATTCCTGTTCATTCCGACAAAAAGTTCATAATAACGACTTCTGAAGTGATAATTAGGAAATTTCCGATAGGACGTGATGGCAGTATAAATACTGTGGTGATGAGCAGGTACAGATGGTGCAGGTGATGAGCAGGATGAATGCTGGGAATTGTAGTTTTGAATGTGAGTGAGGGAGTGCAGCAGTGAGGGAGTTTTTTATTTATTTTCAACAGGTACAAAATAAGAATTTAGCCTTATGTGTGAGGGATTTTCTGATCATGTGTTTTTTCCAGGCACATTTTACCAATTCTAAACCACATTAATCTTAATAACTTCTATAGTTTTTAAATAATTTATAAGTGATATATAATTGTTCATGAAAGGCTGGAAACGAAAAACACCTTTTTTACATTTACATTTAGGCATTTAGCAGACGCTTTTATCCAAAGCGACTTACAACATAGGAGTACAGGAAGCGATCGGTCATGAATAGGCGCAAACGCAAAAAGTGCCTTAAATACCAGGTTTTGGATATTACATAGAATAAGATTAAGCTAGAATAAGGAAGGAATAAAAGAGAAGAGGTTTTTTTTTTTCTTTCTTATGATAAGGTTAAGTGCTCACGAAAGAGATGAGTTTTTAGCTGTCTTTTGAATGATGACAGTGATTCTGCCATCCAGATGGAGGTAGGAAGATTGTTCCACCAGCCAGGAACGGTGAATGAAAAAGTTCTGGAGAGGGATTTCATGCCTCTCTGTGATGGTACCATAAGCCTGCGCTCCTTACCTGAGCGAAGGCTTCTGGTAGGGGTGTAGACTCGTAGGAGCGAGTCGAAGTATGCTGGTGCCGAGCCTGAGGTGGATCCATAAGCGAGTGTCAGGGCCTTGAACTTGATGCGGGCATCAAGTGGCAGCCAGTGCAGAGAGATGAAGAGAGGTGTGACATGGGCCCTTTTGGGCTCATTGAATACAAGATGTGCTGCAGCATTCTGAATCATTTGAAGAGTTTTGATTGCACACGATGGAAGACCAGCCACCTTATATTCAGGTGTGCAGAATAGTTAGGCACGGTTTCTATTACAGATCAAATGAGCCAAAAAAAAGATTTATATAGATAAATATTTTACTTTTTTTTTAAAGAATCATTTATATAGATCGGTGCTATTACCCAAAGTTGAAAGACCCGGAAAATCAACTTGTGAAATATGGTACATATAGTGCATGAAAATGCAATGTCATCAGTTTGCCTAAATTAGAACACAGAACGTTCAAATGTTTAACTGTTTAATGCACCATTTACACGTGGTAGGGAGCAGGTGCAAATTTCTTTAGTACCAACTAACATTTTGAAAATACAAACATTTTCATGAATATGAAAATTTACGTCAAAATGGCTTTACGAAGGATTTACACAATGTGTAATAATGTAATTATAAAACAATGTTAATGTTATATAATCATTACATACAAATATGAATAACATTAAATATCAATGTGTACACAATTTTTCATGACTGAGGCCCATTGTTCGTATCAACATCCATTGTACCTGTTCCACCTGTGCACTCTGAACTGGCTTATATCATATTCTTTTTTAACCTGTTGAGTACCAGTAAAAAACACATTCAAAAAATGTTTTAAATAGAACATTATGCTTAATAAATAGGCTACTTCACCAAATGTGAATCCAATCCAGCATGTGTCACAAGTTAAAATGCATTGCTAAAAATAGCCTGATTATTTGAATTGCACATTTAATTTGACATGTTTACCAGTACACACTTTTTTCTTTGAATGGCCAAATTAAACAAACTATTTTAGGTGTAAACAAATGAAAAATACAATGTAAAGAAATAGATTAAAAAAATAAAAAAAAAGTATTATAATGTATTATAATGGATATAAAAACGAAACTCAAAAAAGACTCAATTTCCCAGAATCCCGTGCTGTCGGTCCGTCTGAAAACTAGTCCGGGTTTTAGCGAGTGCATTACAGTTAAAGCTTATTTCCTGTTACTAGCAACGTTACAACGTTTTTTATTAGAGACCTCTGTCCTTGAACTGAATACTGATTCTTTGGAATATAATTTTTATGAAATATGGCTTTACCGAATTGCTCACTGAAGGTAAACAGAGAGTTGCTGGATCCCAGTTTTGAAAGTTACAGGCTTTCACTGGACTCTATTCCTACTTACAATGTTGAACTGGATGCAGGTGAGAAAATGCTTTATTTGACTTGTTATAGTCTGACTTATTCATTGTATAAGTGTTTATTCATTGTACACGTGTTTTTCCAATGTAGCGCGACATATTTTTAAACCAAAAGGCTTTTGTTAACTAATTACTCTGTGAACAGTATTGTCATTATAACAGTCCTTATAAACCACAAAGATGCAGCTCTACAACATGTGCATTGCTCTTTATGATCTACTAGATGTGTGCATCTTTGTTATGATCTTAAAGTTAGCCCATAGCTTTGTTTTGGGCACATGACCTCATATAATCGATGGTTTGGGATGCCTTCTACAAGTCTGCTTCAGCATTGGCTATGTGTGTCTTTCTTTCAGCTGTGGCTGAGGTTAAACTGAAAGACAGTCAGTACACCCTGGACCATGTGAGAGCATTTGGTATGTACAACTACCTCCATATAGACCCTGGTATGAAGATAGCGTCTACTTTGTGGACAGCAAGGGCCGGGTTCTCAATCTAACAGTCACATTGGTGAGTCTCTATGTAATTTCTGAACATTTTGATGAACTTATATTTCCTCCCAGGAGCACAAAGCTACTGTATTTTCTCTCCCCTAGAGAGAACTTTAACTTTAACTTTAACTTTATTTAACAATTTCTTCTAGCCTGTGTCAGACTCTTACGCTGTTGATGTAGTGTAAATAGTGCAGCGCTTCCTAGTTCTATGGTAGAGCGACTCGTGTGCATGTGTTGGGGTGCTTATGTGAACAGCGTCAGCCAATGATAAGCCAGGGTTCTGGAAATGCTGCACTGTTTACATTGCGTCAACAATATAAGAATCTGACACAGACGTGAAGAAATGTTTGAATAAAGTCCTTATTTGGTTTGTATTCTCGTCGCTTCATAACATTAAGGTTGAACCACCGGAGTCACATGGATGATTTTAACAATGTCTTTACTACCTTTCTGGACCTTGAAAGTGTTAGTTAAATAGCTGTTTATAGAAGGGTCGAGAGCTCTCGGATTTCATCAAAAATATTCTAATTTGTGTTCAGAAAAGGAATGAAGGACTTACGGTTTTGGAACTACATAAGGGTGAGTAATTAATGACAGAAATTTCATTTTTGGGTGAAATAACCCTTTAATACATATACTAAGCAGGTAAACAGGTCCATAGCAAACTTCCAAGGAGACCACAAGATAATTTAAAATTATAATATAATTATATATGTAATTATATATGTATATGTATATATATATATATATATATATATATATATAAAAAATATGAAAACTTTCTGTTAATAAAAAAGTTTGAAAAGAAGCAATGCTTTCATAATTATAGCAGAAGAAGAAGCAGAGGATATTGGATGTTGAATGTTGATAAATGGGGGGCTTTCCAGTTTAAAAGGTTCAGAAACATTACATACATCTACATACAGTATGGCCCGGTTTCACTGACAGGGCTTAGATTAAGCCTAGATTAGACCTTAGTTTAATTAGGATATTTAAGTAGCTTTTATAAACCTGCCTTAGAAAAAAAACTGCATTTTGAGACAAAACAGTGGCACTGATATATTTTAAGATATGCATGTGCAATCTGATTTCAGGTAAAATGCCTCAAACATGCATTTTAGTCTAGGACTAGCTTTTGTCTGTGAAACCGGGGTAAATGTTTTGAACCAGGGGATATAGCGGGTGCTTCTCAATCGGAAGGCTGTGTCCTAGTAGGGCTGCATATCTCAGCCGCCACGTCACCAAGAATGTCTCAATTTGAAGGATCATCTCATTATAGCGTTTATAGGGTCATTTCACCCAAAAATGAAAATTATGTAATTAACTACTCACCCTCATGTCGTTTCAACCCCCTAAGTACTTTGTTCATCTTCGGAACACAAATTAAGATATTTTTGATCCGAGAGTTCTCTGACCCCTCCATAGACAGCAAATTAATTAACACTCCGTCAACAGAGTAAGAGTCTGACACAGGCTAGAAGAAACTGTTGATTAAAGTCATTATTTTTGTTTGTTTTTTGAGCGCCAAAAGTATTCTTGTCGCTTCATAACATTAAGGTTGAACCACTGTAGTCACATGGACTATTTTAATGATGTCTTTCTTGGCCTTGAAATTGTTAATTAAATAGCCTTCTATGGAGGGGTCAGAGAGCTCTCGGATTTCATCAAATATATCTTAATTTGTGTTCTGAAGATGAACAGATGTCTTACGGGTTTGGAAGGACATGAGGGTGAGTAATTAATGAATTTTCATTTTTGTGTGAACTAACCCTTTAATGCTAAGGAGGACTCTAGCTTACAAACCTTAGAAGGACTTGACTAGGAAAGACGCAGCCTTATGCTGCTTTTACCAGCAGAGGGCATTCATGATGTATAGTTGTGTCAGGGTAGAAGTTTTGATTTTGAAAGATGTTGATAAAGTCTCGAGCTTACCAGTATCAAAAACAAACTTGCTTATTATCTTGTTTTTCTCATTTGCTTTATTAAAACCACAGTCATCTTATAAATAATAGAACACAGTTTATAGTGTTCACAGTGTAATGCCTTAATCAAGGAATGTGCAGTATTTCCTCATTGGTTATTGGCCAGTATTATTGTATTATAATATTATTTTTCTTTTTGGTATAATAAATTAAAAATATTTCATTGTGCATATCAATCTATTTTTGATTACCTTCTCATAAAAATGATTTTTCAAAACACATTTATTAAGACTGTTAAATGTGCAATTCATGTTCATGTTGTCGTGCCTAAATCCGTTCTGCTAGTGGGACACTTGCCGCTCTTTTTTTTAAAAAATGTATCGCCTTTTTCGTATCACATATTTTAGTAAACATCATAAATTAGGTATCATCCGAAAGCGTACAAACTCAAAATTCATCCTTGAAAACTGTTTTGAAAATGGATGTTACCATGGAAGCGGTACTCTAAATTCTTCTAGCAGGCTCCTCCCCTAGTGTCAGGTCTCATATTACAAAAATTATTTTAACTACTTTATAATCAAAACCTTTTTTTAATCTTGACAAAACACATATCGTGTCTGTAGGTTCCATATTTGGTGACTTTTTTGTGATAGAAGTGATAGTTGGACAAAATGTATTAATTTGTTACAGGAAAATGCATTTAAAAAAAAAAATGAAATGTAGATGACACCCAGTGGCTATTTTTGGTATAGTGCCTAAACAAAATCATGGGAACTTACATTTTTGTGATATCAACTTTAAATTTGGAACTTGGGTTGACATATGGCTTTGATTTTATAGTAAAAATATTTTGTAAAATGTATATTTTCTATAAAATAAAAATATTAAGTACAGTACATTTAATTTAAAATAATTTGGGGGGTTGGGGTGGTGACAGTTAAGGGGCTAAGATTATTTTCAGTTTTTTAGTTTCTTGAATTTAAGGAGTTTGATCTCAGATGTATTCCTTTCTCGCAGGAATCAAACAATTTCTTAATAATATGGCATTCACAAATGCATATGATGCAATACACAAATGCATGATAAGATGAAACGCAGTGTCTCAGTGGTATGGTTTGTTCTGAGGTACTTTAAATCATATGCTGATGATTTTAATTGTAATTTATGTCATTCTTGCTACTGACATGCTGGGTTAAGAAATTACTTGTTATGAAATGTGCCAGTTGCGCTATAATTACAGTTAACATACTGCAATTATCTCTACTTAGGGACTGTTTGTATTCTCTCAAAGGTACTAGACGGGGGGGCATTTTACCTTTGGGAAAAAAGTGAAAGCTGAGATGGATCTCTCTTAATGCTTGTGTGAAGCTCCATGGCAACCAAAGGCCAATTGCTGCCCAATTCTTTGGAAAAATAGCTAGCTTATAGAGAGTGTAATTGGTGATTATTAAATTCATTGTAATCCTTTTCAAATTGCTGCCTTTGAAGTTCAACATGCAGACTTGGATGCGTGGCACTTATTAGTTTTATTTCTAAATAGTTTCATTGGCTGATCTCTCATACTGTATGTTTTAGAGATTTTTGGCAAGACGTTGACTCTATAAGCCCTTGTAAAGAAAATGATCATAGGAAGATGATGGATCGTTGTGGTACACAAAAGAAGTTACTTCACATTAGGGGTTGAATTTATGTTAACTTTGGATTTGCTGCACATTGTGCTTTATTAGTTTAGTTTTAATCATGTGAACTGATAAACAGAAAGTTGACATTCATTACATTTACGGATTGATCCATTAATGTTCCTACCTTACTGTAATTGCATGCGTTTCTTTTTGCATTGTGCACCATTATGGCCCTCCAAAATTCCTACACAGATTATTCTTGCTGACAAAAAATAGCACTGACTAATTTACTCACAGATGACGAGTATTAACAAATTTTGGTCCGTTTAGAAATGTTTCTTTGTGAAAGCAAACTGAATTAAGAAGAAATTGCATCACTGTAACAATTTTAGGTCTGAAAATGCCCTTAGACTTCTGTTTCCTATGGTGTAGTGATGGTCTAGGTGTGGTTTTCAGAGACAGCATAATTGACAGGTGTATCTAATATTTTCCCCAGGACACAGCTTTGGGCAAACCTCGTGAGATGTTCCGTTTTGAATTGGACCCAAGCTTGTGTGAGGGGGAGCAGTTGTGTGCTTCCCTAAGCCTGACCTCCGCGACTTGGGCCGCACTGTCCGATGGAACCGGAAGGTTGACTCTTCTGCGTACCAGCAAGAGGGGAGAGAGTTCACATCTTAAATGGGAGGTGAGGAAAAAATCGGCCAGTATTTTTCAGTTTCTCACTCATCAAATTATTAGTTTTTAAAGGCACAATATGTATGATTTTTAGATTAAAATATCCAAAAAACACTAGAACAGTGTTATATATTTTGTTGACCTGTGTACTTGCACTATCCCAAATGTTTCCAACAATATTTAAATCCAGAGAAACCAGCAATTTTAACCAGTGTGATGGACTGTTGTAACACAGTTTGTAGAATAAGGAGGAAGGAGGCGGGAGCTGGCGAACATTCAACAAAGAGTTTAATCAAATAAATAAACAAACTGAAAGCAAACTGCAGACGACTGCCGTGCATTCACGTACAAAACAAAACACATTGTAAAATCCGGGCCTGGTCCTCTCTCATCTTGCACTGTTGTCGCTCCTCCTTTTATGCTCCCGTCAATCCTCCGTGAGACGAGACCAGTGTGGCGCGCAGCTGGAGCTCATCATCACTCGCCACCAGCGCGCTCTCACGGTCCCTCGCCTCGCTGCTTGCCACATACCCCAAACGACATCATGTCCCTCCTTCCTCCCGGGTTTCGGCACCAATGTAACACAGTTTGTAGAATAACGAGGAAGGAGGTGGGAACCGGCGAATGTTCAACAAAGACTTTAATCAAATAAAGCTCATTATCACTTGCCACCGGCCCGCTCTCACGGTCTCTCGCCTCATTGCTTGCCACAACCATAAATATCCATAATAAAGGCTAGATGTCTCATCCGCGCTGCTGGCCAATGGATGTTGACGTCTGCATCTGGCGGACGTTGTGTTTTAATGGTGCACATACTTTTTAAATAACCATAACTTGCTCAATTTTCTACCGATTTTCAAAATGTTGGGTTGGTTATAAACGTCAGAGATGTAGTTATGACAGTGCATACTTATGCATAATTATTCATGATTTGATCAAGCATTGAGAATTATAGCCACGTTAATAACGGTCGTAAGCAACCAAACCATTTGTAAATCTGTCAAGTTTTCAGTGAGATAAGAGCATTTGTGTTAGTGCAGATCACTCAGCTTACATCAGGTACCACAGAGCCTGCCAGAAAGCTTGTCTGTGACAAGATGGCCGCTGGTGATGACGTTAGAGACTCCACCTAGCCTTTATTATGGATATCTATGGCCACAACCGTGTCCATGCGACGCCTGTCAATGCCGTCGTATCTGCTCTACCCTTGATTTCCGTAGAATCCATGGAAACACTAAAGACGCTATAATATAGTATGTGTTTTAGTAGACAGAAAGCGAATCGTTGTTATACAGAGCAACACGATTAGTCTTATTGTTTGAATCTCTAGTTTTCTTGATTTACCACGTACCATGTTTTACCATGCCAGACAACACTGTTTTGTCAAGTAGCTAACATACCATAATCAGAGAGAGCTTTCTTCATCATAAAACATATTTTAAAATGAAATGCATGTCATTTAGTGATATTTAATTATTTAATATAATATTTTAATATTGATCTAGATTACTGCAGTGCAACAAGTCTCTCATACTAGCCACCGAGCGAATGCACAGAGTAACGTTTGGTTACAGAGTAAAGTATGTTTTTTTTAAACATGTAAAACAGCGCTGCATTACCCCACATACACAACGGAAAGAGCAGAAGTGTCTGACTGCAGTATAAGCATAATAAAAGCTCTGAGACTGGTGTTTCACACAGACTCTCGGCCCGCCCTGCTTCATACCACAGTAACGTTAAAAAAACTTTAATAAATTTGCTCATTCATGAACATGATCTCTGTCCGAGTCCATTGGATTCCTTTTCCATGAATCCACAACTCCCATGAATCCACGCTCATTCACGGTGTCATCAAGCTACGCCTTTGTTTTGAAGAAGTGACCTGTAGCACTGAAAATTACATATTGTGCCTTTTAATTTTTGGCTTTAGACTGATTGAGACGGTTTAATTAATCTGTTATTTTCCTATGACACATTTAAATTTTGCATGTGTACTGTTGTGTTTTTCCAGCCGATGTTCAGTGAGCGTTTAGGAGAGCCGTTCATCATTGTTCACAGCCTGGCTCATGTGCACTCTCATGTTCATACCATTGAAGTGCTGCTTCTGAGAGTCCAAAAAGAACCATCTGATACCAAAGGAAGTGGTTTCTCAATCTCACTGGAGTGGATCACTGTAGACAATTCTGTTGGGCAGGACGAGAGTGAGTGTCTCCCTGTTGTTCAGTTCAAATGATTTCAGCTCTTATTTGTAAACAGAAACTGCACTAAAAGCATTTTAATGCTGTTTCAAACAGCATTAAAATGTATATTTTTTACAGCAACATATTAGCATCAGTTATTGTTTAAATTTAAAGCATTTTCACTGTATATAGGGACAGAAATAAACACTACCATTCAAAGGTTTGGGGTTGGTATGGTAATTTTCTCACACTCACCAAGGTTGCATTTATTTGATCATAAATGCAGTTCTGTCAGGGTCACTATCGTCAAAGATGATTCATTGATTGACTATTAGCATATAGTTTGGATTGGCGGTATGGTTCTGTTCTGGGCAAGAACTCCATGCTCTTATCCATGCTAGGCTGCAGGGAGTTCATGCCCAGAACAGAACCATACCGCCAATCCAAACTATATGCTTTAGATTATACTTTTAGCTGTGTAATGAGAGTAAGCAACTATGCTAACATTTTAAAAATATATATTTTTTATTTGAGAGTTCATTGGATCTGTCCAATGTCCAAGACTTTTGTCGCACAATTATTATTTTTTTGTTTGTTTACTTGATTTGAGGAGTTTTGTGATTGAAATGTAAAAAGTAATACATCTTTTCCTCACGGGTCAATTTGACCCCCATAGAAATGAATGGAATTTGAGGAATACTTCAGTATACATTAAAAAAATGCTCAAAATTGTAACTAAAATACTAAAACTACCAAAAAATTATTTTATAATTTCTACATGTGTAGAAGAGAGAAACTCACTTTAGGACCCAGTGGAACCGCTAGTTTACTCCAAATAGAGTTAGAAGGACATCTAGTGGTTCCACAAGAGGTTGCAAAGACACCCAATGTAAGATATTTTGTGCTGAATTAAAATGGTTATGCATGAAATTGAGTTATTTGAATTGAAGTTGAAAAAAAAATGTGAAAAATGTGATTAAATAACTATTTATGTATTATTTATTTATTAAAATCTAGTAATTTAAAGGTAAATAAAAAAATAAAATAAAAATAAAAACTCCCCAAAAATTGCCGTAAAAAAATAGAAAAAATATTATCAAATTGAAATTGAAATGAAATGAAAATTTTAAGTGTAATTTTAGGGCTTCGGGTCATTTTGACCTACGAGGGAAGGATTTGTTATAAAGTTAATATTTAAAGTTATTAAAGATATATAAGGAAACATAAAAAAGAAGGAAAAACGATATAATGTAGAAAAATACAGCTACTAAAGTGCTTTCTTTCTCACAGGTGAGGAGAGGAAATATGGTATGAGGAAGAGGAGGATGATGAAGGGCAAGGCTGTCCCGCACTATGCTGCAGTGGAGCCTCAGGGTAAAGGAGTCGTAGTAGCTTCAGAAAAGCCATTCACTTTTACTGAGGTGGACGGACTTCCGCTTGAAGACCCACCTGCTGAGAATATGGAGGTGGCTAACTCAGGTGAGAAGCAACTGCCAGTAAAACAGAAGGTCATATTGGAATAAACTACATTTGGATAGACAAAACAATCTCCCTTGGCTTTTGTTTTGTTTTGTTTTGTTGCTGATTTGAAATAGTCCCAGGAAGTCCTAGAATGTACAATTTCACCATTGCTCTAGGTTGCACTTTGACAGAATTCTGAAAGCCTGCGAGGAAAGACATTTGAAGTAGTCACCAATCAAACTAGAAACTCTCAAGTGCTGCAGTCTCGAGGAAGCACACTTTCATAGAATCATGAATCAGAGGCTTGCTGTATCCATAGAAACATCAGAACGAATCATTCCAATATAATTCCTCAAATAGACTATGATGAGAACTGGAGATGACCATGCGCTTCTGTGCTGCAGTGGTCATCAGTTGGGTTCATTTTTATATTTTGGAAAGAAAGTTTATGTAAAATAGGCCGGTTTGTATAATGTAAATATAGGGCAGCTACATGACATGTCGGAATTAAATGTATTTAATTCCTTTTCAATGTGACAGAATGAGGTTTAATTAATAGCTAGTTTTTGTGCTACAATATCATACATTAAATCCTGACAAGCAGTTCTAGTTTATATATATATTCTGTGGTGAAATTGGTCTGGCATATTGAGTGAACTAGTACCTCTTTTTCATTAGCATTTGACATTTCGTTATGTCAGAGACTACAGAGAGTGCTAATTGCAAATATTGCTTCATTAGTGGTGCTCAGACGTGGACGGTAGAGTCCCTTTCGGGCAAATGATTGTTTATTTCCTCATTTAAATGAGTTTTTGTGTGTTTGAGTTCTTCCTTTCTAGCAAACTTAAAATAGCCATTGACTGAAATCACCAGAAGCTTATACAACAAAAATTCCAAAATATTGACAGGAAATTATCTTAATTAATTTATTATCTAATGTCCTCTTTCGCTCATTTCCTGTTTTTCTCTCTAACACCTGTATTAGTCATCTGAACCTGGGGGAGAGGGAACTTTTAAAAGGCCATTTGTTTCCTGTGCACCCTTTGAGATTTTTTTTCTGTGACAAAGGAGTGATCTCGCCTCATCCTCTTCCTTTTTCTCTCTCTCATTTTAAGAGGCTGAGAGTTCTGAGAGACTCCATTGGTAGGCGGATAAAATGGAGGTGCATTAGCTTGTTTCAGAAAGAGAGGTCGACCTTGTATGCCACAAAAGGCTATTAATGGTCACACGCACTCCAGACATTGATATTCTGTTGATGGCGTGTTGATTTCAGGGTAAATGAACAAGCCAAAGCTTATACGGTGAACACTGTCATCAGAGGGTTAGGGGAATCAATGTAGTGTGAATTAGGAGTCTTTCTGGACGATACAAAAATCGATACAATTTTGGCTAATGTCAATAATTATGTAAATCTCACATGCACACACACACAGCTTTAAACTACTTTTTTCAAAGCAGTTAACATGCAGCACTTAAAGGGATAGTTCGCCCAAAAAAAAAATTCTGTCATCATTTATTCACCCTCAAGTTGTTCCAAACCTGTATGAATTTCTATCTTCTGTTGAACACAAAAGTAGATATTTTGAACAGTCGATGTTCCACATTGTCTTCCATAGTATTTTTTTTCCTCCATACTATGGAAGTCAATGGGGTCTATCAACTGTTGGGTTACCCATATTCTTCAAAATATTTTTTTTTGTGTGTTCAACAGAAGAAAAATATGAAGTATTCCTCAAAATGATAAAATCAGTCAAATGCAAAATCAGAATACTACGCAAACCTCCAATAATTAAATGTTAAATAAAACAAATATTAAAGATATTTTACAAATATTCACATTATTAACCAATGTATCCGCCGCTGACCTTCGATGATTCGGTTAAACCGTAAGCAAAAGTGACTTTAGATTTTTTTGTTTTTATTGGTGAAGTGTTAAACTTTCTTTTCCATCCTATTCATCTGCAATCCAGAATGACAGCACAGCTGAAACGTTTGTTTGAGCTGCGCCCTCTACTGTACAGGCTTGAATTTGCATTTCCATCAGCCTTATAATCTCAATTTTGGTGTGAAAGGGCCTTTACATTTGCCCCAAAATAGAACTTTTTTTTTTGTTATAAAAGAAAAAACAAGTCCAGCCCAGGTGAGAAAAAGTAATGCAAAAGTAATGTAACGCATTACTTTTATTAAAAAGTAACTAAGTAAAGCAACTAGTTACTTTTTAAGGGAGTAACACAATATTATAATGACTTGCTTTTATAATTAAAAGTATCTTTCCTGAACACTGATGGTGAGGAGGGAATTTAAATGAATCTAGATTCAGCATGATTTACTAAGGTTTGCACTAGTCAATTTGCTGATATTTGTGTCATTATTTGCCGTCCTAAAAAAGTATTACTTAAACTAGTCACTAATTTGTGCTGCTCTTGGTAAATTGCGTTGGCCATTATGGAAATGATCCGGCTGCGCCTGTGTTCTTTAATTTACACGTTGTCAGTAGATCATCTGCAGAACTTTCCACTCCCATCTGCGCTCTCATGCTAATTAGCCCTGTTTAGTAAAACTGCCCCATAATGTTTTATAATGTTGTTGTTGTTTTTTGCACCAAAATGGTCATGATTTAGTTTCATTTTCATTATCTTTACTCCTTAGAATTAAACATTTATTTTATTTTGTACATAAAAACAATTTTTCAAATAAATTTCAAAATAAATCTAATTATTAAACTAAATTAACCATATAGACCAAATTACTGATATAATTACTGATCTAAAGCCCACATTGTTACTGTATGATAATCGAAATATATTCTGTTGCATTATTTTTCTGTTTAACACTGTGAAGCTGCTTTTAAACAATCTGCATTGTTAAAAGCGCTATATAAATAAAGTTGACTTGACTTGACATGACCTTTATTGTGTAAATAACCTCTTCACTGGTCACATGGACATGAAAACATGGACAGACATGTCACCCTGTGGATGGTATTTACAGTATTTTATATTTAGCCTCAATGTTCACTTATACCTGTAATTTTTTTTTCTACCCAAAACTATTATAATTAAATGACCTATGACTATTACCCATACCCATTTTCACAATTTCTATTCCTTTAAGATTTTAAGGTTTTTGCTACTGTACTGTAAGACTTTTATTATACCTCCATTGTTAGTGAATAACCTCTTTGCGGATCTATTGGTGGTTACACTGTAGATCATCGGTATAAAAGAAGTTGCTGAATACTCATATGTAAATGTGGGCAGACACGTGTGCTTCTGATGCACAATCAACATTTCCAAACAAACCATTTTTTGGATTTGGGAGAGAGTTTTGCATCATGCCTACATTGTACATCAAGCTTCTATTTCAAAAGAGCAAAATAATTTTTTCCATGATATGTCACCTTTAATCACGGAGTCAGAGTAATTTATCAGTGTCACTGAACATCTTTGCCCTTCTCTTCATTATCCTGTTTTTCTCAGCAAAATTCTGGTTGAGGCGCAAGTTGACTTGACCTGCAACAAAAGAAGATAATGAGCATACTGCTCTCAGTCCTCATTGCACTCTAAAGCAGCATTATGGCTTGAGAAAATTGTTCCAATTTCAGTAATAAGGTTTTGCCAGCACAGCTAAGACTGTGGGTGAGACTCCGACCTTTATTTCCTCATCCACCTCACTTTTTACCCTCGGTTTTTGATTAAGAGATCAACTACCATAACTTTTGTGGGGAATTCAGTAAGAATGAATTTGAGCCTGCTTCTAGTACTGTGTATTAACACTTGCTGTATCCATCGCTTTATCACCGATTCACTAGTTGCGATACACGTCCAAAAATCTGTGCTGAATGTAATTTGCATTGTGTTGCAGGTCTGCTGTGAGAGCTACTGTAAACTGTGAAGGATGCTGCAGATTAACATGATCTTGCAAACTTTACTCGAACTGTACAGCATCAATCCATCACTGTGATATAGACACCCGAATCAGCTCTTTAAAATGCTAAGTGTGCTGAACTACATCATATGGATGCTAGTGTGATCAATAGAAATGTACACAACCATACACCGACCAGGCATAACATTATGACCACCTAATATTGTGTTAGTCCCCTTTTGCTGCAAAACAGCCCTGGCCCGTCGAAGCATAGACTCCACTAGATCCCTGAAGCAGGGAAGAAACACTGATTATCTCTTCATAACAGCAACTGTAAGTAGGTGGGATATAATAGGCAGCAAGTGAACATTTTGTCCTCAAAGTTGATGTATTAGAAGCAGGAAAAATGGGCAAGCGTAAGGATTTGAGTGAGTTTGACATGGGCTAAATTGTGACGGCTAGACAACTGGGTCAGAAAATCTCCACAAAACTTGTGGGGTGTTCCTGGTCTGCAGTGGTCCGTATCTATTAAAAGTGGTCCAAGGAAGGAACAGTGGTGAACCAGCAACAGGGTCATGGGCGGCCAAGGCTCATTGATGCACGTGGGGAGCGAAGGCTGGCCCCTGTGGTCTGATCAAACAGACAAGCTACTGTAGAAGTTCAATGCTGGTTCTGCTCAAGAAGCTCAAGAAGTTAATGCTGTGAAGTTAATGCTGGTTCTGATAGAAAGGTGTCAGATTACAAAGCGCATTGCAGTTTGTTGCATATGGGGCTGCATAGCTGAAGACGAGTCAGGGTGCCCATGCTGACCCCTGTCCACCACGGAAAGCGGCAACAGTGGGCACATGAGCATCAGAACTGGACCACAGAGCAATGAAAGAAGGTGGCCTGGTCTGATGAATCACATTTTCTTTTACATCATGTGGATGGCCGGGTGCTTGTGCTTCACTTACCTGGGGAACACATGGCACCAGGATGCACTGTGCAATGTTCTGCTGGGACACCTTGGGTCCTGCCATCCATGTGGATGTTACTTTGACACGTACCACCTACCTAAGCATAGTTACAGACCATATACACCCTTTCATGGAAACGGTATTCCCTGGTGGCTGTGGCCTCTTTCAGCAGGATAATGTGCCCTGCCACAAAAGCAAAAATGGTTCAGGAATGGTTTTGGAGGAGCACAACGAGTTTTAGGTGTTGACTTGGCCTCCAAATTCCCCAGATCATAGTCCAATCGAGCATCTGTGGGATGTGCTGAAACAAACAAGTCCTGTCCATGGAGTCCTCACCTCACAACTTACAGGACTTAAGTCTTAAAGGTTCTGTTTTGGCAGCAAAAGGGACCAACACAATATTAGGAAGGTGGTCATAATGTTGTACCTGATCGGTGTATAGTTAAGTGTTTGTTGCTGAACAGTCACATCATCAGAGCTCAACAGCATATAGAAAAGGCTTGTTAGATTTTCTCAACAAATGAATTTCCATTGCTAAATAAAGGCACACATTTACATAGGATGTCATGCATATATAGGTTTAATCTTTTGCAGTAGTGTCACAGTAACGTAAAAGTCTTAGAACTCATCATAGTTTGTATTACGCACATAGTTCACCGGTTAAATTATGTTATGGAAAGAAAGGACAATGGAATTGAACAGACAAGGCTGCATATCAAAATACAGCACTCATTATTTTAACAGTTGTTTTTAAGATATACTAATTGTTGCCTGTAGCATTTCTTAAAAATCATGTGAAAGTCTACCAGATATCTGTATAATTTAATTATGCATTCATCCGTAAACATCTGCTTTGTGTCACGTGTCACTTCTTCCATTGTTCCTATCACAGATCCCATCTACTTCTGGCAGCAAACGGAAGAGGATGTGACCGTTTGTGTGCGTTTACCTAAAGGCACCACCAAAGATGACATCCGCTTCAAGCTCACCGTTGATTGTCTACGTGTTGGAGTAGGAGATTATGCACCATTGCTGGATGGGCAACTCTTTGCTCCTGTAGATCCTGAGGCCAGCACTTGGATCATTAAAGATGATAAGAGGTAAAAGGGTGTTTTATAATTTTAAAATATTTTTATAATATTTAAAAAAGCAGTCTGAATGACTCATGCTGATTTACAGGCCTTCTGAAGCCATAGAAAAGTTTTGTGTGAGGAATAGATCGGAATAACATTAGAATTTTTTTTTTTTTTCAATCAATAATTTCCATTATAGCTTTAGCTAAATATAATTATTGTGGAAATAAGATTTTAGTTTACATAAAAGAGTTTTTGTTGAAATTGCAAAAAGTTATTGTTTTGGAAGTATCTGAACGAAAAAAGACTTTTATGTTTATAATAAAGTAACCTAAAGGGTTAATTCACCAAAAATGAAAATTCTGTCATCATTTACTCGCCCACAAATGTTGCTCCAAACCCATAAGACTTTCGTTCATCTTCAAAACACAAATAAAGATATTTTAATGAAATCTGAGAGATTTCTGTCCCTCCATTGACAGTCTATGCAACTACCATTTTGTCACTTAAAAAAGTTCATAAAGAGATTGTGAAACTAATTCAAATGAATTGAGTGGTTTAGTTAAAATCTTCTGAGGAGACATACGATGAACAGATTGAATTTAATTATGGATTAGTTTTATGTAGTTTATTAAGTTTCACTATATGGAAAAGAGCAGCCTGGACATTTTGCTAAACATCTTCCTTTGTGTTGCACTGAAGAAAGAAAGTGGGTGAATAAATGATGACAGAATTCTCTTGAAAGTTGCACTTTAACAGTTTTCTCATGTGGCCAACTTAAAAAACATTACCAAAGCTTATGAAGTTCTACATTATGTCTTGACAAAGGCTAAATATACTGTGGATATGCACAAGAGGATTTTGGCAAATGCTGAGCTAAAGCAACGCATATGGCGAACAACCGCCCACATTGTTGTATGTTTATGAGAGGTGTGAGTTGTCACTGTGCCTCCGTTCACATTCATCACATGTATCAAGATTTGAAAGGTTTTACGAACTAGTCAGCGCTAAAAAAAACATGATTAGTGTTAGTTGTTCATTTGATTTGAATTTCCACATCCGTCCCTTCATCCGCTGTCCTTTCCTCTTTCTAATAAATATCATCTCACGTCTCGTTCACTCACCACCTCCTCCGGAGACGCTACCAACCCCCTCCCTCTTCATTGTTCTCTATCCTCTCGTCTGTGTTGCCAGATCCTTGATTTTAATAAGAGGCCCCTGATGGGCCCTCGTGCTCTTGAGTGCGCGAGTCGGACTCCGTCTGGGTTGTTTTGAGTGTTTATACGTGCGTTTATGTTTTCCCTTTCTGTTGTTTTTACAGTCAATGTATCAGTCATTTGCATTTGTATGGAAACCCAAAGGGACCTTTGTTTATGAGTCATATACAATATAATGGAATATATGAAAGGAATTGTTTTTATCAGATGCAATTGAATAGATTGGAAATATTCCATTCTTAATAGTACTTCTACACAGAGTTCAAAGGGAAAAACAGAATCAATTTTGATTAAGACCTTTATTAATGACAGCACTATCAACACCAAAATGTGTTTTTATTCAGTCGCCTGTGTAATAGTTCAAATTAATAATTTTGCTTTGTTTTTTTATACACAATGAAAAGATGTTCATGTTTATCCGGAATTATTTGGAGTTTTTGTGTGTGTAGTTTGGAGGTCAGTCTACAGAAGCGAAGTGAAGGCCCGCTCTGGTCCGAGGTGGTTCTGGGGGACCGGAGAGGAGAGTATCTAATGAATGATGAACAAAAATCACAGCTCCAACAGAAACTCTCGTATCTCACTGCTGAGGACCTGGTCAGTTTCTTTCAATAACTTTTGAAACACATTGTATTGGGACAAAATTGCTCGGTTTGGTGGGAACTATGGGTGTACATTTTTTTAGAAAATGTATATATATATATTGTTTATTTCACTTCCTGTTTAGATTTATCATAACTTTAAATGTGTAAAAAATCATAGTTTTATGATGGATTTTCATTGTTTAAAGGTACACTATGTAGGATTTTTGCAGTCAAATATCCAAAAACCACCAGGCCAGTGTTATATATTTTGTTCAGTTGAGTTCTTACAATATCCCAAATGTTTCCAACTATTTTTAAATTGTGAGAAAATCGCTATTTTTATCAATGAACCGGGACGTGTGAGCATAGCGTCTGAGGGAGTCGCCTGTCAATTGCGTCATATCTGCGTTACCCTCGTTTCCGGTTTGATTTTGCAGAAAAGCTTTACTCTCACTGCAGTGTGAACAAGTGTCACAGCAGCCGCCGAGAGAATGCACAGAGTAACGTCATAACATCATTGTAAACACACTTAAATGTATCTAATATAATAAACAGAGCTGCGTTACCTCATACTCATGACCGGAAAATCGGAGATTGAGCCGGCAACTGTGTCCCGTCATAATAAAAGTCCCGCTACTCGCGAGCAGTGTGTTTGTTGAACAATCTCTCCAGCGGCCTCGCCCAGCTCTCACAGCACTCGCCCCTGCTCTGCTTCATATACAGTAAAGTTAATAATCGCATCCATGAACATGATTTCTGCCCGAGTCCAATCCCGATTCTTTTCCACCGGCTGTGAGGTGAAGACAACATGTCCCAAGATTCTGCGCTCAAACTTAACGTCATCAAACTACGTCTTTGTTTTGAACAGGTGCCCTCTAGCGGACGGAAAAGTCACATAGTGCACCTTTAAAGGTTTTATTATTATTTTACAGACAAAACATTATGAAATGATTTATTGCAGCTGCTGTTAGATCCAAGTTGGCTGCTTTATCTTTTATCAAAAGCTGAAACTCTCCATACACTGTCCCTCACTGACAAAACAAAATGCTCCGAACAAACATATAATCCTTTAACACGATCCAGGACGCCATTAAAATAAACCATCCATTTGTTTCCAATGCTGGAAACCTTCCCTTCTGTAGTCTGTACAGAGATGTTTAAAGTGCCCTTATTATGCTATTTTAAAGAGAACTAATTTTGTTTTGGAGGTCTCCTACAACAGGTTTGCATGCATCAAAGGTAAAAAAAAAAAAATTCTCATAACATACACATTGCCCATCACCACATTTCAGTTATTCTCAAACAACTCAACTAATTAATTAGTCTCTCTAAATCCCTCCATTCCGCAAGCCTACTCTGCTCTGATTGGCCAGATGGTCCAGTCTGTTGTGATTGGTCTACTGCTTATAGCACTTGTTTGAAGCTAAACACCCATTACAATAACTGAATTTCAGCTCAGGAGGCTTCCTCCGTCCACAGCGGTTGTATACACTGTAAAGACCGCAACAATGGCATTGATTTTTACTATATCAATCTGAGCGTGAGTCCGATGATGAAACATCGGAAGAACAAGTTATTCAAACCAACCTCCATCGCAAGGACGACTTGAGCAGGACGTTTCTCAGTAATACGCTACTCATTTTGAGATCACTTTCACATTAATAAACACAGTTTTAGGTAAAAGTGTAAGTTTCCCACTGTAAGTTTAAATAGTGGCCCACAGCTGATTAGCATTAACTATTTAAGTAAGACGGTAATAACGTGAGTTAGCCAGTTAGCTGGAAACGTACACAATATAAAACACAAAACTACGTATTTTAAACACATGGTAGAAAATGTACACAACAATAATTATTCATGTTGTGATTCTGAGGAGCAAGCTGGTCCAAATAAACTGGGTACTGACCCATCTTTCAAGAGCAAGTGTTTTGCGAATCCCATGTTGATCTCCAAGATTTGAGAAGCAGTCGTCAGTTAAATTATGGTGGGTCAAGTTGTTAGCGGGCGGACAACCTACAACATAGGCGGGCATTATGCAAATGTCTTGTCTAGTGATGTAGAACCATCATGCAATTAGATTCTAATTACAGACGACTCGTTTATGCGGTTTAGAGTAGATACTTTCTTTTTTGAGGCAACTTTATTGTGCACTTGTGAACATTTATATTACAAACTGCATGAAAGGAAATATATAAAAAAACACATTGTAGGGGCACTTTAAACATTCTTTCACTCTTCCATTTGTCCTGTTGTTGACAGACACCAGTACGTAAAGTATGTCAGAAACCGAACACACATCTCTATACTGTATCCAGTGTAGACAGCATCTGTGATTTATAAAGGGTTCTATTTGATTTGGACGTAACACACTCATCCAGTGTAGACACATGTCAGCTGTGAAGTGACTGAATGCCAGTGGGCGAGGTCTATGGTGCAATGATGTTTTGTCAATGTTTTGCTTCGGAGGCAGTCATTTGCAAATGTATTTTCCTGTGTGACGTCACAGGTCACCCAATATCAAAATAAGCTGCTTCTGGAGTTTGATTAAATAATTGCTTTGTTTTTAATAAGGAGGATGTTTTAAGCTATGAAACTTGCAGGATGTTTTAATGGTACAAATACCTCTTAGATGTCAAAAGATCAAGGCAAGTTTGACTTCTTGTGTCATGATCCCTTTAGGATTTAATGACAATAAAATGTATGAAAAGTAGAAAAAATACATCATGAAGGCATTGGGCAAAGTTTCCAAAATGTTAGTATTTGTTTCTTATTTGACTTTACAGAATTCAAACCCAGAGAAGGACAAGCCCCCTTGCAATGCCCAGGAACTGGAGGACTGTGACATGTTTCCGGAGGACAGCTCTACACTGATGCGCTTTGATGGTGCCACTCTGAAGCCCACCCATGTGGTAAGGACACAGAAATACAATAGAGTGCAACAGTCGGGGTTCCGGTTTTAAAACCTCCTTAAGTTTAAACGAGAACTTGTACCATTTTGAAGATAGACCTACTGTGATTTCAGAGGTTGTCAGTCGATTGTATGCGCTTTAGCTGAATCTGTGTTCGCATTATTTCAACTTATTTTAAAAATAAAATAAAATTTTGTGGTGAAAAACTACAATACCGATGATGCTGTACTAATCAGAGAGTTGCGACAAGCAAATTGCGCCAACAGGGCTTGCAGAGAATTCCCACTCGCATAAAGCAATGCGAATGACGTCATTAATTCGGTCACCGTACTCTCTTAAAATCCTTAAATATCTGTGTATATATTTACATATTTCAATAAACATAGTTTTATATTTTTCCATATTTTTTTTTATTTGTTTGCAGTGCTTCATGGGATTGGAGTTCTTTTCCCCCTTAAGCTTTTAAAGGGTTAGTTTACCCAAAAATTAAAATTAGACCATGATTTACTCGCCCTCAAGCCATCCTAGGTGTATATGACATTCTTCTTTAAGACGAATCAAATCTGAGTTATATAAAAAAATGTCCTGGCTCTTCCAAGCTTTATAATGGCAGTGACTGTTGGGTCATTTTTGAAGTCCATAAAAGTGCATCCATCCATCATATAACTGCTCCACACCGCTCCGGGGGGCATATATTTTATGTTCTCTGAATCAAAACAAAATTAATGTTTCCCCTTTTTTCTTTTATCTGTCATCTCTCTCTTTCTGTTGTCACTTGTCTAATGTCCGTCCTGTGTGTCGTGTCTTTTGAATAATGACGTGCACTGAGCGCTCTCTTCTCCCCGTCATTAGTAGACATGCCCCTTACTGCTGATTGACTAAAAGTTTGTTTATGCACTCTGCCCGAGTTTTGTAAAGCTATTTTAAAATAACACTTACCTCACCTTTAACTCCACATCAGCTACATAAATTCATCAACTAACCATTCAGAAACGTCCTGTCTCATTCTACATGTTGTCACTTCTTCTTGAGTCTCTCCATCATTGTCCGACTCTGGTTTGAACATAAAAGGAAGGCTGAACAGTTTCTGACCTTTTCAATGCATGTCTGCGAGGTAATCGAAGCTGCTAACTTGAGCTCTTGAAGCTCCGCCCTTTTCTTGAAAGGGGGCCGGCAGCACCAGCTCATTTGAATTTAAAGAGACAGACAAACTCTGCATTTTGCTCACCCTCAAAAAGTGACCAATTTTAACATGCTATAAAAAATTGTGTGTGGGTTATTTTGAGCTAAAACTTCACATACACACTCTGGGTACATCAGAGACTTATTTTACATATTGTAAAATTCTTATTTATCAGTATAGGACCCCTTTTAAATGAAAAAATACTGGCATTTCCTCTACATTTCAGAAAAGATCTCCGTCTACACTACATGGCCGAAAACGCATGTCACATGACCAATTATGCACACTGCACACCGATTGCTGGCGACAACAAAGTCAGCAAAGCTTGCAGTTCTGTCTCCATGTTATTGTTTACACTGTCATCAAGGCTGGTCTGTTATAGTTTAATGGTCATATGATAGGGGCTTGACAAATCAGGGATTGTCCAGAAGACTCAATCAGGGAGCAAATTTATTATGGACCCCCAGCATGTTTGTGCTCTGAGCAAATACTTAACACCTACAGGACCTATCAGCTGTGTTTTAGAAAATTCCTGCAATAGTCCTGCAAAAAAATCTACAAGCGTGATCTTAAAGTTTTCATTGCTTTCAAATCAGGTTTAAATTGCAAATGACCTAATGCAGCTGTTATTTTGTTTAAGTTCCCATATTAGGCTCATGATCTGTGCTATTGTGTTGAAATGAAATAAGCTGTGATTTAAAAGACTGTGAGAACAAAAGTACAATATTGATTTTTCTCTCCTGGCGTCTTGTGCTGTATGTAACATTCCTGCTCTTAATGGTTCAGCACAATCTATCGCTAGCTGTCGCTTTGACATGTAATTAAGGGATCAGTCACCTAAAAGTGAAGTGGCTTAAAGCAAAGTCAGTAATATTATGATAGCTTACTTTTACATTTCAATAGGTCTTTCATGCCAGAAATCGCATTTAATCGCAAGAAATAATTTCCCCCTCTAAACTCCTCAAATAATGGCTTTTACTATAGGTACAGCTGTGAGAATCAAGTCAAGCCACTCTAGTTGTTTAGTATATGGATTAAAGGTACACTATGTAGGATTTTTGCAGTCAAATATCCAAAAACCACCAGACCAGTGTTATATATTTTGTTCAGTTGAGTTCTTACAATATCCCAAATGTTTCCAACTATTTGTAATTTGTGAGAAAATCGCTATTTTTACCAATGAACTGGGACGTGTGAGCATAGCGTGTGAGGGAGTCACCTGTCAATTGCGTCATATCTGCATTACCCTCGTTTAAGCGTCACAGCAGCCGCCGAGCGAATCGAGCGAACGCACAGACTAATGTCATAACATCATTTTAAACACACTTAAATGTATCCAATATAATAAACAGAGCTGCGTTACCTCATACTCATCACCGGAAAAGCGGCGATTGGGCCGGCGACTGGATCCCGTCATAATAAAAGTCCCGTTGCTCGCGAGGCATGTGTTTTGCTTAAGAATCGCTCTGGTGGCCTTGCTCAGCTCCACAGCACTCGCCCCTGCTCTGCTTCATACTACAGTAAAGTTAATAATCGCATCCATGAACATGATTTCTGCCCGAGTCCTGTCCCGATTATTTTCCACCAGCTGTGAGGCGAAGATCACATGTCCCAAGATTCTGCGCTCAAACTTGCCGTCATCAAACTACGCCTTTGTTTTGAACAGGCGCCTTCTAGCGGACGGAAAAGTTGCATAGTGTACCTTTAAGTATATTGTACATATTCATATAAGATTAAATGAAAGCCTAATTACACCTGATATATGGATGGAACATAAAGGTCTCAGTATTTTTTTATACAATGGAACTGAATGCTAACCAAAACAGTTTCATGGCTATCAACATTCTTTTAAATATCTTATGTTCTGCTAAAGAAAGTCAAACAGGTTTGAAATAATCAACAACAGGGGGCCAATGGGACAAATTAGTTGCCAGGCCATTGGGAAATTAGTCTGAGCCTGCTTTGTTGTATATCTTTTGTCTCCTATCTATAGTAGGTTCATTTTTATTTTTTTGTTGCAAATTCATTTGGCACTTAAAATACGCAGGGCTACTGTTTGTTACATGTACATATTTTCATTTTGCAGACACTTTTATCTTAAGCATTTGACTCAACTATTATTATTAATAATAATATGAATAATAATATTAATACAAATAAAATAAAATATTACAATAATAATAATCATTATTAATATTATTATCCATTATAATCATAATTTCCTGCCTTCTTATTTTAACTCAATACAGGTCTTCTCATCCTACATTTTACTTTTCTGTGTACATGCAGTACATTTTGTAAAGGCTTTCAAATGTTTTTTTTTTCTTTTGCCATAGAATTAAATTCCCTGTAGACCCCCATTTCCTGTCTTCCTCTCACATCTAAATCACTTGCATTGATGCAGCGAAACACACTGACCTTTTCTGAGTGCACTCGCTCACAGATTGCAAAACCGCCTCTCTCCAGGTACTGAGGAGAGCCATTCCCATGTCGACCTCTTCAGAGATTGCATGTTTGTGTCCCTCAGTGGGTGCTGAAGTATACCTGAAAGAACTTGTATTTCTTTTTGTGTTCTTGAAGAGTGGCACCTCTCTTTAGAGACACACACTCATCTTTCAACTAAAGCCATGATGGCAACAAGGGAAGAAGAGGGTTTGACATTTACTATATATCTGAATGATGAGTATCTCAAGAGCTCCTCACCACCATTTTAGATAAGCTTTTCTTTTCTTTCTGTTAAACAGACAGAATAATGCTGGAGATGCAGTGATGGGTGGCTATTTTAATATTTGAGATGAGATATGTTGTAAATGAATGGCTAGCCCTTCAGCTGTCACTTGAATTATATATTTTTTTAAACATGCATGACTTTCCTTTGTAGAAAAAAAATGGAACACCAGTTTTGCGCATTGACACATTTCACGATTTTCACAAGTTTTTATATGTTATAATACATTTGAATGACATAATTATGTTTCTAGTAGTTTATATATATATACACACACACACACACACACACACACACACACACACACACACACACAGTGGGGAAAAAGTATTTAGTCAGCCACCAATTGTGCAAGTTCTCCCACTCCCAAAGATGAGAGAGGCCTGTAATTTTCATCATGGGTACACTTCAACTATGAAAAACAGAATGAGAGGGGAAAAAATCCAGAAAATCACATTGTCTGATTTTTTAAAATAATTTATTTGCAAGTTATGGTGGAATATAAGTATTTGGTCAATAACAAAAGTTCATCTCAGTACTTTGTTATATACACTTTGTTGGCAATGACAGAGGTCAAACGTTTTCTCTTAGTCTCCACAAGTTTTTTACACACTGTTCACGTAGTTTGGCTCATATCTCCATGCAGATCTTCTCCAGAGCAGTAATGTTTTGGGGCTGTCGCTGGGCAACACCAGTGGGCTAGGCCACTCCAGGACCTTGAAATGCTTCTTACAAAGCCACTTCTTCGTTGCCTGGGCAGTGAGTTTGGCATCATTGTCATGCTGAAAGACCCAGCCATGTTTCATCTTCAATGCTCTTGCTAATGGAAGGAGGTTTTTACTCAAAATTTCACGATACATGGCCGCATTCATTCTTTCCTTTAAACAGATCAGTCGTCCTGGTCCCTTTGTAGAAAAACAGCCCCAAAGATGGATGTTTCCACCCCCATGCTTCACAGTAGGTATTGTGTTCTTTGGATGCAACTCAGCATTCTTTCTCCTACAAACACAACAAGTTTTTTTTTTATTTTGGTTTTATCTGACCATATAACATTCTCCCAATCCTCTTCTGGATCATCCAAATGCTCTATAGCAAAATTCAGACGGTCCCGGACATGTACTGGCTAAAGCAGGGGGACACGTCTGGCACTGCAGGATTTGAGTCCCTTGCGGCGTAGTGTGTTACTGATGGTAGCCTTTGTTACTTTGGTCCCAGCTCTCTGCAGGTCATTCACTAGGTCCCCCCGTGTGGTTCTGGGATTTTTGCTCACCGTTTTTGTGATCATTTTGTATCTACAATCTACTCACATCTACAATTTTGTTTCTGGTGTCCTTTGACAGCTCTTTGGTCTTGGCCAAAGTGGGGTTTGGAGTCTGACTGTTTGAGGTTGTGGACAGGGGTCTTTTATACTGATAACAAGTTCAAACAGGTGCCATTATTACAGGTAACGAGTGGAGGACAGAGGAGCCTCTAAAGAAGAAGTTACAGGTCTGTGAGAGCCAGAAATCTTGTTTTTTTTGTAGTTGACCAAATACTTATTTTCCACCATAATTTGCAAATAAATTCTTTAAAAATCAGACAATGTGACAATGTCTCATTCTGTCTCTCATAGTTGAAGTGTACCTATGATGAAAATTACAGGCCTCTCATCTTTTTAAGTGGGAGAACTTACACAATTGGTGGCTGACTAAATACTTTTTTTCCCCACTTATATATAAACTATTAAATGGAGGCTGTCATAAAGACATGGCAGATTTATTCAAACATAGGGCCACATTAGTTTATAGAACTATAGATCATTTATAGTAGAAAGTTAATTTTTATAGCTGACTAAATTACTTTTCTGAGGTAAATGTAACACAAATGTAAACATAACATTACATGGTATTGTTTACGAACTGTTTTCGTCTTTCCACGGTTGACTAATTGAGCGATTACACAGATTTTGGTAAGTTGTACTGTATCTTTCAACATACATTCTGATGTTCATTCCTGTCTATTTCATGCTGTAACTAGCAATAAAGCAGAAGAGATTCAGAAGAGATCATTTGACGTGCTCTTCCCGCTGCCTTATGTTTGGCCACATATTAAAGGGTTCCAAAACAGTATTTACTGTTTGAATTCCGTAATAAAAGTTACAGAATTTAAAAGCTGAGACGTTGTTTCAGAAGTAACACATCGGAATGAGAATCAATTAAAATGAGAATCAATTAAAATCAAGACATGGATATTTTTTTACCCAGTCTAATCATTTACTTTTGCTAATTGTTTTGATTGAAGATTGAGATTTTTTGTTGTGGGATCAGTGTTAATATTTGCATGGCAATTAAAAATCTGAACTACAGGCCAGCAGAAAAAAAAAAATCTTTATTGTTAAGCTCTTCACAACCACTGCGTTCATGAATTAAACATGAGACTCTGTGATGTTCTTGTGAAGCAGTTCTGGCACAGCCAGATGCCCATTTGTGGAGAGCCGTAAACATTTCGACCTCTCACCGAGAGACCAAACAGTAGTAAGTGTGACTCTGAACATAATGAAACCTTCAAGGGCCTTTATTTTAAGATGCATTTCATTATCAAGCCTCCTGTTCTCTTTGAGGGCTTCTGTTGACGGCATAAACGCGTACATCAGGGGGTCAGTTACATTTGCTCTCGTAAACAATACAGGGAAACATTTCATAATACCCTCATAATTCCTAGAGTGGTTGGCTTTGTGTGTGACTTTTTATTACATAAGTGGAGACAGTAGACAAAAATGACTTTAAAGCTCTCTTTGCAAAAGTTGTTACAAAAGGTAGGCAGCAACATTATGATTTTAGGAGACCTCATTTTGGTCAAATTAATGGGTGTATCCTTACTGAATAAAGCAGTTTTATAATGTTTTGCACATGCTCAATGAAGATACATAAATACATCTTTTCTCAGTTTGCTTGTCTTTGGGATATATTTATATGAAGTATATTTCGGTTTTCTTGTGTTCTCGGTTTCCATTTCTTGTCTCATCCCTGCTTCCATCCTTGCCTGGTTATTCAGGCCACATCCACACGAAGCCTTCCCCAGAGCTTTCCCCCCTCGTCTCAAGAAATATCTTGCGTACACACGAAACCACTGAAACGACTCAAAACAATGTAGTATACATGCCAGACCAGTATGTGGCTCTGTAATTCTTTCACAGAAATACATTCAAAACGGAGAAGAAGAGTTGTGTCTAGAAGGGGTAGGCTACAGCAATGGTCTTAAGTGAGGCAAAATCTCACGATAAAATAAAATAAATAAATTTGCTACTTACCAGATTGTGTTTTATTAACGCCTAAATCTTACCCCATCCCTAAACCTTCCCTAACAATAATGTAAATACAGTAATTAAATGATGCAATATTGATGTGCTCATAACTAGTGGCCGCAGCTGTATCCCTTCTAGTCTTTATCGTGCGGGACGTGGTGTGATGACCTCACCATTTCACAAAATATACGGATTGGCTGTTCACACGAAAACACAAGGGTGTCCATTTCAGGTCCGGTTTAAAAAAATACCGGTTTTCAGGCTCTGGACGAAACGCTGATACAATAAAAGACCTGAAATATTTCAGTTGATATGCAATGAATCTAAAATATATGAAATTTAAATTTTATCATTACATTATGGAAAATAATGAACTTTTATCACAATATGCAAATTTTTGAGAAGGACCTGTACAGGGAGTGCAGAATTATTAGGCAAATGAGTATTTTGACCACATCATCCTCGTAATGCATGTTGTCTTACTCCAAGCTGTATAGGCTGGAAAGCCTACTACCAATTAAGCATATTAGGTGATGTGCATCTCTGTAATGAGAAGGGGTGTGGTCTAATGACATCAACACCCTATATCAGGTGTGCATAATTATTAGGCAACTTCCTTTCCTTTGGCAAAATGGGTCAAAGAAGGACTTGACAGGCTCAGAAAAGTCAAAAATAGTGAGATATATTGCAGAGGATGCAGCAGTCTTAAAATAGCCAAGCTTCTGAAGCGTGATCATCGAACAATCAAGCGTTTCATTCAAAATAGTCAAGTAGCGTGTGGAAAAACCAAGGCGCAAAATAACTGCCCGTGAACTGAGAAAAGTCAAGCGTGCAGCTGCCAAGAAGCCACTTGCCACCAGTTTGGCCATATTTCAGAGCTGCAACATCACTGGAGTGCCCAAAAGCACAAGGTGTGCAATACTCAGAGACATGGCCAAGGTAAGAAAGGCAGAAAGTCGACCACCACTGAACAAGACACACAAGCTGAAACGTCAAGACTGGGCCAAGAAATATCTCAAGACTGATTTTTCTAAGGTTTTATGGACTGATGAAATGAGAGTGAGTCTTGATGGGCCAGATGGATGGGCCCGTGGCTGGATTGGTAAAGGGCAGAGAGCTCCAGTCCGACTCAGACGCCAGCAAGGTGGAGGTGGAGTACTGGTTTGGGCTGGTATCATCAAAGATGAGCTTGTGGGGCCTTTTCGGGTTGAGGATGGAGTCAAGCTCAACTCCCAGTCCTACTGCCAGGTTCTGGAAGACACCTTCTTCAAGCAGTTGTACAGGAAGAAGTCTGCATCATTCAAGAAAAACATGATTTTCATGCAGGACAATGCTCCATCACACGCGTCCATGTACTCCACAGCGTGGCTGGCAAGAAAGGGTAAAAGAAGAAAATCTAATGATATGGCCTCCTTGTTCACCTGATCTGAACCCCATTGAGAACCTGTGGTCCATCATCAAATGTGCGATTTACAAGGAGGGAAAACAGTACACCTCTCTGAACAGTGTCTGGGAGGCTGTGGTTGCTGCTGCACGCAATGTTGATGGTGAACAGATCAAAACACTGACAGAATCCATGGATGGCAGGCTTTTGAGTGTCCTTGCAAAGAAAGGTGGCTATATTGGTCACTGATTTGTTTTTGTTTGGTTTTGAATGTCAGAAATGTATATTTGTGAATGTTGAGATGTTATATTGGTTTCACTGGTAAAAATAAATAATTGAAATGGGTATAAATTTGTTTTTTGTTAAGTTGCCTAATAATTATGCACACCTGATATAGGGTGTTGATGTCATTAGACCACACCCCTTCTCATTACAGAGATGCACATCACCTAATATGCTTAATTGGTAGTAGGCTTTCCAGCCTATACAGCTTGGAGTAAGACAACATGCATAACGAGGATGATGTGGTCAAAATACTCATTTGCCTAATAATTCTGCACTCCCTGTATATATACACACTCACCTAAAGGGTTATTAGGATCACCTGTTCAATTTCTCATTAATGCAATTATCTAATCAACCAATCACATGGCAGTTGCTTCAATGCATTTAGGGGTGTGGTCCTGGTCAAGACAATCTCCTGAACTCCAAACTGAATGTCAGATTGGGAAAGAAAGGTGATTTAAACAATTTTGAACGTGGCATAGTTGTTTGTACCAGACAGGCCGTTCTGAGTATTTCACAATCTGCTCAGTTACTGGGATTTTCACGCACAACCATTTCTAGGGTTTACAAAGAATGGTGTGAAAAGGAAAACATCCAGTATGCGGCAGTCCTGTGGGCGAAAATGCCTTTTGATGCTAGAGGTCAGAGGAGAATGGGCCGACTGATTCAAGCTGATAGAAGAGCAACTTTGACTGAAATAACCACTCTTTACAACTGAGGTATGCAGCAAAGCATTTGTGAAGCCACAACATGCACTTGAGGCGGATGGGCTACAACAGCAGAAGACCCCACCGGGTACCACTCATCTCCACTACAAATAGGAAAAAGAGGCTACAATTTGCACAAGCTCACCAAAATTGTACAGTTGAAGACTGGAAAAATGTTGCCTGGTCTGATGAGTCTCGATTTCTGTTGAGACATTCAGATGGTAGAGTCAGAATTTTGCATAAACAGAATGAGAACATGGATACATCATGCCTTGTTACCACTGTGCAGGCTGGTGGTGGTGGTGTAATGGTGTGGGGGATGTTTTCTTGGCACACTTTAGGCCCCTTAGTGCCAATTGGGCATCGTTTAAATGCCATGGCCTTCTTGCGCATTGTTTCTGACCATGTCCATCCCTTTACGACAACCATGTACCCATCCTCTGATGGCTACTTCCAGCAGGATAATGCACCATGTCACAAAGCTAGAAACATTTCAAATTGGTTTCTTGAACATTACAATGAGTTCACTGTACTAAAATGGCCCCCACAGTCACCAGATCTCAACCCAATAGAGCATCTTTGGGATGTGGTGGAATGGGAGCTTCGTGCCCTGGATGTGCATCCCACAAATCTCCATCAACTGCAAGATGCTATCCTATCAATATGGGCCATCATTTCTAAAGAATGCTTTCAGCACCTTGTTGAATCAATGCCACGTAGAATTAAGGCAATTCTGAAGGCGAAAGGGGGTTAAACACCGTGTTAGTATGGTGCTCCTAATAATCCTTTAGGTGAGTATGTATATATATATGTGTATATATATATGTATATATATATGTATGTACTGTATGTATATATATATATATATATATATATATATATATATATATATATATATATATATATATATATATATATATATATATATATGTATTTGTGTGTATGCAGTAGAGCTCAATGCAGCTTACTTTTGTTTAGAATAGAGCTGTCACTGCTCATCTTGGAATACAAGAGTAATTTCAGCTCTTATCTCTGGTTGCCAAAACCAAATAACAAAAAATAACTTTTGACATTCAAATATTTCCTATAGTATAGCATCACTCATTCCCTTTCTGCATTGATAAATATCAACAATTAAACTAATTCCTGACTAAATCTGTAGGGACAGGTTTCTAGAGGTAATTGAGCAGCATTTTATCTCCAAATGAAAGGGTTGGCCATTTTAAGAGGCATTTGAGCATGTGAAGCTGTCACCACTTGTGAATAACGACCGTCACATATTGCTTTGAATTTAATGTGCAGTTAGACTAGTGAGCAAAGCAAGATGAGGTTTCAGAAATTGTATTTTTAAGGAGAGCCAGCATTCACCAAATGGATTTTTTGGTCAAGTGTAAAAGCAGAGGTACAAAAACATCACTTGAGAACTGAAGTCATAACGCTTATCATTTTCAGTACAACATGAAAACCGTTGTGATTCATAACTAGAGAGAGATTTTACATCATGTCTGTGATGATAATGATTGACTTACAGCTGCCACCATCTTGCATTGCTGTTGTTTACTCTTGATGGTTCAATTCTGCTGTCGTTTCAGATGGGCACCTCATAATGGGATCTTTTTATGAGAAAATGTATGAAGATTTTTTTCTTTCTCATTTCATTTTCTGCTAGAGTGATGGCATAATAGACAGACAGCACAATGAAAATTTGAGTCAAAAGAATTCAGTATCCATTCTGCTTGCCAGCCTTCATGTCTACTGAGAAGATACGGTCTTGTAGAGGCAACAGCACAGAGATTATAGTTGTATATAGTCCTATGTTGTTTTAACTTTTTTTAACAAGGTATAGACAAAACTGGTAATTTTACATATTCTTTAGACATTTTAGTGTGTGGACGATAGGATTTTAAAAAATATATTTGTTTGTTGAGCAAGGATGCATTAATTGGATCAAAATTGACTAAAGAAACATTAAAGCTGCACAGACTAAAAAAACATGGTTTCCACAAAAAAAAAAAAATCTAGCACAGATGTTTTCAACATTGATAATAAGAAGAAATGTTTCTTTAGATACAAATCAGCATATTAGAATGATTTCTGAAGCATCATGTTAAGACTGGAGTAATGACTGCTGAAAATTCTGTTTTGCCTGGTCTGATGAGTCTCGATTTCTGTTGAGACATTCAGATGGTAGAGTCAGAATTTGGCATAAACAGAATGAGAACATGGATACATCATGCCTTGTTACCACTGTGCAGGCTGGTGGTGGTGGTGTAATGGTGTGGGGGATGTTTTCTTGGCACACTTTAGGCCCCTTAGTGCCAATTGGGCATCGTTTAAATGCCATGGCCTTCCTGAGCATTGTTTCTGACCATGTCCATCCCTTTATGACAACCATGTACCCATCCTCTGATGGCTACTTCCAGCAGGATAATGCACCATGTCACAAAGCTAGAAACATTTCAAATTGGTTTCATGAACATTACAATGAGTTCACGGTACTAAAATGGCCCCACAGTCACCAGATCTCAACCCAATAGAGCATCTTTGGGATTTATCATTTTCAGTACAACATGAAAACCGTTGTGATTCATAACTAGAGAGAGATTTTACATCATGTCTGTGATGATAATGATTGACTTACAGCTGCCACCATCTTGCATTGCTGTTGTTTACTCTTGATGGTTCAATTCTGCTGTCGTTTCAGATGGGCACCTCATAATGGGATCTTTTTATGAGAAAATGTATGAAGATTTTTTTCTTTCTCATTTCATTTTCTGCTAGAGTGATGGCATAATAGACAGACAGCACAATGAAAATTTGAGTCAAAAGAATTCAGTATCCATTCTGCTTGCCAGCCTTCATGTCTACTGAGAAGATACGGTCTTGTAGAGGCAACAGCACAGAGATTATAGTTGTATATAGTCCTATGTTGTTTTAACTTTTTTTAACAAGGTATAGACAAAACTGGTAATTTTACATATTCTTTAGACATTTTAGTGTGTGGACGATAGGATTTTAAAAAATATATTTGTTTGTTGAGCAAGGATGCATTAATTGGATCAAAATTGACTAAAGAAACATTAAAGCTGCACAGACTAAAAAAACATGGTTTCCACAAAAAAAAAAAATCTAGCACAGATGTTTTCAACATTGATAATAAGAAGAAATGTTTCTTTAGATACAAATCAGCATATTAGAATGATTTCTGAAGCATCATGTTAAGACTGGAGTAATGACTGCTGAAAATTCTGTTTTGCCATCACAGGAATAATTCTATTCTAAAATATATTAAAAAAAGAAAATGGTAGTTCTTTTTATTGTAGTATTTGACAATTTTACAGTTTTTACTGTATTTTTGGTCAAATAAATGCTGCTTTGGTGAGCATGAGACTAATTTCAAACATCTTACCAACCCCAAACTTTTAAATGGTTGTGTTCTTTTTTTTATTAGATACACAGATCATTTTTAATAATTTACATGCCTTTTCTTGACCTTTAGGTGAGCCTTGGAAGCCACCAGTTCCTCTTCTCTGTGCATATTGACCCCTCTGAGATGCCTGCTTTCTGCTTACGGCACGATGTCGATGCACTGCTCTGGCAGCCCCGTCCAAACCAGGACAACAATATATGGGAGCACATTTCTACTTTTAACGCACTCGGTAAGACAAGTTGTTTGTGAATAATGTGAAACGTCACTTTAAATCTTTTGTTTTGTTTTTTTTAATAAGCTGAGGCAACCAGCTTTCCTTTTTTCCCAATTCATATTTATTTGTATAACGCTTTTCACAATACAGATAGTTTCAAAGCAGCTTTACCGAAAATGCATGTATCTAAAATTCAGAGTGATCTGTTATCAGAGGTGACTGTCCAAATTAAAGCTGCAGTCCGTAACTTTTTGCGCTCTAGGGGTTAATAAACAGAACTGCATGCGTCTTGCGGAAGAACATTGCAGACGGAGCTACTTCTCTCTGGTTTATGTCTATGGCGAGTCACACAGGGACTGTGCTCCTCCGCTGAGGTTCCTACCAGACCGGTCTGAAATAGTCCCAATATAAACTCTTATTATAAGTGCACCATAATGATTCAGGGTTAGACTATTTGTAAAAAGTGTTAGCTCGTGTTCTTTGTGAGTTGCAAAACAAACTTGATCCTTTACAATTTGCGTATAGGAGGGGGAGGAGTACAGAGGATGCACTTTTGTATATGCTAAATAGACTCTATTGTCATCTTGATCAACCAAAGCGATATGCTTGTGTTATGTTTATGGATTTCTCATCTACATTTAACACCATATGACCACATTTTCTGATGGAAAGATTGTTTAAGCTGGGTGTGAATATTAGACTCATTAGATGGGTTGAGTCTTTTTTGACTGATAGATCACAGTTTGTTAGAGTAAACTCTGCTTTGTCTTCCCCTATTGTTTATAGCTCAGGGGCCTCACAGGGAAGTACTATCTCCCCAGTTTTGTTTACACTCTACTCAAATGAATGCGTGTTCTTCATCTGATGAAGTTAAATATGCAGGTGATACGGCTAGGGCTGTAATCTCCCAGTCGATTAGTCGATACGTTCTGGCTCGACCAAAATTCTTTTGCCGCGTTAATTTCATCAGTTTTGCTGAGCTCATTTCATCGGGTGGAAAACACTAATTGCTAATGGAGGTGTTTTCAGAGCACCCCTGATTCACAGGTAACAGTCTGTCTTCATAACACCCTCCTTGTATTCACTTCGTTGGATTAGCCCAACCCACTGGACAGAGACAGATTGAAGTAGGCTACTTTGCTGTATATTATTTATTTAATTGTGAGAGCGTTTTCCTAGTCAGTCCTTTTCTACCTTGTCAACAAAGACACCGGTAGTGTGGCAGCATTTCTTTAAAATAGAAAATGGGGAAAAATGTTGAATGCAAATTTTGCAAGCAACAGTTTGTTTGATTATCACAGCTCGACGACAAATCATGTCGTATCACTTAAAAACGGTACTCCAACATGTCTGCGTTAGGTTGCCTCGTCTGTTTATTATTTATTGGATTTGGGCACTTTATTATTTTATTTTTTATTTGCAGCCTAATGCGCGATGCGCTGTGCCCACTGTTTGTATTAGTTTTGAGCCTATGCTTTATTTTTCAGTTATGCACTTTCGATTCTGCTCTTGATCTGGCTTGTTTATTAAATATTCCTTTTTTATTTAAGTGGACGTGCCTTTTGTGTTTAAGAGTAAAAGCTTTAAGTAGTCTATTCGTGTCTCAGCCGCAAAGCTGAGCTGAGCTAGATGTTCAAACTGCACAAAGGGGCTGAAATTATAGCGTCTGTCATTTATTATAAAACATATGACAAAAACAATTGTCTAAATTATGTTGAATATTCCTCAAAAGTTCTTGTGACGATATCACTAGTTGACAACATAGTACTATATTTTCAGAAATCATAGTGATATTGCGCAGGTGCATGTGATGCACCGCTGTCAGAGTCGAGACTCATGTGTCCATAGACAGTATAAAAATAGCGTGTGTCAGACTCATTTCAGTGCAAAATAATCAGGTCAAAAACTATTTAGTATACTGCAAATAGCCTACTAGTTTATTACGTTTATTTATAATTCATTTAGGCAGACAACAAGGCTACCACACTAGTGCGCACAGTGCGCAGCTAGTTAATGTAAAGATTTTTTCCTAACGTCATTTTTAGTCGATTTTTAATCAAAAATTTTAGTCGACCAAGATTTTCTTTGGTTGATTACAGCCCTAGATACGGCAATTGTTGGCTTGATCATTGAAGACGAAGTGGAGTATCGTAGATGTGTGGACGAGTTTGTTGAATGGAGTCAGTCCAGCTTTCTCCAATTAAATACTCGTAAAACCAAAGAAATGATTGTTGTTTTTTGAGTAGGAGGTGATATTTTGGTATTTTGACTTTTAGTTTTATTGCTTGGTATTTCTCACTGTCTGTGGTAAATAAGAACAAATTACATAAGGTTCTGAATATGACAAGTAAGATTGCAGGTAAACAACAATATGGTATGTCAACATTATGTGAATCTCGAGTTGTGAGAAAAAGCCAGGTAATTCTTCGAGATGAGTCATACCCTCATGTGACTCATGTGAATGTGTTGTTACCATCTGGACGAAGATATAGGATACTGTTATTTCGGACTGCCAGTGCACAAAGGTCCTTCATGTTCTCGAGCATAGCTCTGTTAAAGGACAACTCCGGTGAAAAATGAACCTGGGGTAATTAACACCAAGCAGATCGTTCTCTCGGAAGCGTTTTTATAAAAATCGAAAACAGATTAGCTTATAACGCTAGTTCATGGGGCACAGAATACGTACAATTAAATCGCTAGTTAATACCACTAACAAGGCTCAAAATAGCCTCACACTAACATGGTAGCATAATGAGGGTCCCTTCATGCAAACCGAAGCATTGAGAACGTTGTAAGTGTACAAACAGTTTAATAAGAAGATACTTTATACAAACAGTACATTACGCGTATACAGACAGAAGCCATCTTGCAAAACAGTCTCGACGAGTCGAGCCACGAATGCTGTGCTAAGTGAGCTGGTCGATGGGAATTAAGTTTGTGTGGGGGTTAGGTTTTTAATGAATTTTATTTATTTATTTTCTCTGTTGTGTTCAGTGCTTTCTTCCGGAAACAACAGACCATATACTTGTATGAGATTCCAAGTCACAGTTCATCACTTAGCACAGCGTTCGTGTTAATTAACCCTAGGTTCATTTTTCACCGGAGTTATCCTTTAAGTAAATTCCTGGGATGTCATTGTACACCTATGGCGGTGATTCTGCTGTTGTGAGAGGGAAATTGGTGTCTAAGGGTGGCTATATATGTATTGTGTAATAATCAATGTTGGGTTGTAATTAGTTTATGCTTGTTTATACCTGTTCATGTCTGCTATTGTTGACTGAAGGGTGCCACAGATGCAAAAAATAATTCCGAAAGGACAATGAACTAACTAACTTATTAAAACGGAAATGGATTCATATTGTACTTTCTCATTATGTAATTTTTGTAAATCTTGAACACAAAAAAGTTACGGACAGCAACTTTAAGTATTTCAGAAATGTACGCAGTTAGCTAACGAAGTATTACTTTAAACAGCGTATTATTCAGAATCAATGAGCTCGTTTAAGTAATGAATACTTATTAACAAATGATTAGGATATATATCAGAATTTAGCATTGGTGCATGTTGATTCAGAGCTGCATCATCTGAAGTCCTCGCACGAGTTGGAGTCAACGCTTCACAGGGGTTGGAGCATCTTCAGATCTTCAGCATCTCCAAGACTTCAGATGCTCCAACATTAGACATTGAGATGATGTTTTTTTCAAAATTCTTATAAATATTAATTCTTCCATCTTATCCCACATTTAGGTTATGTTCAGGCTTCAAAACGTGATAAAAAGTTTGCGACCTGTGCCCCCAACTTCTCCTACGCAGCTCTTTGTGAGTGCCTCAGGCGTGTCTTCATTTACCGTCAGCCTTTGCCGGTCGACACGGTGCTCTTCAACCGGAAACAGGGTCGACAGGTCGGGCAGGTCGCCAAACAACAGGTTGCGAATGTGGACACCAATGACCCCGTACTTGGATTCAGGGCCACTAATGAGAGACTGTTTGTCTTGACTGCCAACAACCTGTTTGTGCTGAAAGTGAACAATTAAAACTCTCCAGTATTTCCTGCGGATGAATTGACAATTCTGCTCCAGGGTTGGTTGCTGATCATTTGATTTCATTGGTATACATTCAACTTATCCAGTACACGGCTGTCATATTGTCAGTTGGTATGAACTTCTCTAATGTATCAGAGTGTTTGTGTTTGTTAGTACTTGTCTTTATATGTAAAATATTATGCTCATATGCTCCCCCAGAGACACAATCTAGAGCATGAATGTTACATTGCATTCCATTAGAATGGACACATAAAATAAATAAGCATCTGTAAGACCCTGTCTGTTATTTATTTGACCACAATCAGTGCAAAAGTTGAGAAGTATTTACATTTGTCATTGTTTCCTGCAGACCACGACCCCATCAGAACAAACCTGCAACCCTTTTTGACAAAGCAATTATTTCACCAGACATAAGTCGGCAGTCAAAGATCAACATATACTAAATGCCACGAGAATTCATCAAAATTGTACAAGCATATTGTGGCATATTTCAGAAAAAAATTCTATATTATTTGATCATACATTTTAAATAATAATAATTTATAAAATAAAATAATTTTAAAATAACTTAATTTAAAAAACATGAATTCATTTAGTACTTACTTTTTCTGTTTAAATGTATTTATATAGTTTTATTTTGCATTAGTTTATATATTTAGCATATATAAATGATTTGATAACACTTTATTTTAGTGTCCTTTTTACCTGTTACATGTACTTACTATAGTAATAACTATAAATTATGAATAATTGTATACAACTAACCATAAATGTAATGTTTTTGGCCTGGTATGCCAAGGCTATGGCATTCACTATCCAATGGGCCATACTCTGTTTGGAGATGGCAGAAGGGGTTCTGCCTTCCCCCAAAGCAGACAAGGAGTTGCTCTAAGCTGAAGCTCTGCATGCAGGGCACGTACTGGACACAGCAATGACAAAGATGGGTCTGCCTCATCCTGAGGCAGTGTTTGCAAGTTCACCACTTGGTCCCTAAAATGGGTAGTGAGAACTTTTGCGCACATACCCCGGCCGGGTTCTCAGGATCACGTGTGAGTATGCCGGAATGAAGTCAAGGCACGTTTTGCTGACAGAGAACAACTGCAGGTCCCTAACCCTCTTGATGGAGATGAGTGGGATCAGAACTCCATCTTCAATGGCAGGGCCTTTAGTTCGACTAACTTTCGGTTTATATATGCTACTGCCACCGCCTTTCTTTGACACATAATTAAGGGCTGTAGAAACCCTTGTTCATCTCCGCTGGAGGGAGAGGCTCTATTGCATCTTTCACCAATAGGACTGCAATTTCCGCACGCAGTAAAGAGAACACTGCTGAACTTGGGAGAGCGCCTGGTGAACTGAATCGCATAGTTAAATCTGACTGTCCTGATGAGCCAGCACGATGGGTTGGGAAATGCTAACTGTGCCTCCAGGGTGGACTGAAAGTGTACTGAAACACTTACCCTGATCCATACGCCCCAACTGAAACTGGTCTGCAGGGCTTTGTGTGAGTAGTCTGCTTGCGTCTGAAGAGGCCACTCTGATTGGGGCGTTGAGAAAGCGAACTTTGTCTGCGTCCATCAAACTCATCCGGGAAATCACCAGGTACAACATCCAAGAAAAGGAATGGGAGGTCTGTGGGGATTTCCCCGGCAGAAAAGCTCCCATTGTTGCCTTCAGACTGGCCAGAGCGTTAGCCAGCATGGCCTTGTGCATTGCAGAAGGACTAGGATGAGGAGCAACTGAGGTGACTCCTATTACTGGTAAAGACAGTCACGATTGCAACTTTACCATGGTCATGTTCTCGCAGTGAGGACATGAACCATCCACAAATGCTGTCTTGGGTGTGACCAAAATTCGTGAGATCATGGTGGCCGTCCGAGGATGAGAGGTATCGACCGCACCCCGAAACATACAGGCAGAAAGTCTTTTTTAAAAATACACTCTCTGCCTGTGCTTGCTCTTTCAGATTGCTAAAACACACTTACGCTTGCCAATTTTCATTGGCCTCTTCTCAAAATATGAGATGTGTTTGGGGTTCCCAAATATGACCCCTACTGTCAGTCAGTGACATCATGTTAAAAGTGACTGACAGATAGGGAACCAAACCCTTTTCATAACCCTAACCCTATAGTAAGTAGATAAAGTTAATTATGATTATTATTACTTGGTGCTTAAATATATAATTACACAAGGTTACACTTTATTTTACGGTGTCATTGTTACAGTGTAATTATATATTTAAGTACTAAGTAGTATTAATTAGGGTTTGGTTGAGGGTAAGTTGCATGTAATTATGCATAATTTACTGTTATTACTATGGTAAGTACATGTAGCATATGTAACAAGGACACTGTAAAATAAAGTGTTACCACTTTATTTATTTTTATTGATTTAATTTGAACATTTATTTAATTGTTACAGCAAGATTTTCTACACTGCAAAACAATTTCTTTTTGTTTAGTATTTTTTTTCTTGTTTCCAGTCCAAATATCTAAATAAACTTAAATCAAGATGCATTTACTCACTTTTTTTCTTGTTTCCTGGGGGAAAAAATCGAAATAAAGTGAGTTTTTGCTTAAAACGAGCTAAATTATCTGTCAATAGGGTGAGAAAAAATGTCTGTTTGGGACAGAAACAAGATTTTAATCAGAAACAAGATTATTTTTCTCACCCCATTTGCAGATAATTTTGCTTGTTTTAAGCGAAAACTCACTTAATTTTGCTAATATCTTATGTAATTTTACTTATCTAGTAAAAACTAGAATATTTAGATATTTAGACTAGAAAAAGGTAAGTAAGTAAGAAGAGCGTTGTTTTGCAGTGTAACTAACAAAAGAAGGGAAGCTGTAAATTGAACCACTAAACCTTTTTTTTTTCTTTGGTTTTGCAATTAATCTCCCCGTCTGTGAAGGCTATTGCAATCTTGTTCTTCACCTCGTGTTACAGACCTTTCCAATAGAATTTGTTGACATAAGAGATGTGCCTGGGAGATAGATCTGTCTCAGCTGTTTTGTTTAGTGGGGTGAACCTTATTTGTTCAGGCCTCCAATTAAATCATGTGTTCATTATTAAATTAGGTTGTGGTGTTTGGATTCATTATCTGCACCAGAATCACTGGACAGCTGAGAGGAAGATCGGTTCTAATGCATGTAAGGACGTTGTTTTCTGACTAGTGTAAATGGACAGTCATCATCTGGACAGGTGATGCTCTTAGATCAGTGAAGGCTGATCGCAAACAGACTTTTAGAAAGGAATAATTAACTATTTAATAATTTAAAAATTGCAGCAATTGTTTTGTGCATGTATTTATCATATAATGTAGCATTACTACTAGCATACAATACAATTAGCAATTTACATACTTTGAAGAATCTGCTCAATTTTATTTTAACAAAGCTTAAATGCATGTTTTCTTTTGTTTTTTGTTCTTCAGAAAAATCCTCCTGGTCCAGCAAATTACTTGTTTTTCTAGCATCTTTTCCATATTTGGACCCTTTCAAGCAGTGATGAATTTGAGATACATCTTTTCATTGAGGGACTCATACGCAACTATTGCAAAAGGTGAAAAAAATTCACCAATGCTCCAGAAGGAAACATTATATACTGTGTCAACTCAAGCACTGGCTGCTATGCCCGCATTATCCACCATCTGTGACACATCCCCAGTGTAAGGAGAGGTTTAAGCTGCCACAAAACACAACCACAAGAGAGGCGAGGGCAGGGTTGACATAAATAGTCTTTTATTTAACCAAGAATTGAGGAATGCAAAAAGGAATCTAAACTGGATTATAGGGTCTTCCCGGGCCGGGGTATCTGTACCCTATAACAGCCGTGTTCTCCTCGTATGCTTGAACACTAGGCCACCTTGAAGGGGGAAAGCAGAACAAAAATATAGGCAACGTTTGTTACGTTGTTGTCACTCTAGGCCTCCCTTGGCTTCGGCGCCCCATCCTGGGGTTGTTTGCACCCAGGACCCTTCAACCTTGAGTGAAGCAAAGTTCCCAGATTTATACTGTTATGAACCCCGCATTAAATGTGCTCGTTCGAAAGGGGGAACGCAACATAAAAGGACACACGGAACCAGAAAGGCAGTTTCAACATTTATTAACCACACGTGTCACATAAGACAACTTGGAGGACGGTTCCAACCCAACATAATAAACAAACACTCAAGATGAACAACACTAAAAGAAACACAGAAAAATAATACACAAATCAAAACAAACAAACTTCAGCTACCAGCCGGACGGTCGCACATCAATCTCTTCCAATTGCAGTTCATCATCAGTGTGGAGCTCGGCAGACAATAAATAACTTCTCAAGGTGCTCAGCACTTCTACAAACTCAGTGACTAAAGTGGTCGAGTGGCTGGAGTAAGGTGGAAACAGCACGATCAGCCAGCACTCGCGATTACTCTCCCTCCATCCTCTATTCAACTCTCAGCATTATTATCGAATAGGCAGCAGGTGCACAGGGGCGGAGCTTACCCTCGGAAGGAAGGAAAATAAACCACAATCAATACAAAAATGACATCACAGATACCAAGCAAAATACTCATAACAAAACTATTAATAATTCCAACAACAAGAAATAATAATAAAGAGTATAATATTAATTATAGAGCTTGGATCGTAACAATACTGACCTCCATTGGGCCATTATTGGCTACAGCTGTGAGTGATTCCATGCTTGGAGTGTGAACAGGTGGAAGTACTCACAGTTGATGACTTTTCCTAGTTTGGACCTTCTTTTAATAATGCGTTCCAGGCAAAGTCACGCCAAACTGCCTGAGCGCCAGGAATTGTGGTAACTACAACCCCAAATCAGAAAAAATTGGGACAGTATGGAAAACGCAAAAAAAAAAAAGAAGTGATTTCTAAATTTACTTTGACTTGTATTTCATTGCAGACAATATGAACAAAAATATTTCATGTTTTGTCTGGTCAACTTCATGTCATTTGTAAATATACATCCTTTCCTGTTATTCAGACCTGCAACACATTTAAAAAAAAGTTGGGACAGTAAAGCATTTACCACTTTGTAATGTTGCCTTTCCTTTTCACAACACTTAAAAGACGTTTAGGGAATGAAGACACCAAGTGATGAAGTGTTTCAGGTGTAATTTTGTCTCATTCTTCCTCTCGTTCTTACTTGTTGCTGGTAACAGTCTGGATGATTCTTTTCTTCTTTGGTCCGGGCACACGGTGTCCATTCCTCCCAAAAAATACCTGAAATACTGATTCATCTGATCACAGTACACGTTTCCACTGTGTGATGGTCCATCCCAGATGCCTCCGAGCCCAGAGAAGTAGACGGTGCTTCTGGATACTGTTAACATGGGGCTTCCGTTTGGCACAGTACAGTTTTAACTGGCTTTTGTGGATGTAACTACGTATTGTGGTACTTGACAAAGGTTTGCCAAAGTAGTCCTGAGCCCATGTGGTGATATCGCTTATAGATGAATGATGATTCTTGATGCAGTGCCGCCTGAGGGATCGGAGATCACAGTTGTTCAGCTTAGGCTTGCGCCCTTGTCCTTAACGCACTGAAATTCCTCCAGATTCCTTGAATCTTTTAATTATGTTATGCACTGTTGAATGTGAAATATCCAAATCTCTTCATATCTTTCTTTGAGAAACATTGTTTTTAAACATTTCAATAATTTTCTCACATATTTGTTGGCAAACTGGCGATCCTCGGCCCATCTTTGCTCCTAAAGGATTAGACCTTTCTTGGATGCTCCTTTTGTACCAAATCATAATTACAATCAACTGTTGACATCACCTGTTTCAAATCACATAATTATTTAACCATTTTACCTCATTACTAGCCCTAAATTGCTCCTGTTTTTTTTAAATGTGTTGCAGGTCTGAATGACAGGAAAGGATGCATATTTACAAATGACATGAAGTTGACCAGACAAAACATGAAATATTTTGTGTTCATATTGTCTGCAATGAAATACAAGTCAAAGTAAATTTAGAAATCACTTCTTTCTTTTTTTATTTGTGTTTTCCATACTGTCCCAACTTTTTCTGATTTGGGGTTGTAGATGTAAACAAAACATGACTGACCGTCCAGGGTTTATGCTCATTTACAATCATTTCTACCACCGAAGGTGCTTACTCATTGCTTATTTGAGGGAAAAGGAGGAGAAAAAATGGCGCATAAGGCAAGAGAAGCTGTTATACCTTTTATTTTACATTATTTGTATATTTGGAAATGTATCTGGTATTAATTTATTCTTGCACTTAATGGACTGAAAACTAGCTAACGCTAGAAAAGCTGCTGATATTGCATAACATTTTCGGATAAATAACGTTAGAGCAAACCTTATTTTGATAAACGATTTGGTTTTTAATGTATGACTTCCATAAACACCGCATCCGTAGGGGCTGCCATTTTTTTCCGGTGGCTATGTGACGTCAAAACTCGTAACTGGGAGTATTACGATCTAGTACGAGTTCACGGGTGGGAAGTCACGGGTTTGAAGGCCGTTCCAGTGCACTTTCATGGGTAGAAGGTTGAAAAAACACGGGTTACGGGTTGCATTAGTTCCTTGTCTCCTTTCTCCACCATTGGATTGCCACAACACACACAAACACACACACAGACACAGCGTTATGTGTAAACCGAAATGCTCCCTTTAGACTTGGATTGCAACTCAGAGACCCTAGTTTTTATTTTGAAAGGTGCATCAGAAATTGTTCAGTGTTCTTTTCAGGGCACACTGGTGTGTTTAAAAGGAATCTTTAGAGATGAGATCCATCTTCTCAAGTGGCTGTTTTATGGTACCCATACATTTCATGAGATGGATGATGGTGACAAAAGATCATGTCCACCCAATAACAAAGATGTTTCAAAACAACAGAGCCTTATTCTCTTTACCATCTTTCTGTCCTTACATGGGTTTAATTTAGAAAAGAAAAAAATTCCATGGTCATTTTGAAGCAGTGTGACATCACAGGACATTAGAAAACAGAAAAGCAGCCACTATATGCCCACAGAATAGGGAACATTTTCTTAAATAAACGGATAAACTATTCTCCAGTCGGTTTACCAAAAAGCATCTGCGTTCACACTGTGAATGGCACGGACTGAATGTATTAACATCAAAGGCAGTGAGTGCTCTTCTTTTTGGTGTTGATATATTTATACATCCTGCAACGCTGCATCAGCTTGTGCGCCCTTGTTTTCCCGCTTTGAATTCGGCACCTGTAGTATTCGCTTTGAATGCGCACCTCTCTTCATTTATTATTACTGAACAATCCTAAAGGATTAAACTCTCGTCTTGAGAGTCGCATGAGGTGGAGTGTTTCATGCGGAAGGTGTGCTATATACAACAACAACAACAACAACAAGGTTATACAGAGAAATAAGCCATATAACTTTAAGCTTCTATGTCAATTATCTATTCAACTCTGCAAGTGTCCAAACAAAGCCTGAGGGCCAGTCAATAAGATGCTCTGGATTGCATTATGGGGATTTCTGGGATGCGTTAGTTTACCCTTGGGCACAAACATGCTCTTTTGCAAGGCATTTCTGTGTTTATTGTTTTCACGGTGATTTGGATGTGGAATGGCTGCTTGGCTTTAAGTGTGACGTTTCAAAGGGATTTGTTCGAGATGTTAATAATAACCTTGGTAGATGTTTAGCTGTCAACTTCAGGGACTCGCTATAAACACCAGAGCAGCAGTAAAGACTTTGGAATATTATTAAAATCCATCTTTCACGCTCGTTGGTGTGACAAAACAACATCGTAATAGTTATATAACTGGATAATCATATACAGTAAAATTGTAGGAAAAAAGTATGTGAACCCTTTAGGATTTGATTGGATTGTACAACAGTAGACAAATTCAGTCTGTTATTCGTCACAAGAAATGATGTTCCATGTCTTTATCAAGTCGTTGTGTAATTATTAACAGGGACACCCACTTAAGTAGCAATTTTGCAAGAGACAATTTTAAATATTTTGTATGAGCCATGGTTTATATCAAGCAATGCTTGTTGTGGAAATTTGTGAGTGTTTTTAGGGCAGCTTATTTTTAAGGTTTAAGCAGACTGTGCTTGTCTTGTGATATTTATGACCAATTTACTCAGATATCCAAGCAAATCTTATACAAGAATCTTCTAGTCCAGCAGACCTCAGAGTTATTTGGTGTTCTAGCACATAAAATAAACACTGTTATTTTGTACTTTTGGCTGTGTTTGATTAGCTCTGGGTTATAAAAACTGCATGTCATGAAAACATGTTATTTTAGATGTGAAATGCTTCGGAAAAGCGTGAAAAACTGTGAATTGATGAGAAATATGAAAAGGGAGAAGCAGGGATAAATGAGGTATGAAAAAGAGCCATAATGGATGTATTAATCTCAAGAACAACTTATTTTCTGGCCTATTAATCTCAGACTGAATACTCTGTGTCATAAAATAAGAAGAGAGAGAGAGACCGCAACTTTATCAAAGGTTTTATAGGTGACCCAAAGCCAAGTTTATATAATTACAGTCCTTTTTTCCTGCAGTAGATCATGTCCATCTTTTGTGACTAATTACATCTGGGGAGAAAGCGTGTGGATGGAGGAACAATGACACTGAACGAAACTGTGGGCTTTGGTGCAGTGTACTCTGCATGATTAATTGATGTAGTGTTATAATAGCATCGTGTTGGCTATAGTCCGAAACATGAAATAGGTTCAACTTGAAATTCAACATTCTAGGGTGAATCTCAGAAAACCTGTCTGGAATATGTCCAGGATTTCTCTGATTATTTTGCTTAAAGAAAAACAAGATCTGAACTTTGTTATACACGTGTCCACTTGTGTGGACAGTATGCATTTTTGTTTTTACCTGAAGAGATACTGTATTAAACATAATACAGTAAAAACATACATACAGTCCCTGACAAAAGTCATGTCGCTTATCTATTTTGTAGAAACATCTGCTATTAACCTGATTTTTAATTCATCAATAGGTGTTAGAAATAGCTCATATGAAAAGCTAAAACCCTCACAAATGACGTTTAATGCACTGAAATAAATTAGTTTCACTGAAAAAATATTTATCATTTAATCAAGACAGAAAGGTCAAATTTTGGCAAGACAAAAGTTTTGCCGCCTATACAGAAATTGAACAAATTTACCATTGCAAATTAAGTAATGGTGCTGTGAGATCCAAATTTGTTTGTTTTAACCCTGCGGTTGGTTTAAATGTTTGCTTAAGACAACCCAACTGCTGGGTTAGTCCATATTTGACCCAACATTGGGTTGTTTTTTACCAAGCATATTTAGAGTGCACCCGGCCATCCAAGAGATGTTAAAGGAAATGTTATTCATCAGACCAGGCCACTTTCTTCCATTGCTCCGTGGTCCAGTTCTGAGGCTCACATGCCCACTTTTGGTGCTTTCGGGGGTGGACAGTGGTCAGCACGGGCACCCTGACTGGTCTGGAGCTATGCAGCCCCATACATAACAAATTGCAATGCACAGAACCACCATTAACATCTTGAGCAATTTGAGCTACAGTAGCTCATAGATGCATCGTCTGTTTGATCAGACCAAACGGGCCAGCCTTCGCTACCCATGTGCGTCAATGTGCCTGTTGCCGGTTCACCACTGTTCCTTCCTTGGACCACTTTTGATAGACACTGACCACGGCAGACCAGGAACCCCCCACAAGATCTGCAGTTTTGGAGATGCTCTGACCCAGTCGTCTAGCCATCACAGTTTGGCCCTTGTCAAACTCGCTCAAATCCTTATGCTTGCCCATTTTTCCTGCTTCTATCACATCAGCTTTGAAGACAAAATGTTCACTTGCTGCCTAATATATCCCACCCACTAGCAGGTGCCGTGATGAATGAATGAATGATAATCATTCTCATTCACTTCACCTGGTCATAATGATATGCCTGATTGGTGAATATATTATATAAATGTGTCCTTCCATTGTCAGGTTTTGTGAAACAATGCATACTATATCTATGCAAGTGAGTGCATGACAATTTTATACCATTTTAATCCGTGAAACTGTGATTGGAGGTATGGGGTCCAGATTGTAGCACGGTGATAGTCATATCAAACTGAATGTTTTAAATTATGGCTTTCTCAACAAGCTGCTATTACAGAGTATAGCGAGCAATTTGTTCAATTGCTAGTTGTACGTTTATTTTTAGAGTGACTCTTTAATGAATGTAATTTTCAGTATATTTTTGAGGCTCGTATATGCTGTATTGAAGCTTGTGCAGATTTCTTTTGTGATTGATTTTACTTTACCAGCTGTTTTAGCTGTAGCTAGTTATATCTACTTCAATCCTTTTCCTACATTAAAGTGGACAGGAAGTGAGATGACATCAGAGTGGGTCATCATTATGGGACCCTATAGCACAATGCTGAGAGTGACCATGTTGTTCAATAAAATCTCTCATTCATGCTGTTCTGAACACAGGTTCTATATTTCAAGGTTCTATCGTGTCACATCTGTAACTGGGGGATAAAAAGCTCTAATTTTCCATACATGAGGAGAGGGAGCACTGTAGAGAAATAAATAAAAGAAAATATAATGCTTAATTATGGTGACTGTATGAATGGAAGTCTCAGCTTTCAGTTAAAGAATCTTTAGATATTTAGTAATTTGATTCATGTTTTTATAGAAATTACTGTTATTTTATTCAATTTATTTATATATAATTTATTAGTTACAATCCATTACAGTTGTGGTTAGAAATATTGGCACCCTTGGAAAATATGAACAAAGATGGCTGTGAAAATAATTCTAAATTTTTTATCCTTTTCGTCTTTCATTCAAGAAATTTGCAAAATGGAATTAGGAATGTAGGAATGGAATTCCCAGTGTTCAGTTATAGCAAAAGCCGATCACCTTTAAGATTTTTGGGATGTTAATAGTAAATAAGCAAACTTTATTATACTCTTGACAAACTGTGCCCAAAAAGTTGCCAATGGTGGGTTTGTTTCTAATATGGCCGCTGAGTGAACTGACCTGCCTTGAAGGGATAGTTTACTCAAAAATGAAAATTATATTAAGTTATATTAAAAAAAAGTCCTGGCTAATCCAAGCTTTCTAATAGCAGTAATTGTTGCTCTGTTTTTGAAGTCCATAAAAAAAGTGCATCTGTCCGTCATATAATGTGCTCCACACGGCTCCGGGCCTTCTGAAGCGAATCAATGCGTTTGTGTAGGAAAAATATCCATATTTAAAAGTTTATATGGTAAAGTTCCAGCCGATCGGCTTCCATGGAAAAGTGTTGAAAGTGCCTTCTCACAGTTATGTCTGACTAGCCTACACAGACCGTAAAGAAAATGGATGACGCGACTTCATTGGCTTCCACTGATGAGAGTTGAAGCCTCCAGAGGCCCGCACACGGCGCTGACATCTTTTGCAGGTTTGGGACAGAGTCTGCACAGTAGAAAGCAGGAAGTAGAGGCGCGATATTAAATAACGAACTTAAACTTAAACTTAAACTTTTTCTTTTTTTTAAACGAACACCTAAATGAAACCATCGTGATAAAAAAAAGCCTAAAATGACAGAAACCAACTTTGGGGAAAAAATTACATGAAGTGTAATTTGATTTTTTAATTTGTCTCGCGTCCATTAGAATTCACTGAGGGGCGGCTATACTGGGACCGGCCACCTGGGGGCGATCGAGGCGCGGTGGCTTCAGTTATTTACAGGAGTGCTAGAGGCTTGCTAGCTTAGCGGGTAGTGTATGCCTTTGAACTGCAGAGGCACTTTCAACACTTTTTCCATAAATTGAATGTGGAAGGTGATCGGCCAAAACTTTACTTTATAAAGTTTTAAATATGGATATTTTTCTTACACAAATGCATCGATTAGCTTCAGAAGGCCTTTATTAATCCCCCTAGCCATGTGGACTGGAGCACATTATTTGACGGACAGATGCACTTTTTTATGGACTTCAAAAACAGCTATAGCAACTGCCATTATAAAGCTTGGAAGAGCCAGGAATTTTTTTATATAACTCCGATTTAATTCGTCTGAAAAAAAGAATGTCATATACACCTAGGATGACTTGAGGGTGAGTTAATCATGGGCTAATTTTCATTTTTTGGGGTGAACTATCCCTTTAAAAGGACCTTGACATTATATTATTGACTTGAGTAACTTATAAGTAACTTTTATAAGTTTGTGAGTTTTTTTATTTCTCTGTTTTATTTTCATTCTGACTGAAAACAGCACGACAGTTTACCTTCAGGCCTTTCCAATTTTTCCAATATTTTGGATTTATTTGGGTACATTGCTTTTGAGTGGCTGAACTTCAGAGAGATTGGTGTAGAATTTGCATGTATTTCTTTGAAGACCTTTTGATGTTGTTTTGCTGGATTAAATGCATGTCAGCGTTTGCAATAGATATTTCAAATTTAATTGCCACCGGATTTCTGTTTGGGTGAAGTCTAGACATCAAATGATCAAAATGCATGATATTTGACTGTGTTGTAGTCATGGTTACGTAATCACCGTAATGCTGTGTAATTATGGTAATTTTGTCAGATTTCATTCAGCGTTGTATGATCTGACTGAATTTACTTCAACTTCATGAGATTCACATATGCAGTCTGTGAGATAATTTGACGTTTAATTGATGATAGGTCCATTATTTTCATTAAAAGCAGAATCACATTTTAAAATCATCTTGAATTACGTGACAGGCAACATAATATGTGGACGATATTCAAAGAGGAAGAAGAAAAGGTAAAACCAGAGGTAATTAGAGGGACAAACAGAAAGTGTATCCTTACATGAGATGAAATAGCCTTGGTCTATTGCATAAGCAGAAAGCGTGTTTAGAAGAGCTACAGTACAATGATAAAAATCTGTTATTCTGGAATATCAAACATAATTTAACTGCAGACTCAGAATTCAATATCCAATGCTTATTATCAACTTATTTTTTCGTAACAAGAACACTAACATGCTTTATTTAATTTCATATTTAAAGTTCACCTGAAAATGAATTTTCTGTCACTCTCATGTCATTCCAAACCTATATGGCTTTCTTTTTCTTCAGAGCACAAAATAAGAATTTTGAAGGAACAATGGGGTCCAAACAACATATTCAGGTTTTAGACCACATTAGGATGAGTAAATAATAAAAGACTTCTCAGTTTTGATTTTATTTGTGGGGGAAACACTATCAATTCCTATATTGCTGAAAGTGCTTTTCTTTCAGTCTATTTGGAGCCTTTGAGCACATGAACATCTCTGGGGTGTTCACTGAAATGTAATTTGATAATGCACTTTTGGTGTTTTAGCTTCAAGGTGACATTGCATGTAATGAATTATATTTAATATTTTATATGTGTTTCATCTGCTGAGCTTGCTAGTATACAAACATAGTGGTCACTCTTTAAAATATTGTTTTGTCCTTCCATTCATTTGCCACAACCTCGAATTGATTAGCTGATAATTTTGCATGAATGTTTGGTACTTGGCAGCAGCAGTTTCTAAAAGTTAACTTTGTGTGGATTTAAAATGTGCTAGGCATAGAATAATTACAGTTTACACCATGTGTACTGTTTAAAAACATGTACGCAGATCAGGCTTAACATTATGACCACCTTCCTGATATTGTGTTGGTCCCCCTTTTGTTGCCAAAACAGCCCTGACCTGTCGAGGCATGGACTTCACTAGACCCCTGAAGGTGTGCTGTGGTATCTGGCACCAAGATGTTAGCAGCAGATCCTTTAAGTCCCGGGGGCCTCCATGGACAGGACTTGTTTGTTCAGCACATCTCACAGATGCTCGATTGGATTGAGATCTGGGGAATTTGGAGGCCAAGTCAACACCTCAAACTCGTTGTTGTGTTCCTCAAACCATTCCTGAACCATTTTTGCTTTTGTGGCAGGGCACATTATCCTGCTGAAAGAGGCCACAGCCACCAGGGAATACCGTTTCCATGAAAGGGTGTACATGTCTGCAACAATGCTTAGGTAGGTGGTACGTGTCAAAGGAACATCCACATGGATGGTAGGACCCAATGTTTCCCAGCAGAACATTTCCCAAAGCATCACACTGCCTACCGCCGGCTTGCCTTTTTCCCATAGTGCATCATGTGTTCCCCAGGTAAGCGCCACACGCACCCGGCTATCCACATGATGTAAAAGAAAATGTTATTCATCAGACCAGGCCACCTTCTTCCATTGCTCCGTTGTCCAGTTCTAATGCCCACTGTTGGTGCTTTCGGCGGTGAACAGGGGTCAGCCCCATAAGCAAAAAACTGTGATGCACTGTGTGTTCTGACACCCTTTTATCAGAACCAGTATTAACTTCTTGAGCAATTTGAGCTACAGTAGCTCGTCTGTTTGATCGGACCACACGGGCCAGCCTTTGCTCCCCATGTTCATCAATGAGCCTTGCCCGCCCATGACCCTGTCGCCGGTTCACCACTCTTCCTTCCTTGGACCACTTTTTAATAGACACTGACCACTGCAGACTGGGAGCACACCACCAGAGCTGCAGTTTTGGAGATGCTCTGACCCAGTCGTCTAGCCATCACAATTTGGCCCTTGTCAAACTCACTCAAATCCTTACGCTTGCCTATTTTTCCTGCTTCTAACACATCAGCTTTGAGGACAAAATATCCACTTGCTGCCTAATATATCCCACCTAATCAGTGTTATTCACTTCACCTGTCAGGTCAGTGGCTATGTCTGATTGGTGTATATATGCAAAGCATTATTCAGTACCGTTTAAAAATTCATGAATTAAAATTCATGTAAAACAGTAGAAAAGATTTTCAGAAACTGCCACTATAAGACAATGCATAATAATGAATAAAACTAATGAGTCTTTCATTAGCCAGTACATTTATTTTATTCATAAAGAGGCTTTAGAATAGACGTTTTAGATATAATTTTGTGTTTTGTTTAACCCTGAATAATAACACAAATGCAACATAGCAAATACACATAATATACTAACATGTCTGAATGATTCAGGAATAGTACACACAAATATATTAAGAATAATGGCAAGCATTTACCAAACTGAGAGAACAATTACAGCACAATTAAACATACTGAACAATTTATTTATTTATTTGTAGGCTGAAAAGAGCTTTTAAAATGATATATGATATGCTTGAACACTTCAGAACCATCTCAGTGTGTGGCAAACCAGATTCAAATTACCTGTAACATATCATAAATCTACCATTTATGAGACTTCAAATGAAATCCTCTGCATCTGAAACTACACTGTAAAAAAAGTGAACTTGTATGTTTAAGTAATTTCAACTTAAATTACATTAAACTGAATTTAAAAAAATGGGTTGAATCTTGAATCTGAAAAATGCCTTAGTGAGTTAAGAAATGTAAAAACATATGTTGTCATAACTTGCTGATCATATATTAATTTTTTACAGTGTAGATGCTGTCTTACTAACTTTCTGCAAACATCGGTTTAAACTGAACAAGCCCATTCACCAAATATCACTATTCATTAACACTGGACTGCATTGATACAGACATAAAGAGACTATTTTCCACATAAACACCACCAAGATATTATAATCAAAACCTAAAACACAGCATATTCATTCAAAATCATTGAAAACACATTTAAGAGCGATAAAGAAAATATGCAACTTCACATTTGCACATTTGTTGAGAAACCATATACAAACCCAATTGGTGTGATTTTGCTCACAAATACAATCATATGCTGTCTACCAATTTATGATACAAGAGAGTAGATTAAAAAGGTGAAATATTCATTCATCAGATGTATTTCTTTAGAAATTGTTCATAGGTACATTCATTTATTTAGTAATCTAAATAAGTTATAGTCAAAAGAGTCTTTATTGTATTTAAAGATATATTTGATGTTGAATGTTTTACTTTGGTCTACCCTAGTTTAATATAAAGAGTAAAATCATTAAATATAAGTTAGATATTAACCTTGGTTGATTCCACCTAAAAGTCTACACAGTACACATGGCTTTTTAACAAGTTTGAGCTGGTGGACATTGGCTCAACCAATAGTGTTTGGGGCGGAGCTATCTGTTTTAAGTGACCAATGGCAATCAAGGGGAGTGTTTTGGGGAACATGCGAAAACAATGGTTATTTTTGCATTTACATTTGTTAGTGCTAATGGCACATAATTACAATTCAGCTTTGAAAACTAAAAAAATTATTTACACAAATAGATTTATTCATGCATTCCTTCAATTCGTTCATCCTGAAGTGTGCTTATTTACAATAAACTTACATAAAAAGTGCAGTTACAACTATCAGATGGCCAATGACTTAAACATATATCCATCAAAATAATCAAAATAAAATTTCCATTTTAAGTTTAAATCGAAAAAAAAATGGTGCATTACACAAACATATATATACATACAGTAGGACGTGAACTAAGTTGACACTAATTGAACATTCTCGAAACTAAATGAAACTGCAGAATAAAGCAGTTTCAGCATTTTTTCCCGGGGGTCTGGAGAAGAAGGCCACTCATTAATCACAATGGCAACCCTCATGTTTTCAGATCAATATGTATTCAATTTACCCTGCGTCACATATGCAATACACTGCTATTTTAATTAAGAATCATGACTTCAATAATGCAACCATGCAACTTATGTAACGGTGGTTTTATTTCAGTTTCCAGGGAACTGTTTGGCAAGTGGATGAGACGGGAAGATGAATTTGACTGTGTTGAGCATTACTTTTTTTAAATAAAGATAAAGTGAAACTTTCAAAGTGCTGTCCCTGCAGTTTAATGTGTAGTTGCTAGTACTCAGAGATGCATGGTGATAGTGTGTGAGTTTATCAGGCCTGACTGAAAGTCTCCTTGCTAAAGTTACAGTTCTCTTGGTACAGAAGCTTCTTTTCAGGAAACAGCTCGTCTGTTGGTGTCAAATCGTCTATCTCAGTTGAAAAATGCCCAGTGCTTTCCACCGTTGACGTTTCCTTGGCAACACTGTAGGTTAGTGCCACACTATAGGCTGCCTTGTTCACCAGAGCGGTGCGTCCGCAGCTGCAGAGCCTTCTGAAGGCAGCACGGAACTTTTGAGACATAGCGTTGTAGATGAGAGGGTTAATGGCGCTGTTGAGGTAGACGCATGTGCGGCAGAACAGCAGAAACCAGGTGTCCAGGTAGGCATCTTGCAGGAAAGAGTTAACCACCACCAGAGTGCGGTACGGCATCCAAAGCACAGCGAAAAGAATGACCACCACCGCCAGCATTTTTGTAACCTTTAATGAAGAAATCACAATAACAATGTTATAAAATGTATTGCAATTCAGTGTAATACATAATGTTGACATCATGTATCTATCTGTCTGTCTATATGTCTGTCAGACATAGATAGATAGATAGATAGATAGATAGATAGATAGATAGATAGATAGATAGATAGATAGATAGATAGATAGATAGATAGATAGATAGATAGATAGATAGATAGATAGATAGATAGATAGATAGATAGATAGAAAATGTAAACAACATATTAAAAATAAATTGTCAAACTAAATATCTTTAAATATTATGTCTCTATCTATCTATCTATCTATCTATCTATCTATCTATCTATCTATCTATCTATCTATCTGTCTATCTATCTATCTATCTATCTATCTATCTTTGTCTCTATGTTGGTCTTCACCATGGATAGATAGATAGATAGATAGATAGATAGATAGATAGATAGATAGATAGATAGATAGATAGATAGATAGATAGATAGATAGATAGATAGATAGATAGATAGATAGATAGAACATTTAAACAACATATTAAAAATAAATTGTAAATATTCGTTTTTAAATATGTCTATCTATCTATCTCTCTGTCGGTCTTCACCAAATATATAGTGTGTGTGTGTGTGTGTGTGTGTGTGTGTGTGTGTGTGTGTGTGTGTGTGTGTGTGTGTGTGTGTGTGTGTGTGTGTGTGTGTGTGTGTGTGTGTGTGTGTGTGGGCATGTTTCGTGAAATATCAGGACACAAATGTGTATAATGACATGGGTATGACATAGGTATTACAAAAGAGGGTGAAATATGAGGACGTTCCCCATGTCCTCACTTTTCAAAATGCTTATAAATCACACAGGATGAGGTTTTTTCACAGAAAGTAAACTGCACAATCTCCTGTGATGGGTAGGTTTAGGGGCAGGGGCAGTGTAGGGGATAGAAAATACGGTTTGTATGGTATAAAATGCATTACGCCTATGGAATGTCCCCACATTTCACAAAAACAAACATGTGTGTGTGTGTGTGTGTGGACTGGTAATCCCTACGGTATGGGGACAAAATGTCCCCACAAAGATGGCAATATCCAAATTTTTGTCCTTGTGGGGACATTTTTTTGGTCCCCATGAGGAAAACATCTTATAAATCACACTGAGTGATGTTTTTGAAAATGTAAAATGCAGCATGTCTCCTGTGATGGGTAGGTTTAGGGGCAGGGGCAGTGTAGGGGGATAGAAAATATGGTTTGTACAGTATAAAATGCATTACGCCTATGGAATGTCCCCATAAAACATGGAAACACAACATGTGTGTGTGTGTGTGTGTGTGTGTGTGTTTTCTAATAATTGCTTATATTAATTCATGAAGATATACAAACAAAATATATGTTAGCAGACTATACTGCTCCTTAAACAACTTTTGTTTTGCATATGATTTCGGATAGCTATAGGATAGATTAAGAGCTTATTTTGTTGTTTCCAAATATGAAAGTTTTGAAACTTAAAGGAGATGCGCTCACCTGTCGTCTGGATGCTGCGGTTGTACTGGAGCAACGGCTGGAATTCTTCATTTTGTTCTTTTTGTCTTTGGAGAAGTTGTCATGCCCGTTCTTGTCCGATGGAAGAGGATTGAGAAACAAGATTCTCGCGATGAGGCCGTACAGGACAGTGGCAAGAGTGAGTGGCAGGACAAAAAAGATGCCAAAATCGACAAAATATATGGGTAGGTAAAGGTTTCTGGACACTTTGTAAGCGCACGTTATTATAGTCACATCCTTGTAGAGAACCTGTTGGATATCGGTGAGGTAAAACCACATTACGCAGTAAAGAGACGTGAAAACCCAAACTCCAAAAATGATCTTCTTCGCGCGCGAGAGCGTGCATAAAAATTGCGCTTTGATCGGGTGACATATAGCGATGTATCGCTCTATAGTGAAGGCTGTTATGGAGCAGGAGGATGCGTTGATTCCTAGATACTGGAAGTATGTGATGCACAGGCACCCTGCGTGCCCAAAGATCCATGAACCGAACAAACTGTCCGCTATGCTCGGCAGACCGGCTGCGATCAACACCATCAGGTCTGCGACAGCCAAACTAACCAGATATCCATTGGTCGGGGTCCGCATATGTTTGGTGGTAAGGACCACCAGGATGACCATCACGTTTCCAACTATCCCGAAAGCGCATATGAGGAAAACTATGAGGACGCTGAACACTTTGTATTCGACACTGCGGTCAGTCCAAGTTTTCAGAGTCTCGTTACTGTACTCGAATACTGTGAAGTTCTCCATTCTCAAAAAAAAAAAAAAAAATCAGTTTTAAAGGAATTTTAATTCCGTTGAGTTGACATAAATGCAGTTCATCCCTCTTGAAACTTTGCTTGCTTGTTCTGTCTCTTCAGTTTTTGATTAGTTTGTTCATCAGAAAAAGAAAAAAAAAACTATTTGCATTAATTTAAGTGTTCATTATTCACCTCTAAATATAGTGGAATAGACTAAAAACAGATGTGCTCTCTACGGTTGCAGCAGATTAAATGATGGATCTCCTGCGCCTGGTGCTGGATTTAGTCTCGCCTTTGGCTGCGCGACGAAAAAAGGGGGCGTTTTACGCACGCATATAATTCAGTCATATGAAACCTGGCATAATTTTTCGAGTCTTATAAATTATCTTCAGACTCCTTGGTTATTTGTTCATGATTTTATGTTTTTTTATTATTCTATGTTATTGAAATACGACACAAAATCGATTTAAGAATAGGAAAGATTTAAATTAAACCAACTGATGGATCAATAGTCTCATTCATGTTCATTTGTGAGTTCATTCTTACACACCTGATTCGGTTGTAGACCTACAACTTAGGAATTTTAATACTTTTTTTTAAAGTATTTATCTCCGTAGTACGGAAATATGGGTACGATGCGTTATTTTCCCTAGCAAACCACTTTCATGTTTTTTCATAGTTTTAGCATTTTTCTTAATCAGTCTTTGCTGAAATTGTCATGAAACGGAAATTGCAACAGTCTTGTGACATAGGCTATATCCGTCCATCGGGAATTGATTGGATTATTGAATGGTTGGGCCATTCCACCGAATTAGTGCCATTTTCTTTTTTGCAAATATCTTCTTTCTTTTTTGTACTGAATGTAATCAGGTAATTTTATTTCCTTTTTTACAAGGTTTTAAAGTAGAAGATGGATGCATTTTTCTCAGCTCTGTTACCAAAACTCATGTGTCTTATAGTTTTAACAAGCACCAGTTCCTTTTAGTCCAGTTGGGTAGTGCACATATTAAATAATACCGTTACCAAGGTGATAAAAGCACCAAATTTTACACAAAGCTTTTTCAGGACCTCCTGAATAATTTCAGCTTTGGAGCCCAGCTGAAATATTGAAATTTAGTGTCAAATCACTTAAAAAACAATCTTCATGAAAAAGGCTTTTTTTCTCTCTCTCAAATAAAACTTTCAGGGTAATGAAAGTTTAAGTGGCCTTTTAAAAACCCTGAATAAGCTTCATATTGTCAATTTGTGCTCAGGCCAATAGATCTTCCAAATTATACATGTAAAATAGAGTGCCAAGACACCTTATACCTCAAAAAGCCCAGTATAATATAGGTGGATTTATTAAAAAGGGAATCAAAAATGCTTAAAGCTGCACTCCGTAACTAGGGGTTAATAAACAGAACTGCATGCGTCTTGCGGAAGAACATTGCAACCGGAGCTACTTCTCTCTGCTGTCTATGGCGAGTCACACAGGGACTGTGCTCCTCCGCTGAGGTTCCTACCAGACCGGTCTGAAATAGTCCCAATATAAACACTTATTATAAGTGCACCATAATGATTCAGGGTAAGACAAAAACACGGCTTGGAAAATGGATTCATGTTGTACATTCTCATTATATAATCTTTGTAAATCTTGAACACAAACAAAATTACGGACAGCATTAAGAGATCTTGAAAGACACCTCTGAACCCCTGAGATGTCCCTTGCACCTGGGACAAGTGGTGATAAATCTGATACCTATAGATAATTTCTTGCTAATGTTTAGCAATTCTGGGCGATTGACAATCTTCCAACTAAACTCTATTTTGGTAATGATCAAACTGCTAGCATTTTTTCTTCACATTCTGCTTCTTGGCACAAATCTTGCCAAAATTTAACAATTCAAAGCTTATGAAAGCGACGAAGACGAACATACGGGATGCTGTTGAATCTGGAGGGGAAAAGCCAATGAAACACCAAAGACTGGATGTTTGAAAGTGCTTCCTCTGTGAGGGTGGCATAGATCAAGGCGCTCTCCACACTCCCCGTTGCGAGTGCAACACACACTAATCAGTCTCTTCTAAAGTTAACCTTAAAACTTTGCAGGAATTGCTCTAAATTGAGAATATAACTAATGCATATATGCTATTAATAAATACTGTAGTCTATGCCAGAGATTGATTTTGACGTGTGTTAGTCTGTGAAAATACAGGCAGGCTATCCATCTTGACATTGTTAGCCTCTTGTCTTTTTTACGTCTTACACTGTACATTTAACTTAAAATATTTAATTAAACAGCCCTTATTAATTAATTATTAGTAGCCTTTTGTAGTGTCTCAGGAAATATCGTTCATTGTCACACAGCTATTCGGCTCCTGCACTGAAGCGGCAGTTTAAGATAAACCCAGACTTCAAATAGCCAACGTCAAATAACTTTTGTCTGGTTGAAGATAATCTGATTTTAATAAGCTGCGGATTGGAGTTACTACACTACCCGCTGTGCTGAAGACCAGCTTTTACTTTTTTTCCCCCCTTACGTACAACCTATTGGAAAGCGGCAATAGGATGAGTCATTAGTTGGGTTAGTAAAATAACAAAATTATAGTTTTTAAGTAGAAAATAGTAATTATGTTAAGAGATATAGTCAAATTTAAAATACCCATACCCACCATTATTTTGTAATAAAGTATGTTACCAGTGGACTAAAGAGAAAAAGTAGCCTACATCTCATTTATGCTAGGCATTACATTAATATAAAATGCATCACATTCACTTCTTCTTCATGCAAAGCTCAGTTTATGTTAATGGTTATTGACTGTTAAGACAGCGGGACCAACCTATTAACAGATAAACGAATGCATGGACGATGACTTAACCGTTTCCTAGTTGAGGTTAAGCTTTTGCAAGCTTTCAGGCTGCACTCTGGGGCCCCACCTGCAAAGGGCCCCAGCATTTGAGCACAGAGTATGAGCACAGAGCATGACTTGGCTTGACTTGGAACTTGAACTTAACATAAGCATGAACATAAACTCACCGAGAATGGTTACAGGGAACAAAGCAAGACAAGAGACAATAAGCCTGGGTAACTTCATGCATGATTATGATCGGCGCTGCAGCCTCCTTACGATCACGTGCTTTCAAAGTACCGCGAGAGTAAAATGAGATCAGCCGCCCTAGGTCAGGCGCTTGCAGTTGCTCAAAATCGGCTGCGAAAGCCTTGATGACCACACACTTAATTTTCATTGGTCAGATTCTGTGATGACAAGAAACGTGTGTTAGGTGTTTTTTCTTAGACAAGTTCTTGTATTTAACCAACCTATATTGAATATCTGATATTCAAACAAAACACAAAACATTAACAAAAATTTTTGATTTTCATGCAAAAACATGGGAATTTCAATCGCATCCACTTCTGACGGCCCTCTGTACTCCTCCCCCGCCTGCAACCAGCAGATCTCGCCAGCTGGTGGCAGGCTATAGTTCATCTCAAACAAAAGCCCAATGGAAACATGAGGGCTGTGAGAGACTAATGACTGAACAAGGAACACCTGTGTCTTTAATAAAACAATAAACCAATGAGAAAGCAGGACACATGACCTGAAAAACTAATGAAACAAAACACGAGACTAGGGAATCACATGACAAATAGGAACCATGACTGTGAGAAATTACAAAGTAAAAGACATGAAACTATAAGATTAAGCTAAAAACCCATAACAGACATGACATGACATGACATGACACCCCACCCCCACCCCCAAACACCCACCGCAAAACCAAAACAGTCCAGGAGGGTAGAGGAGCGGAGGCTGGATCTGGTGTGCATGGTGGAGCCGTGGCGGACCTTGACTGTGGAGTAGTGGGTCCAGGTCTGACACTTGGTGCAATGGCGGGCTTAGACCATGGAGCAGAGGGTTTTGGAGCACTGGAAGATCTGGACCGTGGAGCACAGGTGGACCTGCAATGTGAAGCCGTGGCAGACCTAGGTTGTGGACCATGGAGCACTGGCAGACTTGGACTGTGGAGCACTGGTGGACCTGCTTCGTGGAGTCGTGGAAATTCGTGGTAATTTCGGTAACAGGACGATACGATAAGATTGACCTTCCCAGTTCTACTTCCAATATCATCAAATATACAGAAAATAAAATGAGACCACAAAAGTATTTAGTCAGCCACTAATTGTGCAAGTTCTCCCACTTAAAAAGATGAGAGAGGCCTGTAATTTTCACCATAGGTACACTTCAACTATGAGAGACAGAATGAGAAAAAAAAAAAAAAATCCAGAAATTCACATTGTCTGATTTTTAAAAAATGTATTTGCAAATGATGGTGGAAAATAGGTATTTGGTCAATAACAAAAGTTCATCTCAGTACTTTGTTATATACCCTTTGTTGGCAATGACAGAGGTCAAACGTTTTCTGTTAGTCTCCACAAGGTTCTTACACACTGTTTCTGGTAGTTTGGCCCATTCTTCCATGCAGATCTCCTCTAGAGCAGTGATGTTTTGGGGCTGTCGCTGGGCGACAAGGACTTTCAACTCCCTCCAAAGATTTTCTCTGTGGTTGAGCTCTAGAGACTGGCTAGGCCACTCCATGACCTTGAAATACTTCTTATGGAGTCACTCCTTTGTTGCCTGGGCAGTTTGTTTGGGATCATTGTCATGCTGAAAGAACCAGCCACGTTTCATCTTCAATGCCCTTGCTGATGGAAGGAGGTTTTTACTCAAAATCTCATGATACATGACCCCATTCATTATTTCCTTTACATGGATCAGTCGTCCTAGTCCCAGTTGATTTCTTCACACCAAGCTGCTTACTTATTGCAGATTCAGTCTTCCCAGCCCAGTTCAGGTCTACAATTTTGTTTCTGGTGTCCTTTGACAACTCTTTGGTCTTGGCCATAGTGGGGTTTGGAGTCTGACATGACTAAAATGTGTATTTTATCTAAAATATTATAGCACAGATGGGATAAAGTACACAACTGTCATGATCTCAGCCTGTGTTTCCCTGTCTTGCGAGGACTTCTGTTATTTCCTGTCTTGTGCCATGTTTTGTAGTTCTTTGTAGTTTTTCGTTATGATTAGTTTTCCCCAGGTGTTGCTTATTAGCCACTCCCCCTTGTTATCTTGTTAACCTTGTTTCCCTCTGTGTATATATACCCCAGTGCTTCAGTCATTGTTTGTCAGTCGTTGCTCCTATATGTGTGTTTCTGTCGTTGTGCTCCTGCCTGTTTGCCTTCTTGGCTTTTCTTTGTTTACGTCTTTAATAAATGTTCAAGCTGCATTTGGATTCTCATCTCTCCTCATCCCTTCTCTCACTTAACAACAATAGTGGGGAAAAATGCTATTTATCCAGTGTTTTGGGTAGTTTTTATTAATGTTTTAAATTATATATTTCACATTTGCAGTTAGATTAATGTGCAGGACACTTAATAATGAAATGTGTTAATTTGCATGCATAAATAAAAAAAGGGTGTGCAAGGATAAATTATTTTAATAAATACTGCAATATTGCATTAAAAAAATAAGAATTGTCCATTTTGATTTAATGGTGACTCTCAGCTTATGATAAAGTCAAGTCACCTTTATATATATATATATATATATATATATATATATATATATAAAAGATATATATATATATATAAAATATATATCTCGCTTTTTATAGTACAGATTGTTTCAAAGCAACTGTACAGTGATAACAGGAAAATAATGCAACAAAGTTTGTTTCGATTGTACAGCGGCTCTAGAAGAAAAGTGTCATTGTCCAGCTTAAGTAAGTTCAATGTTGATTTATTTCGGTTGTAAAAGTCATTAGTAATTCATTTAGTTAATTTATCTATCTCTGGAGAAAACAGTCCAGCTCATTTCAGTTCTCATACAATGGTCTCAGTGAAGTCACATCAATAATAATAAGTGTCCCTGACTAAGCAAGCCAGAGGCGACAGTGGCAAGAAACCCAAAACCCTTCAGGTGACAGATTGGAGAAAAAAAACGTGGAGAAACCAGGCTCAGTCGGGGGGCCAATTCTCCTCTGGCCAACAAACGAACAGTGCATGATTATGATTCAGGCAGCATTACAGGTCAGAAGTCAAATTGGGATTTCCATCTGGTTGAGGATTGGATAATGCTGTTATGGAGACCACTGGCTGTCGTTTTGATGAGGTTGACACAATCTCTGCAGGCACTTTTGGTCGTATCTAGGCACAGGATCACCATACCGCCCGGATCCAGCTGACTACAGTAACCTCGGTATAATCAGAGAGACTATAATTAAAGCAGATGCCATTCTTCTTATGATGTGAATTCCGCAGCGACACGACATCCTCATTAAACCTGTCTCTGGCGAGACGACTCCAATCCTTCGAATAATCTTACAAATCTAATATGACTTCTTACCTGTAATGTAGCCAGAATCATAATAATAGACTATTTGTTCATCGGCCAGAGGAGAACTGGCACCCCGACTGAGCCTGGTTTCTCCCAAGGTTTTTTCTCCATTCTTGCCCTGAAGGAGTTTTGGTTCCTTGCCACCGTCGCCTTTGGTTTTTGGCTTGCTCAGTTGGGGACACTTACATTTCAACTATATTACTGATCTGCCCACATTGACACTATATGATAATTGAAATTAGCTGGATGACATCACTGTTTTTGCCAGAGCGGCTGTACAGCCGAATCAAATTCTGTTGCATTATTTTCCTAACACTGTGAAGCTGCTTTGAAACAATCAGCATTGTAAAAAGCACTATATACATAAAGGTGACTTGACTTGACTTGACTTGATGTAACAAGTACATTGGGTGTTCATACATCTGGTTCCGGCTGAACTAGTTAATGCAGCCTAACAATAATTTAACTGATTTGAATAATAGGAATTGATAATGTGTTATGTGTATGACAGGTTAAAGAGATGTGTTTTTACTCTAGATTTAAACTGACAGAGTGTGTCTGCTTCCTGAACAAGGCTATGTTAGAAAAGAAATAGCTTGGCTTATGTGCTAATGACCAGAGATCTTTTAATCTGGCACAGACAGGAAGTGTTTCTAGGTGACACATGAATGACAGTGTTAATGCTGGAAATTTATTTCAGCGATAGGTTCCCGTCTTCAATTTGGCCCGTGGAATTTAATCACATCACATCTTTGAATTATTACCAGGGGCATGCTAGGGCAAGTCTGCATGACAAATGTGTCAAATAAAGTATAAATTCCGATAAATATGTGTTATTTTCTCCTTCCTGCATTGTTGTTTTAGTCCTGCATTGCATTATTTCTCAGAAAACAAATAGATAAAAAAAAAATAATAATAATAAAAGCTTATGTAACATGTCGTGACATGCCTGTGACAATTCTTTTTTTTTCTTTTTTTTCACTCAGTAACATTTGGCAGCTATTTTAACAGCCATGTAAGGTTTCTTTAATTCCTTGTAAGAGTAATTGACTCATGTGGGACCGCACAGTTGCTCCATTATGAACATGAGAAAAGCTCTCCTCCTCACCAACTGTGGTTATGGCATACAGACAGAAGAGACCTTATTGTGCCAAGCCACTTCAGCATTTATTTAGGGGTCTGTTTCCAAGGGAAACAGAGAAAGGAGTTCACAACCTAATTAACTGGTGGAGTGGCACCACTGGGATAATGCCATGATTATATCAAAATTGATTGATCCAGATTTTTAGATCTTTAATTTAAAACAAGAACACCTTCAGCTGCATGATATTTTTAAATGATCTGTACCACTACCATCAAAAACTGACAAACGCTATGCTGCTTAAAACTACACCTCTCTTGTAGAACGTGTGAAATGAAGACTACTTAAAATGCAAATTATGTTTAGTTTCTGGCAAAGCATAACGCATGTGGAAATTCGACTTTACTTTTGTGCTTTGCTGCTCCCTTGTGTCAAAGGAAGGAACTGCACATGATGAGGCTGACATGCACTGTAAACGCTTTAAATTTAAAGGGACCTATTATGCTTTTTTACATTTTCAACTTTCTTTATAGTGTGATGTTTGAGCATGAAAAAGGTCTGCAAAGTTACAAAGTCACTCCAAGGGAAGTTATCCTCTATATCAGTAAGCACTGTTTCTGAACTCCCTTAAACGCCTTCATTTTAGTCTTGAGTTTTCTTCCCGTGAACATACACGTTACAATATTCCTCATTTAAAATTCGCAGAAAGGGGGTCAAGCCTGTTTGAGTTGTGCTAGTAGTGTGTTAAAACACACTTATGGTAAGGAGCTTGTATGAGATTTCTGAAACACTCTCAAAGCAGACAATCACAGCACACTAGTCAGGCCAACCATTCAGAGCACATTGTGCTTTTCAGAAAGAGGGGCTTCATATAGACAGGAATTGAACAGGGGTGCGTTGAAGCCAATGGTTGCATGTTATGTTGTTACAAACACTATTCAACAGAACTTGCGACCATAGTTGACTAATGATCACACCCTGGACCGTTGCTTTTCACCCTGTATATGCTACCACTGGGAGATATCATTAGGAAGCATGGCGTTAGTTTTCATTGTTATGCTGATGATACTCAGCTCTATATTTCTTCACACCCTGACGAAACTTACCAATTCACAAGATTAACGGAATGCATAGCTGATATTAAAAATTGGATGAATAGTAATTTCCTGCAACTTAATTCAGATAAAACTGAATTTTTAATTATTGGACAGAAAAGCTCCACAAGTAGTGCCCTAGAATACTGTCTAACCCTCGATGGCTGCTCTGTCAAGTCCTCGCCGTAAGTGAGGAACCTGGGTGTGCTCTTTGATACCAATCTTCGCTTGAAAGCCACGCTTTCTAGCATCTGTAAAACTGCATTCTACCATCTTAAAAATATATCTAAATTACGCTACATGCTTTCAATGCAAAATGCCGAACAATTAGTACATGCTCATGAGCTCAAGGCTAGATTATTGTAATGCTCTACTGGGTGGTTGTCCTGCTCGCCTAATAAATAAACTCCAGCTGGTCCAACGCAGCAGCTCGAGTTCTTACTAGAACCAGGAAGTACGATCATATTAGTCCAGTTCTGTCAACACTGCACTGGCTCCTATTAAACATCGCATACATTTTAAAATCTTGCTTATTACTTATAAAGCAATAAATGGTTTAGCTCCCAGTACTTAAGCGAGCTCTTAACGCATTATACTCCATCACGTCAATTGCGGTCTCTAAACTCTGGCCAGTTGAAAATACCTAGAATATCTAAATCAACTGCAGGCGGTCGATCCTTTCCTATTTAGCACCTAAACTCTGGAACAGTCTTCCTAGCATTGTTCGGGAAGCAGACACACTCTGTCAGTTTAAATCTAGACTAAAAACACACCTCTTTACTATGGCATACACATAGAACATTTTTAACTTTCTTTATTCAAATCAAATGACTGATTGTTAGGCTGCATTAACTAGGTCAGCCGGAACCGAACACTTCCCATAACACCTGATGTACTCGTTACATCATAAAAAGAGTGGCATCCACACTAATGTTAGTCTCTCTGTTTATCCTGAGGTTTACTGCAGTCGGCCGGATCCAGGCCGTGTCCGGATCGGATAGTGGACCTGCATCTGGACATGACCAGCTCATCCTGGAGTGTCTGCTGAGACCGTGTCCATTAGTGTCTCCTCTGAATTTGCCTCACCGGAACGTCATCCTCAATTAACCCGTCTCCGGCGCAATAACTCCGATCTTTCAAGTATTCATATTCTGTGTAATCGACGCCATCCTAAATGAACCCGTCTCGTCGTCATACCCAAAATTTCGAATATTCCTATCTAATATGATTTATGACCTGCAAGGTTGCCAGAGTAAGAATTATACACTGTTAATAATAGGCCAGAGGAGAACTGGCACCACTGAGTCTGGTTTCTCCCAAGGTTTATTTTTCTCCATCATGCCCTGATGGAGTTTTGGTTCCTTGCCACTGTCGCCTTTGGCTTGGCTTGCTCAGTTGGGGACACTCAAATTATGATCCAAGTTACTCAACTAAATATACAAATAGAATTTATTAATTTGGTCATATATAATTCTATAAACTATCCAAATTAAACTAGCCAAATCAAATTTTGTTGCAATGTTGTCCTGTTTAACACTGTGAAGCTGCTTTGAAACAATCGTCATTGTAAAAGCGCTATATAAATAAAGTTGATTGATGATGATTTTGGGAAATGCACTGTAAAGCGTTACTGGGAGATGTGGTGCAAAAATTAAAGGGGGGAAAAAAGGCAAGAAAACTGAAAAAAGGTTCAGATTCACAACAGTAAGGATTTAAACGAGTTTGACAAGGGCCACATTGTGGCACATGGCTAGATGACTGGATCAGAGCATCTCCAAAACTGCAAATCTTGGGGGTTGTTCCCGGTCTGCAGTAGTCAGTATCTATCTAAAGTAGTCCAAGGAAAGAACAGTGGTGAACCGGCGACAGGGTCATGGCTTGGCCAAAGCTCATTGATGCACATGGGGAGCGAAGGCTGGCCCGTGTGGTCCGATCAAACAGACGAGCTACTGTAGCTCAAATGGCTCAAGAAGTTAATGCTGGTTCTGATAGAAAGGTATCAGATTACACAGTGCATCACAATTTGTTGCGTATGGGGCTACATAGCCGCGGACCAGTCATGACGCCCATGCTGACCCTCGTCCACCGCCAAAATTGCCAAAGGTGGGCATGTGAGACATGAGCATCAGAACTGGATCACGGAGCAATGGAAGAAGGTGGCCTGGTCTGATGAATCACATTTTCTTTTACATCACGTGGATGGCCGGGTGCGTGTACATCGCTCACCTGGGGAACACATGAATTACTATAGGAAGGAGGCAAGCTGGCGGAGGCAGTGTGATTCTTTGGGAAATGTTCTGCTGGGAAACATTGGGTCCTATCATCCATGTGGTTGTTACTTTCATACGTACCACCTACCAAAGCATTGTTGCAGACCATGTACACCCTTTCATGGAAACGGTATTCCCTGGTGGCCGTGGCCTCTTTCAGCAGGATAATGTGCCCTGATAGCAAAAATGGTTCAGGAATGGTTTGAGGAGCACAACAACGAGTTTGAGGTGTTGACTTGGCCTTCGAATTCCCCAGATCTCAATGCAATCGAGCATCTGTGGGATGTGCTGAAACAAGTCCGATCCATGAAGGCCCATCTCACAACTTACAGGACTTAAAGGTGTCATGAACTGGCTTTTTTTTTGCGGTCGACTAATAACGTTCGTGTGGTTTTTACATTCAAAAACATCATAATGAATAGGTAATAGGCTATTTTCGACACTAGTTTTGAGGTTTTGATGGGCTTGCCGCACTGAAGACTTGGAAGTAAACGCCCACGGCTAGGATTGGATAAGAGTTGCTTATGTAATGAGCTTCAGCTCCCCTGTCAGTTCAGTTCACATTAGGGAGGGATCGTTTAGAAAGCGGCAACCAGAATGATTCTCTCGATCACAGGGCTCGTAAACGTCTTTATCAAACAAACACAATGATTTATTTCTCATCCACCCGAGATTGATTGGAGTATTATTTCTGTATTACATGCCCCGCACGATCGGTCGATAAGCACAAACCACACGCACACACACACTTGTGCCCGCGCGCCCAGATCAAGAAAGGAATATTATTTCACTATTTGAGATTCATCGGCCTGCCGATGGGCTTACGTTTTGGTAGCCGTCTGAAAAAACACATAGCCCCGAGACTACTATTACATATAAAAAAGACTATACTCACATAAGTTTGTTGCACCATTCCTGTCGAATCCAAAATAGAAGGCACAACACTGTGTCTGCAAATCCAACACCTGAGACTTGTTACAAACGATTCCGCAGTGAAATGAAGCGAACACACGTACATGTCTTCCCCACGTGAGCTGGAACTTCATTAAAAAATTAATGAAGTATCACACATTCCTAATTTTAGTATCCGAAGGAAGCTTATGCAGCAACTGAGTTCTTCCACAATATCTTGCTGTCTTCTTTGACTTGTTTATTGATGCTGGATAGTGGCTAGTCGGTGGGCGGGGCTACTGAATTACACGTGCATGTATGAAGCACTCTTTCGTTTTCTGGGCCTGGTGTCTATAAAAGCTTTTCTTTGACTAACAAGGACGTTTTCAGCTTTGAAACTTACAGGATATTCAGTAACACTTTACAATAAGGGTGCACTAATATGCATTAATTCATGCTTAACTAATGCACAGATAATAATGAGTTAATGCTACTAATGGTTAACTAACCCATTTATTAATGATTACTGCATCAGCAACTAATGAAGATTCTACATGATTAATAGATTAAGTAATCATTAAATTGTTATTAGTTAAATGTGTCATAATGTATTAATTCCTTAATAACATATTATATGAACTAATAATGTAAATTAACGTGTTAATTTCCACAACGGGTCAAAGCCTAAAATCATTATCTAATGATTTACAAATGTGTCATTATGTTATGACTTTACTTGTTGGGGCACATGACTATTAACTAATTAAAAATTAATTAAAAACCCATAACCACAATTACATATTACTTAATCAGTTAGTTAATAGTCATGTGCCCCAACAGTCATAACATAATGACACATTTGTAATTCGTTAGCTAATGATTAATTAAAGCAGACAACTGGAAGTTGAAATGCATGGTTTTGACCCGTTGTGGTAATTAACACGTTCATTTACATTATTAGTTCATATAATATGTTATTAAGGAATTAATACATTATGACACATTTAACTAATAACAATTTAATTATTACTTAATCTATTAATCATGTAGAATCTTCATTAGTTGCTGATGCAGTAATCATTAATAAATGGGTTAGTTAACCATAACACATTAACTCATTATTATCTGTGCATTAGTTAAGCATGAATTAATGCATATTAGTGCAGACTTATTGTAAAGTGTGTCGTGGCAATAATTCAACTCAATCACTGAACAAGAGACAAATCTTTAAATATAATAAAGAATGATTTATTTCCTTGCAAGGAAAGAGTACACTGTCGCACAGCCACAGATGACTGTATGAGAGGCCTAAAGACTAAACAATCAGGTTCCCTTTTATACCATTTACAAGGTCAGAAGCAAAGACAAGTGCTCTGTAATCTTCCACACATGGTAAAGCTTCAGCACACACACACAGAAATAAACTTTCATGGTCCCTTTGTCAAGGATCAATGCAGTTTTAGCCACTGACCTTAGGGGTCAGATCGATTCTTTTTAAACTGACCAGTTGTCCCTCTCAGTTCAATTCTAAGGACATGTAACAAACTTCATGTTAAGCATACTAAATGAATGATTATATGTGTTAAAGCAAATTCATACATATTGTTAAAATCACTCTCCTCAATGATTATATTTTCTTCTATTGATTAAATACATTTTTCTATTACAATTTCTCCTTTTTATCATTCATTGATAACTTCACAATCAAAAATGTATTCTTGTAAAAGAAAATTCAAGTCTTTACATCACATTTATACTCTTCATCTCTGATTTTCATATAAACAATCACTCTTGACTCTTGAAGGAAGATAGTTAAAATTGCTAAGGCTGTTTTTACGGGTATAGTCCCTTTTTCACTGCAAGCAAAACATATAGATAGATAGAACCTGTAAAGATTCTTTAAAGTAAGAAAATCATTTAACCTCTGTCACTCCACAGATCGCATCATCATCAAACTCATCTCTCGAATTATCACAGTCATAGATAGATAGATTAACCATCTGATTTGACATACTGGTGTTCTGAAGAAAACACGGGATACACATTAATATTACAACTACAATTCCCAAAATTGGTACCACGGTAAATCCCAACCCGTATCCCCATCCCTTCAGATTCCTTTACCACCCAAACCATGAATCATCTGCTTTCTCAGGTACTTTCACAGCCATTCTCATGTGAGTGATAATGCTGGTGATATTATCACTGTAGTCTGGAATATTAAAACAACAAGACAGTCCTAACATCTTACAGACCCCTCCCTTTTCTGCTGTTAGCATGTCAAAGACTAATCTGTTTTTGATCACTGCATCTCTGATTTGCCTCATTTCCTCATTTACCATTGTAAAAGCATTTTCTGTACTGTTAGCCATAGCTAGTACAGTCCATGCTAGCCCATTGATCTTATTAATTGACACCGCTGTTCCCACCCCTAATAGAACAGACCACCCCACATTCGCCCCTGGTGAGGTCCATGGATCTGATAAAACATAACCATTGTATCTTCCTGGTAGACTTCCTATCACATCTTGGAATGTTCTCAGTTCACGTCTTTTCACTAAGCCTGCTGTCTGTGATCTCACGATAGGCTCTAGTTTGAAGGTTTGTTGTTTGATCACTCTGAATAAACGGTGACCTTGCTCTTGACTTGATAGTGGTACTTGTTGTTTAAACTTGGTCTCGTACACTGACATGTGTTTCGACCTCCTCTTCTCTCCCTTCGTCCTGAAGTGCTGTTGGAACCTTTCTGCAATGGCTGGCATGCACCCACGTAGCCCTTTCAGCGACCTTCACGGCGGTGTGTGTCGTCAACAGCACCAGGAAAGGTCCTAGCCACCTTTTTGCCCTCCAGCTTTTCCTCCTCAGGTCCTTGATCACCACTGAATCCCTGGCTTAATGTTGTGCAATGGGGTTTCTGCTGGTTTCCTGGGCTGCTTTCACCTGCACACAGACATTAGACAACAGAGAAGACATTTCTTTGCAGTAATTTAGCATATCATGTTCACACAACTCTGTCGATGGAAGCTGTTGTTTGACCCCTTCCATTCCCATGAACGGTGGTCGTCCAAAGACAATTTCAAATGGACTTAAATTTACTCTGGTCCTTTTTCTCATTCTCATGTACATCAGTACAATTGGTAGGGCCTTGACCCATGTTAGCCCAGTTTCCTCACAACATTTCGCCAATTTGTTCTTAATGATGCCATTACATCGTTCAACCGCAGCACGATGGTAGCTGCAATGCGTCCTCAATTCGATGCCTAAAAATTTACCCACTTGTTTTATCGCATCATTGACAAAATGTGTTCCATTGTCGGAACTGATTTTTCGTGGGATGCCCCATCTGGGAACAATTTCAGTCAGCAGGGCCTTTGCCACTGCTGCCGCGTCTTGTTTTGATGTTGGGAATGCCTCAACCCATTTTGACCACATGTCAACCATCACCAAACAGTACCGTTTTCCTCCGCACGGGCTCAACTCCACAAAGTCCATCATTAGATACTCAAACGGCCCAGATGATGGTGGTTGAGATGCTAAAGGCATTTTCACCCCCCTTGCCACATTGTGTGTGTTACAAATGACGCATCGTTTACAGAAATTTTCTGCAACCACTGTGAACCCTTTTGTGAACCATTTTTCTCTCATTTTGGCAATCATCTGTACTTTAGATGTGTGATCTTTGCCGTGTGTTAGCTTAGCGTAATGCTTAAAGAAATGGTGGGGTAAACAAGGCTTTCCATCTGAACTCATCCACACATCGACAGTACAGCCGCACTGTCTCCATTTCTGCTTTTCTGCTCCTGACGCAAATGTCTGCATACTCTGTATGGAAGATAAAACATTAGTGTTTGTTTCAGATAATAAAAGACATTCTGGTCCTTCGATTGCGTCCATTGCCGCAACCTTGGCAGCCGCGTTGGCTCTGGAGTTTCCTGTAGAAACAAGGTCTTGTTTGTTAGTATGCGCTGCGCATTTACAGATAGCAACTTGCCTTGGCAAGGTTATGGCGTCTAGAAGTGCTGATACCAAAGAAGCATTTAATATTGGGCGCCCATCGGACTTTAGAAATTTCCTGTGCTTCCATAAGGCCCCAAAATCATGCGCCACCCGAGCACGCGTATCGTGAGTCTGTGTAAATCGTTACACTTTTCCTCCATCAGCTTGCATGCTTCAGTTAGAGCCACGAGTTCCGCCCCCTGTGCAGAATAATTTGCTGGCAATCTGCCAGAAGTCAAAACATCAAATTCTGTAGTTACAGCGTAACCAACCTTATTTAGGCCTGTTTGTGGGTCTCTTGTTGCAGAGCCATCCACAAACAAGACATTTTCGCAGTTTTAGTGGTGTGTCCAAAGGTCCGGTCTCGGTGTACACACCTGTTCTAATGCAGTGACACAACAATGATGTTCCTCCCCATCCTCCTCCGTCGGGAGGAGAGTGGCAGGATTCAAAACCGTGGCATAACGCTTAACAGTGACATTTGGCATATCAAGCAAAATCGTGTGATACCTCAGCCATCTGGCCGTAGATAGGTGAGACGTTCTCTGCTCTTGCAGTATCATTGACACTGCATGTGGGACCATCAATGTTAAATCAGAATACCCCACATATTCCCTCGATGCGAGTACCCCCAATTCTGCAGCTGCTACTGCTCTCTGACATCGCGGTAAGCCTGCTGCTACCGGATCAATTTGCTCGAAAAATACCCCACAGGTCGCAGTCTGTCCCCATGATGCTGCGAGAGAACAGAAGTCATAAATCCATTCTTTTCATCTACCATTTGAACAAACGGTTTTACAGGTGTCGGTAACCCCAAAGTTGGGGACCCAGTCAATTGTCTTTTCATGTTTTCAAAGGCCTTCTTAGCCTCTGCTGTCCAATCAAGTTTATCACATGACTTCAAACCCTTCCAGTTGTCAGGGCTACAAGCTCCAATCAGAGAGTTTCTCAAAACAAATGATAACGTGCTCTCCCTCAGGAGAGGTACAGTATCACAGGTAATATTCATCTGGATTCTTTAGTGTTTCAGTGAATTAAAGACGAATCCATATTTAATATCTGGAAGTTAATATCTAAGTGATCAAAACCCTGTTTCTGCTCTCCCGACATGTTAGGTTTGTGATATCTCCCAAATCCAAACACACGACACCTCGTTGCTATCAAGCGTTTAGTGATTACACACACACCCAGACCATCAGTTACCACTCAGAGACTAAACACCCTTTAGAAAACATTCAGCTTTCATGTCTCCAGTTTCTCACTGTACATCATATTCTAATCAACCTTCCTCCAGTCTGTTGTTTCTTCAACATTTCATATTCAATACCAAAATCACATCACTAATTTTCAGGTCATGTTATACAGTTTAAAGTACTCTTTAGGCGTAAGTTCTAAACAACCAAAACCTTAACCTCATGTGGCAGTGACACAAATCCTCACTATCCTTTCTTTGCCACTTACACTAAAATTGTCATAATTTTTCCAAGACTGCATAAATTTCTTCCATATTACATCATAGTTGAATATATTTTAACCTAATTTGACTTCAGGTGTTCATAAATCCTGTCAGAAATTTTATTTTTACAACATTTATATTTGTGGCTATTTCTCTGGTCACATTATTCCTCTATCAAGTACCACTGTTTCCACTATTTATCTCTACTGCTCTGCAGAAATCCAAAATATTATTGTCTTCATATCTCAATGCCAGTCACACAGAAAGCCTCACAGCCTCTTGTTTTTCTCTAACATTAGTTGTAGTTCTCTATATAAATCAATGTCCTACCTCCATTTAATGGATTAAAACGCACAATAAAATTTTCATTTGAAAGGTTATATTCCTTTGTTCACCATCTGGCCTTTCATAAATTTGATTGATTCTCTCGATCATTTAAATAGTGACTTTAACCAATTTGTCACTTTGTCTCTCTATGCACGTTTACAATTTTAACTAATCCAGAGTCTAATTCACATCAGCATCTTAAATGACAAAAGTAGTCATAATTACCAGTAACGGACAGAGCTGGATACCAATCCACTTAAAGCTTGTCCCATGTTCTGGATCATCTTTTCACCAGATTCTCAGAATTATCAGTTTGTCGTTTGACTTTACCGTCTGTAATGATAAAACACTCATTCCAGAGGTTTAATACACCCTACATTCAATCAGGACACGTAAATATGAACTGCTCATTCTCAAAATTTGCTTTTACATGGTCTCTTAACCAATTTCAGATCATGTCTGTTCATTATTCATTTGTTTTTATAAAAGTCAGCTGACATTGCTTTGTTTTGTTTCAGCTTTAGCAGGATGATAACAGAGTACAGTCCCTGCAGCCTCTCTCTCTCACTCTCTCCAAATAGCCTCCTAAGACTATAACTTATAAAAATGTAATATTAAATTTATTAACCTTAATCCTTTACTTTCAAATTAGAACATCTCCAATAAGATACACTATGAAATTGTTTCAAGTTATCTTTAGTTTAAATACCTTTTGTCATCCAGACCTTCTTTTTAAACTTCAAAAGTCGTCCTCATCTTAAAGCCATCACCATGTCTCTGAATTAAGCCTGCTGAAGTAAACTCATAATAACATTAATTCAGTTTTACTGATACAAATTAATACATTTTGTTCTGGCTCCACACAAGTTAAATGACAAGCACTGCATGGTCTCAGCCGGCTCTTGAATGCCCCTTACCATCATAACTCTTTCGCTCAGGATCTTTCTTCCTGGCACTCAATTTCTGCGGTTATTGGTGAGCGGTATAGAGGAGCATAATTAGGGCAGGCCCTGCTGTGTCCTGTCTGGACTCTCGGCCCCCCACAAGCACAGCTTCACTGATGCTGCTGGCCTCACAGACATCGCTCCACTCTCATACACACCTCATACAACCCCAAGTGGGGTCCCACTTGGGGTCCCAAGTGACTTTACGTGATTTCCCTGGCTTGGGTTGTTCCCGCTGGCCAAAAGAGAATCTTACCCGTCTTCGGGAAAACCACTCGTGCCCACTTGGTCATCGCTTGAGATCTTTGACCCTCAACAGGATCCAATATTTTCTGGAGTCTTGGGAAAGTGCATTCAAGAGTCACCAGAGCCAATTAGTCTGCTTACTATAGGTAGAACATGGAGACAGGTTAATCATAACACAACTTAATCACTAAAATCCATCAGTGAATTACCCAGTGAATTCAGCCAGAACAACTCTCCATTCAATTTAATGTTCTGCTACCACTGTGACCAAGGCCATCAGTTCTGTACATGGTGAAGGCTAAGATTAGACACAACCTGCTCATATAATATATAAAAGTAAAAACTTCAGTTAATTTAAAAGTCACCATATTTTAAAACATCCTTTTTATCCAATCATTGTCTATGATTTTCAACTGATGCCCTGTGCTTTTTCTTCAAATATCTTATCATATGACACAGGCTCAGATATCAGCTTTGAGCTCGTTTGAGAGAGCGACTCTGAGGCCTTCAGGACGGTAAACTGCATTCATAAACAGACACTCTTCACTTTAGCTCAGTGTCTGATCTGGCTAGAAATTAAAATTGTTTTCAAATGAACATCAGAGATTTTCCCTTTAACTCTATCCTTAGACAGTGATCACCATCTCCAATAATCATAATTTTATATTCGTCTTTTGCCCCTTATAATCAATTTTGAATTAATTTCCACTCAGATTGAGTCTCTGTTACTCAAGTTAGGCCACAGCACCAGAAATGACATGGTGGGCCAGATTCAGATAATCGAATTGTTTTATTACAGCTCAGCACCAGCTTATCTTTTGAAACCAAAACATCAGCTTAAAGGGTTTCCAACCTATAGTTATTTCAACAACCCAATATTCAGAGTTTTGCAAAAGTGAGAATATCAAGAACATATTTATAATTGTTTGTTTATCTTAAAACCCTCTCAACCTGATTTATATGTCTATTCAACGTTTTATCATCTTTATCTTTAATTTTAAACTCATATTAACTAAACTTCACTAAAGACTTTTTTTTTTTTCCTTGTTCTTTTCTCTATCTAAGTCACTATTTAAATATACATCCTCAACTCACGTTTTTCTGTCATTCTTTAATTTGTACATCTGCCTGTATTAAAATATTATATATCTTTCCTTCAAAAGGAATTCCTTAACCTTATTGTTATCTAATTATTTTCTTAAGACAGAGTGTAAATCTTGTCTCTGTTTCTTTCTCTTTACTGGGTTTTATTTACAGGATTTAGCCTGTTGGCCTGATTTACCACACCTTATGGGTGGGCTGTTACAGTTTCATGCAAAATGGCCGCTAACCACAATTAAACACTCTCTGTCCTCTGGTGGAGCAACACCTCTGTTCTCCAATCTCAGTCTAGTTCCCAGTCTCTGGGCAGTGCCTAATGTGGCAAACACTCGGATAGTCTCAGAAGAGAGCTCAGGGTCCAATAAACCTAAAATGTTTTGCATCTTGTTTTTCATAACCCTCACATTTGTTTATCAAATTGTAAAATCTCTCAGTTACTAATCCATGAATAAGCACAATCAATTTTAATCTTTTCTCTATTCTCTCTTTATTTGTAGCCAGTTAAGTTGCTGTTTAACTTTATAAACAGAATTAAAACATGAGTTGCCCATTTTCTTCATTAGTTCTTCAAATTTCTTTAACTTTGGGCTTCAGAGCGGAGCTGCTTACAGCGTTTGCTCTTTCGTCTCAATATCTTTATCCGGACTGATCAAGTTACTGATCATGTCACTCAAATCATTGCCATAATTTAGTTATCACAAATTGTATATTCATAGCTTAATCAAAGTTCATACTCACCAGCGATCTTTAAACAGCTGCGGCTTCTGTGTGATCAGACATCATTTTCCTTTCCCTGCTATGCTTCTTTCACACAACACTCGCATTTGCACACATTTCCCACAACAGCCCTTCAATCCTTATCTCCTATTTTCAACTGACCATCCGTGCTACTCAGCGTTCCCTCATTTGGGACAATCATGATATTTACTTCACTTCTCTACCCCTTGCTCAGATTTTACAATTCATGCATTTTTGGCCATATAATTTTCTCATTTGACAAAATACGGTGCTTCATATTTGATCTTGCTCTCTGACTTCCCCATCCTGACAGTCTGTCTCTGTGGATCTACACCTAGCGCTTAGGTTTTTTAGTCTGTCGGACGTCTCCGTTCAGACCCAATCTTTCACCCAAGATGGACGGCGGACTACCCTCCTCTGTAATCCTTTTAAGACCTGCTCTCAGCAGTCCGACCTGGCTCGCCTGGTCTTGTACTCTTTTCCCCTGGAAAACTTTTCTCACAATTTCCTCCAGAAATTGTATCCCCCAGAGTCAGCTGTCAGCTATGGTTCCTCCAATACCCTCAATATTTTCAATATTTTTTTTTCCAAATCATTCTCAATATTTTCAATATTTTTCCCAAATCATTCTCAATATTTTCTCTCAATATTTTCAATATTTTTCCCCAAATAATTTTCAATTCATTCAGAAATTCAATAATCATTCAGAAATTCAACAATCATTCACATCATTCAGAAATTAGAAATTCAACAATCATTCAGAAATTCAACAATCATTCATTTCCCCTGAATTTCTTAATTTAAAAAATCCGTCTCTTACCAGGAAGCTCCCGTGCCACCTCGGGTTCGTTTTCTGATTCCAGTGGTCGGACCCTCCAGACCCCAGAGCAGTCGGCCCTTCTCCCTCAATCTGTCAGGGTAAGGCTGTGACTCTAACGTCCAGGATGATCAGTCACCATCTGCTCTCGGGTCCAGAAGGCACATCCAAGGAATCCCACTTAACTGACACCAAAACTGTCGTGGCAATAATTCAACTCAATCACTGAACAAGAGACAAATCTTTAAATATAATAAAGAATGATTTATTTCCTTGCAAGGAAAGAGTACACTGTCGCACAGCCACAGATGACTGTATGAGAGCGGCCTAAAGACTAAACAATCAGGTTCCCTTTATACCATTTACAAGGTCAGAAGCAAAGACAAGTGCTCTGTAATCTTCCACACATGGTAAAGCTTCAGCACACACACAGAAATAAACTTTCATGGTCCCTTTGTCAAGGATCAATGCAGTTTTAGCCACTGACCTTAGGGTCAGATCGATTCTTTTAAACTGACCAGTTGTCCCTCTCAGTTCAATTCTAAGGACATGTAACAAACTTCATGTTAAGCATACTAAATGAATGATTATATGTGTTAAAGCAAATTCATACATATTGTTAAAATCACTCTCCTCAATGATTATATTTTCTTCTATTGATTAAATACATTTTTCTATTACAAGTGTTACCGGATATTCTTATATTACCATGACCTTTCATATATCAAAAGATCAAGGGAAAGTTGATTTCTCAATTCATCACCCCTTTAAAGGATCTGCTGCTAACATCTTGGTGCCAAATACCACAGCACACCTTCAGGGGTCTAGTGGAGTCCATGCCTTGGAGGGTCAGGGTTGTTTTAGCAGCAAAAGAGGGACCAATACAATATTAGGTCATAATGTTATGCCTGATCGGTGTTTATTGCCATTTTAAGACTCAAAACTGAATACATTTATTTTACATTTCTTCTGAACATCACCCAGCACTCCAAATTCCCAAAATACATATATAGTACATAGCAGTATTTTGATGTTTCTATCTTGTTCATTCCAAGGCGATCTATAGATGTACAGTACATTTTCATATTCCTATCATTTATATCTTAATAAAAATTTGTTAGGAAATTCTAGGAGTTTCTTTGTTTTGTTTTTAAATTCCATTCTATTTGATAAAATTACAGAAATCTCTATGATAATATCACTATTTAAAGTATTGATAATCTTTGAACTTGTAAAATCCGCAAAAAGCTCTGTTCAGCAGCAACCTTAAACCATAAGTGCAAAGCTAATCATAATTCATAAATAACTCCAGCAAATACTCTGTGGGTAAACACAATTTCTGTGTTATTTTCTCAGCATATTTACATTTATTCATTTAGCAAATGGTTTTATCCAAAGCGGCATACAAATGAGGAATACATAAGCAATAAGAGTGAACAGTATGCACAGTGCCAAGTTATAAGTACGTAAACTCCATTAGTACTGAGGAGCAATGCAGAAAAGAGGAGAGAGCGCTTTAACAGTTTTACAGTTTTTGTCTCTACAGTTATAGCTATAGATTTATGATCTGAATTAATATGATCAATAGCCTAGCTTGCCTTATTTGACCCTGAGTGCCTGTTTCTTTAAGTGGTTTGTTAGTTCTCGGACCTGGGACGGCTGAATTGCGCACTCTCAAAGCGTTCATTTAAATGAGGGTCTGAAATTATTAGCCAAGGGACTGGATTATATCAGTGGACCTGAAATATGTCTACTCTCATGTTCAACCCTTTATAGCATTCTATAGCCTTGATGATGTTTAAGCTCAATACAGAAAACTGAATTTTATAATGAAATCCCATCTATAATGAAAACCAAAACATTCTTGCTGTAATACAAAATCTTAATTTAAAATAAAATCTCATAATATTAACATTAGAATGGAGAGTATAGCCTACTTATTCCAAATTCATAACCTCATTACACTGTTGCTTCACATCCATAGCTGAATATGTTACTGTTCCTATAATTCAGCAGCTGTCAGCTGGGTTGTAAAGCAGGTCCAAGTGTATAAAGTGGGTCTTGGAGTTAAAGGCTCTTTTAATGGCCATTTCCAGGAGAAATAAGTGAAGCCAAAAGCATTGACTGTACAGTCTTGCAGAGTCCCACCAGTGCCATGAATCAAGGCCAGACATTAACAGCAGCCACTGGTTCGACCCTTTTCCACTCCGAGGGAAGCCCTGAGGGCTTGTAAAGTAAAATAAGAACTGTTCTGCTGCCTCATAATGAAATCTTTGCACACCAAGCTAAAGCAACAAGAAATGCATTTGATGATTTATTATGTAGCTCGTTCCTCTAGCTCAAGTAAAAGATAATATTACTGAACTGCTAACTCATAATTTACAAATACAACATCTGAGTAGACAAGTTCACTAACTATGCATTTGCACAGGAAACAAAAATAAGTCCTTACATATTTGAAACAGGGTGAATTCAGGTAAAGTGGGCCACATTTTGTTAAACGTGTAATTTATATACCCAGAAGATCCTTTCTTTTATTTTTGTATTACTTTGTTAACTTAAAGGATTAGTTCACTTTTAAATAAACTTTTGCTGATAATTTACTCACCCCAATGTCATCCAAGATGTCCATGTCTTTCTTTCTTCAGTCGAAAAGAAATGGTTAAGGTTTTTGATGAAAACATTCCAGGATTTTTCTTCATATTATGGACTTCAATGGACCCAGAGCCGGCGGCAGAAACAAATCAATGGACGGGCATTTAATATTCTTGGGGTGGGGCCTAATTATGACATCCAATAATTTTTTCTATAGGACAACAACCAACTATTGCTACAACAGTTTCACAGCGATTTCAATATCCTAACTACAATTAGCCTATTGCCCACTCATTCGGTTACTGAAGATATCATGTTACAGTTATAGCCTTGGTCTGCATTGTTCCGTGAACACAGCATGCTATAAGCCAACTTCCTAATAACAGCCTAATAGTCACAAATCTCAAGTTAAATATTAAATCAACCATGCATAATCAACTATGATACTCACACACATATAGCATATCAGTAGCTGCGTTTCCATTACAGATTTGCGCAGCTGTTTTGCGCTATTATCTAAATATCGTTAAAAAACTATTTCGAAATATTTTCAATTCGCAATTTCAATTTGCGCAATTTGAAGGGTAATGTAAACACGGCTAGTGTCAAATGCATAATTTACACCACAGCTGGTGCAACTCAAGAAGAGTAATAAGACCAACTGCCCTACTCACGTTCTTAATACAGCTGAAGTCGACGTTTTTGGGAGTGGAATCTCCGAGCGCAAAACCGAGCGCACGTCACTTCGCTATAACTTTACCGAGATGCTGCCGTTAGAGCGGGTCAGCGGGAAACCCCTTTTTTGTAAACAATCAGTCAAACTTTGCGGGTGTTTTTTTAAATAAGATTATGAGTCAAATATTACACTTAAATACACACATCAATAAATATATAAATACTACACTTAAATTGATGGAGGGGGGGCACAGGAGCTCTGTGGGCAGGCCCGGCCCCCTAAGGCCCGCCCATAGTGCCGGGAGTGAATGGACCCCAAACGGTTCAAGGTCCAAATGACAGTTTCAGTGCAGCTTCAAAGAGCTTTAAGTGATACCAGACAATGAATAAGGGTCTTATCTAACGAAACGATCGGTCATTTAAAGTTGAAGTTTTAAAAGCACAAATGTTCGCCTTGCTCCTTTCTGTGATATGTGTGCGTGACGTCACGTAATACGCAGTTACGTTGAAAAGGTCACGCTTGTCGTAGGCGGAAGTACCGAGTCAGTGTTTACAAATGTGCGGAATGAGGATTCAAAATCGCCCGACATCGTTGTTTTACCTTTTAACTCCCTTTTTTGTAAAAGGCATTTGACTTAGTATGTTTACATTCAACAACGACCCGGTACTTCCGCCTACCACAAGCGTGACCTTTTCAACGTAATTGCGTATTACGTGACATCACGCACACATATCACAGAACGGAGCAAGGCGAACATTTGTGCTTATAAAACTTAAACCTTTGATTTTTTTTTTTTTAATGACTCGATCGTTTCGTTACATAAGACTTTTATTCATCGTCTGGTATCGTCTGGTATCGCTTAAAGCCCTTTGAAGCCGCCCTGAAACTGTCATTTGGACCTTGAACCGTTTGGGGCCCATTGAGTCTATTATAAGGAGAAAAATCCTGGAAAGTTTTCATCAAAAACCTTAATTTATTTTCGACTGAAGAAAGAAAGACATGGACATCTTGGATAACATGGGGGTGAGTAAATTATCAGCAAAAGTTTATTTAAAAGTGAACTAATTCTTTAAGGCCAGTTATAATATTATAATAGTTATTTGCAAATATCAATATGTATTTTTTTATATGTGAAGTGAAAAAGTGGGCCATTCCTGATTTATCCAAAAAAACAAATATCTGTTGTTTTTTTAACAGATATTATCAGACAAACATTTTCAATAACATAATGAACCCAAAAACATGATTAATATTCATCAGTTCACTCAATGCATGTGTAAAATTCAACTGATAGAACATGTTGACATTAAATTGAATGAAATCTGAAAATCAGTATATTCAGAAATCAGAATATTGATGAAAATCAACTCTACAAAGTATTAAAAATATGTCTAAAAGACATAGGGCCCTATACACCTGGCGCAATGCAGCGCCAGGCACGACGCAAGTGTTTTTAGCTAGTTTCAGTCTGACACAAATGCATTTGCACCCATTTTGAGGCAACTGAAAACTACTATTGATAAAGACAATGGCAATATTTTTATTTATTTTTTATTTAAAGAGCACATTAGTAATATGCGCCTATAGGCGGGTGCACAAAGCGTGTACAATCTGCTTATTACACACACAGGGATGCACAGAACACATTTTTAAATATTAAAAATGAAAGGATTTCTCTCTGGAGAAGCGTTACAGTTTTTCCAGAATTCGCCATGGTGTGAGCGCAACAGGCTTTTAAAGGGAATGGGAGAGTAGACTCTGATTGGTTCATTGCACGTTATGTCCAAAACACACACATTACTCATTTAGATAATACGGACAACCCTTTTGGACCATGCGGCAGGTGTGCCGAATATTTTTCCCGTCGTTAAATTTGCAAAAGTGGATTCGGACACGCCCTAATTGCCTATTTTAATAATTTGAGCACATGGTCTAATTTGCATGGTGCAATTGCACTAAGGGCATGTCCTAATCCACTTTTTCTAGTTTAACAAGTTAACTGTTGTACCAAACAAAACAGGAACTGTCACAATAATATTTGTTTACGTTTTGTGAGCAGCCTTATAAGTTACAAATGAAAATCTTATGCCAAAGGGTTTACTACCTTTCACCTTGGAGCCAGTGTCATATTGCATCAGCTAAAACTATTTTATCATTTAAAGAAATTTGTATTTAAATATCAGTGTATGCTTTGAAAGCACAGTACAATCAAGCTTAAATGACCCAAGCTTTACCTGAATTCACCAAACATACTTATTATACAAACATTAATGGAACATTCCATTTGATAATTCTGCAAACTTGGAAATTTTACTTTTGAATGTATTATAAACACCCTGAAACAAATAACAAGTATAGTAGGAACTTTTTGAGAACATTAATAAAGTCCAGATAACTGTATTAACTGTCATGTTATTTGAATACTGTTTCATAACTCTGAGAGAATCTTGCCAGAACTTTGACTAATGTTCTGGCAAGATCTGGTAATTCTTCAAAACGTTTGCCGTAAAATTCATTAAAAATTAATTGAATAACAGAAATGACAAAATATACCCCTTTATATGTATATTCACAGCTAGCATATGAGAGGTGTCAAATATGACCGTGCATATAACAATTGTTTATTGTGTTCAACCAGGTTTTGAGAATGGCACACTGTTCTTTACTTGAAATAGAAAAAGAAAAAGCTAGACCCAAATGGCACCCTAAGCCCTTGTTGTCTTCCTCTGAGTCCACACTTTCATGACGTAATGCCACTTTGACTGTCAGTCTGCGGAGCTCGCCTCAGTGCATGCTCGAACTTTTGAGTTCACATATATCTGGTGTGAAGGTGGTGCTTGTGAGTACCCTTTTGAAACCTAAAATGACAAATGGGACACCCATACGGTCTTGTGGACTTCACAATCACACGCACATGGCAGCCATTGTAAGTCTACAAGACTGTAAGTGCAAATAAGAGCCCTGTCCCAAATTGCAACCTTGTAGTCTTCCTACAAGCACGCACTTGCATGACGTGATGCCGTTTTGACTACATTACCATATTTATTAATAATAATATAGAGTGGTGCCAGTATGATAGGCCAAAACGTGGAAGCGAGTTAAGATTTTAGCATTTCCGGTTCCATTTTAAATAATTAAAAACACATGCTATTTTGAAATGTACCAATATACAGTGCCTTGCAAAATTATTCATACCCACTGAGAACAACACAAAGTGGCACATAATTGTGAAGTGGAAGAAAAATTATAAATGGAGTCCAAATTCTTTTACAAATAAATATCTGAAAAGTATGGCGTGCATTTGTATTCAGCCCCCCAAAATCATACTTTGTAGAACCATCTTTCACTGCAATTAGGCCGTGTGTCCACCAAAGGGTTTTTTCACGTGGCTGGCTGGCATTTACAATTGTTTTCAATGGGAGCACTGCGTTTTTAGAAAACGCTGAGTTTTTTACTGGTCGGCGAGAGTTGAAGAATGTTCAACTTTGAGTAAACGCAGCGCTCATTGCTGTCACTTTTCCCCCAGCCGTCCAATCACAGTGGAGGTGGGGGCGGGACAAATATAACACCGACCAACCGCCACATTCTGCTTGTACAACCTCAACAGATGAAAACAAGCAGCATAATAACGGAACAAAATCATTTAAAACAATAGCCAGAGCAAATACTTTACATTGTAGCGGCATTTTTACATAGAATCAATACAGAAACAATTTATCTGTAAAAAGAGATACTAGAAACACTTCTGTGGAAATTCTGTATCATAACAAGCAAAGAGTCTCAAATGAAAAAAAACGCTGCCTTGCCAACACAGTCTCACTCCCAACTCGTCACATATTGCCGCTTGGTCAGGACCCCTCGGCGTCACTTTTTAACGCACAGGGTACCCCTTAAGCGTCATTTTTCGACGTTCAGGGGCACTCCACTGATTCCAATGAGAAGCCGTCATATACAGACGTGTTGGGCACGTGAATGTTATCATCGTGATGAAATTATTTATTGGGTTATAATTTTTCCATTATGACATGTTGGAGTGTGATTCTCAATGTATTAAGCCAGCACACTTTTATTTAAATTTATTTATTTTTATTTACGCTATTCAGACACGTTTTAAACAGCCCAACCCAACCCCACGCACTAAACCTGCCCATTTGCGTATTATATGATATAAAACACAAAATATAACAGACAACAGACACACTTTATTGAAAAGTCCTGCTATTGCAACTGTTCCGAGGCCAAACGATTGATTTGTGTGAAGAAAAGACCCAAAGCAATCACCGTCTCCACGGTCTCGGCGTCACTATATGGACGAAATGGGAACTCCATTGCTTTCAATGGGAAACCTTTGGCGTCAACCAGAGCCATATAGAGTGAGAGTCGCGACAACTCCATAGACTCCAATGGAACGTTTTTTTTACAGCAATGGCGGCTCGTGGAGACTGTCAATAGTTCCCGGAAGTAGCAGCCGCGCCATAGAGTTACAGCAGAACAGACCGTTTGTGATGGACTTTTAAAAGCTAAGACGTCTAATCAGTAAGATTTTAAATTATCAGCAGATCTTAATCAAAATAACTTGTACATTAAAGCCTGCTTGTGTAGATTATTCATCATTAAATTAGATTATATTAGACTATAGTGTTATCAGATTAGTCTTGGATCGGCTAACGTTACTGGATAAAGTTATTATCGAACACCGTATTAATAGTTAAATCTGTTATTTTAATTCCGTTTCATCCATCGTTCTGGAATTAGAGAAAAGGTGTGCAAGGTATGGAAAGTTACATATTAGTTAATTATAACGTTTGGGCGCGTGTGACAGCGGGTGTGTCTAAAGTGGTAAAATGAGGATACCAAGTTTGTTCCTTATTAGGCTACACGGGTATTAAGAATACATTTCTTTAATGATAAAATGCATCCGATATACATTCAGTGTTTTAGGCATTGTGATTCAATTAACTTTACCTTTACCAGCATTTATTAATCTTTGTTCATGTTAATTTCAACATTTACTAATACATTATTAAAATCTTGTTAACATTAGTTAATGCACTGTGAACTAACATGAACAACTGTATTATGTTAACGAAGACAAACATTACAGTAACCATATATATATATATATATATATATATATATATATATATATATATATATATATATATATATATATATATATATATATATATATATATATATATATATAATGTCACCTGTAACACTATAGCTGTGATCATCAGCTATAGTGTTTTTTGTTGTTGAAATTTGTATTTATATTCAGATTTATATTCAGATTGCTCCTGCTGATTTGAGCCAGCCATTTTTCTCCGCTCCATGCCAGTGGGGAAGCCAAACATTCACTCTTTTCTCCGAGTGATTGGAGCATCCCCATGCAGCACAGCAAACCATGGCAGAGATCACGCAAGGACAACTCGGAGGAAAGACACTTGGCATGCTATTCAGTTTATTAGAAATGTATTCATAAATTAGTTGCTGTAAATAGTTAAAACACACAAAATATGCATTTATATAAGTGTACAAACAGATGTTTAAGTTGTTTTAAACTTGAATATTTTATGTATCATATATGAAGAAGTATTGTAAGAATGATATATTATAAAAATGGCAAGACCATAAAGAGACATCAGAAAAATAATGTATTGCTATTTTCCAGCTTATTGGGACACAAATAATGCAACTTGTTAATTTTTTCAAAATATGACTTTAAATTTTTATTTTAATGTTTGTATCCCAGTATGATAAAATGTCATGATAATTAAATTTTTATTTTATTTTAATATTTGTATCTCCAGCATACGTTGCTCCTTTGTCGGTATGAATTAATTGGAAAAAAATTAATAAAAAAATGCTTGTTTGGCAAAACAATTGGCAGATTTTTAAAACATTTTTTTCTCATAACTTAAAGCAAAACATTTTTGAAAATTTCTGTTGAACAGTAAGTATAATGCTTATTTATTAATACATTTGTCTACTGTATCATATTTATTATGCAAAATTATAGGGCAAATAAATTATCAATATGAACAAAACTTTGCTGAAAACCGTTGTACACAATCTACTTCATGCCTTCTATACTCCGATTGATAGTTCATACTTTTAAAGTAAATGTAAGGAATATAATTACTGTACTACAGCAACTTGATTATTCATAAGCATTAAGTAGATTGTGTTTGATAGGTTTTTCAGCAGTGTTGGCCATTTTGATAAATTATAGACCCTAGAAATTTGCATATTAAATATGTTAAATATTTAATAAAATGTTTGCAAATGTCAAAAAACAGAACAAGCACACTTCTGGATTATTAAGCACTACAGCATTATATATATAAGACTTATGAATTATATATTACTATATATCATAAGAATTGTAAACATTAAGATTAATTTCACTTAACGTTAATTCTATTTTTCACGTATTGGCACTGGATGAAGACATCACACTTGACATCATGCTGTTGCTGCTCAGTGTCTCATTGTGTGGTGCGAGCTGACAATCACCTGTAACCTGTCTATCTGAAAGTCATAAAGATGACATTAGTTACCATGAGATTAGTGAAAACAAATGAACATGACGTAACATAAAAAAACAATAGCAACCCGTCTCAATCCAAGCTAACGTTAGCCTAAATTATGTTAACGAGGCAAAAGTTATGGTAATTGTGCACTTTAATTCTCAAATATTAGCGGATTTTATATTTTAAAAACAACATCGCTGTAACCACATACTCATGCTACATACACATGTCGATATGTAATAAAATTATTGAAAATCAATGCATTTATTGACTATTAATTACCAAAAATCGCAGTTCTGTCACTGTGACTAGCAATTTGAATTGCCGCTAAAGCACTTCCTGGAACTATTCGAGGGCTACATGAATCACGTGACTATTAAGCGTTTTGAACTTCCGTTGTCGCAACTCTCTCTATATGGCTCTGGCGTCAACAGAAGACGCAAATTATATCGGTATGAAATCGCGCTGAAGAAGTGAAGTCTCATTCAGAACGCATCGCGATGTTTGGCATCAGTTCACGTGTACGTGCAACATGTGGGTGAGTAGTCAAATATTATGTCCTAAAGTATTCGCTATCGATCTGATTATTTTCAGTCACTGCATTATATCTGTCATCTCCACTGAGGATTTGAATTTCTTTGCTTTCTAAATCAACACATCTTGCTAATAGGGTAATTGCACACTGTCACGTGACATGCTATAGACCTTTAAACAGTTGTTCATATTTAATAATAACTACCAGTGTAGTTTCAACGTGGAATTTGTAGTAGAAGCACAATAAAAACAACACTTGCCACACTTTTACCACAGTAACCTTAGTTTTAATGTGATAGGTGCATTAAAAGGACAGCAACCTCAAATCTTACCATGCTTTTACCACAGTAACCTTAGTTTTAATGTGATGTTTGTTGTAAATAGACAGTAACCACAACAATTACCATGCTTTAAATGCATTTTATGTAAATCCAAATATTTTAATGTAAATAGAACTTTTCCTGTATATAATGCAATATATTATATATTATTACTTTTGTTCTCTCTTTCTTTTTTTACCTGAAAAGACCAAAAGGGCCTTCCGGACTCAGTCAGCCCATTCTTGTTTGTGGAGAAGTGACGGAGATGACCAAAAGCTGCAACAGCAAATATTTGCAAGGGTATGTATGTATGTGCTGGTTTGAACCCTTTATCAAACATATTATTCAGCATTTGTTGTTACTTAAACTTATTCTTACAAATCCCATGGCTCAATCAGTAAGAACGTATTCTCAAAGTCTCAATAATTCACAATATTTAACAGGTAGTCAAATTCATGATACTCGTACATATTTGTATATACTCGTACATAATCCTGCAGCTTTTACTATGACTCCTGCCATTGGCTACTGCCTCAATTCCTGTAGGCCTACATATGTATTGTTGTGCCCTTTCTTGGAAAGTAGTCAGATGTCCCACACACTGTCAGAAAGTTTATATTAAGTCCATTGTATTCTTTAAAATGATTTCAAATTGGGCTCTGTCTGTTCATGTAATGTTACATGTCTCTTCACACCTCATAACCTACCGCTGTTTGCAAGAGTGAAAATTCTCACATGACATCAGATATTCGATTATTTTGTCATACTCAGATCAGTTGCACTGTTGATAACGCCAACAAAAATCAAATGAATTATCAACATTTTTAAACACATTCAAATGATCTAGCTTGCTATTAAAGATATACTTTTAATAATGGGAATGCACACATATTAGTGAACTTATTACATAAATGTATTTAACATTTAATTATGCAACGCTTTTTACAGAAAGAAATCCTGCAGTTATGTATAAACTGACAACTTGCATGCAATGTAATTAAATGTCTTTTCTTTCTGTCTTGCAGGATTACTTGCAGATTACTTTTACTTTTATTTTTGTATTTTTTTTTAGATCTCTATAATATCAAATTCATCAGCACTTTTAAGAGTCAACCCTCACAAGAGCTACTAGTGAGTCGCAGCGATCTTGCCGTAATCAGTCCTTCACAGGTAAAGTTTCTAGAATATTTTTAGTATATCAGTATTTAATCAAATGCTCTCCTGAATCATATGGTAAATTAACTTTATTGTAACTGTCTTAATTTTTATGTTTCAAAAACAAAAGTACGGTATTTGCACATAGAGTAAGTGAGACTTTCTTGTTTTACAGCAGAGAAGAAAGACCAGACCTTATATCGAAGCAAGCTAATCGAATAAGTCCTTTGTTTTGGGTGAGGAAGGAACATGGCCATCTTGTGCTTGAAGAAGACAGAAAAGTTTGCAAGTCCACTGGTATGTCTTGTATTGAAGCAATGCTGTAATATGTAGTTAAGAATTTGATGTTGATCTCTAAAAAGAACTATTCATTTCAGCAGCGATCATTCTTTCTATTCTGATAAAATACACCATTATTCATGTCTAAATCTTTTTATAACTCCTAAAATGAGCAAATGAGGTTCTGTTTCTTGGATTTATCTAACATTAGAAAAAAATAATAATTTCTTCCCTTTTGATACAATTATTATTACAATTACTGCCTTTTAGCATAAAGGCTGAAACACTTTTGGCCTTCAGTTCTTATCACCATTTGTTTGTCTTAGATAAAAGCAGATATGTAGTTGTTATAAACTCCAGCTATTTCTCTATTGTTTTGTAGACCATGGATGGTTCTGGGTAGCTTTGGAAGATAATGAGTTGTGGCATATATTAGGAATCAAATAGTAAATGTTCTTTGAATTATGTGAAATATCTGGTTAGTTCTTTGGCTTGAAACAAGACTTTATACTCCACTGAATAAAACACATTTTATTTGTGTTTTCAGATGGATAGCAAGAGAAGGCACAAACTTCAGAAGATTCTACAGGACAAAGACTAATGTGCTGCCAAGGAGGAATACAAGAGGCAAAACTCCACTCTCTGCATGGCCATGGGTGCTTCATAAGCATGGTAAGTCTGGTGCCTCGGCACCTATTTCTTAATTCTTACCATGGCATTTGTATTGCAGTATTTTAACAATTGTTACATTGTTAAGGCTATCACAAGTGATGCTCTTGAAAGTGACTAAAGAAATCTAGCATCAATTATAAAAGCTCAGAAGAGAAGAGACCATGCCTTTCTAAAAGATATGCTGTTTAAAATGTTTCTGTCGATAAGGGTAAAATAGTTTTTGTCCAGTACTTGGCTAATATTATGTGCTGCACTATTATATATATAATGCTTCAATGTGTATATTATATAATGTACTGACTGCTGCTTGGTAAATTTAAATCAGAATGGGCAGATGGAGAGTTTACCTCCAAGCCTAATCGAGCACACCTGAAATTTTTAACCAAAGTCTTCAGGTTTACTTATAGACAGTTATAGACAGGTGGGTTTGAGGTTGGAGCTAAATATGCTGGACAGTCGATGCTGAGGGCCAGAGTCGCCCACCACTGCTTAAATCATGCAGAACATAGGCTAACCTGACTGTACATTAAACTTAATTTGAATTGTGTTTTTGTTTTACTTTTAGACCAGGACTGGAGAACGCCTGACACTGGAATGTTCTTCTTCCTCTGGTTGAGAAAAAGCTACACAACATCAGTGACCACATCATCTGTTCATCAGTTATACTGTAGGGTATAAATGGGCAAAGTGTTTAGAAGAAGAAGAACATGATGGACCATGAACCGGAAAGAGCCAGAAACCAGTCTAGCTGTGATAATGAATCATTATTTTCCAACACAATATCAAATCTGTTTTCTGTATCACTGGATGGGATTATGTGGCACTCGTTTGTGTGGCTTCAGCAGCTGTGAATGGATTAATATGATGTTAATGTATTTTTGAAGACGCATTTTTATTTATCTTGAATCTCATTTGACTTTATGCTACTTTATCAACTGTATACTGTATCCTCCAATAAAGTGTTGAGTGATAAAGTATGGTGAATATTGTGTATGGTGTTTGGTACAGTAAATACACATTTTACAAGTTTATTTAGGTGATCTGATTATTTTACTTGAGACGTAAACATTTTTTGTCTGGTTATATTATATTTAGTACAATAATGCACCAAAAAGTTTGATGTAGGCTACTTTTAGTTTTCAGTGAAATAAAGGGAAGGATTACAAACACTTCAAGCTTAACTGAAAATGATCCATATTGATAATTCTGGTACATCTACTACTGCAATAAAAATTAAAGAAAGCACATTACCGATTTCAGGAACGTGGAGACAGGGTGAAGATGAAATGTCTCTTGTTATTTTACTTAACGGTGCATTGACCTATATTTAATAGTAATAGTGAAGTGTAAATACATAAATAGTTTTTGTTTACACTGGAAACTGGATAATGGCAAGTTTTTGCAGGTTCATCCATTATATTTATTGGTGTCTATCCATAAAACGAAATAAATATTAATAATTTTTATTTTACATCTCTTTCAAATATTTCTGTATTTCATCAGATGGTCTCACAATACCCATCAAGAACTAATGCAAGCATGATGTTAGAATAGAAAAGACAAAATACTCTGATATTTAAATGTGACTCAAAATTTGTTGTCCATGATGAGGAGAATAGATTTGTGTAAGTTGTTCTGCTTCCACCTCCAGGGACCCAGTAGTGGCCCCTGGAAGAGCAAAACAAAACATATTTCAAATGGCTGTATCTCAAAGTCTGGTTAGCGTATCACAGAGAAAATAGGCAGGGCAACTGCTTATGCTATGTTTACTAAATAATGTTTGGCACAGTTTTCAGACATATATGGAAAGCTGGCATACAGGTTTTCTCAAAATGCTCACAGTAAAATATTAAATTTTAGCCTGCCCTCATAATGTCATAAAGGTTTGCACAATGCACATATTTAGATATCCAATTGTCCATTAAAGATGTAATTTACTTAACATTTATTGTTTCATTATTAAACGTTTTAAACTACATTACCCATAGATCTTTGTCATTGTATCAATGCAATGGTAAATATGGCGCTGTAGTTCATTGAAGTGTGCAGCAATGCTTAGGTTAGGGTTGTGTTCTCGGTAAAGGAGTAATTTCTCACAACATACTGACACTTTATAGCTTACTTAACGTATATCAAACATAATATTAACACCAATACATACTTTATAACATGAAACGCCGTTTTATATGGGTTAAAAGATAGTCCAATCACACCGAGTCCTACGATAAAGTCACAGCCAATGACAATCCAGCTGAACAGAGGCGTCACACTTACCTGTCCATTTATGGTAAATGATGACAGATCTCATCCGGTTCCAACTGAAGGATCCCTTAAATATTTAATATTTAGGCTGCTAAATATTTATTTATTCTAATTAAATAATAAAACTAACATTTTAAAACGAAAGACTCATGTGTGTTGTTAAACTGATGCATAAATATATTTGAAAGAGAAACCTCTTTTTCTATGCAATGGCCTACAAGCTACAACAGCACTGGTAGTTTTGCAGCTTTTGTAACATTTATAGTGTGTGTTTATGTTGTATATATATTTAGGTATGTATATAAATATAGGTATACATTTTAAACTTCTTTATGCCACCCTTGACCATCTGAACTATTGGAATTAAAATAAATGTAACAAAAGCATTAAGAATGCACACAATTTTGTAAGCATATTCCAATATTTAATGTTTTCAAACATTTCAAAGACATGCACACCAGTATAAAGATCAATCCCCTCTCTCTCTCTCTCTCTCTCTCTCCTCTCTCTCTTTCTCTCACACACACACGCACACGCACACGCACACGCACACACACGTGAAACATAACTTTTAAAAATATTACCATGATGAAGTACAAACCAAGAGATGAGGTGCAATTTTTTTTATCTGAAAATATATTTATTCCCATTAAAAATAAATAGGCAAAAACTGAAGAACATTTTACATTCTCAACTTTAATACTATATATTTGTGATTATTGTAACTAAATGAAAGTCCAATTAAATTATTATAAATGTCAACCATTTTTAGTAAGAAAATGCTTCAATATAATACATTCATGTAACAGTTACATTAAAAGGTAGTGATAATGATACCATAGATGTAGTTATTAATGATACCATGGAGGTAGATATGGTGGACATGTATTATAGTGACCACTGTATTGAAAGGTTTAATGAATAAATATTGATTTCAAAAGGTATTCACTCACTATCTTCATTTGTTCGAACAAACAACAAATGCAGCAATATACATTGGACTATAGCATCATGAAGTCGCTGCATGACTAGAACTAGTGGATGGCAATAGATATGTCCTTCACTAAAACTCCTGATGAGAACTAATGCTTTTTTTGATAAAGGCATAGGCAGACATCAAGTACAGTTTATGAATATTGGTTCTGCATAAATTGAAGAGATCATAAGACTCCACAGACTCCACATGAAGACATTGAGAAACTGTGTCAGAACAAAGGGTGCACTTCACTGGACATATCCTATGCATACCCGAATAACAACACCCAAAAACACTTGTGAAGTGGACACCACCAGGAGGACGCAGGAGACAGGGAAGACCAAGGAAGATATGAGACAGATGTTTCACGAAGACCTGAATGCCGGTGTTCAATGAGAAGATGTGAAGAACGTGGCCACAGATCGAATATGGTGGAGGACACATGTTGCCCAATGTGCCCAGGGCAGGACATGATGATGATGTTGTCAGTTTATACATAACTGCAGGATTTCTTTCTGTAAAAAGCATTGCATAATTAAATGTTAAATACATTTATGTAATAAGTTCACTAATATGTGTGCATTCCCATTATTAAAAGTATATATTTAATAGCAAGCTAGATCATATGAATGTGTTTAAAAATGTTGATAATTCATTTGATTTTTTGTTGACGGTATCAACAGTGCAACTGATCTGAGTATGACAAAATAATCAAATATCTGATGTCATGTGAGAATTTTCACTCTTGCAAACAGCGGTAGGTTATGAGGTGTGAAGAGACATGTAACATTACATGAACAGACAGAGCCCAATTTGAAATCATTTTAAAGAATACAATGGACTTAATATAAACTTTCTGACAGTGTGTGGACATCTGACTACTTTCCAAGAAAGGGCACAACAATACATATGTAGGCCTACAGGAATTGAGGCAGTAGCCAATGGCAGGAGTCATAGTAAAAGCTGCAGGATTATGTACGAGTATATACAAATATGGACGAGTATCATGAATTTGACTACCTGTTAAATATTGTGAATTATTGAGACTTTGAGAATACGTTCTTACTGATTGAGCCATGGGATTTGTAAGAATAAGTTTAAGTAACAACAAATGCTGAATAATATGTTTGATAAAGGGTTCAAACCAGCACATACATACATACCCTTGCAAATATTTGCTGTTGCAGCTTTTGGTCATCTCCGTTACTTCTCCACAAACAAGAATGGGCTGACTGAGTCCGGAAGGCCCTTTTGGTCTTTTCAGGTAAAAAGAAAGAGAGAAAAAGTCATAATATATAATATATTGCATTATATACAGGAAAAGTTCTATTTACATTAAAATATTTGGATTTACATAAAATGCATTTAAAGCATGGTAATTGTTGTGGTTACTGTCTATTTACAACAAACATCACATTAAAACTAAGGTTACTGTGGTAAAAGCATGGTAAGATTTGAGGTTGCTGTCCTTTTACTGCACCTATCACATTAAAACTAAGGTTACTGTGGTAAAAGTGTGGCAAGTGTTGTTTTTATTGTGCTTCTACTACAAATTCCACGTTGAAACTACACTGGTAGTTATTATTAAATATGAACAACTGTTTAAAGGTCTATAGCATGTCACGTGACAGTGTGCAATTACCCTATTAGCAAGATGTGTTGATTTAGAAAGCAAAGAAATTCAAATCCTCAGTGGAGATGACAGATATAATGCAGTGACTGAAAATAATCTTATCGATAGCGAATACTTTAGGACATAATATTTGACTACTCACCCACATGTTGCACGTACACGTGAACTGATGCCAAACATCGCGATGCGTTCTGAATGAGACTTCACTTCTTCAGCGATTTCATACCGATATAATTTGCGTCTTCTGTTGACGCCAAAGGTTTCCCATTGAAAGCAATGGAGTTCCCATTTCGTCCATATCGTGACGCCGAGGGGTACCGTGGAGACGGTGATTGCTTTTGGGTCTTTTCTTCACACAAATCAATCGTTTGGCCTCGGAACAGTTGCAATAGCAGGACTTTTTCAATAAAGTGTGTCTGTTGTCTGTTATATTCTGTGTTTTATATCATATAATACGCAAATGGGCAGGTTTAGTGCGGGTGGGTTGGGCTGTTTAAAACGTGTCTGAATAGCGTAAATAAAAATAAATAAATTTAAATAAAAGTGTGCTGGCTTAATACATTGAGAATCACACTCCAACATGTCATAATGGAAAAATTATAACCCAATAAATAATTTCATCACGATGATAACATTCACGTGCCCAACACGTCTGTATATGACGCCTAGGCTTCTCATTGGAATCAGTGGAGTGCCCCTGAACGTCGAAAAATGACGCTTAAGGGGTACCCTGTGCGTTAAAAAGTGACGCCGAGGGGTCCTGACCAAGCGGCAATATGTGACGAGTTGGGAGTGAGACTGTGTTGGCCTTGCCAAAACTCTCTCAAGCATTCACAGTGAGGCGTTTTCAGCAGAGCGCCTAGCGTTTTCAGATGGCTAAAAACGCTTTGGTGGACACACACCTTACAGCTGCAAGTCTTTTGGGGTATGTCTCTATCAGCTTTGCACATCTAGAGAGTGACATTTTTGCCCATTCTTCTTTGCAAAATAGCTCAAGCTCAGTCAGAGTGGTTGGAGAGCATCTGTGAACAGTAATTTTCAAGATTCACATATTCTGAACTGGATTTAGGTCTGGACTTTGACTGGGCCATTTTAACACATGGATATTCTTTGATCTAAACCATTCCATTGTAGCTGTGGCTGTATGTTTAAGGTCATTGTCCTGCTGGAAGGTGAACCTCTGCCCAAGTCTCAAGTCTTTTGCAGACTCTAACAGGTTTTCATCTAAGATTGCCCTGTATTTGGCTCCATCCATCTTCCCATCAACTTTGAGCAGCTTCCCTGTCCCTGTTGAAGAAAAGCTTCCCACAACATGATGCTGCCACTACCACGTTTCACGGTGGGTTGGTGTGTTCAGGGTGATGTGCAGTGTTAAGTTTCCTCCACACATAGCGTTTTGCATTTAGGCCAAAAAGTTCAATTTTGGTCTCATCTGACCAGAGCACCTTCTTCCACATGTTTGCTGTGTCCCCCACATGGCTTGTCGCAAACTGCAAACGGGACTTCTTATGGCTTTCTTTCAACAATGGCTTTTTTCTTGCCACTCTTCCATAAAGGCCAGATTTGTGGAGTGCACGACTAATAGTTGTCCTGTGAACAGATTCTCCCACCTGAGCTGTGGATCTCTGCAGCTCCTCCAGAGTTACCATGGGCCTCTTAGCTGCTTTTCTGATTAATGCTTTCCTTGCCCGGCCTGTCAGTTTAGGTGGACGGCCATGTCTTGGTAGGTTTGCAGTTGTGCCATACTCTTTCCATTTTCAGATGATGGATTACAGTGCTTAGTGAGATGTTCAAGGCTTGTGATATTGATTTATAACCTAACCCTGCTTTAAACTTCTCCACAACTTTATCCCTGACCTGTCTAGTGTGTTCTTTGGTCTTCATGATGCTGCTTGTTCACTAATGTTCTCTAACATGTTCTCCCTCTGAGGACTTCACAGAATAGCCTTATACTGAGATTGAATTACACACATGTGGACTCTATTTACTAATTAGGTGACATCTGAAGGCAACTAGTTCCACTGGATTTTAGTTAGGGGTATCAGAGTAAAGGTGGCTGAATACAAATGCACGCCACACTTTTCAGATATTTATTTGTAAAAATATTAACACCACCGTTTATCCTTTGCCTTCCACTTCACAATTATGTGCCACTTTGTGGTAGTCTACATAACATCCCAATAAAATACTTTTTTTTCTGGTTGTAATGTGTCAAAATGTGGAAAAGTTCAATGGGTATAAATACTTTTGGGGGGTATTTGGGGTCATAACACTACACCAAATATCTTCCAGAAACAATACCTGGGAATATCTTTCTATCTAAAAACCTCCAGAGTGTATCTTTCATTAGTGAGAGAGACACAGAGAGAGACTGGTTATGTCCAAACGTTCCAGAGACCAAAGGTCGCTTTTGTGTGTCTTATGAACAGAGGGGCTGGAGTCTTAAATGTCTCATGCTGGCTCCTCCATAGCTATTCTTAGCTGTGCTCTGTTAAAGCCCCTATTACAGAAAAGATCCATCAGCAGAAATGCCATATAAAGACACCAGCAGTTAAACAAAACACATAACGCAGTGGGAAATATCTAACTGTGTCACATCTAACTCTTACAAGTTCCAAGCAATCTTTAAGTCTAAGCTCTCAAATAGGATGTAACTGACAGTTGCTGCTGGATATAAAATTCTCTGTCTGGTTGAAAAGTGTCAAGCATATGATAAATTTCATATTCTGAAAGACAATCCCACTTTTCATACTGTGCGCAGATGGCAAACATGTTTTTGTCAATGTACCGTAAAGAGGTTATTCTTAGATGAAATAAATAATCTGAAAACATAACCCCCAAAAAAGTTTTCTTGGTTTGCTTACAAACTTTCAGGAACACAAGTAATGCATCTCGATGCTGCTTTTCTATTATGAACAATCATAGTTCATAGCCATCTTCCCATCCTGCACAGGGGCATTAATAATTAATATGGTTGCATTGTTTGCCACTTTTATTTACACTGTTGTTGTTGATTTTGTTCTATAATATATAAGGCATTTGCGACTTTTTATCTCAAAATTCAGACTTTTTTTTTAAGGTCAAATGTATAGCTTATATCTTGCAATTCGAATGTCATAACTCAAAATTGTGATTTTATTGCACGGCCCTGAGGGGGGGACCATTCAAAATTGTGAGATAAAAAGTCACAGTTTCCATTTTAATTTCATTTATATTTCACAATTCTGACTTTTATCTTTCAATTCCGAGTTTATAGCACACAATTCTGAGAAATAAATTATGAGCTATAAACTCGGATTTGAAAGAAAAAAGTCAATTGCGAGTCTGAAATTGTGTCTGAATTGTGAGATATATTTACAATTGGGAGGGGGAAACATTCCAGGATTTTTTTCCTTTAATTAAAATGATTCGTTAGTAGATTGTGACTCTTGACTTGTTTTATATACCAAGTCTTGAAGTCCATGTGTAACATATTAAAGGGATAGTTCACCCAAAACTTGAACATTTTGTCAGCACTTACCCTCATGCTGTTCTAAACCTGTATGAGTTTATTTCTTCTGTTGAACACAAAATAAGGTATTTCAAAGAATGTTGGTAACTAAACAGTAGACAGTAGCCATTGACTTCTATTGTAGAGAAAAAAGAAGTCAGTGGCTACCATCAACTGTCCGTTTACCAACATTCTTTAAAGGGGTGGTTGATTGCACCTTTTACCAGTTGTAAAATAAATCTCTGATGTCCCCAGATTGTGTATGTGTATGTGTAAGTTCTAGCTCAAAATACACCACAGGTCATTTTTTATAGCAAGTTAAAATGACCACTTTTTGAGGATGAGCAAAAACGTGTGGTTTTTGTGTGTCCCTTTAAATGCAAATGAGCTGCTGCTCATTGGGCGGAGCTTCAAGAGCTCCAGTTAGCAGCTCTGAGTAAGAGACAGCACCTGCATCTCAATCAGCTCCTTAGTTCAGTAGTCACGGCACTGATCAGGACATAAGTCAATGGGCTAACTCCCTGATCAGTGGCCTGACTACTGAACTAGGGAGCTGATTTAGACGCACCCAGAGACAGGCAATGAAACTGTACAGCATTTTATGTTCAAACCGGAGTCGGACAATGATGGAGAGACTCAAGAAGAAGTGACAACATGCATAATGAGACAGGATGTTTCTGAATGGTTAGTTGATGAATTTATGTAGCTTATGTGGAGTTAACTATCTTTAAGTCATTGATTTTTCCACTTACCAGGGAGGAAGCTTGTGTAGTCCCTATCAGCCGTTTGTTGTAGTCCTTAAAAAATCAATTTCTTTAAAATAATATATCTCCCTTTGCGTTGAACAGAGCGTTGTAACAGATATTGTTTATGTTAAATTTTATAATATGAAATCATAATCAATCACCCCTTTAAAACATCTTCTGTGTTCAACAGAAAAAAGAAACTCATACAGGTTTAGAACAACATGAGGATGAGTAAGTGCTGACAAAATGTTCATTTTTGGGTGAAATTACCTTTAAGGTAGTTTAGTTTGAGGGTTTTTTTGTCTCATGGCTGTTGAGGTTGTCAAAAGGTCACACTTTGCTCTTTGACACATTTCTCATTGAAAACAAGAAAACATGAACCACATGGCTGTAATGCTCACTTGCAAAATAACATGTGGACCGGCTGTTAAAAGTGTTCTCTGATGTTCACGCTTTGTCGACTAAACTGTGAGCATTGCATCTCCCATGGTTGGTCTTGAATAGAAGGCATTTCAGCTGTTATTTATGGAGACATCGATGTGCGCTTGCTGCTCCTTTCTCAAATCATCATTTTGCATTGTGTAGCCCATGGTAGAGAGAGAGACAGTAAGATCTGAACACACAGGGGGCAAATTCTCATAAATGTCAATTTCACAGTTTACGCTCTAATAATGTTCCAGCCTCTGGAGCGTAGCAACGTCTTTCATGTGTTTTAACCAGCGGATGTCACCAGTCTCATTTAATTCAGTGTGCCAGTGAAAAGTTGCATTAGTCTAAATGTTGAGTTTTCACTGAAAAATCAGTGAGGCGCACTCTAATTATGACCTAGGGCCACCTAAACATACGCTACACTGACTGGCATCATGCCAGCAAACTGCAAGGGGGTCATCGTGGGGGTTTGTGAAGCCATGTGCCGTTTCAGAAAAATACAGTGCACTCGGAAAGCATTCACAGTGCTTCACTTTTTCCACATTTTGTTGTTACAGCCTTATTCCAAAATTGATTAAATTAGTTATTTTCCTCAAAATTCTACAAACAATACCCCATAATGACAACATGAAAGAAGTTTGTTTAAAATCTTTGCAAATGTATAAACAACAAAAAAACAACATGTACATAAGTATTCACAGCTATTGCTCAATACTTTGTTGCACCTTTGGCATCAATTACAGCCTCAAGTCTTTTTGAGTATGATGCTGAAAGGCAAGCTTGGCACACCTATGTTTGGGCAGTTTCTCCCTTTCTTCTTTGCAGAACCTCTCAAGCTCCATCAGATTGGATGGGGAGTGTCGGTGCTCAGCAATTTTCAGGTCTCTCCAGAGATGTTCAATCGGGTTCAAGTGGGCTCTGACTGGACCACTCAAGGACATTCACAGAGTTGTCCCCTAGCCACTCCTTTGTTATCTTGGCTGTGTGCTTAGGGTCGTTGTCCTATTGGAAGATAAACCTTCTCCTAAGTCTGAGGTCCAGAGTGCTCTGCAGCAGGTTTTCATCAAAGATGTCTCCCAGTTCCTGCCTCTGAAAAACAGCCCCACAGCATGATGCTGCCACCACCATGCTTCACTGTAGGGATGGTATTGGCCAGGTGATGAGCGGTGCCTGGTTTCCTCCAGACATGACGCTTGCCATTCAGGCCAAAGAATTCAATCTTAGTATCATCAGACCAGAGAATTTAGTTTATCATGGTCTGAGAGTCCTTCAGGTGCTTTTTTGGCAAACTCCAGGTGGGCTGTCACGTGCCTGTTACTGAGGAGTGGCTTCAGTCTGGCCACTCTTTCATACAGGCCTGATTGATGGAGTGCTGCAGAGATGGTTGTTCTTCTGGAAGTTTCTCCTCTCTCCACCGAGAAACGTAAGTGTGAACGTAAAGCTCTGTAAGTGTGAGCATCAGGTTCTTAGTCACCTCCCTGACTAAGGCGCTTAGTTTGGCCGGGTGGCCAGTTCTAGGATGATGGAGGCCACTGTACCCTTCCCCAAATCTGTGCCTCGATACATTCCCGTCTGGTAGGTCTACAGACAATTCCTGGGACTTCATGGCTTGATTTGTGTTCTGACATTCACTGTTAACTGTGGGACCTTATATAGACATATGTGTGCATTTCCAAATCATCTCCAATCAACTGAATTTTCAGTAGTCAGGGCACTGATCAGGAAATAAGTCAATCAATTTGTAGAAACATAGGATGATCAGTGGAAACAATATCGTAAATCCTGCAAATATTTTTTTTATGTATGTACATTTATAACACTAATACTTTGTATTATATTACTTTTGCATCAAATTACAAAAAAACAAGAGACCACTGCTGTGAGGGTGTTTCTAATACAGCGTATATGGGAGTGACGGTAAAATTAACATCTTTCTCTCTTTTCACTCTAGTTATCAATCTCTATTTTTTCCCTCTTTTTGAAAGTTGTGAAATCACTATTGAGTTTTTATTTTGCTATTTGAGCAAATGGGGACACAAAAAAAATATGTTTAATGTATACTCTCAATCACTGCTATAAAGTTTTAACCCGACGATTTCCACTTCTGAGAAACAAATGTGAAAAGGGTCTATTGTTTGTAGAATTTTAAGGAAAATAATAAATGTAATCCATTTTGGAATAAGGCTGTAACATAACAAAATGTGGAGAAAAAGTTAAGCGCTGTTAATACTTTCCAGATGCACTGTACAAGTTATGATCCATAAAGAACAGATTGTTCTGACAAGTGCGTAGCCTGCATTGTGGTTCTGTGGTTCTCCATAAAATGTGCAGCACACAGATAAACATTAGGGTTACAATGTTCTGGAACAATTTCATCAGCCTTAGGAAGGTCAAACAAATGAGTTTTGAAAAAGGAGTGGAAAAAACAGCATACATTTGACATAGTGTCTTGTCTAATGCAGCTTTTTTGCGTATTCCGTTTGGGCGCATATTATTTAAATGAGTAACATTGTGACTACATAAATCCCGGAAAAAAACATGTTGTAGTCCAAACAAGTTGTTCTTTGTAGTTTTTGGAAAGTGAATTCTGTTCAATAAAAAATATACCTTTGGAGAGGACTTTGAGCTTTGTAACCTTGCAGATCTTTTTTTATGCTCAAACAGTAACATTACACACTAATAAATTTGAAAAAGCATAATAGGACCCCTTTAAAGATAAAAGTATAAAGGCACCATTAGGATACGTCAGAATAAGCATATTTACAGAACATTTGGCAAATATGAACATACAGTATTATGGATAATGAATATACACTCACCTAAAGGATTATTAGGAACACCATACTAATACTGTGTTTGACCCCCTTTCGCCTTCAGAACTGCCTTAATTCTACGTGGCATTGATTCAACAAGGTGCTGAAAGCATTCTTTAGAAATGTTGGCCCATATTGATAGGATAGCATCTTGCAGTTGATGGAGATTTGTGGGATGCACATCCAGGGCACGAAGCTCCCGTTCCACCACATCCCAAATATGCTCTATTGGGTTGAGATCTGGTGACTGTGGGGGCCATTTTAGTACAGTGAACTCATTGTCATGTTCAAGAAACCAATTTGAAATGATTTGAGCTTTGTGACATGGTGCATTATCCTGCTGGAAGTATCCATCAGAGGATGGGTACATGGTGGTCATAAAGGGATGGACATGGTCAGAAACAATGCTCAGGTAGGCCATGACATTTAAACAATGCCCAATTGGCACTAAGGGGCCTAAAGTGTGCCAAGAAAACATCCCCCACACCATTACACCACCACCACCAGCCTGCACAGTGGTAACAAGGCATGATGGATCCATGTTCTCATTCTGTTTACGCCAAATTCTGACTCTACCATCTGAATGTCTCAGCAGAAATCGAGACTCATCAGACCAGGCAACATTTTCAACTGTCCAATTTTGGTGAGCTCATGCAAATTGTAGCCTCTTTTTCCTATTTGTAGTGGAGATGAGTGGTACCCGGTGGGGTCTTCTGCTGTTGATGTTCTGCCATGTGATTAGTTGATTAGATAATTGCATTAATGAGAAATTGAACAGGTGTTCCTAATAATTCTTTAGGTGAGTGTAAGTGAATTAGATGTTTATTTAACAAAAGCAGTGTTTTTAGTTTGTATGTTACATTTTTTTCACTATACCATTGTCACAATTAAGTTAGTTTAGTTTTAATGGACTTTTGTTTTGTATTCATCCGTTGCCTGTTTCCTGTGTTTTCTTTGTTCAAGTTTCCGCCACTGATTAGTTTCCATGGATAATCATTAATCATCACAGCTCTTAGGGGCCATTCACACAAAACACGTTTTTTTATTTAAACACACGTCTTGCATCTTTTGCAGCATCTAAAATTCTAAAAATTCTAAAAATTCCATTAAAAACACGCCACTCAAGCTAAAATCAGTTCAACTTAAAAAAATAAATAAAACAAACTCGTCTCGAGACGAGCTTTTCATCCTTTGCCGGAGTCTCAAAAACGCGGTCTGTGTGAACAAGCCCTTAGTCATTATATGTTCTCATCACCATGTGTATTTAGCTCCTCATCTCCACTCATTCAGTTGTATTGTTTGTGCTTTGCAACTCTTTGAGTTGTATTATCTGAATTAACTTTTTTTTTTTATAAACAATGCTTTTACCTTGATCTACAACGCATATCTTCCTCTCTGTCGGACTAAAAATGACAACCCACATGAAAAAATACTAGTATATTATAGTAAAATTACTCTAGTAAATACTTTTGAACCATACTGTAGTAAATATACTACAGTAAATTAACATAGTGAATTACTATAGGCATAAATTACAGTAGTGAATACTACATTAGGCCTACTACAACACTGTCAGAAAAAAGGTACATTGCTGTCACTGGGGCGGTACCCTAAGGTACAAAACTGAAAAAGTACTAATATGTACCTTAAAGGTACTAAAATGTACCTTAAAGGTACTAATACGCACTCTTAAAGTACTGATATGTACCTTTTAAGGTACTAATATGTATCATTTAGGGGTGAGTAAGGTACAAAGATGTTCCTTTTCACTTTTGTACCTTAGGGTACCGCCCCAGTGACAGCACTGTACCTTTTTTCTGACAGTGAATATACTACAATTTACTGTAGTATCTTTACTATAGTATGGTTCAAAAACACTATAGTAATTTTACTGTAATTTTACTATAATATACTATAATATTTTTTCATGTGGGAACCATGAATTGTTTACTTTCATAATAGTTTTATTGTTTACATTTAGCTGAAAATGTAGTAATAAACAGGTGTCATTGTGACAAATTATTCCATAGAGTGTGACAACATGCCCCACTACTGGTTAATATGGGTTAAATAAATCCTTTTTCCAAGGGCAATAACATTGACAATTCCTTTTTAAAGCCAAAAGTCTTTAAGGTTTGGGCCTATAGGCCCACAGAAACCGACATTCAAAATTAAAACATAATATTAATATTCAGTGTAAAAGTGTATAAAAACGAACCACCTTCTCCCTTATAAATATATTGCACATGGACTCTTGTGAGAACTTACCCCTGTGACTTACCCAAGTAGTCCTGATCTCCTCTAAACGTTGCCTATTTAGGCTACAAATAATTGTTATAGATTTATGAAAATCAGACCTGTTTTCATGATACGTGTAAATAGAGACTTCAGTGTAGATTGTGAGATTGTATTATGTCTTGAAAAAGCCATCAAAGATTAATTTCAGCGGATTGACATCATCTGATGTTTTCTCAAATGTATTTTCAAGAACGTTTTAATGATGTTTATTTCTAGGATAATTAATTTAGGACACAGCTTGGGCATGCAAACTGTATAGGCTGCGTCATGAATCTCACAAGGAGAACAGCATGAAAGTGTTTGATCAGGGTTCACCCCCTCCCCTCCCCGAAACTATAACCTCCTCTCTTCTCCTCCTCTCCTCGTCTGTGCCGCCTGTAGAGGCTCGCGGAGCATTGAGGCGACCTGAGCGCGGCGCGCGGGTGGAACAGGACGAGCTTCACTTAATTAACGGAGCGCGAGCCCTGCAGGAATGCCAGCAAGACGCTGCTTGGAGAAGGTAGGCGATGCCTTTATTTTCTGTGAGTTTACGGTGACACCGAATACGGCATGAGGCACAAGACAGGCAACATATTTTCCCCAATGCTTGTCATCCTGACTACTTTTTCTGAGACTGAAACCCAGGAAATGCTTTACTATTCAGTTCAATGCTGATGTTCACGCGCTGTTTAAAGCTCTGTTACAAGTATTGTTGACCGGAAAAAGCGCACTTTTGGAACAAATTCGGTCGTGAAAAGGGAACCTAAATACTAATTAGAAAAATCAAATGTAAGTATTCACACTTTTAAATATATACTGAATATTGATGATAACTACAATGAGACGTGTAGGCTATAGGAGAGACGGGAAGTCTTGCAATACATTTTATTTGTAACTCTATTTTCCCCCAAACTTTGATATAACATTGTATAATACATGATGTGCCTGCTTTAAATTAAAGTAGTAACTTTAAACTGTGTAAATGTCAAGTGGAGTGCTGTGGTTACAATCAGCCCCGTTACCAGGGAGAAGTGTGATAGGTTGTGTGGACTGTAATATCTTTTGATATATATATATATATATATATATATATATATATATATATATATATATATATATATATATATATATATATATATATATGTGTGTGTGTGTGTGTGTGTGTGTGTGTGTGTGTGTGTGTGTGTGTGTGTGTTTAAAACATAAAAGACAGCGTTTAGTTACTTTCACAATTGTGGTAAATATAGCCTACTGTCTCATCTTTGTGGATCCAGTATGTAGCTACACTGAAACGCATCTATCTATAAGTACTCTCTCTCTCTCTCTCTCTCTCTCTCTCTCTCTCTCTCTCTCTCTCTCTCTCTCTCGTCTTTCCATCTCTCCCGTCTTTCCATCTGCGTATCTGTATAACATTTATCATTTAGATGGAAAGCTTGTATATAAACAATATAACGCTATATCTGTAAACAATATAACGCTATATCTGTTGATAACAGTTCTGTCACCTTTAATATGATCATAAATGACATTATAAGCCAGATGGGAAATTATACTTTCTTTCTTCAAAATATTTGTGTTACTATTTTTGACCCTGGACCACAAAACCAGTTATAAGGGTAATTAAAAAAGGAATGGAGATTTATACATAATCTGAAATCTGAATAAATAAGCTTTCCATTGATGTATGGTTTGTTAGGATAAGACAAGATTTGTCAGAAAATCTGGAATCTGAGGGAAATATTGAGAAAATCGTCTTAAAAGTTGTCCAAATGAAGTCCTTAGCAATGCATATTACTAATAATAATATTTTGACATATTTATGGTAGGAAATTTACCAAATATCTTCATGAAACATGATCTTTACTTTGAAAATCGATAATTTTGACCCACACAATGTATTGTTGGCTATTGCCACACATATACCCATGCGACTTATGACTGGTGTTGTGGTCCAGGGTCAGATTTTGTGCTATAATTAAAACTGAAAGGGTTTCATTGCCTATTATGAATATATAATAGTTGCTTTTGTCCTCATACTGCAGGGCCAGCCTGCTATGAGATGAACATACGAATAGAAGTTCAAATGGCTGATCTTAAAGTCCTCTTTTGTGGTCAAGACGCTGTCCAGACCGATCACCTTGACTGGTCCCTAAAACACCAGCAAAGTCATCACTCAGTGTGTGCAGATGAAAGAGCCCTTTCCAATGAAGAGTGCTGCCAGGCGTATCTGGAGGAGAATGTTAATGAGGCGAACAGGCTTTCAGAACCATGGACAGCGACTCTGCCAATTGGACGACTCTGCAAACTCAATGAATGGGGATTCGATGAAGAAGTCGAGGTATGTTACGATGAGCAGTTTGAAACAGCTTTTCCAGGTGTGGCTGACATAACTGACCATAAAGACGGTCAGTTGTTAGAGGAGGAGACCAACTATGACAACTTCAGTTGGAATTCATCCAAAGAACTCCAAGATGGCGCCCCGGAATGCTCCCTTCTGTCAGTTGACGATTTCATGGTGGATTCGTCGGAAAAGTCAGTGGATTATGGATTTATAGGCGCTGTTACCTTTTTAGTCACTGGGATCTCCTTGGTCGTCATCTCCTACACGGTCCCACGTGACGTCAAAGTGAATCCCGACACAGTTTCCGCCAGGAGATGGAGCGCTTGGAGAGAGAGAACGCCAGAGTGGGCGCTCACCTGGACAGGTGTGTGATCGCAGGGCTGTGCCTCCTCACACTCGGGGGTGTGGTACTTTCAACCCTGTTGATGATCTCCATGTATAAAGGGGAGATGATCAGGAGACAAGCGTTTGCTTACTCCAAGCACCAAGCCAGACTGTACGGCTCTATAAATTTCAGGAGTGGCGCGAGCCCGACCGGTGCTCCTTCGCTTTTGTCTCTTGATGAAGATGAAGGTCCTGTTGAAGTCTTGAGTTGAAGCCAAAAAACATATCTTGTCAGTTCTTCGAATGATCATAACAGCTTCTAAATTACCACTAAATTTGTCATAACAACAAAAGTAATTTTAACGGTCCAATCAGGTTGAAATTCTACACTTTTTACACTGTATGTAAAGGACAATTAAATGTTACATCTATGAAAATGTAACATGCAAACATGGATTTGAGTCCTGTTTATGTGAACAATGTCCTTGTGTGAGTTTGTGCATTTTTCCAAAGCATATGTTCTTGTAAATATACAGCATGCTTTACAAGTGCAGTTATATAAGCCTCTCAATGGTGTGATCAATTTCTTTGTGGTTGCAACTTTTCACTATCATAGGACCACGCAATTATCTTGCCAAATTTGTGTCATATTTAGCCATTTGTTACATTGGAAAAGAAAAAAGGCTTTTACATTCTTCTTTTTTTTTGGCTTGGCAGACTATGTCTGACAGCTGACTTAATCATCAGTCATTGTATGAAAACCTCTCCAATCAGGATGGACGGAGATTTATTCCAATGCCTCTGAAGCCAGTCAAATATACATTTGCATTCACATTTACATAAAAATGCATACGATAAACAGCTTTGCAATAGAGGTAAAGTGAATGCACACCAGGGAGGTTTGAACTAATTTTTTGTGAGCTTCGTTTATTTAGAGAATATCAGTGGTTTTAATGCACATGGGATGCGGGAAACGTGTGAGCAGATGTCTCTCTCTCTCTCTATTTCTCTTTACCTCTCATCAGTGTGCCAGTGTACTGGAGGAGCCTCATGGGAAATGACTGCTCTATGTTTCTCCTTCCCAATAGCAACTAACCCCATTAGAGTCACACATCATAACACGTAATGACCTGAAAGAACCGAATCCAGAATGCAGACCGCAGCAAAAGGCACATTGTGTTGATTCTCATCCCCCAAAGCACAAGCTGTCAGAAACAAGTAAAGAGAATTGACCTGAAACAGTGTTCAAAATATCTTACTTTATGTTCAGCAGAGGAATAAAGTCGGACAGGTTTGAAATGACATACGGGTGAGTAATAATGACAGTTAAAGGGATAGTTCACCCAAAAATGATCTCATAATTTACTCACCCTCAAGCCATCCAAAATGCATCCATCCACTATAAAAGTAATCCATACAGCTCCGGGGGGTTAATAAAGGCCTCCTGAAGCGAGCCGTTGGGATTTTGTAAGAAAAATATCAATATTTAACACGTTATAAAGTAAAATATCTAGCTTCCGGCGGACCGCCAACTTACAAAGAAAGTGTAACGCCTCTCACAGTTCAAAACACTGTGTCTACTCCGGACTCGTCCGTTGACGCAACGCATCGCACCGCTCCCCAACAGCTAGAAGATGTCTACACTGGACACGACAATGCGACCTTTGCAAATCCATTTGTCCTTCCAATTAGAAGAATTGCAGTGCTTGGGTACATCATCAATAGAACAAAGCAACAGTTTACTGTCAAGGATTTTTCACGCTGCATCAAGTGTAGAGAACAACACTGATTATAATGGGTTTGTGGCGAGGTTGGCGAGCGAGAGACGTGGGAGGAGCGAGCGAGACCGGTGCGTGATTGAGAATGAGCGTCACCTGTGAGTCCTCTCATGAGGGACTTTACGTTGTGTTTTATTTACGTTTTATATGTGTGCGTGGCAGCTGTCCGTGAGGGGCTGCCAGCGTTACTTTCATTTTTTCTGTTTATATGGATTAAAGTCTTCGCCGGTTCCCGCCTCCTTCTTCCCATATCCACGAAGTTCATTACAGGGTTCTATTGTCTTTTGTCACATCGCATCATGTTGCTCGCGTCTCGTGTAGACATTGTGTTACGCTACGTCTGACGTCATTGCCGTGCCAGTTACGCTTTTTCCGTACAGCTGGTCTGCCGGAAGCTAGATATTTTAGTTTATAATGTGTTCAAATGTTTTATTTTTCTTTAAAAAAAACCCATCGATTCGCTTCAGAAGCCCTTTATTAACCCCCCAGAGCCGTGTGGAGTACATTTATAATGGATGGATGCACTTTTTTAGGCTTCAAAATTTGGACTGCCATTATAATGCTTGGAAGAGCAAGGACATTTTGTATTTGTCTGAAAGAAGAATTTCATATACACCTAGGAGAGGATGAGGGTGCGTAAATCAGTAAATCATGGGGTAATTTACATTTTTGGGTGAACTATCCCTTTAACATAGCGGAATCTAGACATAAAAGCCTGCGGGTCAACGTAAAATATGTGCCGATGAGGCTTTGAACAAGCAATATGCTCTGTTGGTGCTTCTGCTGAGGAGTGCGGAAGAAACGCTTACCGAGGGTCGGATCAGATTATCCCTCGCTGTACACCAGCACTGCATCCAAGACTCCTGACACCAGTGTTCTTTTCATCTCATTTCTACGTGACAGCACACACATGAGTGTTTTAACAGCTCCCTCGAGTGTCTGTTTGCATGAGATCACTTACCTAGGGTATCGTTTAAGTAAGCGCTTGTAAAAAAAAATTGCAGCTATTAAATCTGCAGGTTACTAATATCACTTGTGGTTTTAATAAAGCTTAATGGTTCGCCATAAAACCAAACTCATACTTGTGCCCTTGATATGGGTGAAGATGGGTGTTGTTTCTGAGAGGGGGTGGCACGTATTCTTACGTGTCATGTATTTTTAGTTTGCACACAGCGGTGTGGATAGCAATTAATGAAATGTCAACAATGCATGACCACGTCTAGTGAAATAAGAACTGATTTATTTGCTGTTTCTCCTTCTCTGGCTGTCGCCGTCTCTCTTTTTGTTTCTTTTTTGTCCCTGTCTACCTCTCTCGTTCGCTCTAACCAGCACTCAGTATAATAACTCAATCACTTAGGGCCGCTGGCATCAGGAAATGGGGCTAAATTGATTACAGGGTCAGTATGGGTCAGGGAGTGGGTGTGGACATTGTCTCAAGGGACAAAGTTACGGTCATTGTGTGCACATACACACAATACAACACATAGCTGAGCCATATCATAAATTGCTTGTATTGGCGTGACATCCTAACATATCATCTCACTTTATTTCTTTGGATAAAAAAAACGGCCCAAGCCAGTCTGAGTGAAAAGATATGTCGATAAAATGAAGACTGTCTGTGAGATACAGAGTTGTCAGTTATACTGCATGTCATATGAGTGACACTTTGGCCAGCTCATCAGTTCTGCTGTTTTCTCTTCTGTTTGGTGTAATTATTCGGCAAGACGAGTCATTCGGACATTCCTCACCATCCGTGCCGTTTAATGGCCTGTTTGGCAAATTTATTCTTGTTACCTAGAGTTTGTTGCATAGCAACAGTAAAAAATAAAATGTTATACAGTATAAAAAGTCAGCGACCATGAAGCAAAGTATCTCCAGTGAAAAGGCACTGGTTCATCATTCATTGCTTTGATTCGGGAGCTCGTTGTGCATCACAGAGACCAAAGAATGAAGTCAGCAGCCTTAGTCACAAGGCTACAGGAAACAGACAGTCAGGGAGCTGCATAGTAATGTAGCAACCGCACTTACTTCAATAGGATCTGAATTTATGACACCACAATGTAAGCGGCAGTTTCTCAAATTAGGTGGCGGAAATAAAGGCACCTTGGGGAAAAACACAGTGCTCTATAGATAATTTCTGGGACCCTCATTGTGCCTTGTTGATGATGTATTACTGTGACCTATACTGAGGAGGAGAGTTTTGCACACGTTCTGTGATTTGTACATTTTTGGAACATCAAAAGCATAGCTTGTTATCTTTCTAAAGCTAACCAAAACAGCTTTTCGCAACACTATGCTGAGCTAGGCTGTTAGCTTGCCAACTGAAGCTTAACTGAAAACACTAAGAAAAGGGGATTTTTAATTTGGACACTTTTAGTTTTGATAATATGTCATTTGAAAGACATTAATTTGCATATTTTCATGATGACTACATCATAAAGTGATTTTCTATCATTTCTAATTAGGTACAGAATAGAGTCCCCATCACAAAAGCCAAAGAAACACTTTCTTGGGTTGGGTATTTTTTCTACCAAAATCCTGGGTTGAGCCTTTTGGGTAATTTTTTGGGGTTATTTTTTCAGTATTTGGGAAGTTTTTGTGTTACCCAGCTCCTGGGTCAGACATAACAACCCAGTGTTTGGGAACTTTTTGTATTACCCAGATGGGTCAGACACAACCCAGGGGTTGAGTTATTTACTGCGGGCTTTTTGCGACTTCTTCAGGAGAGAGCCGTTCTCAGCTCTGTCAAAGTGGTGCGTGTCTTCTGTAAAATACTAGCCTGACATCATCATACTCAGATTCTAGTCAGAATATAAGTCTGATACTGCTCCACTGGGCTGTGATTATGGGGCGTGTTTAAAGCGAACCAGGAAATAAAATGCCTCTGCACTCAATAACCAATCAGAGCAAAGGAGTAAGTGACGTATGTTGAGCAACGCATAGTAGTGGGAAGTTCGGATCATTTTACGGACTCGGATCTTTGAATCTCGTTCAGCAAAATTAACAAATCTTTTTTTCAAGTAATTTCGTTCATGTCAGCAGAATATAATGTCAAATAAAATGATAACATGTTAAATTCCCCAATACATATAATAATGATAATCACATTTATTCCCTGGAACGATTAGTAACATTACACCTCTCCTGTCTTTGGGTTTGAGTCGTTAGTTCTGTCATCAGTGTCTGATCTGGGCCGTGACAGCCCCATATGCAATGCATGCAGTCTCGGAAACAGAATTGATTATTTCTCCTCTCGAGTCTTCGGGTTCGAGTCATTTGTTCACCACCTCACAGTGCAGAAGATCCTGTACACAGAACTGATGGCCTGTAGCGCATGCACGGTCAACACAAAATGAACGAATCGCTCTCTGAGACAACTTGTTGTTCCCGAGTCATATTAAAGATTAAAGAAAAAAGAACGATGAACGATGCATAGTTGTCAACAGATCTCAACTGCACGCACACTGGAAGAAGGAGAAGAAGATGAGTGTAAACGATCTTTGCCGGTGTTGTAAAAAGAATTTAAGGATACACGGAGTACTTACGAACACATTCATCATTTTTGAGAGAAATTAATTAAGTATGAAGCCCGTCCTGACAATTTGATTGGTCCGTACAGCTCCTGTTCGAGCATAGTTGCTCCACAACGCATCAAGTCCAGACCGAACTTCCCGACCTCAAATGTTGTGGGCGGGGCTAAATTCGCCATCCAGGCTTGGAAAAACAGGTTTTTGTCCACTTTATTTGATCCATAAATTCATTACTGTTCTGTAGCCTATATAATTTAATTTTATGCAAAGAAACATGTGAGTCCCCTATACACGAGTGTCGCGTCAGTCTTTTCATGTGGTGGAAACGCCTGATGCCTTGCATAAAATTTTATGATTTTACTCAAAAATATAATATAAATACTTAGAATGTTCAAATATATCCTCAGTTCACTGTTTGTTTATGGACAGGTGATGGAGCGAGTCACAGCATATTTCAAGACGAGTGAAACGCAGATCGGAGGTCTGAAGTTAGAAGTTCCCCGCTAAACATGATGCAAGCTCCAGCATGAGATCCAGCGCCATTACAGTGGAAACGAGATAACAGAGACTCGTCGATTACACATTAATTACTTCTAAATGTTTCATTTTGACTACTAATAGTTGTTAAAAGAGCTTAAATGTAGGCAATGAGTATTGGTATATGGTATATTGGCATGAAAAAAGATCATGCAAAGCAGTGTTTGTGTGGCGTATTTAAAAGGATTTAAGTTTAAGAGGATTTAAGTTCATAGACATTAATTCATGTATGAAGTACATGAAAAAAGCTAGTGTTATAGTAAAAATGAATCAACACGAGTTGCTAAATCAACCTATTATGCTGGGTTAAAAACAACCCACAGGTTTTTATGGTGTTTTGAGCAACCAGATCTCATGGGAAAACATGGCGATTTTTTAACTTGATTTAATTCCAACAGGTAAAAAAAAGCTAGTTTATTATAGGTTAAAGTATTATTAAGTATGCGTAAACAATAGTCAACAATCCTAATTATAACCAATAATAATAGCTATCTAAGCCAGCTGAGAATTAATATTAAATGGCAATTGGAAGCATGATGTGTGAGGTGCTTTAATATTTTCAGCTTTTGTCATAATGTCATAACTGTGGGTCATGAGTCAATCAAAACTGAGCTTTTCCTTTCATTTCTGACATTGCTATTTTCATACTGAGATGGTGAATATGTAAGGGGATGGATTTACGGATTTCCAGAATCATTTCTTTACCCGTAGTCTTCGGGTAAGGAGTCCCATGAGAGTTGTGGCACCTTTCACATGCCAGCAAAGAAAAAAAGATGAGTTGGGGGTGTCAGGTGATGCTTAAACAAGAGAAACGTACCTTACTAAAGACGTCAACAATGCAAAAAAACGAAGCCACATCACTTTTTTTCTGTGAAAAGAAGAAAAGTCTACCAGAGCAAGTTCTTTTCAACCGTTAAAAAATTCAAGTTGCACTAGAATCAGTTGTAAAGATCCTGCAAGTATTTGTGCGACAGGGAACGCCTCACCTTGTTGACTTCCTGTGCCTGTTGTTACACAGTGTACATATAGATCTACAATGATTGGTTGGTGAGTTAATAAGAGCCAGCTGGGATCGTGTTTGCATCGCCCACACAGCAGTGTCCCTTTCTCTCTTTCTCTCTCTCTCTCTCTCTCTCTCTCTCTCTCTCTCTCTCTCTCTCTCTCTCTCTCTCTCTCTCCTGTCCTGTTAAGGGCACATATCCATAGAAACCAAGTTTCCCTTGTTGCTAAGGAAAGAACCCTGCTGAGGTTTGAATATGTGTAACATCAATTGTGAAGTCGATACTGCTGAGGTTTGCTGCTGAGTTAACGTTGTCTAACTTTGTGCTCCTAATTGTAAGCCTCAAAGAAAACAAGTTCTGGTTGTTGTTTTCCATCCATTATAAAAAGACCTATAGTGGCGTAAATTATGTTTTCCCCGTGAAACCGCTTCTACAGTTTACCAGAGACTGAATTAAAGTGGGGAATTGCTTCAGAGAACTCATTAATGTGCATATGGACTCTAGACAGTGATGGATGGCGCACAATATTGGAGACAGTGATGTCTTTTTGGGTTTTTATGAACAGGCCAGGTGAACTGTCAGACAATGTGTGCAAATCATTCTCTTTTATGCGGCGAATGAAAAGCGCTGACTCATGACATCATCATGTTTGGAGTTTCAAAAGCGGAGAGTGTAGGTGGACATTTGCATCGAAACGGGAACTTCATAACCTACACCCCATAATTCTGAAATGCATAATTTAACACTGAGAGCAAAGTGAGATTAATCTCGCTGTGGGAAAGCTTTACCTACTCTCTTTTGATTTATGCTGCTATTATACTTCATGCTAGGTTCCTCTCAGGCTTTGTCAATAGACTTGAGGCAAGAAGATGAGAAGTTTCCATTTTGTATTGATCTAGTTTTTTAAGTGCTCTGAACACTTTGGTACTGAAAGTATTAAACACCAGAGTGTTTATGACCTGCTTTCCCTGACACAATTTGGGGTTTTCTTAATTGGTATAATTTTTTCTTAATTGTCTTAATTTCCTGAGAATACCATTGAGACATATGTATCATATGTATCTTTAATTACACCTTGTCATATAAAAAACAAATGAGTCCCTCGAAACTAATGTACAAACACGATTCCAAAAAAGTTGTGACTGTACAAATTTTGAATAAAAAAGGAATGCAATAATTTACAAATCTCATAAACCTATATTTTAATCAAAATAAAATATAGATAACATATCAAATGTTGAAAGTGAGACATTTTGAAATATTGAATATAATATTGGCTCATTTTGGATTTCATGAGAGCTACACATTCTAAAAAAGTTGGGACTGGTAGCAATAAGAGGCCGGAAAAGTTAAATGTACATATAAGGAACAGCTGGAGTACCAGTTAGCAACTTATTAGGTCAATTGGCAACATGATTGGGTATAAAAAGAGCCTCTCAGAGTGGCAGTGTCTCTCAGAAGTCAAGATGGGCAGAGGATCACCAATTCCCCCAATGCTGTGGCGAAAAATTGTGGAGAAATATCAGAAAGGAGTTTTTCAGAGAAAAATTGCAAAGAGTTTGAAGTTATCATCATCTTCATTGCATAATATCATCCAAAGATTCAGAGAATCTGGAACAATCTTTGTGCGTAAGGGCCAAGGCTGGAAAACCATACTGGATGCCTGTGATCTTCGGGCCCTTAGACAGCACTGCATCACATACAGGAATGCTACTGTAATGGAAATCACAACATCGGCTCAGGAATACTTCCAGAAAACATTGTTGGTGAACAAAATCCACCATGCCATTCGCCGTTGCAAGCTAAAACTCTATAGGTCATAAAAGAAGCCATATCTAAACATGATCCAGAAGGGCAGGTGTTTAAAATGGACTGTGGTAAATTGGAAAACTGTTCTGTGGTCAGACGAATACAAATTTTAAGTTATTTTGGAAAACTGGGACACCATGTCATCCGGACTAAAGAGGACAAGGACAACTCAAGTTGTTTTCAGCGCTCAGTTCAGAAGCCTGACTCTGATGGTATGGGGTTGCATGAGTGTGTGTGGCATGGGCAGTTTACACATCTGGAAAGACCCCATCAATGCTGACAGGTATATCCAAGTTCTAGAACAACATATGCTCCCATCCAGACGTCGTCTCTTTCATTGCATTTTCCAACATGACAATGCCAGACCACATACTGCATCAATTTCAACATCATGGCTGCGTAGAAGAAGGATCCGGGTACTGAAATGGCCAGCCTTCAGTCCAGATCTTTCATCCATAGAAAACATTTAGCGCATCATAAAGAGGAAGATGCAACAAAGAAGACCTAAGACAGTTGAGCAACCAGACGCCTGTATTAGACAAGAATGGGACATTCCTATTCCTAAACTTGAGCAACTTGTCTCCTCAGTCCCCAGACGTCTGCAGACTGTTATAAAAAGAAGAGGGGATAATGCATAGTGGTAAACATGTAAACATGAAATCACTTATTTTTCCCTTTAAAGTATACATTTTCTCAGTTTAAACATTTGATATGTCATGTTGTATTCTGAATAAAATATTGAAATTTGAAACCTCCACATCATTGCATTCTGTTTTTATTCACAATTTGTACAGTGTCCCAACTTTATTGGAATAGTGTTGTATACGCTGTGTTGGGAAGGAAAATGTTATAGGTTACAAATTAAAAGTTACCCTGTTTAAAATGTAACTATTTTTATTACTTTATTAAAGTAACATAACTGATTACATTTGATTACTTTTTAAATTCCTTTTCTAAAATTTCTAATGAATGTTTTCAACTGTTAACTGCTTCAGGTTAACATCGTAACATAACATGTTTGACATTGAAACCTTAATTTTGAAACATATTTTGAAGTGAACTGTTATATGTGCACCCTCATCTGATTTCTGGAGGAAATTATTTTTAAATTTCCAGCATCAGAATGCATTTTTATCACTTGCCATGGTGGCAACTCTCAGACAGCTTTTGCAGCCGAAAGCTTTCAGCGCCAGTGTGGACTGATGTAATTGGCAGACGTGGTGCTCTGAAAATTCAAACGAGAACCAATCAAAAGCATCAGAAACAGGCAAAGCAACAAATTAATATTATCAACATATCCTAGCTTTATACAGAAAATATTAAGATGTAACCCCCTTTGTAATCATTAACATTTTCAGAAGTAACTGTAATTTAATTACATTTTTTTCTCAGTAACTGTAACGGATTATAGTTACATTTTTTTTGTAATTAAATTATGTAACTCAGTGTTCCCAACACTGTGTATACATCACAGTAATTGTTCCGGGTTAACTTCACAGACACAGACGTTCCAAATCCATTTGTCCTGCTGTCGGAATAGCTTAAGCACATGGATAAGCTAAGTCAGAAATAGAACGGGTCATTTCCAGCGACTCAACGTGTTGAGCTGCAGCGCATCCAAACGCATTTGCACAAGAAGGTACCTACTGAAACATAACGGTTTAATGATCTACAACAAAAAAGAGAGTTTTGGTTATACATAAATATTTAATTACCAAAGTACATATTTTTACCAAAGTACACATTTTCTTGCTTAAATTGACATCAAAAGTTGAAAACATTGGTCAAAAACATACATTTACAGACTAACTGACCACCAACCGCAAATTTCAGACACTCAACTGTCAAGGAATAGAATCCACAGGATTGTGGGAAATCAAAGGCAGCGAAGGATACTAAAGGATACACGTTCTTGGTCTTGTCTTGGTCTCAGACTAAGAGGACTCTGTTTTTTTTGTTTCAAGACCTGTCAACCCCACAACTGCTGGGATATTACTATTGCCAGTGCATTGCCTAATTTATTTATTAACATCATTAATGTGATTGGATGTAAAACGTATTGCTTCAGATGCAATCAATAACTTATTTCTAATTTGATTTATTTATTGTGCCGATTCAGAAATTATTTAGAGATTGTGTCAAAAATGTCACCAAAAATGTATAAAAATGCTCACAAAATTTAAGATATTATTGCAAAAGTTATTGTGTGAGATCTGGATTTATAACGTGATATAATTAACCAATATCAAAAGAGCAAGAGAGCTGTTTTCACAAATTTGAGCATGACTGCAAACTGCTTTATTGCTCTAACAATATTTATTTTTTATTATCCTCAACATTATTTATGCATATGTAATTTACCAATTCAGATGAATCTTCTATATCACCTCTGTAGCGCACAGATGAATTTTTTTGTTAATGATTTGATTTGATTGGTAACAGCTCTAAAATGTCCTATTCTAATTATATTTAAAACAAGTAATTTATTATTAGTTATAAGTCATTTCTCAGGGTGTAATGTGGATCTCTATGAATTTAAGGAGTGCTGGTCTGGTCTTCGTCTTGACTCGGTCTCGTCCTGCCTTGGTCTTGGTCTTGTCTTGGTCTCGACACACATTGGTCTTGGTCTCGACTTGGTCTATGATTGGGTGGTCTTGACTACAACATTGTACTTACAGGTTTGAAACATTGATTAAATGAAGGCATCTCAGTACAGGCTGTGACACTGTCATTGGATTCAGACATGCCTTGTTGCATTCCTATCTTATTTTCTTCTTAACGGACGCAGCATTTTTCAGCTTTTGGACGCAGCCAATGGCTCTACGTGATTCATTGACTGAGTGTGTCTGAACAGCCACCATGATTTTGCCAAGAATGTCATATTCCTGGATCAACATATTTTGTTGATCCTGAAACAACATTTGTGTCCAAAAATTTTGTCCTAACCATATCCCTACCCTTACATCTAACCCTGCCCATAATTTATCCCTAAAATCAGAGTGAAATGATTGGTGAATAACACTAATGTAGAAGCACTTAGCCCAGGGGTTCCAAGTTCGGTCCTAAAGGGCCGCTGTCCTGCAAACCTGAAAAATCCTGCCTGTATAGCTTTAGTAATCCTGAAGACACTGATGAGCTTGTTCAGGTGTGTTTGTTGGTTGGATCTAAACTCTGCAGGACAGTGGCTCTCTAGGACCGAACTTGCCTACCCCTGCCTTAGCCTAACTTCGTCATATTTAGATTCTAGTCAGAATATGAGTCTGATTCGGCTCTATTGGGCTGTGATTATAGGGCGTGTTTAAATCGAACCACGAAAGAAAATACCTCTGCACTCAATTGGATAGACCTACAACCAATCAGAGCAATGGAATAAGTGATGAGCGACACATAGTTGTCATAAAAACTAAACTGCATGCACGCTGGAAGAAGTAGAAGAAGAAGATGAGTGTAAACCACTGATCTATATAGAGATCAGTGGTGTAAACAATCTTTTCCGGTGTTGTAAAAAGAATTTAAGGATACACAGAGTACTTACAGGCTTGAAACCTGTACATTTATATATCCTGCTTCTGTTACAAATTTCTGTTGCTATTGGGTTTAACACAATGACAGATAGAGAAATGATGGATCGTTGGTCTGATTGGTTGAAGGACTATCCAATTGCGAGTCATTTGAACTATGTCCGTTGATCACGCCTTTTGTGGTCTGATTGGTTGAATAACTATCCGATTTTATACAGTCATTTGAACTATGCCCGTTGATCACGCCTCTTGTGCTCTGATTGGTTGAAGGACTATCCAATTGCTTACAGAGTCATTTGAACTATGCCCGTTGATCATGCCTCTTGTGGTCTGATTGGTTGAAGGACTATCCAATTGCGTACAGAGTCATTTAAATATGCCAGTTGATCATGCCTCTTGTACAGTAAAAAAAAATAATACAGAGACTCCCCAGACCAATGTTCAATCTTAAAAGGCTGAGCTTGGTCTGGTGACAGCCAGACAAGGGTGAAGCCTGTTTTAGTAGTGAAACTTGCAGTTATGGTAGGCGTGACATTTCCGAAACATGCTCGAAACGGTTGACCAATCACAACGCACTGGTCCAGCTCACCAATCAGATCACATTGTGCTTTTCAGAAGGAGAATATAGACAGGAGCTAAACAGAGTGTTACTGACTGGGAAGAGAGGTGCTGCAACAATGTAAAATATGTGAAAATGAATGTGTTTTTTGAACGTTCAAAAATGAAAACCTATTCTAGTAGATCATAAACCCCCAACCCCCCTTGAAATATAGGCCCACTGTTCATTTTTTACATGTGTAACTTAATGAGCGGGAAAATGACTGATTGGTTCTTTGAAGATGTAGAAATACAGTTAAATATTTTGAGTCCACAGAAATAACAAAATTCAGATTCATTCTTTAATGCTTTAGATGCGCCATGTCAATACACATTTTAGTTACAGAGATCTCTTTTTCTCCAGAGCAAGATAAAATTCAGCATCCTGTGATATATAAAATCACTTTTATAGAAATATGCTCCATCAAAAACGTCACCCAGTATCCTTTGATTTAGATTAAAAGACTGCACTGCTACAGAGTCAGCGCTTTTGAAAGACCCCTATATCTGTTCTGTTTTGGCTGATGACTCACATGACCCGCTAGGCTTTTGAGATCTGCAAGCAAGGCAGACAAAACATTTTCCCCAAAGAGTCAGTTCACTCTAGCAACCAAATGCATGGATGGATTATGTATTTGTCCCTTAAGGATGATCTTCTGTCAGTGATACCCATCAAGCACACGGAAAGTGCCAGAGGACAAAATCTTATGCACACAGCTCCCAGGCAAGCAGCACCCCCACCATCGTTTGGTTTCCATGGAGCACCTTCAACCTGCTCCTGAAGCTGTCCAGAATAAATTAAGCCATCAGTCAAACTTCTGCTTTTATGAGGCATAGTAAAAAAAAATGCTATGGAAAAAGCAGTGATAAAATCACCAGTATAAAAATGCCCACAATGGAGTTGAAACAGAAGTGAGATTAATGGTGTGGAACAGCACTGACACTATCTAGTATGGCTCAGTTACAGGTTAGTTAAACCCGACCTCTTTTGTAATGCAGATTACACTGTCTCCTCTCCATTCTCTCTCGTGCTCCCTCTGCTAAATGAGCCCCTTATAGCCGTATAATTTGTGAATACTGAATTACCCACCCCCTCATCCTGCTGTACGATTAAAAGTGGGTCTGCTGTTTTGCTGTTATCAAGGCTATGGATGATATCTGTCACATTTATCGGAATAACTGAGTTACCATGAGTTACCAAGAGTTACCATGGAGATTTCTTTTCTATTTCCACATCACAATGTTTCATTATATCTTGAATTCAATGTCCGCCGTGCACCATAATCATAATCATCCATTCAAAGAGTGAAAAACTATACTCCAAGAATCACAACTATAATGGCTACACTATAGGGATAGAATAGACAGCTGTTATTTTAATATTTAAATACATATTTAATATTAATATTCAATTATTTTTAAATATAATTATAAATAAATATAAAATAAATAAATACTACTGTAATATAACAACAACAAAAAATGTGCACAAATGTAGGGAAATTAACATAAACAATTTATTTATTTCACATTATAATTTAATTATTCCCTAAAATATGCTTCTTCTTTTTTTAAGGCCTATACAATTAAACAAATTAATAAATGTTGTTTTTAAATAAAAATACAATAAATACATTTTTAAATGCTTGGTTGTTGGCTGATGCTAATAATCTCAAAATATCATCCAATTAATAATTTTATTAATAGTATACTGAAACGATGTAGAAACAATTTTCATATTGATAATACAGTCCACAAATAATTACAAAGAATATGCAAGTAACACATTGATTTAAACATGAAAAGTTTGAAGTAGAAAGACTTAAATAGTATTTTCTTGAATAAAGTACCCGAATAATATTTTTAAAATAATATTTTTTAAATCTTCATTTTCAAATTCGAAAAATAATTCTAGTGTAATATTAATTATTATTATTTTTATTATAGCAAAACAAAACTAACAGAGAACCAGTGGGCTAAAAATAAATCAAATTAATACAAAAAAATAAATAAATAAATAAATAAATAAATAAATAAATAAATAAATAAATAAATAAATAAATAAATAAATAAATAAATAAATAAATAAATAAATAAATAAATAAGCGGCCCCATGAAGATTTGTCCATTATTTTTTGATATATTGTACACATACACAGCATGTCTGAGTACTGCAATGAATTTGTATCTCTGCATGAGAGTCCTTAAGACTATATTAGAGATCAGTCAGCATGGGTTGAAATATTCATTGTGATGACTAATAGGCTAGTGTAATCTTACACAGGACATGATTACTCTTTCAATTCAAATTTTCACATAATATGTTTTAATTTGTCTCAGTTGTTAGCCTTTAATCTGATAAACTGCCCAATACTATCACTCTGGGCTAATGATATTTTATAGGAAATAAACCACAGATTATATCTGTCTGTAATTGCTCTTATCTTGAGTATTTTTCATTAGTCCACTTTAAAATTTGGTTAGATCTCCTCCTGTTTGAGATTAATTTTAACGTGCATAAAGCCTTGAGTGTTTACTGAACCTTTTGTTTCTTCAGACGCATTGACTTTGAAATCAGCTCTTTAAAGTTTTGCCATACTTTAATTTAATGCTGGATAAAACTTCAAAAGATATACTGTGGCATTTAGCAGAGTGAGTAGCATGACAAATTTAGCAATTAACTGAGAATGATGATATGTCTATCATGAGGAGAGTCGCTCTCTTCTTGAGAGTCAGATAACTCGATCTGTTTCTTCCTTTGTTCATTTAGGTATCCTTTTACATTGAAATAATGCATAACCTTTGCAAAATTACTATGGAAACCACTATTTGACAAAATTCCTTCCTGCAATGCATTAGATTACATATTGAATCAAATATTAAGCTCACTCACAATCTTCAGATGGAAATTGTATTACTTAGAGGTTGCAAATTTTGCCACGTTAGTATGAACCCTATCTATACAATCACAGAAAGTGTTGGAGGACAAAATCTTATGCCCACACTGCAAGTGTAGCACCACCACATTCCTTTGGGAAAGGGAAAAAAACAGGCCACCTAATTTTGCTTACAGTATCTTTTTTAGGGAAGTGGTTTGTTGGCCTTTTTATCCAGACCAGGTTGCTTGTTTTACATGCATGATCTCACAATAATTTAAGATTAAGATATTGGTAACACTTTATTTTGATGGTCCCTTTTGAACATTCTGTTGACAATAAGTAACGTTGCACCTACATGTCAACTAACTCTCATTAGAGTATTAGTAGACTGTCTGCTTAATATCTGCTAACACTTTATTCTAATGGTCTTTCAACAGACATTCTACTGTCTATACGTAATGTTGCAACTACATGTCAACTTATTCTAACCCTAACCCTACCAGTCTACTTAAACTCTACTAACACTCTAATGATGTTTAGTGGACATGTAGGTGCAACGCTACTTATAGTCAACAGAATATGTTAAAGGGACCATCAAAATAAAGTGAAACCAAGATATTTTTCAACTTGATATCTTCATTTGCATCCTGCTAAGCATGCTATTGTGTAAATATTCAGGTTATTATTATCAAAATGAATGTGCAAGAGCTTGATCATTACTTTCAATTTTGGTATAATTTGGTTTGTTTTGTATAAAAATGCTTTTGACCACACAAACTCATTTTCTGCATAAAATGAATGACCCATATGCTACTAGTAGCATACAGTTATATTACTAACAGTCATCAAAATCACAAAATTAAATGACAATTGTTTAAAGTGAATCCCATATCCTCCTGGAAAAAAAAGTTTTGTAATTTCTCTTTTACATCATTACATTGTTTGTGGTATAAGAAACAAATGGGGAAAAAAATAACTGATATATTTTATGATATGTCCTTTAAAGGAAACCAGGACTCAGGACATGAAAACAAGACTATTAAATCAAAACAATGTTTATATATATATATGAGAGAGAGAGAGAGAGAGAGAGAGAGAGAGAGAGAGAGAGAGAGAGAGAGAGAGAGAGAGAGAGAGAGAGAGAGAGAGAGAGAGAGAGAGAGAGAGAGAGAGAGAGAGAGAGAGCCTATGCACTTTTAGGTTCCAGGCTATTTCTTCTATAAGTTGTCTTTTGTAAAAACAGCTAATAATGTTGGAAAAGATGCTTAGAATGTGTATATTTGCATTTTGTAATGCCTGCATTATAGATGTTAATGTACATCAGGGTTTTCAGGACTTCGACAGCTCCAGGAAACTTCGACCAAACATGCACAAATATTTGTATAAATATTCTCAACTATGGTTTAAAAGATATGGATGGTGTGATACTATTTTACTTTACACAATATGTGTGTAAACTAAAAATGAGTTTTCCCATTAAGTGTATTCATTTAGTTATTTTGGCAACATAACGAAAAAGAAGCTATAATGAAAGTAACGTAGTACATTTTCATATCTCATATTTCATTAAAATATTGTTTTATATTTTCTTCCCCATTCACTTATGCCTCGCTAAAATGCCTGATAAGCATGCTGTAAGTTCAATGTATGAAACTGGTACAGAAAGTCATATTCTACCCCACTAAGTTGTCTTGAGATAGTACAACAAGAATTAGTCAAAACTTAAATGATAATAACAAAATAAGATAATATTCCCATAAGCACTGTTATGCTGAAACCTCCAAACATTCCCTGCTGGAAAAATATAAAATTTAACTCTAAAACCTAAAACCTGATCAGCTAAAAAAGGGCCTAACCCTCTCTAAAACCATCCTGAGAGACTGAATGTGCTAAAACGGTGGCTTATATGGCTTCAAATAAATGTATAATGTTCTCTACAGAGGAACAAAAACACTGAATGTACATGTATGTTTTACAGTAATAATAACAATACAAATCAATTTCAATTTGACAACCAGCACGCGTCTGGTTGAGAGTGCTTGTAGAGTGCAGTAGGTCACCGTTTTCGCTTCAGTGTTTAAATAAAGTTTTTTTTAAAGCTCATTTTCCGTTTCCAAAATGGCGGAGTACGATCTGACCACCAAGATCGCGCATTTTTTAGACCGGCATTTGGTCTTTCCGCTGCTGGAATTTCTCTCTGTCAAGGAGGTAATATATAAACGCAGTAGTGTAAAGTAAATGCTTCGTTGATCGGTTATATTTTTAATTGATTGGTGGTCGCTAATCGGGCAGCGCCACGTGTGGCGGATAGTCAGCTGGTCTGGATACATTTTCTTATCTGATATTAAAGCAGAAATTACCTCTTTATAGTGATACTTGCATTAAACATTTATTTTAATTTTTGACAGATCAACTATATATTCTTATTCAGTAGCTCTGATCTCTCTTTCTATTTCTACTCTAACACAATTAGCTCTTTGGACATGGTTTTATTATTGTTGTAATAACACCATGACGTAACACGTAAGTTAACGTTATAACCTACCATAAATACGTGAATATTGTCATCATTAATTGTTGTGATATATGTTAAAATACTATTACTATGGAATACCATCACTTGGGACAACAACATTATTATTATTATTTTTTAAGTATCGTTTGTTGTGTGTAAGATAAATGTAAATATACATGTAATATTTCAGTGTTATAATCATGTTATTGTGCATAATTCCTCTTTAATTTACAGTCAGAAATATATTCAGAAATCCTGATATGGTGCTGTTAAATCTGATGTTTAAAATGTTAAATCTGATTGTCACCTCAGATCTACAATGAGAAAGAACTTCTCCAAGGGAAGCTGGATCTTCTCAGTGACACAAACATGGTGGACTTTGCCATGGACGTATATAAGAACCTCTATCCTGACAAAGAGATTCCACATTGTAAGTGTGTGTCCTCTCACCTAAAACATGCTCCTCTCCAGAGTTAATTTTTCTAGCTAACTAACAAGTTTATGGTCATTGAATGGCTTTCCTGAGGTAAATGTAATGTTTTTTTACAAGCACTTTTATTGAAGTTTTTCTTCACTTGAAACACTGATTGAGTAATTAAAGGTACACAATGCAACTTTTCTGTCCGCTAGAGGGCGCCTATTCAAAACAAAGGCGTAGTTTGATGACGCCAAATATGAGCGCAGAATCTTGGGACATGTGGTCTTCATCTCACAGCCGGTGGAAAAGAATCGGGAAAGGACTCAGGCAGAAATCATGTTCATGGATGCGATTATTAACGTTACTGTAGTATGAAGCAGAGCAGGGGCGAGTGCTGTGGGAGCTGAGTAAGGCCACCGGAGCGATTTTTACACTGCTCGCGAGCAACGGGACTTTTATTATGACGGGACACAGTCGCCGGCGCAATCTCCGCTTTTCTGGTCATGAGTATGAGGTAACGCAGCTCTGTTTATTATATTAGATACATTTGTTGAAGTGTGTTTAAAATTATGTTATGATGTTACTCTGTGCGTTAGCTCGGCGGCTGCTGTGACGCTTGTTCACACTCCAGTGAGAGTAAAGCGCTTCTGCCAAATAAAACCGTAAACGAGGGTAACGCAGATATGACGCAATTGACAGATGACTCCCTCACACACTATGCTCACACGTCCCAGTTCATTGGTAAAAATAGCGATTTTCTCACAATTTACAAATAGTTGGAAACATTTGAGATATTGTAAGAACTCAACAGAACAAAATGTATAACACTGGCCTGGTGGTTTTTGGGTATTTGACTGCAAAAATCCTACATAATGTACCTTTAAATGTAATGAAAATTTTCACATCAAATAGAGTGTGTTACTATATATTTTGCTTTATTTAATGTGTCCCTGTTACAGTGTAATTATACATTTTAGTACTGATATTAAAGGATTAGTTCACTTTAAAATGAAAATATCCCCATGATTTACCCTCAAGACATCCTAGGTGTATATGACTTTCTTCTTTCTGATGAACACTCAGAGATATATTAATAAATATTCTGACACTTCCAAGCTTTAGAATGGCAGTGAACAGGGCTCACGAGTTTGAAGTGCATAAACGTACTCCACACAGCTCCAGGTAGTAAAATATAATATCTAGCTCCTGCTGGACCGCCCTTGTTCTAGTGATACATAGTGTCAGTTACGCTTTTTTCTGAAGTGGAATACGAAAGGCGGTCTGGTGAAAGCTAGATATTTTACTTTATAAAATTTTAAATATGAATATTTTTCTTATAAACTCCATTGATTTGTTTCAGAAGGCCTATATTAACCCCCCGGAGCCGTGTGGAGTACGTTTATGAAGGATGGATGCACTTTTTTTTCTCAAACTTGTGAACCCTGTTCACTGCCATTATAAAGTTTGGAAGCGTCAGGATATTTAATAATAAAACTCTGTTCATCAGAAAAAAAAGTCATATACACCTAGGATGGCTTGAGGGTGAGTAAATCATGGGGTAATTTTCATTTTAAAGTGAACTAATCCTTTAAGTATATTTACTTACTATAGGGTTAGAGTGTGGGGTTACACTTTATTTTAAGGTGTCATTGTTACAATGAAATTATATATTTAAGTCCTGAGTAATATTAATTAACAACACATACTTACTTTAGAGATAGGGTAGGATTAGGATTTGTTTTACAGTTAGTTGCATGTAATTGTGCATAATTTACTGTTATTATGGTGGTAAATACTTGTAACATATGTAACAAGGACACTGTTAAATAAATTGTTACCGGGTTTGGTTTAGGGTTAGTTGCATATAATTATCCCTAATTTATAGTTATTACTATAATAAATACATGTAATGTGTAACAAGGACACATTAAAATAAAGTGTTACCTATATTTCATGTATATTATTACATGTAATAATTTCTCTCCGTGTAGCCTTAAGGGAGAAAAGAACCACAGTGGTGGCCCAGCTGAAGCAGCTCCAGTCTGAGACTGAACCCATAGTGAAGATGTTTGAAGATCCAGAGACTCAGAGACAAATGCAGTCCACCAGGTCTGCTGTCCTCATATTACTGTTTACTGCACTTTGTTTGAAATATAATATCTAGTGTGTTTGGCAATTATGTAAGTGGCTTCAAATATACAAATTCATAACTACCATAAACTTATTTTTTTCTTAGAGATGGGAGGATGCTGTTTGAATATTTAGCCGATAAACATGGTGTAAGTTTTGAAACATACCTCAAACTATAACCAATTATTCCTTTTTTATTTTCAGAGAAGCTAATTAACAGCTTATTGCATGTTTGAATATTCAATCTCTATATTCTTCTCCCTCAGTTTCGTCAAGAATATTTGGATACGCTGTACCGTTATGCCAAGTTCCAGTATGAGTGTGGCAACTACTCAGGGGCTGCGGAGTATCTCTACTTCTTCCGTGTGCTAGTAAGTGTTCTTGTTCATGTAAGCAAGACTGGTTGTGTTTTATTCTTGGTTTTTAGTTCATTAGATTTTTTTGTGAAGTGTGAAATTACTGCCTTTGGCAGAAAGTAGAAACAAAATAATTTGTGTCTTCGCTGAGTGTTTTCTTTTGACTGTTTTAAAGTGTTTTTTTAAATAATTTTATTGAAAAAAATAAATGTATATATTATATTATATATTATAATATAACTATATATTATAGTTCAATTACATTTGTTTATATATATATATACACCATTCAAAAGTTTAGGACAATTAAGATTTTTTATTTATTTATTTATTCTTCAAACCCGATTCCAATAAAGTTGGGACACTGTACAAATTGTGAATAAAAACAGAATGCAATGATGTGGAAGTTTCAAATTTCAATATTTGATTCAGAATCCAACATAGATGACATCATATGTTTAAATGTTTAGAAAAGGGAAAAAGTTTAAGGGAAAAATAAATTGATTTTAAATTTCATTGCATCAACACATCTAAAAAAAGTTGGGACAAGGTCATGTTTACCACTGTGTGGCATCCCCTCTTCTTTTTATAACAGTCTGCAGACGTCTGGGGACTGAGGAGACAAGTTGCTCAAGTTTAGGAATAGGAATGTCCCATTCTTGTCTAATACAGGCGTCTGGTTGCTCAACTGTCTTAGCTCTTCTTTATCACATCTTCCTCTTTATGATGCGCTAAATGTTTTCTATGGGTGAAATATCTGGACTGCAGGCTGGCCATTTCAGTACCCAGATCCTTCTTTTACGCAGCCATGATGTTTAAATTGATGCAGTATGTGGTCTGGCATTGTCATGTTGGAAAATGCAAGGTCTTCCTTGAAAGAAATGACATCTGGATGGGAGCATATGTTGTTCTAGAACTTGGATATACCTGTCAGCATTGATGGGGTCTTTCCAGATGTGTAAACTGCCCATGCCACACGCACTCATGCAACCCCATACCATCAGAGTCAGGCTTCTGAGCGCTGAAAACAACTTGGGTTGTCCTTGTCCTCTTTAGTCTGGATGACATGGCGTCCCAGTTTTCCAAAAAGAACTTCAAATTTTGATTCGTCTGACCACAGAACAGTTTTCCACTTTGCCACAGTACATTTTAAATTTGATGCAGTGCCGTCTAAGGGCCCGAAGATCACAGGCATCCAGTATGTTTTTCCGGCCTTGACCCTTACGTTGTTCCAGATTCTCTGAATCTGATATTATGCACTGTAGATGATGATAACTTCACACTTTTTGCAATTTTTCTCTGAGAAACTCCTTTCTGAAATTGCTCCACTATTTTTCGCCACAGCATTGGGGGAATTGGTGATCCTCTGCCCATCTTGACTTCTGAGAGACACTGCCACTCTGAGAGGCTCTTTTTATACCCAATCATGTTGCCAATTGACCTAATAAGTTGCTAACTGGTACTCCAGCTGTTCCTTATATGTACATTTGACTTTTCCGGCCTCTTATTGCTACCAGTCCCAACTTTTTTGGAATGTGTAGCTCTCATGAAATCCAAAATGAGCCAATATTTGGCATGACATTCCAACATTTGATATGTTATCTATATTCTATTGTGAATAAAATATAAGTTTATGAGATTTGTAAATTATTGCATTCCTTTTTTATTCACAATTTGTACAGTGTCCCAACTTTTTTGGAATCGGGTTTGTATAAATCAGCTTTAAAATATATTAAAATAGAAAAGCTATTTTTAATTGTAGTTTTTCATTGAACTATATTTTACTCTGGTTTAGGGTCGTCTCTACCAGACATGTTTGTTAGCCATATACGAACGAAATGCCTTATGTAATGTTTTATTGATCCTTTGTACAATGAAATTGCTAGGTTTACTCAGTGTCGTGTGATAGATTTTTACTGCATTGATTGTCAAATTGTGTAGACCACAGCTATATATGATGAGTTCAGATATTGACAGCTGAATTATAAAAGTAACATCATATTAAAAATGTTTTGATAATTGTAACAGTAATTATTGTTTTATATGTTAAAGCTAAAATAAACCAGCGAGTTGACCATCCCTTGATGACACATGCTAATATGCATTCCAATATGTTTTTATGAAAGTTCATCTGAGCCGAGAGAGTTTGAGTTCTTTTTTTTTCCTGAAAGAAATGGATAACAGTTTCAACAAAATTTTACACAGCACAGCTGTTTTAAACATTAATAATGTTTTTTAAAAATCGTAATGGCTGCTGATAATTCAATACGTCTGCTTTAAAACATTAAAATAGAAAAGCATAAACAAAATCTACATAATCTATCAAAAACTCATTAAAATCTTACGCCAAATGTTTGAATGGTATATATATTTGTATATATGAGTACATTTTCTAATTTATTTTCTAATAGTCAAGTCACCTTCATTTATATAGCAAAGCAGATTTACAGTGATAATAGGATTGTTTTTAATTATTATTAATTTCTGTTGTTAAAACTGATTAGTTATTTAATTTGGTGTTATTTAAACAATACAATCTTCAATCAAAATCCCCAATGCGCTCCGGACCCCATCCCCACGGCAACAGCATCTGGTGGCCCGAGAACGCAAACCATGAAATAGAGCACAAATACAGGTCCTTCTCAAAAAAAGTAGCATATTGTGATAAAAGTTCATTATTTTCCATAATGTAATGATAAAAATTAAACTTTCATATATTTTAGATTCATTGCACACCAACTGAAATATTTCAGGTCTTTTATTGTTTTAATACTGATGATTTTGGCATACAGCTCATGAAAACCCAAAATCTCAAAACATTTGCATATTTCATCCGACCAATAAAAGAAAAGTGTTTTTAATACAAAGAAAGTCAACCTTCAAATAATTATGTTCAGTTATGCACTCAATACTTGGTCGGGAATCCTTTTGCAGAAATGACTGCTTCAATGCGGCGTGGCATGGAGGCAATCAGCCTGTGGCACTGCTGAGGTGTTATGGACGCCCAGGATGCTTCGATAGCGGCCTTAAGCTCATCCAGAGTGTTGGGTCTTGAGTCTCTCAACTTTCTCTTCACAATATCCCACAGATTCTCTATGGGGTTCAGGTCAGGAGAGTTGGCAGGCCAATTGAGCACAGTAATACCATGGTCAGTAAACCATTTACCAGTGGTTTTGGCACTGTGAGCAGGTGCCAGGTCATGCTGAAAAAACGAAATCTTCATCTCCATAAAGCTTTTCAGCAGATGGAAGCATGAAGTGCTCAAAATCTCCTGATAGCTAGCTGCATTGACCCTGCCCTTGATAAAACACAGTGGACCAACACCAGCAGCTGACATGGCACCCCAGACCATCACTGACTGTGGGTACTTGACACTGGACTTCAGCCATTTTGGCATTTCCTTCTCCCCAGTCTTCCTCCAGACTCTGGAACCTTGATTTCCGAATGACATGCAAAATTTGAGCTGTTTCTGGTTCAAAAGTGGCTTGACCTGGGGAATGCGGCACCTGTAGCCCATTTCCTTCACACGCCTGTGCACGGTGGCTCTGGATGTTTCTACTCCAGACTCAGTCCAGTGCTTCCACAGGTCCCCCAAGGTCTGGAATCGGTCCTTCTCCACAATCTTCCTCAGGGTCCGGTCACTTCTTCTCGTTGAGCAGCGTTTTTTGCCACACTTTTTCCTTCCCACAGACTTCCCACTGAGGTGCCTTGATAAAGCACTCTGGGAACAGCCTATTCGTTCAGAAATTTCTTTCTGTGTCTTACCCTCTCGCTTGAGGGTGTCAATGATGGCCTTCTGGACAGCAGTCAGGTCGGCAGTCTTACCCATGATTGCGGTTATGAGTAATGAACCAGGCTGGGAGTTTTTAAAAGCCTCAGGAATCTTTTGCAGGTGTTTAGAGTTAATTAGTTGATTCAGATGATTAGGTTAATAGCTCATTTAGAGAACCATTTCATGATATGCTAATTTTTTGAGATTTTCATGAGCTGTATGCCAAAATCATCAGTATTAAAACAATAAAAGACCTGAAATATTTTAGTTGGTGTGCAATGAATCTAAAATATATGAAAGTTAAATTTTTATCATTACATTATGGAAAATAATGAACTTTTATCACAATATGCTAATTTTTTGTGAAGGACCTGTAAAAGAGATTTGTGGGTTCAAAAATGTGTCTTAACCAATTGAGACGTGACAATTTTCATCAATGCTGAAGCAACAATATATCTGAAAAATATATAGCTGTGGGAGCAGGATCAATGAAATTTCATGGTGGAAATTGCCAGAGAATTGATACCAATAAAATGTTTTGTTGTCATGACTCAGGTTCCCTCCACAGACAGGAACGCTCTGAGCTCTCTCTGGGGCAAACTGGCATCCGAGATCCTCATGCAGAACTGGGAGGCGGCCATGGAGGACCTGACCCGCTTACGAGAGACCATCGACAACAACGTACGTCTGTCTGGCATCCTTCAAGCCTCTGTCTCCCCTGTATAATAGAAGATTTGCAGCTGTATTTCATCAGCTGGAGAAATCCAATATCCTTCCCACTGGTTAATTTGCTTTATCACCAATGTTCCTTTGAGCTCAGATGTAACAGTCCTTTAGCAGACATCAGGCATTAGATCAACTATGCACACAAAATTGACCAAGATGACATTTACATTGCATCAGCTCTGAGAAGTAAATGCTTGGCATTTTTATTTGCGGTGCAGTTAAGATGGATGTGTGTGGATTTACTGCGGCCTTGTTTGCTTTACTAGTCCGTGCTAGTAATGTAACGTCAATGATATGACAAGGCTGAAGCAATGTTGACATATTTTTAATTAAACCATGTTTTTCTTTCCTGCCACGGTTCAGTCGGTGAGTTCCCCTCTTCAGTCGCTGCAGCAGAGGACGTGGCTCATACACTGGTCTCTGTTTGTCTTCTTTAACCACCCCAAAGGCAGAGACAACATAATCGAGCTGTTCCTCTATCAGCCCCAGTGAGTACGACTACACAATTCCCTCTTCCGCTATTACAAGCACACTCAAATTGCTCATTAAAGAATGTAGAAGTGAATCACACCACATTTGCATAACATTTTAGTTGTCACTTGCTAAAAGGACTTGCCAGGAAGTGTGTGTTGTGTTTACAGCAATTACTTCAGAGAGGGGAGTTGGAAAATTCTCTGTTAATGAGATTTGGTCTTGAAAGCGGTACATTTTTAGGGGGAGCAGTGCTTGTGTGCATGACCATAGAATGAGCGTCACTCAGTCTGAGCACTTTAAAGATGACGCACTCTGTGTTGAGTGTTTGAAAGACCACAGTAGTCGTGATTCCATTACAGATTAATTTTGGTTTACTTTTCTAAATGTTGATTAAAAAAATATTGCGAATTGACCCTGAAACCCTCCTGCTAGATGTCCTAAACTTTCTTCTTTCTGATGAACATGATCATAGTTATATTAATCAATCAATAAATCAATGTTTATGTATTTATGTATGTATAGAGCACATTTAAACACAACCAAGGTTGACCAAAGTGTTTTACAAAGAGTAAAACGAGAGAAAAAAATAAAAGAGCAAAACAAATACACAATCAACAGTAAACAAGGAAACCAAAGGGATGATAAAGCCAAGGAAAATAAATATGTCGGTAACACTTTATAATAACTACATGCTATGAAGAATTAGTTAAGCATTAGTAAATAGTCAAATCATAATTTATAAAGCATTAGTAGACATTAGTAAGCGGTTTATAACTACAGTTGTAAATGCTTTGTTCTTGATTTATAAGCATATCTGTGTAGCATTAGTAAGTAATCAAGTCATCATTTATAAAGCATTAGTAAGCTGTTTATAAATACAGTTGTAAATGCTTTGTTCTTGATTTATAAGCATATCTATAATGCGTTTAATAATTGTATTTTCAAACTTTATTAGTGATCAATTTATCATTTTAAAATTAAGTATTTGATTATTTACAAACCAGTTATTTAGGAGTTGTCAGCGGTTCATAAGATCATTTAGAAAGTGTAAGTAAATGATTAATAAACTATCTAAATGTACATTTGTACATCTTATTATTTAGACATATAGTATTAGTTACTCAGTGTGTTAATAAATGCTTTATTAACATGTATTCCTATTGTAGTTTCTGATTAATTCAGGTAGTTATAAAACATTTAGTAGTTGTCAGTTAACTATTTTTGTGAGCTCATCTAAAGTGAGGACTATGTATGCCTTGTAAAATATTTACAAAGGAGATTTAAAGGCTCAGTTCTCTTCTAAACAGAAAAGGAAATGAACAATGCAGAGGGTTAGAACATAGATATATTTATTTCAGAAGGTAAAAAAAAATGCAAATGTACACTTGATTTAAAATGATAAAAAAAACATCTGCAGTATCAAAAATAAAATAACAAGGAGCTAAATAAGCAACAAGATTAACAAAAAATAACTAAATAAGCAATAAAGTAAATATAATTAATAAAATAAGCAACAACAATACTATACATAAATAAATTAAGCAGCAAAACTAAAAAAAAAGCATGAAAAGAATGAAAAAATAACTTTTGAACTGTGATGAATAAAAATGTTTTGCGTTGCTGATGGGTATTGTCTTTTTCTCAGGTACCTGAACGCAATTCAGACCATGTGCCCCCACATTCTGCGCTACCTGACCACGGCCGTCATTACCAACAAGGACGTGAGGAAACGACGACAGGTCCTCAAAGACCTGGTCAAAGTCATCCAACAGGTTAGCATGATTTAACTAGCCGGTGGATTTTCTGAATGGCTAGTGGGTATATAGTTGTACCGTGGAAATTTCACATGAAATTTCTATGGACGCTGCAAAGGTTGTGATATGATGTTTCCCACAGGATTTTGTTAGACTGTGGTGGGTGGACATCGGTTTCTCTAGGCGGATCCGGAGACTGAACCCGTATATTTTTGTACATTTTAAAGTTAAATTCATCGATCTGGTGCACTTTGAGAATTCAAAATTAAGAGTGTGCAAATTAAACAAAGGAAAAAAGTTGGTGAATAGTCTGTGTTTTAGGAAACCAAACAATTAGAATATTATAATAATATATATTGTAAAACAAATGCACTGTAAAATAAAATGAAAATTTCACAAGTATATTATTTTACTTCATGCTACAGACAGTAGGATATTACTACCTAATTTCTACACTTGCAAGAGATAAACCCTTTTATTTTGACTTTTTTATTTTGGCGGAAAACCACCGTTTCTGTGAAAACAGATTTACAAACTCATCTCGTTACTCGAAATGCTGTAATCATCTTCCAACAAAAATGTTGGAAATTATCCAAATGTGAAAATAATGCGTAACTGGTGCCCTCTACATTCCCAAATGCACGCTAAACTCGCAACACATGCAGAGATGGAGTTTGGAAACTTCTTTGCATGAGCTTCCGGTCTCCCACATTTGTGTGCGTTTGAATGCAAGCCAATAGAAGTAGAAGTGTAGTGTGACCACCCCTTTACTCTGGTTTAGGGTCGTCTCTACCAGACATGTTTGTTAGCCATATACGAACGAAATGGCTTATATAATGTTTCATTGATCCTTTGTACAATGAAATTGCTAGGTTTACTCAGTGTCGTGTGATAGATTTTTACTGCGTTGATTGTCAAATTGTGTAGACCACAGCTATATATGATGAGTTCAGATATTAACATCATATAATAATGTTATGGTAATTATAACAGTAAAGTAACTACATCAATATCAACATTGTTTTATATGTTAAACCTAAAATAAACTCCTGAAAAAAAATCTAATTGAACCAGCTAGTTGACCATCCCTTGATGACACATGCTAATATGCATAAAACCAATATGTTTTTATGAAAGTTCATCTGAGCCGAGAGAGTTTATTTGAGTTCAGGTTGTTTTGAAGATTGACCTCTTTGAATGAGCTCACAGATCTCATCTCATTCCATTACACTCATACTAGATGCGTTTCCTTTTAAGCATTGATTCCGAGTTTGTGAATTAGCGTCTCTTTTTAAATGTATTCGTCAAAGTGCCTCTTGGGGCGACAGCGCATTTTATACCCACGACTTTGGCACTCACTGTCAAATTAGCACGAGCTTAATGTTTCGCTCTGCTTTCACTCTCTCAACAGGAGTCATACACATACAAGGATCCTATCACTGAGTTTGTGGAGTGCCTCTACGTTAACTTTGATTTCGACAGCGCACAGAAAAAGCTGAGGGAGTGCGAGTCGGTAAGATCACCACCCGCTGTGAGCTACCCGTTCTGTCATCCCTGTGATTTTCACTGTACACTTGTTTTCCCTCAGTTTGAATCATTTGGAGGCATACATTGAGAAGAACGCTCATCCTTTTGCTTGGAGCCATAGGTCCATTCACCCACTGCAAATCCCTGTCTACTGTAATTTAATGCTGCTTCCCACTGGGCTTTGCTGCTGTCAGTTCTCAGACCTACAGATATGAAGCAGCTCCTTTCTTAGACGTGGCCTAGTTGGGCCAGAGGGAGCATTCAGACCTGTGAAAACGTAATCTCAACTGCCTTTTCACCACCGTTTCAGTTTATGCCTGTGGGATTTATGTCTATAAAAGCTATATACACCGATCAGGCATAACATTATGACAAATGACAGGTAAACTGAATACCACTGATTATCTCTTTGTCACGGCACCTGATAGTGGGTGGGATATATTAGGCAGCAAGTGAACAATTTGCCCTCAAAGTTGCTGTGTTAGAGAATCAGGAAAAATGGCAAAGTGGATGAATTTGAGCTAGGGAGTTTGACATGGGCCAAATTGTGATGGCTAGACGACTGGGTCAGAGCATCTCCAAAACTGCAGCTCTTGAGGGGTGTTCCCGGTCTGCAGTGGTCAGTATCTATCAAAAGTGTTCCAAGGAAGGAACAGTGGTGAACCGGCTACAGGGTCATGGGCGGCCAAGGCTTATTGATGCACGTGGGGAGCGAAGGCTGGCCTGTGTGGTCTGATCAAACAGACAAGCTACTGCAGTGTGATGTTTTGGGAAATGTTCTGCTGGGAAACCTTGGGTCCTGCCATCCATGTGGATGTTACTTTGACACGTACCATCTACCTAAGCATTGCTGCAGACATGTACACCCTTTCATGGAAACGGTATTCCCTGGAGGCTGTGGCCTCTTTCAGCAAGATAATGTGCCCTGCCACACAAAAGCAAAAATGGTTCAGGAATGGTTTGAGCAGCAAAAGGGGGACCAACACAATATTAGGGTCATAATGTTATGCCTGATCGGTGTATACTATATATAATTTTTTAGACCATTATTTTTGCAATTCTGTTTGTTTGCTACTCTACTTGTGTGCAGAAATTACATACTTTACTGTAAAAGTTTATTTGGAGAAAAAGTATTTCAAACTGTTTTAAAAGTACATAGTTCAGTCTCAGAGCCTTTCAGTCGACCATAAACTGTATTCACACAACTTCTAAAGTACATCATTTGAATGGACTTGTTTTCAAGGTGCTGGTGAACGACTTCTTCTTGGTGGCCTGCTTGGAGGATTTCATTGAAAACGCACGGCTGTTCATCTTCGAGACGTTCTGCCGGATCCATCAGTGCATCAGCATCAGGTAGCCCCCTCCCGGGAAGAATCCTGATAGACTAGTGTGCGCTAATCCTCTTAGCGCTGTAAAAAGAGCGTAGCGTGCTGCGATGATTCACTGCGCTGCCAGGATCAATGGATCCCAGCCAAATCTGACAAAAGCTGAGAGACATCACAATGTGTACATTCTGCAGAAACGAGCTAAGGATAGCTGAATAGAGAGTACAACAGCGTTGTTACATGTTATTTCAGTATCATTGAGATACTGTTAGAGTTATTTATAGTTTGATTTTTTATTTTATTTTTTTATTTTAAAGTTTTATTTTGTTGTGGGTCTGTTTAACATTAAGTGAATTGAAATGAAGTAAGAAATGTTTATGGTTTAGTTATTAGTAACTAAAATACTAATAACTTTTACAGGTGTTATTGTTGATGTTTGTTAACCCTTAAAGACAGTTGCCCGCGGCTAAAAATAACTGTTGATCTGTTAATCCAATCTGTATGCTTTAAAAAGTAGATTCCCGACTTTTCAGTGGTATCACGTTTGTCTCATAGTAGTATCTGTAGTGTTATCAAGTTTTGATCAGCATTGATTTGTCAAAGAAACCCATGCGGTTTGTTCCTCTGATGCTTAGTCCCAGCCCTGTGCCCAGATTGGTTGAAACCATCATCTAATCAACCAATAAAAGAAGGTTTTGGTCTTTTGATCCTCCAGTTAGCATGTTCCTTTATACATTTTACGAAAGAAGTTGCAAGCGTGCGTATTTGTGTGCATGAAACAAACACAAAACTCATTTACATGAGAGCACTCTCTGACAAAGCATAACACAAATCAAAAACAAGTATAAAACAGCGGTACACATCGGATGAGGCATTGAAATTTGTTTTCAAACGAGTCGCTACACAATGTCCCGGTGGAATTGATTCCGCAGGAAAAAAGCTACTTTTAATCATTTTTAACTCTTATTATATAACAGTGTTTCTATTTACTTTACTTCCTGAACTTTTTTGGACACATCTACATGGTATGTAAATTAAAAAAACTGAAAAGCGCCTATGATGATGTTGTAATAAATGGCTATAACTTGGTTAGGGTTTTTACATGTAGACAATTTCATCTGGAAATCTAGAACATCCAAGAAAAAATCTGAATTTCAGGAGGTCCTGTTTGAGTTCACATAGTATTAAAACACCAAACTTTTAGACCAAATAAATGTAAAATTGGGACTTTAAATGAGCTTGATTGAAACGTCAAGTTCTCCTGTTTCAAGCGATATATAGCACTTGATGCTGTCTGCTAAAAAGGGTTAGAAAAACGAAGAACAGGCGAGTCAGGTGCTTCAAAATATTCCGGGTCTTTAAGGGTTATTAAATGGGTCCTATTATGACATTTGTCAAAGTCTTGATTTATTTTTTTTGGGGGGGGGTGGTTTACTAATAAAGGCTTTTGCTTTTGGGCAATGCAGCCCTGTTTAGTTCCTGTCTCTTTGAAGATTTATTGGCTGGACCAGTGTGTTGTGATTGGTCAACCGCTTTGAGCGTGAACACACTAATCAACACGCTACTAATGCAATAGAACCAGGCCTCACCACTTTTTTTGTGTATGCCTTAGGTGGGAATTGTTTAAATGAGTGATATTGTGACATGTACATTACCGGAAGAAAAGTCGAGACAACAATCGAGGCGTTTCAGGGAGTTCAGAAACAATGCGCACTGGAGTGGACTTTGTTCTTTGCAGGTCTTTTTCATGCTCAATCAGCAAATTTACATGCTAAAGAATGTTGCAAAAAAAGCATAATAGTACCCCTTTAAAAGTTTCTTTGAACGCCATTATTTAGGAACCCTGTTGTGTCCACATTTAATCATAGACGTGGTGGTGGTGCATCTTAATTCATGTCTTCAGCTTGTGTTTATCACACTGATTGATTTTCACTGAGAAAGTGTGAACTTGTTTGAAGACGAAAGCTACAGCTCATTGTTCACCTTAGGCAAACTCTGCATTTCTCATTTTCTCCCTCTCATCCATCGCTCTTCCTGTCTCTGGGCAGCATGTTGGCAGATAAGCTGAATATGACCCCCGAGGAGGCTGAGAGATGGATCGTAAACTTGATCCGCAATGCCAGACTGGATGCCAAAATCGACTCCAAACTGGTGAGCGAACTCTGGGGTGCAGAACACATGTCCAAACACAAAGCCCATTAGTTTGAGACGCACTAGACTCCCCCTGACTGTGAAAGAAGGCTGTTTGTTTGTACGTTGTTCAAATTAGGTGCATATAGCCTAAAGCAATTTTTGTTATTTTGCGAGTCTTACATTTAATATTTTTAAAGGGATAGTTCACCTAGAAATCAGTTTCTCCCCCTAATGGTTCAAACCTATGATTTTTTTTGTTGTTGATGTTAGCAGTTTTTACAATTTGGTTCCATTATATAGCATTAGTTAACAATCAATAACATTGAACAATACTTCTACAGAATTTATTAATCTTAGTTCATAAATATCTCAATATTTACTATTACTTTTTTTTTTATTCAAAAGTTTAAACAGTATTTTTTTTATTAATTGCCAATATTAATGTTGTTATAAATGTTATAATAATATATTGCTCAATATAAAGTTAGTTAACAGATTTATAGTTAATGTGTTAACAAATATTGTAAAGCCTTATTGTAAGTTAAAAAAGGAGATGTTCAGCAGAATGACCAAGCTGCTCTTATCCATTAAAGGGATAGTTCACCCAAAAATGAAAAGTTGATGTTTAGCTGCTTACCTCCAGGGCATCCAAGATATAGGTGTCTTTATTTCTTCTGTAGAACACAAATGAAGATGTTTAACTCCAACCGTTGCAGTCTGAATGAGACAGTATGAGAACTATGAGAGTAAAAACGCACATACAAATCCGACACATTGATGTCTTAAGACACGAAACGATCGGTTTGTGCGAGAAACTAAACAGTATTTATATAATTGTTTACCTCTTATACACCACTATGTCACACAGCCTTCAGCGTGAGATTTGTACCCGATCTGACATAGTTTTACGCAAGCGCTGGAAGTTATCTCTCGCACGTATCTCTAAGCCATATCGTGTACATTGACCTCACTCACCGGAAGTGATCGTGCGCTCAAGGCTGTTGGACATAGTTGCGTATTAGAGAAGAAATTATATAAATACTGTTCGGTTTTTTGCTCAAACCGATCGTTTCGTGTCTTAAGACATCAATGTGTCGTCACGAGCTGCAGGGTTTAATATGGGTTTGTCTGTGCATGTTTTTTTACTCTCATAGTTCTCATACTCTCATGTGTTGCCATTCACATGCATTATACGACTGACAGACTGCAACGGTTGGAGTTAAAAATCTTAATTTGTGTTCTACTGAAGAAACAAAGACACCTATATCTTGGATGCCCTGGGGGTAAGCAGATAAACATCAACTTTTCATTTTTGAGAGAACTATCCATTTAAGTAAATTAATTTTAAAAAAGCATGGGTAACACTTTAAAACAATGGTCATTAGTTAACTACATTACTTAACATGAACTAATGATGAACTGAATTATAAAGAATTGATTTATCTTTGTTAATGTTTATTTCAACATTTACTAATACATTAATGACATCTTGTTAACATTAGTTAATGCACTGTGAACCTACATGAACAGACCATGAACAGCTGGATGTTTATTAACAAATTAAAGATGAACAAATACAGTAGCAAATGAACTGCTCATGGTTAGTTCATGTTAGTTAATAATAACTAATGTTAACTAATGACCATTACTCTAGTGTTACCAAGCATGGATAAAAATAATAAATTTTTAACTTTAATTGTTAATCTAGGTTGCCATTAATTTATAAATATTCTATTATTCATTGGTAATTCATGTTTGTTCATAATACAGTAACTAATGTTAATTTATACTGAAGTGTTAAATTGAATTTGTTGAAATTACCATTTAAGATTAATAAATGCTGTAGAAAATAGTAATTGTTTCATGCAAGCTAATGGATTAAGTAATGTTAACATATAGAATGTTATTGTGAAGTGTTTCCAACTTTTTTGTGTATTGGTTGAGCTTTTCTTTAGATTTTAAAGGGAAAGCAAACTTTAGTTTACTTGCCTTTCTTGTGTATGTTTGTTAATAAATAGTGCTTCATTTTATTGGAAGCTGATATAGGAACTAGGGCTGTGCGATATTGACAAAATATAATATCTCTATATTTTCTAGGACTTTGCTGATGATCAGACAATATTTTGCTGTGTGAGTGTGTTTTTATGCTGGTATCTTGGCAGATTTAACCTTACGGAACAAAAATATATATGCTTATATTTTTCAATATACTGCACTGATCATGTATGGCTATATATTGATTCAAAATATTTTGAAATGAAGACAAAAATCGTGTACGTATAATGCACAGACATGATCCAATATAAATGTGAATGTATCGCGCACACATATACACACATTCACGGAATGAGTTACAGCCGATGTCTAGTTCCCAGGATGCTTTGCTTCTGACTGTTAAAAGGAAGTCAATGTTAAAATTAAGGGTTATTTCCGCTCAATATTAATATAGGGGGAGATCTGTTATGTTGAATTATTTTGGAATTTAAAAGGTTTTCTGGTATGTCTGAGACACCATCAAGACTATATTAGTATATTAAGAAAGGAACGACTGTGCCCTCTTCAGCACACTGATAGTCTTTTTTGCTAAATACTACATATGATATATTAATAAATATATAGTCACTTACTTTACGGCAATTCCTTAGGTATTATTCAATATATTTGAATATTTTAACACAATATATTATTCTTTATTATTATTATTATTATATCATTTAATATAGTGATCATTAATATGTAGGGAAATATATTTTCTTTTCATAAGGGTAGGACTGCTGTTGACAGCTGACTCCTAAAGTTTTTAATATTATTAATATTTTGTGTAAAGGTTAGTTGGCAGCAGTGACAGAAATTACATTTCCTAGTAAGTTTAAATAGATTTTTACCTTTTATTTGGATTTCTACCTTTTATAAGGGTAGTATTTTCTTGCCTAATTAAATGTAGCTTATGCATCATTTATTATGTAAAATGATTACATTGAATCAATAAATTCAATTAGTATAATAAGACACTATAGGGCTATAGAACAATTACGATATTATCATAGACTAAATATATGGCACACCCCTAATAGGAACTGTAATTTAGTAATAGAATGGTTGTCTGAAGCTTCGTCAAAGTGACTTTGAAGCCCCAAATCCCCTGAAGTACATAATTAACTAGTACATAGTACATAATACTTATACGGTTCACTGCTCCTCAGTAATGGGTGTTTTCTTCTCAGGGTCACGTGGTGATGGGCAACAACGCCGTGTCGCCTTATCAACAAGTGATCGAGAAGACCAAGAGCCTGTCGTTCCGCAGTCAGATGCTGGCCATGAACATCGAGAAGAAGATCAGTCACAGCAGCAGGAATGAGGTACCAGACTCAAAGCAAACAAAACGGGTGTTCGGGGGGGCGGGCCGAAGTGATGAGTTTTTCCTTAAACCAGGCCTCATTGGAATCATTACCATCATGAAATGAGTGTGCTGGGAAACTTTTGCTTTTAAGCGTTGAAGCATTTTTTTCCTTAACTGAACATTAGCCAGCATTAGCTGGCATACAGTTCCCTTAAATATCTCGCACACTCTCAAATCAAAGCCCAGACTCAGCGTAACATCGGAATAATGGCATTTTATGTCAGCCAAGTAATTCATGTCATGTATCTTCTGCTGTCCTGTATTTTGCTTGATGTTCACTCTGGAGACATTGCTTGAGTCAGAGCATTTCAAATATTTATGTCAAACACATTTAATAAAAATTGCTTTGAGTTTGCATCTTTTATGCCACTAATGATCCTCCATTTCCTTTTTAGACACCGAACTGGGCGGGTCAAGAAACTGGCTTCTATTAGAACGGAAGCAAAAAAAGGCTAAGAGTGGATCAACTGATATACTCTTCAACTTCATCTTAGTATTTAACTAACATATTTTATCTAGCCATGTTTTATATTAGGATAATTTTACGAAAGACTATTGCCGACATTTCCAGCATGACAAAGCTATGGAGTTTTGGGATGTTTCCGTAAATTATATATTCTGTATGAAGAAAGGATTTTACCAGGCAAGTTTTTATGAATTATTCTCAGAGGACATTTTTCTTTTTTCCTTATTCTTGTTTTGAACGTCATAACACCACAATAAACAACGAAAGTGTGTTTTTGAACACATTTTCGAGAATATCCTACAACATACTTCTGGAATCTTTAATGGTCATAGGTAAAGTGTGTCATTTGTGTCATTTTTGGGCTTTCCAATCGTTTCATATTTGTTATATGAACATTGTTAATGGCTAACTCAAGGTTTTCTGTGCACAGTAAAAGTTGGTAGAAAGTATTTTAACATCTGAAAAACTACACACTTTACTCACTTCACTCTATTAACAGGGATCCTACAGTCCTGAAATATTCGAGAATTTAAAAGTGTGACTTTATGTACTTCAAGTTATGGAAATGTATAATCTTAAAAAGTCCTTGAAATTTATGCAACTAATATACACAATGGTTCAAAAGCTTGAGGTCGGCAAGATTTACTAACATTTTTTAAAAAAGTCTCCTTAAACCTCCTTAAACCATTTTCTATTTTAATGTATTTTAAAGTAATTTATTCCTGTGATGGCAAAGCTGATTTTTTGGTTGACACATGATCTTTCAAAAATCATTCTAATATGCCGATTTGCTGCTCAAGAATCATTTCTTCTTCTTATCAATGTTAAAAAATGATTATTTGCGGAATAGAAATCAAAATAACAGTTTTATTTGAATGTAACACAACTTAACTGTCACTTTTGGTCAATTTATTACACCTTTTAGATGCAGTCTTCTCTATAATTATTTAAAATGTATACAATCATCACAGGCAACTGGAAAAGTAATTTAATTTAAAATCGCAAATTCATTGGTCATAAATTGTGGGAACCCTGCATCAGTTCTGTAATGAAATCTTTTAGTAATGGGTTTATCCACTAGGTGGCAGCAGAGACTAACATTTCCACCACTGTTTGGCTAGTCAGCCATCAACGGCCACAAACCAGTCATTACCAGATGCCTCACTGATCATCGTCTCTTTTTAAAGGCTTCTTGATTTTGCAGCGTATTTACAATCTGAAACCTAGGAATGTTGGGCATCTGTGTTTGATTTTGAGGGGGACCAGGTAATTTTGGGCCAGAGGTTGAAACCCCAGGGTGTGTGTTGTCAAAGAAGCAAACCGAGATGGAAAGATCCTGTAGTGACTCATAAATGACCAACTTCCTCTAAATAACAGATTTTCCTTTGGGTATTTTTATATTTCATCCAAAGTCCAGACAAAATGCTTGTGGAAAGTGTGCGATTCTGCTTACTGGATGCATGTTTCCTGGAAGCTGATCTATTTGGTAGGCCTATATTCATCAAAACAGAGACTGTAAATGTACAACTTTATGTAAAATCATCAAATATAGTTTTGAGTGGGAAAGAACAATATTTTGTCATAAATTGTGGACCCACTTTATATTAAGTGTCTTTAACTACTATGTAATTAATCATTCGATACAATGCACGTATTGTGTACTTGTATTTGCATTGTACTTAAAAAATACCTGTATGTAATTATAGCTGTAATTCACCCTTCTTTTACCCTTTAACCCGTCCTTAAACCTCCCCATGCCAACAAAACCTTTCCCTAACCATACCCATATCCCATCTCAATAGTAGCAAATGTGTTTTGTTATACAACATGATGTACACAATAAGTATATTGCGCCTAACATTTTTTAAAATGCAAGTACTCTCAAAAATTAAGCCTTTTTTTCAAGATTTGTGCGTTTCAATTAATAGAAAAACATAGTCAAATTTAATTGAAGAATTCTTACATATTATTCATATTATGAATTAAAAATTTTAAAGGAGTAAAAGTTGAGCGTAATAAAACATTTGTATAAATCTTAACGTAACAAGGAATAGACCATTCGGTTGTTATAAGTAGTGCTGTCAAATCGATTAATCGCATCCAAAATAACAGTTTGTGTTTACAAAATATATGTGTGTATAATTATTATGTACTGTGTATATATATATATATATATATATATATATATATATATATATATATATATATATATAAATTCACATGCATACAGTGTGTATATACATTTAAGAAAAACATTTATATTTACATATATAATATTTATATATAATATAAATTATATAAATATGTGCAGTATATACTTGCAAATATTTCTTATATACATGAATGAGTGTGTATTTATATATACAGTACATAATAATACACAGCACACACACACATATATTATGTAAACACAAACTTTTATTTTCGCAATTAATAACGATTAATCGATTTGACACCACTAGTTTTAAGCTCTAGTCTTTTTACTCCAAAAATGTATAAAATGAAATTATTATTCAATTCAATTTGATGGGATTTTTGCTATTAATTTAAATGTGTACATCTTGAAAAAAGGCTTACAGTACACCTAGTAGTTAAAGATGGCTCAAAATTGCCCCATTACAAGTATACGATAAGCCTAAGAATAGTTTGGTTACGGAAGTCACACTTACAAATGTGCAAATGATTCAAGAGACCTTTTCTCAGAACTAACTTCACTTTTCGCAATCATTTTAGCAATGACTAAACTCTTGTCTTTTTTGAGTGGATGTATGTAATCAGTTCCCCTTGAGATCTTTTTTATAAGTGTGACTCAAGTGTCCAAATACATTTTGAGGCCGCTGTTTACATTAATTCCCTCTATTATGTCTTTGTTTGTACATGCTCACCTAATAAGTGTACACTGTTGTCGCTTTAAACTGCCTCGGGTGCATTTCTCTTCTCCTACCTACCATTTACCAACAGGTCTCGGAGCCCGAGTGAAATGAGGGTGTGTGTGTGAGAGAGATGTTTTGCCCTGGGAGTGGCTGCTGGATATTCCAGGCAGGGTTGCGAGTGCCGCACACACTCGTATACGCACTCCTTCAGAGCTGACGTGGGCTGTGGCCTTGTACAGCTGCTGCCCATCTGCCACTGAGAAGCAGCCACAGGAGCTAGACGAGAGGAAAGAGGGAGTAGTCAGAGAGGGAAAAGGCAATAGTGGCTAAGTATGGACGCGCTGCAGGACTGGGCCCTGGCGTACCCGGCTCTAGCCCGGCTACTCTGGGTGATTGTGCTGGTTTTGGCCACCGTCCTGGTCTGGAGCTTGTTCTTCTGTTGCTGGGGTAACCAAAGCTCCACCTCCCCTCTGGAAAGATATCTCTCAGGTAATACAGCTGCTTTTATTTTCACTTATTTTATTTTATTTTCATTTTCAAGTTCTAGAGGAAGAAGTTGAGGAAGAAGTTTTTACAGTGGAAACAATATGCAGGTTTTTCATGACTGACTGCATTCAGTGGGCACAGGATGGTAAAGTGGTTGAGTTGTGTGTTCACGCTTGACGTCATCTGAAAGGGCGTTCTGAATCCTCAAATCACGGTTTACTATTTTTCAAGCAGTATCCCTAAATTAAATGTTCCCTGGGATGTTACGCAATAGCAGCCTTTACAGATTTTGGCTATTTACAAACCAAGATCTGGATTGCTTTAAAAAGACCCACGTGGGAAAGTTATTTCAAAACCACGAAGCAATTGTTGTTAAATCAGACACTAATTGTAGCTTTAGGTAAAGACTGTCAGCAATGTATTCTTTGAGTGAATGAAAGGGTCTGACATGCATTTGAGCTTGAAAAAGTGAAGAATTAGTTCACATAACTTGACTATTTCTTTTTGAGGTATGGGTTCAAGGATCAAAACAGGCTCTAACTTGCTGTTTGAGTGCTTACTGTGACAGGAGTTTTGACAGCTGGACACGAGACTGTTTATATACCAAATACACAATCCTCCAAAAAATGTGTATATTTTTAAACGTTTCAATCAATATCATACTACATAATCAGTACTTAATACTGTGTTTCTGTTACAGCCATGGAGAAACCGTCAAAGACAAAACACCAGAGCCAGGTATGTCATCAATCTGTTACAATATTAATGATGTTAATGTTTGTCTAAGTGCATTAGTTTTCAAGTCCTTTAATTAGGAAGAATATTGGTTTACTTATTGGTAAGAGTACACCAGAGCTGTGCGTGTAAACCTCACTCCCCTGATCTCAAGAGGCGCTCCAGCAGCTGACGCTATAGGGGCTGCGGTCTTTAGCCTCCTTGTTAGAGCGCCTGCCTCCCACAGTGGAGACCACTGCTTGGAGCGGGTTGAGAAGGACAGGTTCCACTTGGTTCCATTTAGGGGTGAGTGTAACGGACTTAGACCAGTAAGAGCTGTGCATGTAAACCTAGCTCCCCTGATCTCAAGAGGCGCTTTAGCGACTGACACTAGAGGCTGGTCCACCAAGCCGACGGTCGGCCGTCGGGCAACATCGGGCCGTTTTTGAGCGTTGGCCATGTGAGTTTTTTTGGATGATTCAACAATTGGCGTCGGGCCGTTGGTGAGAGAGAGAACTCGTAATTGGCTGTTTAGTTTAGCAAACGAGCCAGTGCACGAGAACAAGAGCAGAAGTGATGAAAGCTAGCAAAGAAGTCATGAGTGCACAGATAGAAGGCTGTTCTAATTCTACATCATCTTACCTGCACATTCTACTGAGCGAATATTTTTATAATAACATGAGCAGAGTGGAATAAAGAACGTGATCAGCATGATTGATATTCAAAATGGTAATCAAGCGCTGCTTTATATAACTGCAGGTTTTGCTTTCCCTTTATGAATGACGAATATAGACAAATATATCTGCATAATAGACAGTTATCTCCTTTACACGCAGAATGCGTCTGCTAGTTGACAGTCGCCTGTAGTTGTTTCAATGTGTTCAAACTCAGTTTTTTTCCCTGACGGAGGAGATGCGAGGCGACAACACAGTCTACTTAGTTTTTTGGTGTGTCTTTACTTTTAGAGCATCCGCCTCCCACCCCGGAAACCACGGTTTGAATCCCGCTCGGAGCGGATTGAGTAGGACCAGTTACATTTGGTTTGATGATCCGGATGGGAGGTTTAGGGGGGTGAGTGTAATGGACTTAGGTCAGTAAGAGCTGTGTGTGTAAACCTCACTCCCCTGATCTCAAGAGGTGCTCTAGCAACTGATGCTATTCGCCTTATTCACCTCGAACGTTCTAAGGAGCTTGAGGGGTACACCTACCACTTCCGGGAATTCTCGCATCGCGATTTCCCCAGTGCACTTCGTCACACAGGAAAAAATCCAACAGAGGACAAACCTTTCACCGTTTTCCAGAGGATAAGGGACTACGTTGCGAGTGGATAAACAAATATCAGAAGGGATCCTGGTCGTAATTTTTGCATTTAACTGCAGACGAAGTTCAAAAGATTCAAGCAATAGCAAGAGTTTGACATATGTGGGAGATATGTGTATAAGCTTCTGGATCTCCATATATACTGTATGTAAAATAAAATGTCCATTTATTTAAAGAATAAAGTACAATTTTATTACACATGGATGATGTCTTTCATAACTTTACAACGTAGTATACTGGAACCAGAACTGGTCAGAACATCAGAAAGAGGTAATTCAAAAACATTGATAGACACACTGTCTAGGTTTGTAAAGGTAACTTTGTACATAGTTATTGGTATGGAGGAATATAAATGGCCTGCTTCTTTATTGTAAGTATGGAACGTACCGCAAAATGGCAGAACATTAGAAATCACATTAGCAAACAATTAAAACACATTAACAAAAAAAGAACTGTATAAACAGATTATCATTGATGTATTAAATGATTTTGTTACACACAGCAGGCAGAAAGTGAGTGAAAAAGAATTATGCTACTGATTAGTACCATATCGTAGTCCAATTTCCGGGTTTGTGTACCCCTCAATGAGGTTCGAGTTTTCAAAATGGCCGCCAGGTGAATAAGGCGAATTGAAGCTGCGGTCTTTAGCCTCCTTTTTAGAGCACTCACCTTCCACGCCGGAAACCATGTTTTGAATCCCGCTTGGAGCGGGTTGAGTCGGACCGGTTACATTTGTTTCTATGACCCGGATGGGAGTAAGGTTTAGGGCTTAGTTACATTTGGTTTCATGGTCCGGATGGGAGTAAGGTTTAGGGCTTAGTTACATTTGGTTTCATGGTCCGGATGGGAGAGAGGTTTAGGGGGGTTAGTGTAATGGACATAGGCCAATATCAGCTGTACGTGTACACCTCACTCCCCTGATCTCAAGAGGTGCTCTAGCAACTGATGCTATAGAAGCTGAGGTGTATCCTTTGCAGAAGTGTTTTATCGACTAAATGTGTAGGTCAGTAGGACAGTTGCAGAATTATATATATGTATATATATATATATATATATATATATATATATATATATATATATATATATATATATATATATATATATATATATATATATATATATATATATACTATGCAACAAATAAAAAGCAGTTAATAACTGGGAATAATTACGGACAAATGTGATATTTTGTGAAGGTTGAAACCATTACAATATAAATAATTATCTCTAATGGTCAAGAATCCCGACATGCAAGCTAAATCCAGCGGTATGGATTCATCATTAATCACGACGCTTTGAAGTGACGCTAAAGGGAGCGAGGATATATCATTTCACTTGATTCAATTCCTCCATCCTCGCATCTTTTCCTTGCGACCTTCCCTCGCATCCTGAAGGGGTGAAGCTAGGTCGCAAAAAAAAGGAGGAAAGGAAACAAGGCTGCACAAATAAGAACTGAGAAGCATCCATGTAAAGTAGCCTAGTGGACATGGTTGGGTAAAGGCTAAACACACAAGATGTTTTGTGACCGAAATAAAAAGCTGCAGAAAAAGTTTGGTGTCATACAAAATGTAATGTGTAATTGAATTACTCATCACAAATGTATTGGAGTAAAGAGCACATAAGCTTATTCAAAAATGTAGTCAAGTAGAGAGTAAAAGTTGCTAATATCTTCGATACTCAGTTAAACTACATAATAGCCAAAAAGATAAATTTACTCAAATACTTTACACCGCTGTACTGCATAAATAGTAATATTAAAATGCTAGTACTAGTATGCCATTCCAAACAGTAGTGATTATACTTTTTACCCAGCAGCCTCTAGAGGCCAGTATTGTAGGCTAAAACAAGCCATTTGATGACATTTTATAGGGCATTTTTCAGGAACTGTTCAGATCCAAAAACTATTAAATGGCAAAATATTTAGCTAGAATTGTTTGTGGTTAAATATGTTGGTAAATGATTTGATGTGCTTGTAAAAACCTCTCAGAACCTCAAGGTTTACTTAATGGATGCACACAGTAAAACACAATTGAGCATTCTTCCTTATGGTTTACAGATACTGAGTACATAATAATTGCTTTATATGGCATAGATTATCAAGTCTATGGGTCAGTCGTCAGTGTAGTTTTGTTGTGTTCATGCTGGTTTGATAGACTGCCGGACAGAGATTGTCTGTGATAGCTCTGTCTGCATGAATAGAGACACTTTGTCTTTGCTCACTGTTAAAGGACGACAAAAGCCTGTTTCCTCCCCTGTTCTCTAAGTGGACAGAGAGAAAAACAAATCCAAATGTCATTATCTCACAGGCACAGCCTGAAAGAAAAGGCAGATAAAGTTTATGAATTAGATTTATTTGTGCAATTTACAGAGCAGATGGTCAGAATAATGATGGCCATAATCATTTATTCTGGTTACTGCAGTAACCTGGATTAAAGTAAAAAAAAGCAGAAATGTTTAAACTAAATGAATTTCCAATACATGTTCTTGCATTTGTGTGTTGATTCTGAAATGCAATACATTGCATATACAGTGGCACCAAAAAGTAATTGAACACTTGAAAATATTTATGAATTTGAAAAAATATATATTAATTACATCCACTAATGTTACTTTCTACTCAGTGGTTTAAAAAAAAAAAACACACAATGGCTCAGAAGTTAGTTATGAGAAAACTTGCTTCATTTCTTTGCAGATGCTGCTTGGTTAGATATTTTTTTTTAAATCTAATATGATGTCGTTAAAGGTGCTGTATGTAAGTTTTTCACTTTACTAAAGCATAAAAATTACCATAATATGCTTGCAGATATGTAGGAAACATGGTAAGTTCACCTACTTCAAACCGTGGTCTCCGGCGTGGTAGGCAAGTGCTCTAACAATGAAGCTAAAGACTGCAGCCTCTATAGCATCAGTTGCTAGAGCACCTCTTGAGATCGGGGGTGTGAGGTTTACATGCACAGCTCTTACTAGCCTACACCCGTTACACTCACCCCCCTAAACCTCACTCCCATCCGGGTCATAGAAACAAATGTAACCTGTCCTACTCAATCCGCTCTGAGCGGGATTTGAACCATGGTTTCTGGCGTGGGAGGAAAGTGCTCTAACAAGGAGGCTAAAGACTGCAGCCTATATAGCATCAGTCACTAGAGCGCCTCTTGAGATCAGGGGAGTGAGGTTTACACGCACAGCTCTTACTGGCCTTACATCCGTTACACTCACCCCCCTCACCTACAATGCTACAGCCAGTTATTGGCAGTTATTCTACTTTGAAATGTGTGTTCAAACTGGGTCAGAGATCGCAGATTCTACCCGATCTAAAAAGCCTCAGCATACATCTAAAAATCTCTATGAACGAGAGCATATTAAAAATCAACTAAATCATAAATCAAGTCATCAACATACAGTGTGGCTTTCATTGTCTATTGCGCTCGCTCCTGTTGCATGTCCTCAAGCTGGCAACCTACATGCCTGACCTTTAATATATTCTAATTATGAAGTAAGTGTCCAAATACTTTTTTGGTGGTTGTACCTCATGTGGAAAGGAAAAAAATGTTTTCCCCATAATATAACTGCCACTTCGGTTCTTGCATTTGGTCTATGACGTCAAGGAAAACAAATTTCCATTATCCTCCTTTAGACTTTAATTGGTGTTTATTTAGTGCTCTATTTTTAGTTTGAGGAGGTGAGTCCACCCTATATGTGTCTGGATAGTTACATTTACATTTAATTTAGCAGGATCCAATACAAGACTTACAAATTAGGAGAAAAATAGAAGCCATCCAACCATCAATAGGGCAACAATATATAAGTTCTCTGACAAGTCCCAGTTAGTCTAGTCTATTCAGGTTGGGCTTTGTAGCTTGTCTTTGTCATGTGAGGGTGGATGTTAAATCACTTAGAGATGTAAGTACAAACACTAAAATCTCATTTGGTAATGGACATTGGGTAATTAAAATGCCTTGATCCAGGGCTTGAAACTGTGAATGATGTTCTTGTACCTGCTTTCTATGTAAAAACTGATAGAAATGGCCTTTTAATTGTGTACCTGACAGATTCAATCACACTCACAGGCTGTGGAATAAGGACTCCTTTGTGTGACCCAGGCAGTGGGCGTCAGAAATAGCCGAACAGACACTAAACTCACTAATAACCCTTTTGTTGCCTTTTCAGAATTGTCTTCTATGACCATTTGGATCCATCTAAAGCCTTTTCACCTGCATACGTTTGGAAGGTGGTTCTTTGTTGCAGATTTTATTACAGCGTTCAAATGAATACTCTGATTTCACTGTTTTTTCAGCGGAAGAAAAAGCCGAAGGACAAGAGTGTCTCTGCGGCTCTGCTAAATGAGGGGATCGTCGGGGTGATCAAACTGGCAACCCCTCTTTCTCAAGAAAAACAGAAGAAGAAGGAGAAGGAGAAGGAAAAACACAGGAAAAAGACAGAGGAAGAGGAAGAAAAGAAGGAAGGAAAGGATGAAAAGGAGGAGGAAGTGAAAGAAGAGAAGCCCTCTACAACAGTGAGGAAAAGAAACAAACGGCACCTGAAAGTCACCATCGGACCTGGTACCGTGATCTCAGCATCTGCTGACCAGGTGAGATCATTTGTATAATTTGCGACAGCACTTTTAGAAACACAGAGGGTGGTTTTAACCTTTATTTTAGTGTCTGCTCAAAACAAATATTTTAATTAAACTGTTTGTCTTTTATATTAACATAGAGACCATAAAAAGATGAACAGATTAAAAAATAAGCTTTTAATTAAATTTAAATGACTAAAGTTACATTAAGTTTTTTATGTTATTAGGGATCTTGAAACCCAATGAAATGCATTTTTTGTCTTGTATTTCCTATTGCAACAGGAAGTTGGCATGTTAAAGGGGTGATGAATTGAGAAATCAACTTTTGATATATGAAAGGTCATGGTAATATAAGAATATCCTGTAAATTTCAGAGCTGAAAACTTCCTTGTTAGTCAAAGAAAAGCTTTTATTGACACCAGGCCCAGCAAACGATTGATCTCAGAATATGCCACACCTTGAAGTAATCGTGTGGTGAAACACTGCCTCAACATAAAATGAACAACGCCTGATTCTGTTGCCCCGCCCACCGACTCGTACCTGACATGACATAGGCCTACATAGAAGTTTGATCTGGTTTAGCTCTAAGCAATAAACATGCCGCTTAAGCTTCATTCGGATTCCAATGTTATGAATGCATGGATGAACTTTATTTTTAAGGCAAATCTTATCCAATCCTAGCCGTGGGTGTTTACTTCCAAGTCTTTAGTGCGGCACGCCCATAAAAACCGAGCGTGCAGGAGAGGGAGCCTCAAAACCAGGGGAGAAAATCGCCTATTACTTATTCATTATGATGTTTTTTTAATGTAAAAACCATGCAAACGTCATAAGCTGACCTCAGACACCAGTATAAAAAAATTTAAAAAGCCAGTTCATGACAACTTTAAATGCTATTTGACAGCAACTATGAAATAACGCAATTAAATAATAGTGGTAGCAACTATGAAATAACACAAATACATTTTAATATTATATTTATACTATTTAAAAGTTAGTGGTTCGTAAAGTTTTTTAGTGTTTTTGAAAGAGGTCTCATTCTCACCAAGTCTGCATTTATTTGATTAACAATACGGCAGTGGCTTAGTGGCTACAAACTGGAAGGTTGGTGGTTCGATCCCCGGTTCCACCTGACCAAGTGTCGAGGTGTCCATGAGCAAGACACTCTGCTCCTGACGAGCTGGATGGCGCCTTGCATGGCTGACACCGCCGTCGGTTTATGAATGAGTGAATTAATGTGTAAATGTGAGACAATATGTAAAGTGCTTTTGTAGCCATGGCTCTGTTGAAAGCGCTATATAAATGCAGTCCCTTTACCATTTACCATACAGTAATATTGTGAAATATGTGAGCCTGGACCATAAAACCAGTCATAAGGGTAATCTTTTTTTAAATTGAGATTTATACATCATCTGAAAGCTGAATAAATAAGCTTTCCATTGATGTATGAATAGGACAATATTTGGCCGAGATACAACTATTTGAAAATCTGAAATCTGAGGGTGCAAAACAATCTAACTATTGAAAAAATCAATTTTCATGTGTACTACTAATAATACATTTTTAAAATATTTACAGTAGGAAATTTGCTAAATATCTTCATGGAACATGATCTTTACTTAATATCCTAATGATTTTTGGCATAAAATAAATGTATTTTTGGCTATTGCCGTGTGACTGGTTTTGTGATCCAGGGTCACATATTACAATTTAAAAAAGTCTTTTCTATGTTAATATATTTTAAAATGTAATATTTCTGTGACTATTAAAAAAGCTGAATTTTCAGCAGCCATAACATCAGTCTTCAGTGTCGCATGATCCACACAATTTTTGTAGAAACAGTGATACATTAATTATTCAGGATTTACATATTTCCTATTTTAACAGAAAGTTTGGGCATTATATGCCTTGCCTTTATTATACGTAATAGCCTTTTATTTACAGTATATCGATGAACATGATTTGCCATATTGTTGATTAGTAGCAAACTGGCATTAGGGGGAGGGACATTCTCATTCTATAGAGCATTGATTCAATCAGACAAATCGAAATACAGTGCTGTATTCAAGATGAGTCATGCAAAAGCATTGAAGTTTGAAGTCTTGTTAGTTTTGATAAAAGCATCTGCTAAATTGATAAATGCAATAAGTGAAATGCATTAAATTGTCTTATTCTCAGTATTTTGTCTGGACCACCCAACGGCTTTAAACATCGTAAAATACCCAGCTGTACCCCTAATGAAGTGCAGTGAAGGGTTAATTTTAGTGTTCATTATGCACAATAGGCTGAAGCTGGCACTGAGACTGATGCTGTGTTAAATAGCAGCCCCTCCCTCAGCGGGCCCATGCCAATGGCAACAGCTATCCTTTTTTTCTTACAAGCCATTGAGTGGTATAAAAGCTTCTGTTATGTAAGATGTTGTCAAGCCTGAGCTCTGTTAGCTACATTTGCTTGCAAAATGTGATGACTCCGCTAGAAACTGTAAATCCAATGCCTTTAATGCTGGCTGCATATACAGCACGTGTGTAAAAGAATGATTCAGGATTTCATACAAAGACATAGTTTGATCCACATATAACTGGTATTTTATTGTAATGTGGCATAAACATTTAAGGACACAGATTCCAAGGAGATATTTGATAATATTGATAATGATAAAAGTCGATATAAACTTCTTTATTTAACTTGTCTATTGAAGTAATATCTAGTATATACAGGTCCTTCTAAAAAAATTAGCATTTTGTGATAAAAGTTCATTATTTTCCATAATGTAATGATAAAAATTAAACTTTCATATATTTTAGATTCATTGCACACCAACTGAAATATTTCAGGTCTTTTATTGTTTTAATACTGATGATTTTGGCATACAGCTCATGAAAACCCAAAATTCCTATCTCAAAAATTAGCATATCATGAAAAGGTTCTCTAAACGAGCTATTAGCCTAATCATCTGAATCAACTAATTAACTCTAAACACCTGCAAAAGATTCCTGAGGCTTTTAAAAACTCCCAGCCTGGTTCATTACTCAAAACCGCAATCATGGGTAAGACTGCCGACCTGACTGCTGTCCAGAAGGCCATCATTGACACCCTCAAGCGAGAGGGTAAGACACAGAAAGACATTTCTGAATGAATAGGCTGTTCCCAGAGTGCTGTATCAAGGCACCTCAGTGGGAAGTCTGTGGGAAGGAAAAGTGTGGCAAAAACGCTGCACAACGAAGAGGTGACCGGACCCTGTGGAAGATTGTGGAGAAGGACCGATTCCAGACCTTGGGGACCTGGAAGCAGTGGACTGAGTCTGGAGTAGAAACATCCAGAGCCACCGTGCACAGGCGTGTGCAGGAAATGGGCTACAGGTGCCGCATTCCCCAGGTCAAGCCACTTTTGAACCAGAAACAGCGGCAGAAGCGCCTGACCTGGGCTACAGAGAAGCAGCACTGGACTGGCGCTCAAATTTTGCATGTCATTCGGAAATCAAGGTGCCAGAGTCTGGAGGAAGACTGGGGAGAAGGAAATGCCAAAACGTCATCATTTCCATGGCCAAAGGTGTATAAAATCGAGCACCTAGGCATGCAGACGCTTCTACAAATGTTTTTGAAAGAATGGGTCCCTCTTAGGAGCTCAGTGAATTCAAGTGTGGTACCGTGATAGGTTGCCACCTGTGCAAGAAGTCCATTTGTGATATTTCCTCACTCCTGAATATTCTACAATCAACTGTTAGTGGTATTATAACAAAGTGGAAGCAGTTGGCAACAACAGCAACTCAGCCATGAAGTTTTAGGCCACGTAAAATCACAGAGCAGGGTCAGCGCATGCTGAGGCGCACAGTGCGCAGAAGTCGCCAACTTTCAGTCAATAGCTACAGACCTCCAAACTTTGTGTGACCTTCAGATTAGCTCAAGAACAGTGCGTAGAGAGCTTCATGGAACGGAACTCTAGAGCTGTGGAGACGTGTTCTCTGGAGTGATGAATCATGCTTCTTTGTCTGGCAATCCGATGGACGAGTCTGGGTTTGGTGGTTGCCAGGAGAACAGTACTTGCCTGTGAAAGGAACTCTTAATGTTTCAGCATACTTATACATTTTGGATAATTTCATGCTCCCAATTTTGTGGTAACGGTTTTGGGGATGTCCTCTTCCCACCAGTGCACAGACTCCTCCAACATCAGTGCCTGACCTCACAAATGCTCTTCTAGAAGAATGGTCAAATATTCCCATAAACACACTCCTAAACCTTGTGGAAAGCCTTCCCAGAAGAGTTGAAGCTGTCATAGCTGCAAAGGGTTGGCCAACTATATATATTTATATATATATATATATATATATATATATATATATATATATATATATATATATATATATATATATATATATATATATATATATATATATATATATATATATTTATATACATATCGTCACCTTTCTAAAATAATTGCCAAAGTCATTTTTTCAGGTTTCTCAGAAAACACAAAAACTTGAGTTTGAGTAGATTTTCATTCTTCTTGATGCAGATGCCATCATGTAAAGCTTGTAAAATTAATAAAACGGCCTAAGTCCCTATATGGGTAGAATTGCATTATCTGTTCAACTGAGGATGTGGGTGATTTTACCAGAGGTGGCCGGCATCATGAGGAGATTACTTGATGAAAATTAATTTAGGCAATTATTTTAGGAATGTGATGATATGAAGCTGTAATTATCAAGTTTCCTTGGGATTTAAATCCATGACCTCACCTTGCAATTGCTAGCAGGGTGCTTTACTCTTTTGTAACTAATTTTAAGTCGATATAAACTTTTTTATTTAACTCATCTATTGAAGCAATCTCTAGTAACAAAATTCCTATTACAAATTGTTACAAACAAAAATGTTTCAGTCACTGTTGAGGGGGTAGTTGTGGTGCATTACAGGATAGTTGATCAAACAGAGGAACATTTGTTCATGGGGAGGCAATAAACGCTCCCCCACATAATAGATCAAATCTATCGTTGCATTGTGCAAAACACCCAGTGACATTCCACCATTGTGTGGAACTGAAGCACTACAGGGCGAATACGGTGTTAGATCAGATCATCAGATCAGATCAGATCACCTTTCCCCTCTCCAGCAGTGATCATCCACAGCATTTTGCACCGTCATCTCCACGGACAAACAACAGCAGAGCATCCAGCGGTATATTCACTTGACATTCATAACTAGGGCGCGTTCGTGCTGGATTCCTCTCCGGTAAGTTCCACTCTGCAGGTACATTTCTCCTTATGGCTGCATCTTGCAGTCAGGCTGCTTCACTGAATATGCGTTATTCGCCGGCGGGACGCTGTAAGTTTGGCATCTTTTCACTGGAGCGTTATATGCGGGGCGGCGATACTGACATTGGCGTGTTGACAGATCAGATGGGAGGGTAAACAGCTGGATGCTAGAGGTGGCTGTAAATAGAGTCGCGGTACCGATGTAAAGCAGTTGTTAAGGATGCTCGGTGTGTTTGCCGCATCGTTGAATCTGCTGAGCAATGATGACGAAATTAATTCTGCGCGCGATGATATGCGCTGAGATTTTTTTTTATAACAACGATTACATAGCGCACGTGAAACGTAAACAAGGACAGGAGTGTTCTGTCAGTGAGATGGTTTGAAAGTGTGGTCTTGGATGTATGTCATACATGATAGTTGTTACCATGGTAGCTTACTTCTTGACATTGTTCTGTGAAGTAAATATGCGAATGGAGTAATCATTCAGTAGGCCTACTACGGTACACACTACCAAACGTGTGGACTGGACACTCAACCTCATTACTTTCTATAGTAATAGTCGTCCAAACTATGAAATATTTTTTAACAAGTGTGTGTGTTTGTTTTATTTATAGGCCTAGTTACATTCAAAAGTTTGTGGTTGGTGAGTTTTTCATACATTTTTTCATAAAAACAGCATTTATTTAAAAATATAAATCTCTTGTAACATTGTTGTTAACAATGTAATGTTGCAATGCAGTCCTTGCTGAATGAAAATTAATTTCACTCCAAGTTGAAGGGTGTAGCTACTGAAATAACTTATGAACTTATTTTGACTTTGTAAATACATTCATACAAAGGCAGAAGTTATATTTGTATATAAAACACATATTTAAAGCATTTAAGCAAATGTTTGTTTTAAGATCATAAAGAACATACATTCATTAAATTGTGTCCAAACTTTTGACTGATCTAGAGTATATTAAAGTAACGCATTACCATCTAATAATCACTGTAACATACATGGTACTGCTATGGTATTTTTGTAAGGCTCAAATTACTCTCTGCATGTATATGAAGACTGTGATGGAAAGTATTAGTGAAAAATATTTAGCAAAAGAAAAAATGTAGGTCTAGTCTTTTCACTTTCATTACAGGACAACAAGGGTCATAAAAGTTGTGCCGACTGACTTTGTAACCTCTAAATCATGCCTTGCATTTTACTCTTGTCTGAAGTCTCTTTAGACCCACTAACAATAATAAGATTAATTTTCTTCCTCTGGGGCCACTGAAACATGCTCTTCACAACACCTTCATGTTGCCTTAGCAACTTGTGTGTAATCAATTACCCTCGAATCAGTCCCAGACAAGGTTTTCCGCCCTCTTCAGGAAAGGCAGCAGAAACTTCTCGATTTCTTATTTAAGCAACATTGATTATATGCGCAGACTACAAGCTACTTTCTCAGGTTTAAATGCTGTTCCTCACTTTAAATAGCAATATACAAATGTATTTGTTTATTGCACTGTTGTGGTATAATTGATGATATGCTGTGAGAGAGTTTTTAGTGTCTTCTACTGACTCTAAAAAGTGCTCCAAAGTGACCTAGTAGAACTGAAACCTCCACATCCTCCTGAGGAGCGTCAGCTGTCTGATTCTGCATTGTGTACTAATGTTGTATCATTTCTAACACTCACGTTTACCCTGGTCACCGTTCCCAGGTCATGTCAGGGGGTCGTCGGCGGATACTGGAGCGCTCTGCGTCGGAGGAGAGTGCGAGTGACCTGTGCTCCTCATCTTTTCCCGGAGACACCTTACCATGGAACCTCGCTAAACACCAGCGTGTCAAACGCTCCAAATCTGCCTCCGGAGATGTCCTGGACGCCGCAGAGAGAGCAGTCATCCGCATTGCAGGTCTGGTTTTGAAATTTTAAGCCAAGATACTTTTAAATACTCTTGATTTTGTTTTTGGGGTCTACTGGAATAGGTTTTCATGCTTGAATGTTCAAAAAACACCTTACTTTTCCACATATTTTATATTATTGCAGCACCTCTCTTCCCAGTCTGTCAGTAACGCTCTGTTTAGTTCTTATATCTATTAACCCCCTCACTCTGAAAAGCGCAATGGGCTCTGATTTGTCAGCTGTACCAGTGTTTTGTGATTGGTCAACCTCTTCGAAACGTTTCGGAACTGTCACGGCATTTAATCATGGGCATTGGAAGCAAATAAAATGTGGGTGGGTCCACTCTCTCAGAATTTTTTTTACTGGATACATTTACATTAAATACAAATATACCGCCATTTATTAAACGATTGATTGGGCCAGACAAAATTATGGAAATCACTCTATTATTTACTGCAACAATAGTGTAAGGGTAGGACGCATGGTTTCAAGTTTTGACGCAAATCGATCTGAGGTTCGAAACTCGCTCTACTCCCTTTTCCCATCACATATCAGATCGGAAAGGCATTAATTTTCAATAAAAATGAAGAAAATATTAGAAAAGTGAAAATAAAGCTTCTACCGCATTTAATAATACGTTTTTATTGGTTAGGGGTAGGTAAACAGACGTGCTGAATTGGAGACGATAACAGTGAGTGGGTCCAATATCATTGGTCGTAAAAAGTGGGTGGATCTTGTCCCACCCACACACAATGGTTCCGACACCCATGCATTTAATAATAATAATAAATAATAATACATTTTGTTTATAAAACACTTTACATTTGAAAAAATCTCAAAGTGCATAACCATGTGTTTCAATACACTACTGGCGCAACTAAACCAGGCCTCTACCCTTTTATTTTGCATATGCCTTGGGACGGGATTATTTAAATGAGGAATGTTGTGACGTGTACGTTCCCGAGAGAAAACTTAGAAAATTGAGGCATTTCAGGGAATTCAGAAACAGTGCTTACTGATATAGAGAATAACTCCTTTTGGAGTGGACCTTACACACAGCAACAGCAACATTACACACTAAAGAAAGTTGAAAGTGTAAAACAGCATTATAGGTCATCTGTGTTTTTTAGATGCAGCAAAAAGCCACTTGCAAGTATAATATAATCTACTATAATTTAATGACATTTCCAAAGTTTAAGTAAAGTTTCCAAAATATTTTGGTACGGTGCTGTCAATTTCACTTTTCCAAAAAAAAGTCTGTCGTCAATAGTGTAGCAATGTACGAAGCACAGCTCACACAGCAGTCAAACCAAGTTCTGCTGGTAAATGTAGCAAATCCGCATGTCCAACTGCAAAATCCATGCAAAATTCACAATTACTTAATTGTGCAAGTGAAAATGCAGACCAATTCAGTCAGAGTTCATGGTTGCCTTTTTGAATTGCAGTCTATGGAGAAAGATGCTCTTTGCAGCAAGATGATATAGTGTTCTTGATACCTTTTTTTGAAATCACACAGAAATGATCACATTATCCAGCAAGTTTGTCTATAATTCTGCCGGTTTCTTTTACATCTAAACATCTATATCTAGCTTCTACATTCATAGTCACTCAAAATATTTACAGATGGATAAGACGTGTCAGAGGCTACACTAACTGTGTTAGCATAGACAAATGCAGTGTTTTCTAAGCCTAGAGTCCACTATGAATAAGGAGTAGTACTTGCTTGGCAGGTGTCATTGAAGTTCCATATAGAAGACTTGCTTCTGGTTTGTTTTGTTTGCTTAAAAATGGCTTTTTCTCTGTGTGTGTGCCATTATACAGAGACCGTTTCAGGATATTAACTATTTGCTTGGGAGGGTAAAAAACACCCCATGGCATTCTGGATGTCCTGTACTTGCAGGTTTTATATTCAAGTAGAACATTTATTGCAGAAAGCACATTCGGAGGCATGTTACAGTCTGCTGTTTTTTTTTGTTAGATAAAAAGCTGCTTGTGTGGATATTTATATCTGGTAACCTGCAGTAAGTCTGTTCCCTGTGACCCTGCCATGCTGTAATAGGTCTGATGCAGCAGTTATTCTGTGTGTGAGTGCATAACACACCATACACACACTCGCACAATATTAGGCAAGGGTGTGGTCGGAGGACTGCAGTGCTCTTATCTCATATAGTTCCTCTGATCTGCATCATGCACACAAAGAGAAGATTCTGCCACTATTAAGCAGATTATTATGTTCCTTCCTCCTTCGTGCCATAAACGTCTTATTTTACTGGAGAATTTTCTTCTGATTTACTGACATGTTTATCTCACAGCGGAAAGTAGGATGCTGATGTATAGTCTGGATGAACTATATCCATTCTTTTATATGTAGACCTTGAGTGTTTCAGGAAACTTTAAAGCATTTTATGTTTATGCATTTGGCTAACGTTTTTCCAAAATGATTTTTTAGTGCATTAAGGGTCAGCATTTCATCTTTCCATGACTTTGAGGTTGCTAGTGCCTTCCTTGCTCTACCAGATTTTTCCTTTTTCTTGCAGACATGACCACATTTCTAGTAAAAATCACATTTATCCTCAAAGTAGATTATCACAGGATGTTTTGATAATATTCCAAGTGTGATCTGCACTTGGCTGCCATCCTGTGGCAGTAAATTGGCGCTGTGGAAATAAGTGAGTCAGCAGCTCTGCTTGCTCACTTTGCTCTGCTAAATGCTTCATTTATATTCATTGTAGAACTGCACAATTATGACAAAAATACTTTCTTTGACATTGTATTAACAATTATTAATATTGATTAAATTAATCACAATGACCTTTATTCTAACCTCAATGATTTATATTATTGGGATAAATATTGCCAAGACCAGCATTCATTTTTTCTCTACGAATACTTAAATTACTAAATCTAAATATTATATTTATCATTCTGAAATGTATGATACTTTGCATCTGAGTCTGAATACACAAATCTAATTTGTGACTCTTAGCTCCTTATATTTTTAACTCCAGATCTGAAGTTTCTGACCTGCCGTCCCATTGCAGGGGTCAGGTTTCGCGCTGTTGCCTCTGGCTAGTGTGAGCCCTGCAGAAGGCAGAATGTCTGGAATTTTACTTGTGTAGACACCAGAGAAAGGTGAGAGGGGTGTTTTTTCCCCCCATTTTATTTTATGGGTTTCATGGAAAGGCAAGCATAACATACTCTGACACTGAACTGACAGGATGACATAGAGTTATAGTTACCAGACACAAGATAATAAATCCAGCCCAATGCCTACTTCGTGTTATATTATATTATAAATACTTTTCATGTATATTTTGTATACAACTTTTATTTTCAGTTGTATTATAGTGTATTAACTCTTTCATTTGACGATTTGGATGTCATGGGAAAGAGTTTTGATGAGACAAAGCTTCCCGCTATTGATGGCAATCTCCAAGTATGCTCCGAGCAGCATCCTGCCGGTTGACATCCAACCCCGACACATCCAAAACGTCACTTTGTGATTCCCCATCCGCGTTTCGCCTCAGAAACCAGATTTGTGCTATGTAGGTATAGGTTTTAGGTATGTAGGTTCCAGATAAAAATGTTTTTTTGGGTGTTAAGTGCATGTGGTCTGTCATAAAAAAAGAGAAATATATACAAAATAAATTTAAAAAGAATTAGGTATAATGAGTGGAGTCTTCTTGATGCTTGTTTCAAAGTTAATGAGGAAGCACAATTTTTTCCACAAACCACTTCACTGGAAATCCCAGCCCTGCAGCTAATTAGATTGGTTAAGGTTACAGTGACGGGTAGGTTTAGGGATCAGCATTTGGTGTAGGCAATCAGTACTGTGGTTGACATGACCAATAAAATCTTAAGAATCTGCTGCAGGGCGGAGTTTCCGCTGAACTAGTTTGACGTATTTAGACATGGGTGTGGCTTCTGGCATCACACTCGGATGTGGGCTGGGTTGGATGTCCACCGCAGGCTGTAGCGAGACGCTTCTCGAAATTTCTTATATAGTTATAGTGAGGTAGGAGGCGCCATTAAACATCTCTTCTGAAAGAGTGCAGAATCTCCTGATCATAACACATGTGAATAAGAAGCAGAAACAAGCGATAGTATATGCAAGCAGATGCATGTGTAAATCATACATGTTCATCAACTTTAAGCAGCATATAAAACAAAACTGCCTAATGTTGGACGAAATGTTGACCCAGGCTATAGGACTGTGGGGTGTTGATGGACTCGATCTACTCCCATCTGTTTTTAATCCGATTTGTATGTAGTCTTTAACAAAAACGTGCTTTTCTCAGCTTTTTGCTCAAAATGTTGCTTTTTTAATAAAACTTACTCATTTAAATGTTGATACAAATTAAGAATGCACAAAGCTACAATAAAAAAATTGTTTAAAAGCAGAGGCTTTGTTCTTTGATATATTGCATGTTAAGATATTTATACAACAAAATATTCTGGTAGCCATGAAAATTTAGTGAAAATTATCTTTTTCAAAAGCACTGGCGGGAAAGAGTTAAAATGCCATTTTAAAATGCTTTTTAGTCTTTTTAAAATGCAAACATGTACTCTCTCTCTTGTTTTAATAATGCCTATGAGGTGTTGAGGGAAGGAATTCAGCATCTGAACTTTCACACATCCAATCTTCCCTTCGTACCATCACTGTAAAGCACAAACTGATTATCAGTTACTCCTCATAGGAACAACTGGCATGTAGAAGATCTCCAGAAGATCTCCATTTGGCATTTATGTCATTTATTAAGAATTTAACCAACCCATGCATTGCAACATGATATCTGCTATAAGAAGCTTGTACTTTTTTTATTTGCTGCTGAAAAATGTCAGATGGTTGTCTCCAGAAATTTCTTTGGAAAATCTGTAACCTTTAGAGAGCACACCATGAATCAATTATTCACGATTATCTATAAATAGCATGCTGAAGTTGATTCTGCATACCTTCAGACCTACCAAAAGATATTTCTGATAGTCATGCATTTAACTTCCCATTTCTCGTCATTATCTTTACGTTTAATATACAGATAATGTGCCACAGTTCAGAAGCAGATCTGAGGTAAATCAGACCATCCGGTTTTATCAAAATGCCAATTTTGTGTTATGACCTTATCTCCAGGTTAAGTGCCTTGATTCAAGTGTATAGTTTTTTCTCTTATGTTAGACAATGGCAGTCAAATAAATGATGGCAGTTCATTCGTTTGAATGCCAACTATCCCTTATGTTAGTCCTACTACAACCACATGGTGTCAGTAGTTCAAGCTAAAATATCTGAGAAATGTTTTAGATTTAACATTTTTATGCTAATACAGGGTTTCCAGAAAACATTGTTTTTCCCTTAAAATCCAATAGTTTTGTCTGAGTTTGAGTGATACCGATAATGTAGTCCAAGATTAAAAGCTCATTAGGCCAAAAGACATCTGTCCTACTGCTGTAATGTAGAAACTCGAGACATCAGTGTCATGCCTCTATTGATTATCTGATTGTGAAGACATGAAAAGCTAACTATGCTATGTCAGTGTAAATGTGTAGTTCTTTTAATGCTGCTATTCTTTGGTTCTCATGATGACACGCATTGGTTATTTTAACGTCCAGTAAACAACCATCGACAGTACCCTAGCAACTGCATAGCAACACACTAAAAACAACTCAACACTTTAGTAACCCAATAGCAATGTCCTGGCGAGCCAACCAGTGTTAATTTTGATAGCAAATTTTGATTTAGTTTTAGTCATAGTCTTTTGACTAAAATGCCATTTAGTTTTAGTCATATTTTATTCACCAGATTTGACTCCCTTTTGGAGCCTGTCTCTAGCGGCCAGTCGATGAATTGCAGTTTAAGTCACTTCTGTGTTGGCTTCAAGAGAGACCTTGGGAGGTTGCCACTTGGTTTCTGCACATATTTTAGCTGGTTTGACTAAATGAACCAGCTGTTAAAATATGATTTGAACATAATCCATAAATATATTGGACTGTGTTTTGCATCTTTTTAAGACATATCCAGTTCCCTTAACTTGACAGATTAATCACATTATTTTCATTCCACATTTGGCAAAGGTGTTCAGAGCACATATATCAGACATGATTAAATTATTTCCAAAGATTTTATTACATGGCATCTCCAGAAAAGCAATCTTAATTTATGCATTTTTCCAGAAATATGCTCTGTTCACTATTATGAGGGTGTGCAAAATCAGCAGTATTTATTTTGACGTTTTATGACTCCTGAAGCCAAAATATTTGCAGTAGTTTGAGAAAGAGTTTCTCAGTGACATTAAAAATGTCAAATACTGACAAGCATTATCCAGGATATTGGAAAAGAGCTGACGGGTTGATGCATTGTAGTCACCTTGGGAATCTGGTGTAGGGGATTTCTTATGGTAAGGGGTGGGATTTGCCCCCCTGAGACCTTTGGGGGGTTTTAAGATAGATAACCGTGAAGCATCAAACAATATAGCTATTACCAGCTTCATTTCGGTTTTTTTTATCTAAAGAGAGAGAAAGCAGAACTGCATCTCACACCCACTTCATTCTTTAAAAGCTAATTGCTTTTTAAAGTGATAAAGGTTCAGTTCCTCTGCCCCATCCTCATCTCAGGAAGCTTTTCCATTTCCTCCAGAGATAGACTGCAGGACATACTTTATACAATAGGGCTTTATTTCCTCCTCTCCTTCCCACTCGCTCGCTCTCTACATCATTTAATCACTGTCGCTCTCAAACACACACACACACACACACACACACACACACACACACACACACACACACACACACACACACACACACACACACACACACACACACACACACACACACACACACACACAATTTAGACCAAGTCAGTTTCGAAGGTTTTCTATCAGGAAGTCAGTGTATAATAATGTACTGTTATATATTTTTTAATAAATCAAATGTAAATTCATGTCCCAGTTATACTTAATGTTGTCAATTTCCTGGTTAAATATTACTTTACATAAAAACAATAATGTTATATTCATTAAAACCAAGTTTAAATATCATCAAGTTACTGTTTTAAGCATTTTTACATTTATTCCAAAATAACTAAAGGCAGTATGAATTCAAGCAACACATTTTATTTGTGAACTGATTTTCAGCTTTTCTTTTAATAGTCAACTTATTTTTGGATCAGCAGTCATCAAGCACGGTAAACACTGGTCACAGACACAAAGATGTATCTTTATTTTCCCCAAGCTGACTGCTCACTAAAAAACCCACAGTCATGTTTTCACTCCATTCCAAGTTTGATTTTGATTTGACTAAGCATGGCTAGGCTGTTTACTTTACTTACTTTTTAATTAGTTTTCCAATTAACGGCATCATCAAACTAGAGGCAGGATTTATCGCGTGAAACAATTATGACCAATCATAGCGCGATTGAGGTATTGCCACCTCCTCATGTGATTTTCCCCCTTTCATTCTCAATTACCCCCTATCAAACCCACACATGCTTAACACTTTCCCCACCAGCATTTTAAAAAAAAGTTGCCTGCCACCGCCAGGGTTTTTGACTATTTTCACCAAAATGTAATAGTCCATTGAATATTTTATTTTATGAATATCTGAACATGCAAAAAATAAAAATAAATAAAAATGAGTATTTGAACACCCTGCTATTTTGCAAGTTCTCCCACTTAGAAATCATGGAGGGGTCTGAAATTGTCATTGTAGGTGCATGTCCACTGTGAGAGACATAATCTAAAAAAAAAATCCAGAAATCACAATGTATGATTTTTTAACTATTTATTTGTATGATACAGCTGCAAATAAGTATTTGAACACCTGAGAATATCAATGTTAATATTTGGTACAGTAGCCTTTGTTTGCAATTACATAGGTCAAACGTTTCCTGTAGTTTTCTCAGCACTTTTGCACACACTGCAGGAGGGATTTTGGCCCACTCCTCCACACAGATCTTCTCTAGATCAGTCAGGTTTCTGGCCTGTTGCTGAGAAACACAGAGTTTGAGCTCCCTCCAAAGATTCTCTATTGGGTTTAGGTCTGGAGAACCTTGATATGCTTCTTACAGAGCCACTCCTTGGTTATCCTGGCTGTGGGCTTCGTGTCATGTTGGAAGACCCAGCCTCATCCCATCTTCAATGCTCTAACTGAGGGAAGGAGGTTGTTCCCCAAAATCTCACAAAACATCCTCTCCTTAATACAGTGCAGTCGCCCTGTCCCATGTGCAGAAAAACACCCCCAAAGCATGATGCTACCATGCTTCACAGTATGGATTCTTGGGATGGTACTCATCATTCTTCTTCCTCCAAACACGTTTGGTGGAATTATGACCAAAAAGTTATATTTTGGTCTCATCTGACCACATGACTTTCTCCCATGACTCCTCTGGATCATCCAAATGGTCATTGGCAAACTTAATACGGGCCTGGACATGTGCAGGTTTAAGCAGGGGAACCTTCCATGCCATGCATGATTTCAAACCATGACGTCTTAGTGTATTACCAACAGTAACCTTGGAAACGGTGGTCCCAGCTCTTTTCAGGTCATTGACCAGCTCCTCCCGTGTAGTTCTAGGCTGATTTCTCACCTTTCTTAGAATCCTTGAGACCCCACGAGGTGAGATCTTGCATGAAACCCCAGTCCGAGGGAGATTGATAGTCATGTTTAACTTCTTCCATTTTCTAATGATTGCTCCAATAGTGGACCTTTTTTCACCAAGCTGCTTGGCAATTTCCCGTAGCCCTTTCCAGCCTTGTGGAGGTGTACAATTTTGTCTCTAGTGTCTTTGGACAGCTCTTTGGTCTTGGCCATGTTAGTAGTTGGATTCTTACTGATTGTATGGGTTGGACAGTTGTCTTTATGCAGCTAACGACCTCAAACAGAGTTTGAAATAAATGGAGTGGAGGTGGACATTTTAAAGGTCTAAGGTCTAAGGTCTTTGAGGTTCAGAATTCTAGCTGATATACAATTGCTCAAATACATATTAATAAATAAATATATAAATAAATTGTTAAAAATAATATATTGTGATTTCTGGATTATTTTTATTTTTTAGATTATGTCTCTCACAGTGGACATGCACCTACGATGACAATTTCAGACCCTCCATGATTTCCAAGTTGGAGAACTTGCAAAATAGCAGGGTGTTCAAATACTTATTTTCCTCACTGTATATATATATATATATATATATATATATATATATATATATATATATATATATATATATATATATATATAAGAGCTGACCCTCTTCAGATTCATTCAGATCAGATTCAGAACGATTATCAAACACAGATGGACTAGATGGAGTCCATCAACACCCCTAATGCTTGCACAGTCCTGTAGCTCATCCTGGGTCCACATTTCATTCAGTAACATTAGAGAGTTTTGATTTATATGATGTTTAATGTTGATGATCATGTTATTTTTCATATATATTTGCTTACATAAGATCGCTCGTCTTCCTCGCGTGTGTTTTAATCAGGAGATTCAGTACTTATTCAGAATAATAGTGCCCCTAGTGTCTAACAGTGAAAACACGGAAGCCCGGAAAATTCTGTGCTTGGCCGCGAATCGTTTTCTCACAAATAACGTAAAATTCTGTGTTTGGCGGGAAAGAGTTAAGATTAGAGGCTCTGTTCAAAGTCAATGCGGCTCAGGGGAGGCACCTGCAAGTGACGCTGTTGGACAGTAAAGAAAGACGTTTTTACACTTTTTAATGTCACAATTTGTAATATTTCCATTGTTTTGTTTTTGTAATATGGGTTATTTTCTCATCCGATTTTTTTGAGAAGGCACTGCCTCCCTTGCGTCCTTGAAGGAAACGCCCCTGGTTTCCAATGAGTTCTGGGTTGTTTCCCAATACTTTCTAAGGTATTCTGCATAGTTGCTAGTAGTTTTGTCAAAAGTAATGGTACTTTGGTATCAAGTCGATAATTACATAATTAACACCACAAACCTTTTTGCTACACTGCTATTACAGAGTATCTGGTCAATTCGGGTACCCACGCAAGACGACATGCCATTTTATTGATTTTTATTATTATGATTAATAATGAAAAAAAACAACAAAAAAAACTCATTGAATAGTTCCAACAGTTTTTGCTGTGATACAAAAATTGGTATGTGAAATTTTACTAGTATTGGTGTCAGCTACTGAAATTTTGGCATCGCGACAACACTAGTTGCTAGTGTATTCTTGGTTGTTCAAATGTTTTTTTACAGGGTATTTGGGTGGTCATTAGTAGGTCTCAAGGGTTTTTTGGTTTGTTGCCAAGTGGTTCCTAGAGCATTCTGGGTGGTTTCTTGGGTTTTGTTTGATGGCTTTTAGGGTGTTTTGGGTTGTTTTTACTGGTCCAAAACATTTTATTAACTGGCAGGTATAAACTCTAAGGGCCAGATTTACTAAACAGGGCAAATTAACGTGAGCGCGCAATTCCAAAAAAGGTCATATGGGAGTGTAAAGTTCTGCTTGTGATTAAAGAACACAGACGCAGCGTCTGGGCAGCCAGATCATTTCCATAATACCGTCGCAGTCTACCAGTTAGTGTCTGCTTTAAGATGTGCTTTTTTGGGCGGTAAATAACGGCGCAAATACCTGTAAATTGACGAGCGCAAACGTTGGTGAATCACCTTGCATTATTCATTTAAATAATCTCCTCCCATTAATTTTGCGTTTGGAAAGGGAAACTCCTACAAATGTAAATGCAAGGTCAGCGGCAAAAATAACTCTGTCCACACCTTTTTAGCACTAATTCTTCACCGTGTGTCTTTAATAAATCCTGACAGTAGTAAAAGAGGGTTTGCACTGGCGAAAGCTGTTAGTAAATCCGGTCCTAAGTCTGAACATTTATAAAAGTTGCGACCGCATGATTTGAAGTATTTTTCATGTCTGTTGCACAAATGTTGGAGGATGATAAGAAATATTGATGCTTGCTGTAGTAAACACTATTATTAAAGGATATTTCCTCTTGAGCTTAAGCATTGTTATGCTGTTTTATGCCCATGTGGATGCCAGGGATTTGTGGATGTTTGTTCACACAATGTTGTTAGTGGGTCTGTATGTATGTAAAAGTGTCAAAGTCCTGCTAAGATTTAGCTCTCATGTCAAAGCCAATAATATCCCACACTAAATACTTCTGCTGATCTTCCAGCTTCATAACGTATTCATTGTACTAGATCTGATGTCCTTAAAAAAAGCAGCCTGTTGCTCCTCTGTGTGCATGTGTGTTGCATGTATGCCTTTAAGAGGTGGGACTGTGATCTGTGTGTGTGTGTGTGTTGGTATTTCTCAAGCTTGAGGAGGGGAGTGGTACTGGTGGTCTGGAACGAGAGCCAGAACTGTGGGGGAATACTCACTCACACACTTACTCATACATACACACACACATATTCACACACACACACACAGCCTGGAGAGAGTGAGACTGTACAAACACACCAGTCTGTTCTGACAGACCAGTCGTCAAGAAAGCACGTCCGAAGAGGGACTGAAAGTAAGAGAAGAGGAGAAAATAGACGAGAGATTGAACTGACCTCACTCCAGGGCCATGTCCATGTACGATCCAGCCAGCGTGACTGCTCACGTAGACGAGCAGGAGTTTGTTCAAGCCTACGAGAACGTCAGGGAGAAGTATAAAGGTACACGAGCCGCGGCTGTCACTGTCCGTGTGTGAATGCACCATGTGTGCGACTGTGATTGTGTGCATGCGTTCACGTCTGGAGAAGAGGGGGCTGTAGCTCAGCCGTTGCAGTCGGGTTATAAGTAGTTCCATATTGATTGGCAAAGATGTGCGCGACTGCAGAGTTGCAAAAGACTAAACCTAGAAGCAATAGTAGCTCTGAAACTTTGGATCGTCATGAGTTCTACAGCTGTTTCTACAGCTGAGTACTTTTAATTCAGATGTAATTCAGATGTCTTCAACCCACCTGGTGTATCATGGTCTTCAATCTCCCAGTAAAGTGTCTATAAACACTTCTATTACTAAGTGTTAATAATTTATACTTGGAGAATGCATCAGTTTTATTATATTTACCTTATAATATTTACCTTTATTTACATATAAGGCCTGCGATATGAAGTTGAACAGGATTGCCATTTAAACAGACTCTAAAGGTGTTATTATATACATTACTGTTCAAACATTTTTTTGATACTTTTATTTAGGAAGGATGCATTAAACTGATCTAAAGTGACAGTAAAGACATTTTTAATGTTACAAAAGATTTCGATTTCAAATAAATGGTGTTCTTCATTAAAAATAAATGTTAAGTAGCTTAGTAGTAGTTAAGTAGTTTTAAGCATTGATAAGAAATGTTTCTTAAGCACCCCCCAAACCCCCAGGACGCCTACCTCCACCACATGCTCTTAAATACCTAAGAATACCATGGTTTGATACCATTGTTGTTTTTGCACCTTATAATACAATTTCCCGACAGTTGTTTTAAGTTAAAAGGCTCATCGGACTGTTTTTGTTTTTTTGTAACCATGGTAACTGTGTAACCATCCTCTCCCATAATCCCACTTCTGCCCCATGTCTGCAGGACTGGGTCCTGAGGCGAGATCTATAAATATCGCCCCAGTTTATTATTGTAAAGGAGAACTGGACCCAGACAGCCAGCCTAAGTTTGAATATGAGTCTGAGCTAATCCTCTAGAGGGTTTTATGCAAAACTTTACTTAATGTTGACCGTATAACATATAGTTTTACACAACATTTACCTATTTCCCCCAAAATATGTTTATGTACACTAGCAGATTGTGTACAGGTTACATGTATGTATTGCCATGAGGTCAGGTTGCACCCTTTGTTTGAATCCCACATGTTTGCTGGATTACACAAGCCCTCCCTTAATAATATCAAGCCTATTTAAACACATCTCTTTATGATCTGAGTGAAAAATGTTTTGTGTCTTCCCTTTTGAAGTGGTCACATGGTGGCAATTTCTAAAATCTCTTCCTTTGGCACCAGTGTGAGTGTTCCATGACCCACTGAGACTGACAGTTTCCCCTTTTTGTGTGCCTGTCATTTTTTAGACACCTGCTGATAAGAGGCAGATTTAGAGAAGATTAAGAAATACATAGATTGAATAAGACTGGATAATTTATCAAATTATTGAGCCTTTCTCCATTTTAGGATCATTTTAAATGTGATCTTTAGGTGTGTGTTTTAAAGTTGGTTTGCCCCCACAGTGGGTTCAGTACTCATGGATTGAAATGCAGCGGAGCGGATATTTTGGTATCATTTCTGTTTTTAACATCCAAACATGATACTCTTCCCGTATGTCTCTTAAATAGGACGGATGAACTAATTTTAAACCGGAATGAAATCTGTCCTATGTTTAGGTTTCTTTTAAATTAAGCATTCACAGCTCTCTTCAGATGCAGGATCGGATTTCGAGACTATGACATCACATTCAGTCCACACCTTCTTCCCGCCCTTTAACCACATCTGTCTCCGAACTAGAAACTGACCTTTGACCCTAGGGAACGCTTATTGGGCAGCCTGATTGTGAGGTTTAATGGTAACCTGGTAAAGGAGCCTGTGTTTGATCAGCGGAGTGTGTCCTCTAACCTTAACCAAACACAAGGTCCCGTAGATGACTGTCTTACGGCTGCTGTTGACCCGAGGTGACCCTGTGTTCAGGGAGAAGTAGCCATTAAAGATGAAATGTGCTGTTAAACTTTGGTTAGGCCACATCTTGAGATGGTATGCACACTCACTCTGAATGACTTAACCTTTGACCTCAGGAGTATTTTCCTGGTATCACCATGGCACGGCTATGGCTCTTGGTCCTCTTGGAATTCCTGAAGTACATTAGCGAAGTACAACAAAAAAGGGTGTGACTTAAAAACCCAAATACTTACCTTGTGTATTTTAAACCAATTAGATACAGAGCCCCAAAAATAATTTTAAAGGGATAGTTCGCCCAAAAATGTAAATTACCCCATGATTTACTCACCCTCAAGCCATCCAAGGTATATATGACATTATTCTTTCAGACGAACGCAATCGGAGTTATATTAAAAAATAACCTGCTATAGGCATTATAATGCATTATAATCGAAGTGAAGGGCAGCCCAAAAAAGTGCATCCATTCATTATAAAAGTAATCCACACGGCTCCGGGGGTTAATAAAAGCCTTCTGAAGTGAATCGATGGGTTTGTGTAAGAAAATATCCACATTTAACATGTTATAAAGTAAAATATCTAGCTTCCGTAGCTTTCTTCGTAAGTTGAATACGGAAGGCGGACTGCCAGAGGCTAGATATTTTACTGCCATTATAAAGCTTGGATTAGCCAGGAATTATTATTTTTTTAACTCTGATTTTATGCGTCTGAAAGAAGAATGTCATATACACCTAGGATGGCTTGAGGGTGAGTAAATTATGGGATCATTTTCAGTTTTGGGTGAACTATCCCTTTAAGCCATACCTAAAACATATGAATGTCAAGTGGCATTTTACTTCAACCAAAAATTTTTATTAGGGAGTTTGTTAATATTAGATCTAAAATTATATAACAATAGATTCCAATATTTGTGGTGGGTAAGATTTTTTAAAGTATTTAAAATAAGTCTCTTTTGCTCACCAAGGTTGCGTTTATTTGTTCAAAAAAACTGTAATATTGTGAAATATTATTTTAATTTAACATTCATTTTATTTGATGATTTTGTGCTCAAGAAACATTTCTTATTGTGGTCAATATTTAAAACATCTATTGCTGTTTAATATTTTTTCATGGAAACTTTTTCGAGCTTCCATAGTCTTTTTATTTTAGTATTTTCACACAATTACGAGATACTAAGTCAGAATTGTGAGATATAAACTCACAATTCTGAGAAAAAAGTATTTTTTTATACCTCAGAATTGGACTTTGTTTCTCAGAATTGTGAGATATAAAGTCAGCATTGCGAGATATAAACTCAGGAAACTAAGGAAAAAAGTCAGAATTGCAGTTTATTAAATGCGATCACGTCGCGTAATCATGTGAGACAAGTTTAACAGCACCTGGTGTGACACTGACAAAGTCTGTCTGTGTTTCTAACTGGCCAAACATGTGTTTTTGATCTGAATAACTTCCTTGCTTTAATCTTGAGCTACCTTTAGAGCGTCCACATATGGAACAGCTCTAACCCTTCTAGTCCCTCAGCCAGATCAGGTTTATGCAACATGATCTTACATTCTAAAATAGTGCCTCTAAAAAGCCTACACATATGAACATACAGGCATCCGTGAGTATGCACAAGTGAACGATCACTTATTCATAACACCGATTTGGATTCGAACTAAAGCTGGTCACACGTTTAAAAGTATTGATGTGTGTATCCATACAGTATATTACACACAATTTCCTGGAACTGTCCTGAGACACACCCTCTTTGCACAGAAAATACACCCTTGTGTAAGGCTCATGACTCAAATGAAGTTCCAAATGATGGCATGGCCAATGGGGATTGAGGGATTACTTTTTGTAATTTGATAATGATTCATGTCATTAAGCATTCCCGTGTGAAATATGTGGATCATCTTGGGAAAGTCAGCTCCTTATATTTAGATAACCCAGGCTGGGGTACATGCAGCGTCACCCTCTTTGAATGTGAATTATAATTTTGCAGACTGTTTACAAAGAATAACAGCATATCATACATTCTTTATTGAAATGTCCTAATGCTTTAAGTAGTTTTTTTCTAGAATTCATAGTTTTACAACAGAGCTGTTTCATTTAAAGTGATGAATGTGAATGAAAAGGTTCATATTTATTCACCCTAATGTCATTCCAAACCTAAAATACATATTTTATCTGCAAAACACCAAAAAGGATATTTAAAATAATGTCTGTGTAATGTCATTGAGGTCAAGTCTTGTTTTGGACCTCACTGACTTGCACTGTATGCGTTTCATTCTGCCCTATACTATTAACAGATTGGATGTTTAATGCCGATATAGTTGCTTTATTGAACACAACAAACCCTGGACAACAACCATCCCAACAATATGGAGAGAAACCAGTTGAAACATTCTTCAAAATGTATTCTATAGAAGAAAGAAATGTATACAGGTCTGGTTTGGAATGACATGAACATACTCATGATTAAATTATATCAGAATTTTTCTTTTTTGGGGGGGGCATATAAAAGCAGTTATATGCCATGTTAGCACATACTTTAGCGTAACATTGACTGTCGACTCAAAGTGGAAAATGAAAAGGAAAATTGGAAAAGGAGCATATCGAAAAACAATGAAAGCTGTTTTCCTGTCCGAGGCCTGCATCCACGTCTTAAAGAGGGAAAGTTTGGGTAATGGAAGTTATGGTGTTCCGAACTGGAATAGAAAGGGTATGTTATTAATACACTGTGAAAACGTGTTTCTTGGAGAGAATGCTGGAAAGAAAGAGGTTGAGAGAGATATTTTATGCCGTGGCTTTCATGTAGGTGGATGATGGAGAATTGTGATGTTTAAATTGCATTTTTTTGTCATGTTACTTGATTAGCATAATTTATCACTAAATGGGGTCATTGTAAGTTTCACAGCTGAAAAATTCCTTGTTAGCCAAAAAAGCTTTTATTGACAGCTGCCTCATGAAACGTAGCATCTGCAAATTTGCCTCCCTGTGACGTCAGAGAGCAGCAAAACGCCGCCTCAACAAAAGAAAACCACCTAATTCTGTAGCCCTGCCCACCGATCCGCGCATGACATGTAACATAAAAAGGCCTATGTGGCGCTAAACCGGATTGAGCTACCAAGCAATAAACATGCTGGTGACATGATTACAAAATGGTGTGCAGTGCCTGGTTGTGGAAGAACCAGAAGCTTCCTTCGGATTCCAATATTAGGAATGCGGTTGAACTTCAATTTTTAATGAAGTTCCAGCTCACATGGGTAAGACATTGCGCATTTGTATGCTTCATTACACTGAGGATTCTTTTGTAAACAAGACGTGTCGAGACTGGATTTGCAGACAGAATGAGATTAAAAAACTATGCTGTGCCTTCTATATTGGATCCAACAGGAATGGTTGGGGAGACCGGGTATAGTTGTAACAAGGGGAGAGTTTTAACACTACCAATTGCACGAATCACGGATAAGATAGGAGTCATTTGACAGTTTCAGTTTCCTCTGGCTTCCTTTACGATCCCACATGGAGGATTTCCAGTTTCTCTATCTCTCCTGAAGCTACAGCAGAAAATCTAATTCTGAAAGAAAGTTAAAAAAAAAAGATAATATTTTGTGTAGTTGTGTTGTAGATAATGTTGTATGAGTTACATCAGGTCAAAATGTAGTTTCTCTAGTAAAGAATGGTGTGTCAACCTCCTGCTAATTTCAAAGCACCATGCTAATACAGCTAGCTAAACAATGAGTGACAGTGGCGGGGTAGGTTGTAACACGTGTTTTGAAAAAACCATCCACTTACATACAACTAAGAAAATCTTTGTGATTTTAATAATACTACAGAATGCCTGATGTTTATGTTAATTCGCACTTGCTCTCTCTCTCTCTCTCTTTCTCACACACACACACACCCATATGAATGTGCACGTACAGACATGCACAAACAAACGCACATGTGTGCACACAATATGCACATACACTCCCCATATTCACACATATTTTATTGTTGCAGCCATTCATTTGATATAAAACTGTTGTTGTGGCATATCACTTGAAGTACCCTTAGTTTTTGTGCATTTTGTCTACCTTTTACCACTTACCCCAGTATGTGTTACAACCTACCCCACTAATTAGTATTCGTCATCATCTCACAAAGTCTGTGATATAGTTGGAGAAATTTAAATTGTTGCCATTTGTAGTAGACGAATGTGGGTACTTTGCCTAAAAGTTTCAGACATGTAGCTAAAAAAAAGGTATAGTTTTAGGTGCTGAGGAAAAAAGTGTTACAGCCATACCCGGTCTCCCCTACAACACCCTTATGTGATAGTATTGCATTGTTACGTATCATTTGATATCTACTGATTATGTGTAGGTGTCTAACTAAATGCTGTCACAGGCTGGAGTATCCTTTGCATTTGAGGTGTTGTTGGTTCATTGTCCAGCGATTCGGGTTCAAATGTTTGGGCGAATCAATCCGGTTGCCATTTTTCCACATTGGAAGTTTTCAAAACAATTCCCCACATGTACTGACGTGGAAGTCAGAACTCATTATAATATGCAAAACTGTTATCCAATCATAGCAGTGGATGTTTACTTCCAAGTCTTCAATGCGGCACGCCCATGAAAACAGAGCGTTTCAGGAGCTAGGCTCAAAACCAGGGTAGAAAATATCCTATTACTTATTCATTATGATGTTTTTGAATGTAAAAACCATGCAAAAGTTGACCTTAGACAACTGTATACAATTTTTTTAAAGGCAGTTTATGACCCCTTTTAACACATATTTACCAACACATGATTTGTTTCTTTGGGTGTTTCATTCGTTTTCTAGTAAGTTAAATAGGAACAGGTGGAAAGAACAAAACTGTAAATGTGCAAATGTTCTTAATACTTTTCACACATTGGATGCTTTCTAGCTGATATTGGTAACCAGAGATTGTTTACTGCTCTTTTCTTCAACTCTTTAGGATTTCCCACACCACTGCAGGCAGCATCTTATGTTTAATGAATGTGGTGCCAATGGCCATGTCTTGATCTAATCTGCATGTTTTTGAAACTTGAGATTGTTTGGTCTGCATACCAGCTCTTTTCTCACCTTTTCCAGACGAATGGGAAACTCTGTTTTTGATCACTTCAGCTAATGATTGATGATCATGATTGATTACTCACACTTACGGAAGAATGTATGTGCTAACTGTCTGTAACTTGGTTGTCAGTAAGTTAAAAATTTGCTCAGTTGGTGTGGAATTTCTGTCACTTGGATACCAGGGATGTCTGCAACAAACTCCCCATCCGTCTAGTAATACTGCACATACATTTAAACCAAGAAACCTGGGAGCTGTAGAAACATCTCAGTCACTTCATTATGTTGAGTCATGGAATGTTTAGTCATTGTTGGAATATTGTAGAGATTGTACGTTTCCTGTTTATGTTGTCCAGACAAAACCCAAGGAAGATGACTAAGTTCATCTGTATGTATGTGATGGCGGTCTATTTGTATGATAATATGTGAATGTGTCAGAAAGCATTCATAGACCCTTTCAATAAAAAATCAGTTTATCTCATCGTTCAGCTCTAAACTACAAAATGTGGACAGTTTGGCATTAAGGTTTTACAAACAATAGCATCATGAATTTCGGTAAAACTGCTTTAAAAAATGTGTATAGAGAAAAAAGTGAATTTTAATTTTTTTACTTGACTCAGACTTGTATTGTGGAACAACGGTTTTAGCTTTGATCAGCTTTGACCACAGGTTCTCAATGGGGTTCAGATCAGGTGAACAAGGAGGCCATATCATTAGATTTTCTTCTTTTATACCCTTTCTTGCCAGCCACGCTGTGGAGTACTTGGACGCGTGTGATGGAGCATTGTCCTGCATGAAAATCATGTTTTTCTTGAATGATGCAGACTTCTTCCTGTACCACTGCTTGAAGAAGGTGTCTTCCAGAAACTGGCAGTAGGACTGGGAGTTGAGCTTGACTCCATCCTCAACCCGAAAAGGCCCCACAAGCTCATCTTTGATGATACCAGCCCAAACCAGTACTCCACCTCCACCTTGCTGGCATCTGAGTCGGACTGGAGCTCTCTGCCCTTTACCAATCCAGCCACGGGCCCATCCATCTGGCCCATCAAGACTCACTCTCATTTCATCAGTCCATAAAACCTTAGAAAAATCAGTCTTGAGATATTTCTTGGCCCAGTCTTGACGTTATAGCTTGTGTGTCTTGTTCAGTGGTGGTCGACTTTCTGCCTTTCTTACCTTGGCCATGTCTCTGAGTATTGCACACCTTGTGCTTTTGGGCACTCCAGTGAAGTTGCAGCTCTGAAATATGGCCAAACTGGTGGCAAGTGGCATCTTGGCAGCTGCACGCTTGACTTTTCTCAGTTCACGGGCAGTTATTTTGCGCCTTGGTTTTTCCACACGCTTCTTGCGACCCTGTTGACTATTTTGAATGAAACGCTTGATTGTTCGATGATCACGCTTCAGAAGCTTGGCTATTTTAAGACTGCTGCATCCCTCTGCAATATATCTCACTATTTTTGACTTTTCTGAGCCTGTCAAGTCCTTCTTTTGACCCATTTTGCCAAAGGAAAGGAAGTTGCCTAATAATTATGCACACCTGATATAGGGCGTTTATATCATTAGACCACACCCTTCTCATTACAGAGATGCACATCACCTACTATGCTTAATTGTTAGTAGGCTTTCCAGCCTATACAGCTTGGAGTAAGACAACATGCATAACGAGGATGATGTGGTCAAAATACTCATTTGCCTAATAATTCTGCACTCCTGTATATATATATATATATATATATATATATATATATATATATATATATATATATATATATATATATATATATATATATATATATATATATATATATATCCACCCAACCAGGCTTTAGGACAATAAATGAACAAATTATAGTTAGGCCTAGTAGTATCTAGTACATTTACCCCTGGTTTCATAGACAAATCTTAAAATAGTCCTAGATTAAAATGCATGTTTGAGCTGTTTTAACTAAAAGTAACTTGCACTGATATATCTTAAAATATGTCAATGCCATTGTTTGTCTCAAGATGCATAGTAATGTTTTTTCTAAGACATTTATAAAATCTACTTAAAACCCCTAATTGAACTAAGACTAAGCCTAATCCTGGCTTAGTCTAAATTCTGTCTGTGAAACCAGGCCATAACATAATAGATTGTATATCTATTACACAATATATAAGAAAACGCAAAAGTCCTCACAATTGTCTGGACCAAGAATTGACAGACTCACAAATTAGATTAAATCTTGTGGTGAGTTCATGAAAGGATAAACAGAAGTTTGATGGGATTCTTGGAAGGCGTTGTGCTGTTATTTGTCATCTGTCAGCACATAATTAACCAGTGAAAGTTGACAGATGAGGTTTAATTGAGTGTTTGGTTTATGTGTTTATCCCTCTTGACTGATGGCTCAATAACTTATAAATGTTACTCATCGAGACATCAATGCATTAGGGTCAACATCTTCAGAAAATATTCCCAACAAATAACAAAAAGGAATTCCCTCAGATAAATAATCAGCATGCTAGTTATCATATTGGCCAAGGTTGCTCATTAAACAGTGTTGACCTTGATTCTGTGCGTCAGAAGAGTTGCTCAAAATCAAGGTCTCTCAAGTGTCCTTTTATTTTGCTTTACTCTCTACATTGGTTTTAAAGGGTTTCAAAGAAGATAAATAGACAGACAGACAGACAGACAGACAGACAGACAGACAGACAGACAGACAGACAGACAGACAGACAGACAGACAGACAGACAGACAGACAGACACAGACAGACAGACAGACAGACAGACAGATAGATAGATAGATAGATAGATAGATAGATAGATAGATAGATAGATAGATAGATAGATAGAATCACAGAACTTCACACTGTCACACTACACTGGCTAATGTACGAGGAGAGAGGAGCAAGTTAAAAAGATGTTAAATGTGTTTGTTGACAGTTTGCTAACTGACATGTATCTATGGGGACCGTCTAAACAGTCTCCTGCAGCGCCATTGCACTGTGTGAGGTGGGCTGATGGGTCACTGAGAGACAGGATGACTGATCAACATGTGAAAGAGTAAACAGGTCCGTGCAAGTTGCCGAATTCTACAAGCTTTTGTGAGGTGACAAAGTATGACCCAGGTCAGAGTGTTTTTGTGATCAGAGCCAACACACATAGTAGGAAAAAAAATGTCATCTACCTGTCCGGTATTTAGTAATGCAGTACCACACAATATAGCATATTAGAATGATTTCTGAAGGCATTTTTAATAAATGCAGCCTTGGGGAGCATAAGAGACTTCTTTAAAATAAATCTTACAGACCCCAAACCGTAAAACGGTAGTGTACATCGACATGCTATTTTAGTTAAAATAATTTTAAATACTCTATATTACTAAAAGTATTGGGACACCCCTCCAAATCACTGAATTCAGGTGTTCCAATCACTTCCATGGCCAAAGGTGTATAAAATCGAGCAGCAGACGCTTCTACAAACATTTGTGAAAGAATGGGTCGCTCTCAGGAGCTCAGTGAATTCAACCGTGCTACCGTGATAGGTTTCCCGGAAGAAATTTCATGGAAGAGAGCATTTCATGGACGAGCAGCTGCATCCAAGCCTTACATCATCAAGTGCAATGCAAAGCGTCGGATGCAGTGGTGTAAAGCACACCACCACTGGACTCTATAGCAGTGGAGACGTGTTCTCTGGAGTGACGGATCACGCTTCTCTGTCTGGCAATCCGATGGATGGGTTTTGGCGGTTGCCATGAGACTGGTACTTGCCTGACTACATTGTGCCAAGTGTAAAGTTTGGTGGAGGGGGGATTATTGTGTGAGGTTTTGCACAAAGCAAGGTACATAAAGACATGGATGAGCGAGTTTGGTGTGGAGGAACTTGACTGGCCTGCACAGAGTCCTGACCTCAACCCAATAGAACACCTTTGGGATGAATTCTAGCGGGGACTGCGAGCCAGGCCTTCTCATCCAACATCAGTGCCTGATCTCACAAATTCCCATAAAAACACTCCTAAATCTTGTGAAAAGCCTTCCAAGAAGAGTTGAAGCTGTTATAGCTGCAAAGGGTGGGCCAACTCCATATTAAGCCCTACGGATTAAGAATGGGATGTCATTAAAGTTCATGTGCATGTAAAAGCAGGCGTCCCAAAACTTATGGCAATATGGTGTATCTTACTTTTAGATTAGCTTAAAGCTTCTACTAAGAATGACTGCAATTAATGACTTATTTTAATTATATTAATTTATAGGCTATATATATTTATTCATCTATACAGTCCATGATACTTTTTGGACCAGCTACCATTTTAAATTCTCTCTTATCCAGCTCTTTGTATCTCTAACAAGTGTGTTGTTCTACCAGAGGATATTTTAGTTTTCTTGCTTTGACAAACAGTAGCCTTTTGAGTCTTAAGATGGGCTCTAATTAACTTTTCTATCTTTTATTGTTGTGGACTGCGGAGTGATATAAAAGACACTGGAAGAAGCTCCAGTATGTTGCAATGGATTGCAGTCATAAAATAATGTGACTGCTCAATGTTTTGACTGACCAATCAAAACACGTATTTCAGAGTAGTTATTTACTATTTCTCAATGGCTTCTTCCCCAGAAGTTCAACAAAGATTTGGCAAATATGTAGGTTTTTTCACTTCCTGCAAACTAAGCTAAAGCAGATCAAATGCAATGCATCTGGCCATGGCTCTATATAGTGATTGAAATTCAGAGGGAAACTATATTTTTTTGGCATAACTGAGCTAAGTGTCATTTATACTTTACAGTATATTTGCAATTATACATTTCCTGAACACATCCATAGTTCCTAGATATGTTTCAATAATGCTCATTCAGACTATTCAGCTGCAAAAACTGATAATTCAGAAAGGATCATTCTGTTGACGTCAGAAACATAAGCATGTTAACAAAACACGTTTTTTCAGTGATGAAAGACAACAATTCCCAAAATGCACTTCGCTGCACTCCTACTCTAGGCACGGCAACAGGATTACTGGATCACTTGCCTACCACGTTCATTTTCATAAAATAAGTTCAGTTAGAGACAATACAATTAAAAACTGAACGTGTCTGTTTGATATAATGTGAGTGAGCCGATTAAGTGTAACGGCACAAACGCAGCAGGAGTCAGATTACATTCATCACATGAGCTGAGGTAATCGCGGGATTCGTGGCTGCATTTTCAGTTCATGTCTTTGGAAGCTTAACTATCATAGGAAGTTCATTTTAAAAGTTGAAACACTCACTTTGCTCTCCACTGCTCCGTTTACATGAATCTCCGCGCTGTGAGTGTGATGTTGAAAACATGCAGAAACAGCGCCTCCTGCTGGCTGTAGTCTTCAGCCTCTGGCCAAAAACTCCTCCGATGATGCAAAATGACGATATTTGCATCATCGGAGGAATTTTTCCAGAAATAAAATACATAATTCTCTTATCTAAGGGTCATATGAGGGGGAAAGTACGATAATTTGAATATAGTCCCGGGTTTCTACTGATACAAAGCTTAATATCGCTGAAGTAACCCTTTAAAGAAAAATCTGGGGCTTTTCACACTTGAAATAGTTAACAACCCTTGGGTGAATGGAATGCCGGGTAAAATTGCTTTATGTTTAACACTGCTCATGACAAAAAAATCATTAGTATTCATACTCTGAAGTTTCCTACTGTACATTCCTAAACTCTGGGTTAACATTCTAATGTGCATATTTGCGGTGTCAATCTTATTGATTGGTTGAACACTGTATACGCGATCTGTTTGCAAATGCTCTAACATATTCTTATGTTTTTGATTACCAGCTGCTATCAAGAGAGTCCTGAATGGACTTTTGACTATGAAAGAATGAAACGGTCTCTTCCTCAATCAGATTGACATGTTTTCCATCATTATTTGACATTTTCCCCCTCAAATGCTGAAATGACTGTAAATATACAACAAACTGTGTTTCAATGACTGTACAAAGCACATGAATATGAGGCACGCGACTGGCTGTCAGTTGCTAAGCATTTAGTTGTAACATTTTAACACCACATTGTTTTACACTGTACAAGTTTTACTCTGCAAAAGCAGTGCTAACCCTTCTTTTAAATTACGAGTGTGAAACGTTCCTTTAGCCGGGTTAAAAACAGGATTTCGAACTACGATAACCTGGGATTATCAGTGTGAAAAGCCATTGTGAGTAATGTATTTTTACAAAGCACTTCTTGACTGGAGGTATATCTCACGGGAAGCAACCGTATGGCTTCAGAAGACTTCACTTTTATGATATATATGTATATATATTTTTTTTTTTGTGGTAATTTTGGAGCTTGACAGTTCCAGTCCTCATACTGAATAGAGCAGTCATCATCTTTTCAAAATAAGAAAGAAAGTAATATGTGCTTGAAACTATTTGAGGGTAAATAAAGTAAATAACATCATATCATGCCATATCTTAAACATTTAATAAATATTAAATAAAAGGTAAAAGGCTCACCAGCATTCGGCAAAAGGCACACGTTATTTATACAAGTACTTCCGCTCGAATAATATGTATTCATACTGAAGTTAATACTTGTTCAGAACAGTCACTTTAGCAAAGTTTGCACTATTTTCTGTTTATTTTAAATAATACATTTTTGTTCAGTAAATATACTGTCATTAAAATGTTAAATATATGATTAAATACATAACTTTTTTTTTAAGTAAAGATTATGAAAGCATTGAATGAGATTCCATAATAATTTAATATAGATATGCAGATGATTATAGATTATGTAGATGATTTAAACATTAAATCACAGTCACACTCAAAAAAGATACATTGGATTTACTTAATTTTTGGATTTTCTTAACAGGTTCCACGTAATTGGGTTATGTTGAATTTAATTAACAGTGTTTATTTAAGTAATCTTAAGTTTTTTACATAAGGTTAATTTAATGCCATTTAGTTAAATCAAGTTAACATTGTTAATTTTGTCCAAAACTATGAAGTTTAATTACTCTGAAATGAATATAAAACACCCAAAACAAGTAATCCAGTTCAAATTATTATTTTTATTTAATGAAATACTATTCTTCCAACATTTACAAAACCTTTTACAAGATCTTGTTGGCTAGCCAGAATAGATGATTTTGTTAAATCCTTGCCATGGCATGCCTAAATTAGTTTTTTTTTATATTATTAATTTTATTAGCAGGTCCTCACCCCAAGCACATGCTCTACACTTCACCACAATGGTAACCTTCAAAAACACTAACATATCACAAACTTTTAAATACCAACATAAAATATTAAGCATTAAAATGTCTCTTCATTTTCTCATCTGGTTAAAAATGCATCAAATTGCACTTTATTTAATTTAAACATTTACTGTCCTAATTCAGCCCCTTTTCAAAGCATGATGGGAAGTGAAAGTCCTGTTTGATTGGGTTACCTGATTGAAACATGTTATTTCAAAATGAAAACATCAAGTTATGTCAAGGAGTAACGGTTTTAAGTCGGTTTAACATGAATCAATGACATTTGAACCAGAAACCTGATATAATTGTGTTAAATCAAGAATTGCTTAAATAAAGTGAACAGCATCATAAAATAATTTTTTGAGTGCATATTTTATGATTCATATATTTTGAAATAAGCCTATGAAGATTTCATTATAAATATGGTGATCATCTCTAAGGTGGGCACCCATCTTAATATATTATATTTTCCATCTGAATCTTACCATGTCATGTCAACAAATGGAAAAGTCAGCCAGCTGTTTATTATCATTTTAACTATTGTGCCTTTAGCTCCAACAGCAGGGACGCCTTTTACCCCAAATACTATACTTAAAGGTTTACTTCAGCGATTAGCATTAAGCTTTGTATTAGAAACCCAGGAGTGTATTCGAATTATTGTACTTTCCCCCCTCATATGACCCTGAGACTCTTCCGATGGCGCAAATATCGTCATTTTGCATCATCGGAGGAGTTTTTGTTCCTTAGGCTAAAGACTACAGCATGGGGATCCTCAGGGATTACAATCCCGCGATTACCTCAGCTCATGTGATGAATGTAATCTGACTCCTGCTTCGTTTGTGCCGTGACGGCCGTGACATTCAATCGACTCACTCATATTGAACAGACAGGTTCAGGTTTTAATTGTAGCGTCTCTAACTGAACTGATTTTATGAAAATGAACGCGGTGGGCAAGTAAACCAGTAAGCCGTGCCTAGAGCAGCCTCGGGCAGCGAAGTGCATTCTGGGAATTGTTGTCTTTCATCCCCATGAGACAAAAATACATTTTCTGTGTTTTCTCAGTCTAGGCACCAAATTCAAAAATAATTTCATATTTCTACTACATCAGTGACCGAGTTTAAATACAGACTCATCTTCCCAGCGCTGAAGTACCCCTTTAAGGGTATGTTTTATTCTTCCATTATTGAAAAAGTGTTGCTTTAATTACCTTGAACAAAACCTTGAAAATCATAAGAAGACCTTTGTCTCAAAATATATTCAATACGTTTAGCAATTCTCATTTGCTACTTAAATCTATAACATTTTAAGAAACATCTAATATTAGCCTAGATCAGATTAGTGCAGAATCAACTTGCTGTTGCCCGTGTCAAGGATCAGCCAGATTTCGACGTGCATCTTGAAAAGCGGATTGGTTTGGAAAGTGCTTTGGCAAGTTTTTGTGCTATCTATTGATTTAGAGGAATACAAAATCAAAGGAGCCTTTTACCCTGTGGAGCTTTTAGCCCCATTGCACCCTATACTTTGTGCTCGGCCTTATGGCTATGACAGACTTGTAGAGGTAGAGCAAAAAAGGGTCACTGAAAAAAAAAAAACAGGCAGAGATAGAATAACAGAGTGTGTCAGAGAGATGCTAATCTCAGGAGCTTCAGCTGTAGGCCAGCCTGGCTGCTCTCGAAATGCTGTGTCATCTAGTCTGCATGGAGCTTTTCTCTGTTTGTGTGTTTTAGTCACGAGAGGAGCCTGTGTCCTGGCTTTGATTGTGCACACACATTCCAACAACAGAGTCTGATGACAAAATCAAATAATGCTTTGGCAAAGAAGATTAGGTGCACCAATGATGTCAATAACTGCTTAATGTGAGTTTATCTTTTTGCTGCATAACTGTCGAGTAGACTTCCTTGCAGAAGCATTCATTGCAGCAAGTACAGTGCCATTCTTTGCTGAGTCACTGTAGTGTAGATGTGCTGAATTATGTTTTCCATTACTTTAGTCATTCATTATGAAAGCATAAGCTATGTAATGAGATTGTTTTGTTGTTGTCGGTTGTCATTGCCATGCCATCTAATGTTTAGAAGGCTTACACTCTCTCAACTTTAGATCTTAACTCATCTGTTTGTGTGTGTCAACTGTTTGTTTACATGTCAACATTGTTTTTAATATCACACCTTATTTTTGAGCTTACACACTTACATAAACACACGAGAAGCTATTTAAAAAAAACGTCTGCCACAATTCTGTCAGCTCATATATTAACGAGCTGTCATTCTCACATTTGAATAGCTTCACAAGCTTTTCACGCGTCATAGAAATGGGTAATAGATGGTGACTGATCAGGTGGCCTAATCAATGATTTAATCATGCACATAATCTTGTTTTCAAAGGCTTTCATGAGCCAATAACAATCTACAAGCATTTTCAGAATTTACATAGCACCACATTACCACACTTTAGCCTATATTTATTTATTGTTTGTTTTGCTTTGCTTTTTTTGTGTGTGTTTGTCTTGTTATGGGGCTTAGCGCATATGGTGCAAGGACCCTATTGGAATTGCTTCATTTATTATATGAATATTATTATTATTGTCCGAAATGAATCACATTTTTGAGGGCCTAAACATGCTCGAAAACACATTAAACTTTGCACACTCGTCAGAAGTGGTGAAAATTTACATCTGATAATGGGTTTCGGAAGTGTGTGTGGCAAAATGCCTCAATAGCTCAACCTACCACATTTTTCTTGTGCTTTTTTGTGTGTTTGTGTTTTGTTTTAATTTTTAACACTTTTACTTTACATTTATATATTTGTCTAAACGATCTATTTATATGAATAATTATTATTTTACACTGGAAAACGCTAAAAGTACAGACCACAAGCGCAGGTTTTCATTGGACAGTAATGCTGTCATGATGAATTAGAGATTCGGATAGAAAATGTGGAGTCAAATGAGAATCTGTGGTAGCATTTAGCTAAAAACTGACAGGCTGTAAATTGTTTCTATGGATAGCATTTGGAGTCATCATGTTAAAAGCTAAAAAAAAAAATACTGCGGTTTGATAAATTACAGGAAAGAGAGAGAGGCGACCGAGGTCCCTGAGTGCATTTCTCTCAGTTTAGCTTTCTTGTGACATTTCTATCCTTGTCTTTTACACATTCTTTTGCATTTCACTTCTTTACACCTTCCTGTGTCTCCTACCTTCAAACGTCTCATAAGTGGGCACAATTTTCAACTTATCCCGCATTTTGATTGGCTCAGGCACCCCGTGGGATCCACGGGGGATGGGATGGGCTGGAGGAAAGACAGAGGAGGAAGAAGTGAGGGAGGGGTACTTTTCACATCGCAGTTTCCCTGCAAACCGGGAATGAGTAAGTGTGAGAGAAGGAGTGAGTGGGTGAGCGAGAGAGAGAGGATCAAAACAGAGAAACCACACGGTCAGCAAGCAGCACTGCAGACTTAGCCGAGAGGAGAACAGAACTAAATCCTGAAGTCTTTCAGCTGGTGAAATCTTACTGGACTGACCTTCCGCACACACGTGCACACACACACACACAGGAAACCAGCGTGACAGAATCCAGTGACATGGACACAGCCCGGTCCATCCAACACGAGATCACCTCTCTCAAAGGTACTCACCTCTCTGATCAATACGGATCGATTCCTAGAGGAATGCGCCGCAAATTGAGCCGTTTAACAGGATGGGAATGGATTTTAAGGAGGGCGTGAATGGCATGCAAAGTTCTGAATTCCATTGTGTCCTCTCTGGCTCAACTTTGCTGTGTTATTTATGAAGGGAAGGGCCGGGTCTTTTGTATGGGGTCCCTCATGCTTGAACTCTGGCTGTGTTTTTGAGCTTGGCTGCATGTTTCCTTTTAACTGTGCTGGGAAGCAGCAGGATTCTGCGTCAGCCATGCGGCATGTTCGGTGCGCTGACTGCCGCATCACCACGGTAACAGCCAGTGCAGTGGCCAGGGTTTCCCCGTTCCTGTTATAGCGCTGCCTGTAGCGTACAGCGTGTGTAATGGCAAGCGGACCAGGAAGTTTGATGTCATAGCACTTAGTTCTGAGTGTTTTCATTGGATAGATGTCTGTAATTCAATATTAATTGATATAAATGGTATAAACTGAGTTATGTGTGGTTGCGATGAAGTTTGGTTGCGATGAAGCTAAAGCATCCCAGGTCTTCCTCAGGTTGGGCTTGGGCTGAAAAATGCTGAGTGCAGATATTCAAGAGTCTGTCCATCAGAGAATGAAAATAGAGCAGCACTAAATGCCTGGAGATTGATTGGGCTTCTCATAGCTTTAGGTTATTTGCAAAGGTGCTTAAAATCAGCTGCAGGCCACAGAGTTCAGCGATTGTTTCTGTGCCTTGGCGCTGGAAGGAACTGAATGTTTTTTGTTGCTCTGTCACTATAGGTTATGTGGCCCTTGTTAAATTTGGATGCTACTTGAGTGAAAACATTAGCGTAACTTTGTTTTGTTTATCATTTTCTTAGTAAAAGTTCAGTTGATGGATTAGAGCAGATATTGACTCACAATGCAAATGTGCTGAGTCATAACTCAGCACAAGAGCCATCTGAACCTGTCAGCTAGATGGCAAATACGTGAATATAGTATTATCTACTTTGTTTAGTTTGATTCTCAGCCCAATTATTAAAAGTAATTATTAGGTCCACATAATTATTTGTACTGGTTTTATATGTAAGTGTCGTTATTATAGTTTCAGATTTCGTTAAAATGTTTTTTTTTTGTTTTTTTTTTAGTATTTCAAAAATCCAATACAGTGCAACTTTGACTATGACTCCTACTTCCTCCATATTACTTCACTGTGACCGGCTGCATTTCTGGTGACTTTATAGGCGTTGGTTTTGTACAGTCAAACCAAAAATTATTCAGACACTAGATATAATTTTTTACTAGTGGGTGGAAGACAATATAGTTAATTTATGTAAGTGAGGATAGCAAAATAAAAACTGTGACATATTATACCCCAAAATTCCTCATACAGTGGACTACCGGTAAAATTTATGAAATTTTTGGACCAAAATATTTCAGACACTTTGACCACGTTTTGTTTAAGCGTTTTTTCTTTAATTGCTAATGTGACCTTTTACACCACAGACTGAACAAAATATAGCATTGCTTGGTAATTGGTTTATCTAAATTGGTATTATCTAGCCTGTATGCCAGCTAAACTTATCCCCGCCCTCAACATTTGAGGTCGGGAAGTTCGGTCTGGACTTGAACCGTTGTGGAGCAACTATGCTTGAACCAGAGCCGTTCGGACCGATCAAATTGTCATGTTGACAATTGGACAGATGATCGTACAGTAACGTAATCATTCACGTCAGCAAAGAGTACTTGGGTTGAATTTGTTTACTAAATGGAGAACTTGTTCGTATGTGCATTGACCTTTACTCTTTCTTAAATTCTTTTTACAACACTGGCAAAGATCGTTTACACTCATTTTCTTCTTCTACTTCTTCCAGCGTGCGTGCAGTTGAGTTCTGATGACAACTATGCGTCGCTCAACACGTCACTTACTCCATTGCTCTGATTGGTTGTTGGTCAACCCAATTGAGTGCATCGGCATTTTCACCCCACAATCACAGCCCAATGGAGAAGTATTGGGACTCATATTCTGACTAGAATCTGAGTATGTCGATTTCAGGCTAGGTATTATCTAACTGTGTACTGAAATTTAACCGATGACAGCTGATTGGTTAATTGTAATCCATTACATACCTTTCTATTAAAGTTATCTAACATTATCAAAGTGAATTTGTTCTGATACAGTTCTTGTCATATTGTATTACCATTTTCTAAACTATAGTGAATAAACTGTGATGATGTGAGAAAATCTTGAAGGTGTCTGAATAGAATTTAGTTTGACTGTTAATTTTTACGTGGTAATATAATCATCTTGCGATGTCAGAAAGTTAAGGGAGTACAGTATTATAGTATTTACTATGAAAACATCAAACTACCCCTTTTCCAGATATTATTATTTATGGCTGCATAGTTCACATTCTTTTCCATTATTTTTTTTTTTCCTTCTCCCACTATTGTCTGTCTGTAAAGGTTATTCAGTCCAAAGCTGAGTAATTTGTGATCTAAATGTGTCTATTCTGTCTGTGGAATCACTGTCTGTAGCTCGAGTGTGTTTCAATGGAGCTGCTAAGCATAGAGCTGTTGTGACCAGAGTGAATGTTTTTTCCCAATTATCAAAGCAGACAAAGGTTTCTCTCCCATCAAACACTCCAGAGAGTCTTAGTTAATATGCCTGACGGGCCTCTACCCTTACTTACCCACTTCAATGAGGGGTCACTTTCTGCTGGACACACTCTTGGCAGAGTTGGGTGTGATACCTGTCAGGAATATCAATGGCAGTGAAAGCTGCTGCCTGCTGGAGGGACTGCTTGTACATTACCTCCAAAGAATTTCATCATAGAAATAATGGCTTTAAGAAAATATTTATGGTTGATAGATACATACACACCGTACTGTGCAAAAGTCTTCGGCACGTTAGTATTTTCACCCACACAATGGTTTTAAGCCAGTTATTTATATCTCTTGCTGTAGTGTGGCAGTAGGAAATATCAGTTTACCTTTCCAAACATTCCTTTTGCCATTAATTGTAATAATCCATTGAGATTTTTGTATGCATAAAGAGCCTGACAACAGCCGGTCTGCTCCACACGGAGATTTGTTCTCACCATCATCGGGTCCACCTGGGATTACATGAAGAAACAGAAAAACTGAGACAGACTAAATCCAGAAGAACTGCAGAAATGTCTCCAAGATGCTTCAAGCGTGTGGAGGGTACGCCTGTTGTTTTGTGCATACAAAAATCTCACTGGGTTATTACAATAGGCAGGGAAAGTACAGTAGAAGTCTGAAATTGCTTTTGTCCAAAGAAGCATACTGGCCCAATGTAGCAGGGCCGTAACCACCATAGACATTGAGGGGTCCCTCAATAATTAGAAATGGCCAAATTGGCATGTGCCATGTTTAAAAGTGACATTTTTAGTCTGGTCTGCCTCAGCGGTCAAACGGCGCTCGTCAGTGTCAAAAATTATTGAAATGGCCAATCAAATCAAACTGGGCGGGGTCAAGTCAAGTCAACTTTATTTATATAGCGCTTTTAACAATGCAGATTGTTTCAAAGTAGCTTCACAGTGTTAAACAGAAAAATAATTGCAACAGAATATATTTTCGATTATCATACAGTAACAATGTGGGCTTTAGATCAGTAATTAGATCAGTAATTTGGTCTATATGGTTAACTTAGTTTAATAAATAGATTTATTTTGAAATATATTTGAAAAATAGTTTTTCCCCCAACTGAGCAAGCCAAGCCAGAGGCGACAGTGGCAAGGAAACCAAAACCCCATCAGGAGACCTAATGGAGAAAAATAAACCTTGGGAGAAACCAGGCTCAGTCGGGGTGCCAGTTCTCCTCTGGCCAATTAACAAACAGCGTATTATTATTATTCTGGCAATTTTAAAGGTCAGAGGTCATAATAGATCTGAATATTCGAAAGATCTGAGGCCGGAGATGGGTTTATTGAGGATGATGTATCGATTAAATAATTATTAAAAATAAATAATTTGAAATATCGGAGTCATTACGCCGGAGACAGCTTTTTATTGAGGGTATTCGTTCTCTTTTGGCTCGTGCACAGACGAGCATGTCAATCTATCACTTAATGCCGTTGCGGAGTGATTTCACAAAACAAAATGCACACAGTGTCCCTGCTCTTATATACAATAATTGAACATCTTTGATTTTAATAAAGAAAAGAAAAAAACTATATGAGGGCGGATTAGAACCTGGAACTTTTTTGTATATGCAAAAAAGTTCTACCACCAGACCACCAAGGAATTCAAATATTGTTAGCGGATCTATGTATTATTCACTAACTGGAATAATTTCGAGACTATACATTTATTTTACGCAAATTAATGCAAATATTATTTGCAAATAGTCCCAAAATGATTATTTCCCAACTAGAATTAGACCTAGAATTTCGTTCACTGTTCTGTTTCTTTATGCTTTATAAAAATAAAAAAATGGGTCCCTCCCCAATGTTAAAGACATGGTTGCGGCCTTGCAATGTAGCACAATCAAAGTGAACTGTAAGATATTAGATGTTAAAACAACCATGGGAGACAGAAGTTTGGACTAATGAGATTTTTATTCATATTTATTGAAGGAATTAGTAAGTACTGCTGTTTTCACTGTGTCCAATGACCAGCCAAATGCTGCTGTTTCCCCTGATTTGCCTCAGATTAATACTGCACTGGATTCAGACCCAGATTCCATTTTAATGAGCTTTTGGCCTTTCTACCTTCCCTTTTGTTTCAGAAAAGCTTTTTATGTCTGTTAAATGGTTTTCTTTTACTACTGCACCATAGATACAACATAGCTGATGCAGGAATCTTGTTGAACCTGGAGTCAAATGATCTATTGCCAGTTATACAAAGAGTTAACAGGTTGAATTGATGTGCTTCAGGAAAGAGTTTAGATGGTAAATTATGGCTTCTTCTAGGCCTGTTCAAAGACTGTGTAGAGGGTGGCATTTATATACTGTGTTTTGGCTGTCTGCCCATTTTCACCTTTTTTACATGCATACAAACATATGATAATGTTTTCATCAAAGCACTGTTACTTTAATCTGTCAGACACAATAATGCTTTCTTGTCTGGAAATAGATGCTTTTTTCTAGTTGCATGTGTGTGGAGATAATAGTTTCAGGATTGTGTGTGTGTGTGTGTGTGTGTGTGTGTGTGTGTGTGTGTGTGTGTGTGTGTGTGTGTGTGTGTGTGTGTGTGTGTGTGTGTGTGTGTGTGTGTGTGTGTGTGTGTGTGGACTGGTAATCCCTACGGTATGGGGACAAAATGTCCCCACAAAGATGGCAATATCCAAATTTTTGTCCTTGTGGGGACATTTTTTGGTCCCCATGAGGAAAACATCTTATAAATCACACTAAGTGATGTTTTTGAAAAAGTAAAAATGCAGCATGTCTCCTGTGATGGGTAGGTTTAGGGGCAGGGGCAGTGTAGGGGATAGAAAATACGGTTTGTACGGTATAAAATGCATTACGCCTATGGAATGTCCCCATAAAACATGGAAACACAACATGTGTGTGTGTGTGTGTGTGTGTGTGTGTGTGTGTGTGTGTGTGTGTGTGTGTGTGTGTGTGTGTGTGTGTGTGTGTACAGGCCATGCAAGGACAATCAGAACTGCCTGGCATTCAGGAATTTTCTTCATTTTTCCCACTAGTTTTACTAGACAATGAACGCAGTGTATCTGCTCAAGCAGAATGTGCTGTTTTAGATGTTGCCTTTCCACTTTCCTATTTTGTTGCTTCACAGTTACATATTATTTCTTATTAAATGTGTTTTTCATTTAGTCCAGTATGTTAATGATATCATATTCTAGTATCAGCACATTACCTTTTTTTTCATCAGTTATCAAGAACATCTCAGCAGTCATCTTATCCTTATATCAAAAGATCACAATCCTCAGATGAGGAGCTAAATGCTATAATTTCGTGCCTAATGGGTGCGCAATTTCATGTGTAAAGATCTGATCCTGATCAGGCGGTGTAAATATTGATTTATTCTGCAGCTGGCCTTAGTCTGCAGCTTATTCTGCTTTAGAAAGGAGAAAAACTATAGAGTGTGCTTGTAGACTACACAGAAATCAGAGAAAACTGGAGGCTGAAGTAAAGGAGTCACATCATTGTGTTGATAGAATTAATAATGACGTCATCAGCCATTCCAGTCTATTCTTTTCTCTGAGACCCCACCCTGCTGTGCCACATTTCAGGCACTGTGAAATTGAAAACATAAAACATGTTTAGTACCTTTTGAGATTTTAACATCAGATAAGTGTGATTAGTACACAATAGCCAGAATTGACGTTTCAAAGTATTCTGATGGAAAACTTTTTATGCATTTTGGTTTTGGCCATTCGTTTACTCGAAAACAGGGTTTTGGTGGCCTAAAACTGCAAACCTTTGAAAATGTTTTTTTAAAAAAAAGTTTTTGAAAACTCTACCGTTATCGTCTCAGTGTAAACTACAAGAAAAGCAAATTTGAGAAAACTGACATCATGCACATGCAACACAAAACCAGCCATAAGGGTGAATGTATACATAATCTAAAAGCTGAATAAATAATCTTTCCATTGATGTATGGTTTGTTAGGATAGGACAATATTTGTCCGAGATACAACTGTTTGAAAATCTAGAATCTGAGGGTGCAAAAAAATCGTAATATTGAGAAAATCACTTTTAAAGTTGTCCAAATGAAGTCCTTAGCAGTGCATATTCTTACTACTACTACTACTACTAATAATAATAATACATTTTTAATATATTTATTGCAGGACATTTACAAAATATCTTTATGGAACATGATCTTTACTTAATATCCTAATAATTTTTTGGCATAAAAGAAAAATCGATAATTTTGTTTTATAAAATTGTTCTATTTTAGAACATTGGTGCTGTGTAGACATACCCTTAATCACGTTACATTCACTTTCTAGTGATTCACCTGTTTAATGCAGGAAAATGCTTTTCAATACAAATTATGCTTGACATTTTTGTGTGGAGTGTGATTGAAGGAATCGTTCACCCCAAAATGAAAATTCTGTCTGACCATCACGTTGATCCAAACCCAAATTACTTTATTTCTTCTATGAAACAGAATCTGTTTGAATGGTAAATCCCAACTTAAATTTGAGTCTGTTCATCATACATAGCTATCAGAACTCAACTAACTTCAGAATACTTCATTTAAAACATGTATATTTATGGTGCTTTTGGGTCCTGTCTTTTTTTATTTTTAAAGATCCACTGCTCATTTATTGTAAATGTCTCTCATGTTCGACAGGAGAAAGTAAGTCATATAAATTTGAAATGCACAAGCATAAATAAATTATTTTCATTTTTATTTTTGGAGGAATTATTACTTTGAAGCAAGACTGTAACCATGTCTCAGACATGGGGTGGGGGGATAGGGTATTGGTCTTATTGGTTTATTTAAAGGAATTAAGTTATGAAAGGAAATAAAGGATTTAAGTAAATAAAGAAAAATAAATTAAAAACTGTAAGAGTTCCAGTTCTATTGTAGTTATGAAGTGAAATTTGCAAATAATATATATTTTTAAATATGCACACATTCACTCTTATTTTCGTCTGCCTAAACAGGCAAAACACTTCCTGTCACATCAAATTCAGTTATGATTTACATAAATAATGTCATATTTTTAATTCAAAATGGTGACATTTCATAAAAAATGTCAAGTAGAATTTGCACTAACAGTAAGCCCCGCCTTCTTTGATTTGATTGGCCATCTTACTTATTCTGACAGTGACGAGCGCTGAGGCAGACCAACCAATGTTATCCTAGCAACAAACAGAGCGGTGTGTAATGGAGTACAGCCGAGCAGCATCAAGAATATCAAATATTGGGGGGACAATTTGGCCATATCAGGGGGACTTGTCCCCCCTCAATGTCTATGGTGGTTTCGGCCCTGCTTTGAAGTCTCCACAGATATGCCTTCATTTACACCTCAATAACTGATGTCGTTGTTGAATCAAATCTTTTCTTCGCACTCCACTTGTACCAAATTATTGTGCCTTTAATTCTTCCTCTAATTCATCCAATCTCTCCTTTTAACCCTAGCCATTTACAATAAAACTACACTGTTACTGATGAACGGGATTAGAGAGGAAACGTCGTGATGGAGGCCTTTGTCAGCATTCTCCTCAGTATTAAAGTGTTTTGTAGGCTGTAAAGGGCTGTGAACAATGATTTTGCTGATCCTGGTCCATATAGTCCGACGATAAGCTATATTGGCAGCTTGCTTCTGAAGTTGTTTTCAATTAAGGAAACTGCAATTACTAAATCAGCGTGATCTCACGTCTGCAGTGTCCAGTAGGTGGTGCTCTCACAAAGATAATAACATGGAGCTCCTGCATCTAATGTACACTACTAGGGTGCAGCTGTGGCCCAGTAGGAGGTTTATTGTGTCTAATTGAGGGTTAATGTTGTAAAGTGAACTACCATCCTGCAAGGGAACCTTTCGTGCCATGTCCTTTCGTGCCATGTCCTGAGCTTTATTTTCTTTATTTTCTTTTCTTTTGTTTCAGCTACATTCTCTTCCTTGCCTGTTTTTAATAGCTAGCACATTGGAGGAGTCAGGTCCTGTCTGATGTCTTTAACAACTTTTCCCATAAAAACAGACGTCAGTTAATACGTCAGCACTCAAGCTAACACTTAACAACTATTTTGAGGGTGGGGAGCATTGCCTCTGAGGCTGTAAATGTGTAAACCAAGAATGTTGCTAATGTTTTCTTCTTTTTCTTCTTTTTCAGGTAAGTTGCTGTTTCTCTTCGAGCTGTAGGTGGGGGAAACTTATCTGTCTCTGGTAAGGAAGGGAATGTTTAACAGGGGCCAAGACATTTGACAAGAAGACGTTTGGCATCAAACTTCAAACATCTGCTTATCTGGTATGATGTTGGTTCAGTCCTCTCAAAAGAGTGTTATGAGAAAAACAAGGGTAACTTTAACCTTTTAAAGTCACATGACTTAAAAACATTACTGATTAAAAAGCACCAGATAGTACCATGGTATTCTTTGAAGTACCTTGGTGAACCTTTTTCTTTTTTGAAGGCCTGAAGTGGACGATTATTCTTAAGAAAAAAAAAAAGCTTAAAATACACTACAATTGAAAAGTTGGTCTGTAAGACTTTTTAATGTTTATGCTCACAAAGGCAGCAGTTATTAGATTTTTAAAAAGCTGTAAAAGTTGCAATATTGTGACATTATTAGAATAGACTTTTTCTATTTAAATATATATTTTGAAATGTAATTTATTCCTGTTATGGATCAGCCATTTCTTCAGTCACATGATCCTTCAGAAATCATTCTAATTAGCTGATTTGGGGCTCAAGAAATATTTATTTTTATTGTTATTATTATTATTATTATTATTATTATAAATGATGCTTCTTCATATTTTTGTGGAAATTGTTTTTTTCAGGATTCTGAAAAGTAGAAAGTTCAAAATAGCAGCATTTATTTGAAATATAAATATTTCTTTCACATTTAAACAAACTCACGCATCTTTCTTTAATAAAAAATAAATAAAAATGTACTGACCCCAAACTTTTTATTGGTATTGTACCATTAAAATGTATGACTGGATATGACAATAAACAAAAGAAACGTTTACAAGATGTTTACAAGACGACCAATAAGTCTGTGTGAAGCCTGCCTTTCATAAAAAGAAAATGAAGATAAGTAAACATCTCCTTCAGAAACATCTCCTGTGGCTCCTTTGCACATTTTGTCTGGAAATGTTAGACTTCTCTTGGACATATGCTTTTAATTCTTCATCATTTTGTTATATAACTGACATTCAGCTCAATTGGCAGTTAAATTACTAAGCCGAGGGCTCTGTGACAGTGCCAAGTCTGGTTTGGAAGGTAGCGTGGTACCAAATAATAGTTCAGAGATTGTCTTCATGAGACTTGTGGCTGAGGACCTCGCCGCATTGGGTGAGTCAAGGATCTGACTCAGCCAGAATCCGCTTTGTGAAACAAGCATCACTTGTGCACGTATGCGAAATTAACACGCACATGCATTTGTGCTGTCTTTAAATGCTCTGATCTTGATGATTATAAAGCATTTTGTGTGTTGTGAGCGTACAGTGAAGTCACAAACGTCATTTATATCGTATATCTGATTGTCAGAACAGCACATTGCAATACAACCGCATTAAAACTTATTTGACAAGGATAGCACGATAAAGTTGCAATGATCGCATGATGTCCAAGTTTCCTGTTTGCCAGGGCGTTATGGTGGTAAAGTTTAGGGAAGTAGATGGGCCTTTTGGTGATGCATTTCCCCAAAAACCACACCCCAGTTACCAAATGGTCTGTGCATTATTAATGTTCCGTGAGTCCTGTTACTGCCAGAGGGCACATATTGTGCTTCTATATGGATTTTGCATCATTTCATTCAGAGTTACTTGAAGTTTCTGGTGTCAGGGGTATCGGATTTTCTTAAAGATATCTCTAAGGCTCCAGCATGAGTAATGTGGTAATGTAATACAGTTATTCACATTGGCGTGGCACCTGTAATGCTGTTGAGCTGCTGACTGAACTTTCCCCTCGTTCATATCAAGGATGAAGTTTCCATGTACCGCAAAAAATTAATTGCAGTACTTGACTAGCGTGGTACCAAAGAATACCGTTCCTAAAGTAATTGATTTAGGAAACGTCATTTTAAGAAAAATTTAAGAAAAATGTAGGCCTGTCGCCTGTGCTGTGTTGTTGTTGGTTGCTAGGGCATTGTTTTATGGTTGCTTGGTGGTTACTTACTGGGTAGACATAGCACATACCAAAGTCCTCTAATATTAAGTATATTATTATTTTTGGCATGTTCTGTGGTTTGCTAGGCAAAAGTGCTATGACTCAGCAATGTCAATGCCACTATAAATTCATTAATATTTCAATTAGATGCAAAAATGCAATCCATAAATTACTCCATTAGCTAGATAAAAGGAGAATTTTCCTAATAAATAAGCTTTGAAGCTGGCATTATTTAGATCCAGCAAACATTATTCAGTGTTTTCTACTCTATTGTGAAAGAAAAATATACTAAAATGTATTTGAAGTACATTTATTTTATTCTAAGTACACTACAAATACATTAACATATTTATGTGCTCAATATAAATACACTGCAATTGAGCTTTTGGTATATTAATTTGGTATACTTACAGTCTGATAAATTGGAACAACTAATTTTGTACTTAAAGGGATAGTTCACCCAAAAATTACTATAGCCCATGATTTACTCAACCTCAAGCCATCCTAGGTGTATGTGACATTCTTCTTTCAGACGAATACAACTGGAGTTATATTAAAAAGCTTTATAATGGCAGTGAATGGGAGCCCAAAATTTGAAGCCCAAAAATGTGCATCCATCCATTATAAAAGTAATCCATATGGCTCCGGGGGTTAATAAAGGCCTTCGGAAGCAGACATAACTTATGTGTATGACGTCGGGCGTAGCGTAAGTGGTTTAAACTGCGTGAGGCGTTACACTTACTTTGTAAGTTGAATACGGTTGGCGGTCCGTATATGAATATATGGATATTATGGATATTTATGGATAATATATATATGGATATTTTTCTTACACAAACCCATCGATTCGCTTCAGAAGGCCTTTATTAACCCCATGTGGATTATTCGTCTGAAAGAAGAAAGTCATATACACCTAGGATGGCTTGAAGGTGAGTAAATCATTGGGGTAATTTTCATTTTTGGGTGAACTATCCCTTTAATGCACTTTAAATATCTTGCATTTAAAGACTGATATTATACAGTGATCATACTATGTTTACTAATAGAGTTAATAAACACTTATTAGGCAAAATGTATATGCGAAAATATACGAAATGTGCATTGTGCAATGAAATAAAGTTGGATTAACTTATTAATAATATTTATATCAGTGAGTCTTAAACAGTATGTCAGTAAATATGCTAATGGATTTATAGTATAGTTAGTATAAAATAAATGTATTTTAAATAAAATAAAAATGTCACTAGGGTTGTATTTAGATGAACTTGAAATAAGAAGCATTCCAGGAAAAAGTCTAGCTTTTGTTTTTTTCTTCTTTGTTGCTAGTCACCATGCCACATTTGGACATGACACCTTCAGTCATTACTCATTGTCCGTATGGGTCATTTTAGGTTGCTGTGGCAACAGTGGATCGTTATGGACCACACCCAGCAGGCGCTCAGAGTGCTGACTCACTCGCTCACATGCGAGGCCAAATAGCGCCCATCTCATGAGGGTATTGGGCTGATTAGTCATCCGCTGTACCTTCCTGCATCCTCTCCTGTTGCCATGGATCTCATCCTGCCCCTGCTTATATTATATTATATTATATTCCCCTCACTGACACCACACTCTTCTAAATTTTAAACTAAACTTGTAATTTTAGCATGTTTAATTAATCAATAAGGTATGAGAAGCTGCGTTATATTGTGAAAGCAGTTCTAAATGGTGTTGTTAGACACCAGAGTGATGCTTTCAGAAATTTAAACCATGGTAAGTTAAAGTTAAAATAAATTCATATAACTCATTTCTAAAAATACAACAACGTCAAGACAAAACCTTGTTTGAATGTTTTGAAAAACATTTCATACGCTTTTGTTTGACAGATGGACAGACATTATATTCTAAAGTGTTCTTTAACCAAGATGTAAGAACTCTTAAAGGGACAGTTCACCCATATATTTTGTCATCATTTACTCACCCCAAAGTTGTTCCAAACCCATTTGAGTTTCTTTCTCCCGTTGAACAAAAAAGAAGATATTTTAAAGAATGTTGGTAAGCAGACAGTTGACGTAGCCATTGACTTGCATAGTATTTTTTCCTACTATGAAAGTCAATGGCTACTATCAACTGTCTGCTTACCAACATTCTTTAAGACATCTTCTTTTGTGTTCAACAGAAGAAAGAAACTCATATGGGTTTGTAACAACTTGACAAAGTTTTGGGGTAAACTGTCCATTTAATTTCCATATGCATTGCAAGTGCTGAATTTAGAATGTTGCTATGCCACAAAAATGTATCAATCTGCAATAGAAGCTGCATATTGATATGATGAACAGGTGTTTTGTGTCGTAGCTGTTACTATTTCATGGATATAATATGGTTGCATTGCTTTGGGATGCAAGACACGTTGTGAAATGGGCACAACTGTTCAGATCTATCATTGGATGATTGCGGGATAATTGGGGTGTATAAAGTAGCATATAATTGATTTATGAAATCTGTGTTGCGTAAGTAAGAGTGAGATACAAAATATGTAGACTGCATCTGAAAACTCCCAAAAGCATAAATCAGTTTTTCACATTGCTCAATGTGTTTAGTGTCTGAAAATATATATGCATAGTTACATGACTATCCAGTGAGTTTTCACTGTAGTGTTACATCAAAAGTTAGATACGAATGTGTGTTTATGTGTGTTCACATGCCCATTGTCCAATTTTTGAGCTCTTTCCCACTGCCCCATAATGTCAGAGTGCAGGGGTGTGTTGAATGGTTTGGAGAACAACCATGTGCAATAAATTCCACCCCATAAACTAAGCGTTGGAATGCGTGAGAAGCGCCAGTTGCGAAGGGAAACTGGAGTTTTAGAAACACTTTATCTGCCAGAGGCTTTCAATGAGCTCCTTTCATACAGTTTGTTTTATGAACTGCCCTCTTCAATGCTCTTTGTGTTTGATAGTAACTAGGAAAGCTACTGTCTGAGAGATACTCAAATTAGTGTGAGGTCTAAAATGAAGGGCAGCATCTCTCAGTGAATATGAATATAAGTGTGCACAGCGGCATAATGCTCATTGCAATAACTGCTTTGGCGTATTGGTATGAAGTGCGTCTAATCGTTTTATTCTGTCATTGACTGATGAGATACGCCTGGTTGAGACTTTGCAGATCAGCATGATTTAAGCTCACTTTCTTCGGGGGGTTTAGACTACACAAGGTTTTTGTTTACCCAGCTTCACCCTAAATCAGTTTCAGCGTCAGGCAATGACTTACAGATGTACTTGCGCACTACTTGTGGCTTGGCTTCTGAGAAAAGCATTGACTGTTTTCACTTGGGGTGCGTCCCAATCAGCTCCCTAGCTCCCGAGCTCGTGAATCAGTATACAGTGTTCACGAATTCGGGCACTGGTAAGGACGGTAAAGGACGCTGGCTCACTACATATTGGGACACTGATGACTCTATTTCCAGCAACATGACAACGTCCTCACTGTACAACATCATTACTGGTATTTATGCACAACAGCAGAGCTGATATCTTTCTGACATTACTTGTAATGTTATTTGTAAAGTACATTATAATAAACACTTTGCTTATACATGCAACGATTCAGACGTAAATAAATTATAAATGGTAGCTAGGATTTGTTCATTACCTGTCTAACGATGTATGTTTATCCTAAAAAAATAATAAAATAATGTTTTCTATTTTTAAAAGCATATATCGCGTGTCGTTATCGGTCGTTATGTGTAGCGAGTTGGCTCACGTGATAAGTTTCGCGCATAGTGATAAGGGAGCATAGTGAGCATCGATGCACCCTGGGTTTTGCAGTGCATTGTGGGACTTTTTAGGGAGTGATTGTTTTTAGTGCACTGGAAGGAATCTGCGATTGAGACTTTAAACTGTCCGACTCCCTGATCAGTGCCCTGACTACTGAACTAGGGAGCTGATTGAGACGGACCCTTGGTAAATGTTAATTTTGTGTCTTTCTCAAGAGGAATTGATTCACCTTCACCATTTACATACTATTTTAACCAGTTTTAAGCAAAAATACATTTCAAAAGTCACTGAAAATGTAGATTTTCTCAACAAATTCCTCACGTTCTCCATCCAGCATGAACGTGGATGCTGGTTTTCCTTGTACTGTAGTGATACCATGGTAGAGTAATGGTTTTATATGCTGTTATCATGGTTCTTTGATTTATAGCATGATTGCCATATTTACATACCATATTATTTACAGTGTACTTTAAAGAAAACTATATTGTTGTTATGGTATATGCATTGCTTGAAGTGGAAAAAATAAAGTGCCGGTACTCACCAAAGGAGGCAGGGCTTGTTTGTGGGGGGGCGAGGTTATGGGTGATTGTTTAGTCAATCATTCAAGAAGGTTCATATTTTAAAGCTCTCTCTAACTTGTACTTAGCCTTAAAACTACACTCTAAAAAATGCTGGGTTGTTTTAACCCAATGTTGGGTCAAATATGGACTAACCCATGCAGCAATTGGGTTGTTTTAACCCAGTGATTGGTTTGTTTTAACCCTGCGGTTGGGTTAAATATTTGTTTAAGACAACCCAATCGCTGGGTTAAAACAACCCAATTGCTGGGTTAGTCCATATTTGACCCAACATTGGGTTGTTTTATTACCTAGAAGTTTTTAGAGTATATAGTTCTTGTAAATGTTTAACTATAGCATTTGTTACAATAAGGGTTTATTTATAAAGCAAGACCACTGACGCCTCCTTATTACCATACAGGGCAATGTTAACTTTTTTCTTTCTTTTTTTAATCTATAGCATTTGTTATGAAAAAAGCAACATAGTAAGAAACTATAGCTACAACATGCCACAGGTGTAATATACATCTATAGTGAAAATCTATTATAAATTCTACAACTAGTCAAAATTTACCACAATAAATACAATAGAACATGCTCAATTCTAGTAAATGTGGTCATCATGAGTTTAAAAAGCTTGCGGCTTAAAAAGCTTTTCATCAGTCATTTTAGTGGCGGTTTAAGATCATGTACGACTTTCTACATTCTCAATATAAATCATATGGTTCACAGATTTTATCATCAGCGTTGCATAGTGATTCGCACACCACTTAAGTAAACAATTGGGCTTCGCTCACAGTCATATTGCACAGACAATTGATCTGTTATAAAAGCCAGAAGTAGCCGACGTAGAAGTGCCGGTACTGTGTACGGTATACTGTGAGTACCGCCCCACTTTGAGCAATGGGAATATGTCCGAAAACCATCATCTTCTGAACTTTTTGTTAGTGTCAGGCTCTATACTGCAGATGTGAAGCATTGTCTTTCTAGTGAAGCTAACAATGCTGGTTAGTGATGTTAGTTTAGTTATTGTAGGTTAAGTTGGTCATCTAATGTGGACTTGATGTTTATCTGGTAAATATGTATAAGCACACTATCCACAAATTTTCAAGCTACACAACAACAAATGCTGGTACTTTCCAGCAGGGAGTGTACTGGTTTTTAGCCAAATATCTAAAATCTGAACATATTGTGTTGAAACACTGATTTAAATGGAAGACATATTGCATATTTAAACCTTGTGTGAGATTTCAGGGGTATGTGATAATTCATTCTCTTTCAATAAAACTGTGACTAATGAGTAGAGATGTTTTTGAGCATCCAGAGTACAGATCATCTCTTCATGAGTTGCAGACGAGGCACAAGACAAGTGTCTCTGAAAATTTCAAAACTGTGTTTGAAATCACGAAAGAATGTCTATTGAATTTATTACTGTCATACTCTGGTGATGGGTGTGTCACGGATTCCTTAGTTTATTTCATTCTGCACTTTAATTCATTGCATATATAACCAGCATTAAACTCCAGAAGGCGTTGTGTGGTTTAATAAAAGTCAGCTCTCATTTCCCCTTATGCCCAATGTATACGGTGAGGAAAATAAGTATTTGAACACCCTGCTATTTTGCAAGTTCTCCCACTCAGAAATCATGGAGGGGTCGGAAATTGTCATCGCAGGTGCATGTCCACTGTGAGACATAATCTAAAAAAAAATCCAGAAATCACAATGTATGATTTTTTAACTATTTATTTGTATGATACAGCTGCAATTAAGTATTTGAACACCTGAGAAAATCAATGTTAATATTTGGTACAGTAGCCTTTGTTTGCAATTACAGAGGTCAAACGTTTCCTGTAGTTTTCTCACCAGGTTTGCACACACTGCAGAAGGGATTTTGGCCCACTCCTCCACACAGATCTTCTCTAGATCAGTCAGGTTTCTGGCCTGTCGCTGAGAAACACAGAGTTTGAGCTCCCTCCAAAGATCCTCTATTGGGTTTAGGTCTGGAGAACCTTGATATGCTTCTTACAGAGCCACTCCTTGGTTATCCTGGCTGTGTGCTTCGGGTCATTGTCATGTTGGAAGACCCAGCCTCGACCCATCTTCAATGCTCTAACTGAGGGAATGAGGTTGTTCCCCAAAATCTTGCAATACATGGCCCCGGTCATCCTCTCCTTAATACAGTGCAGTCACCCTGTCCCATGTGCAGAAAAACACCCCCAAAGCATGATGCTACCACCCCCATGCTTCACAGTAGGGATGGTGTTCTTGGGATGGTACTCATCATTCTTCTTCCTCCAAACAGGTTTAGTGGAATAAACTCTGAAAAGTTCTATTCTGGTCTCATCTGACCACATGACTTTATCCCATGACTCCTCTGGATCATCCAAATAGTCATTGGCAAACTTAAGACAGGCCTGTACATGTGCTGGTTTAAGCAGGGGAACCTTCCGTGCCATGCATGATTTCAAACCATGACGTCTTAGTGTATTACCAACAGTAACCTTGGAAACGGTGGTCCCAGCTCTTTTCAGGTCATTGACCAGCTCCTCCCATGTAATTCTGGGATGATTTCTTACCTTTCTTAGGATCCTTGAGACACCACGAGGTGAGATCTTGCATGAAACCCCAGTCCGAGGGAGCTTGACAGTCATGTTTAGCTTCTTCCATTTTCTAATGATTGTTCCAACAGTGGACCTTTTTTCACCAAGCTGCTTGGCAATTTCCCCGTAGCCCTTTCCAGCCTTGTGGAGGTGTACAATTTTGTCTAGTGTCTTTGGACAGCTCTTTGGGCTTGGCCATGTTAGTAGTTGGATTCTTACTGATTGTATGGGGTGCACAGGTGTCTTTATGCAGCTAACGACCTCAAAAAGGTGCATCTAATTTAGGATAATAAATGGAGTGAAGGTGGACATTTTAAAGGCAGACTAACGGGTCTTTGAGGGTCAGAATTCTAGCTGATAGACAGGTGTTCAAATACTTATTTGCAGCTGTATCAAACAAATAAATAGTTAAAAAATCATACATTGTGATTCCTGGATATTTTTTTTTTAGAGTGGATGCAGTGGGCATGCACCTACCATGATTTCTAAGTGGCAGAACTTGCAAAATAGCAGGGTGTTCAAATACTTATTTTCCTCACTGTATATCAGTTTCTGAGATACATATTCTACTTACACAGATGCATTGTTCAAAGTATTTAATACAAATGTAAAAGTTATGACGTGAAACAGAAACCCCTAGTCCAAGTTGTTCCATGAAAAAAAAAATTCTGGGTGATCTGTAAGCCATGTTTCTTTCCACACATTTGGAGTTAGGCCTCATATATTGCCAGACACTGCAAACATAGGCACCATTGTCTATATCTCCCTTTGAGAGGCTAGTAATGTAGCTGTATTTTCCATCAGCATCCATTAGCACGTAAGATTGTGTATGTATGTATCATAGCGACGGTTAAAGGGAGGTGAAGCAAGAAACAGGGAAACTTGTTCTTTCAGCACTCAGGCCATTTACCTTTCATTAGGTTTAATGATCCATTGTGAAATACAAGGAGTCGTAATTAGCATCCTCTATTCCTGGTGCATGCTTGTATTTGAGTGAGCTATTACTGTAAATGAAGCATATGATGGTGATTTATGAATTTGGCCTCCCACACATTCTAAAATAAGTGGTTCTTAAATTAAAGTTTGCATTGAGTGTTCACCATTTCTCTTGTTTTCAGCATACATATACATTTTAAATTAAATCAAAAATCACTAAAATACATGTTCTTATTTATAATATTTTTCATTTGAATAATTGTTATATTATAAATGTGTACTTTATTTTTTATTTAATTAAATAACTGATAAAGTGATAGTTGCAATTAGCTGTTATAGTTCAACATGAGTATGCCTCTAGCTATGTTTTTGCGAGACAGGGATAATGATTCTGGTGCAAAGCTATTTTTGGTAACATAAGGAGAGATTGATTTTTTCATGCCTGTCATTTGTTACCTAAGTAAATTTTCCTTTCTCTTAAACATGATTTGGCGCCTCAGAAATGGATGGAACAAGTAGCGTTTCCACACAGTGTAAAACTGTAGTATACTGTAGGTAGTTTTACAACACACACTTGGGTTTTTATTATAATTTTTTGGATCGTTTTGTGGCATTCTTCTTCCAAAACGCCTCCATTGTATAGTCTTGTGAGGATTTGATCTTGACTCTACAAACTAACCCTATTGTCTCTTTCTTTATTGACTATGAAACCCCTTGGGCCTAAACATACTGTCCGCTGGTGTTGTTTGTTTGGTTCTGGCATGGCAGTGGAAAAACCCCTGTTGAAAGTTTCCACTAACAGTGTTTCACCATCCAAACTTAACATCCCAAGTCTGATTCTGAAGACAGCCCTGGAGATGATTTTCTTATGATACTTTTGGGTATTGTGTTTTTGCAGCAAATATTAGTTTCTAATTTTAAGAGGTGGTGAACAACAGTGGCGTCCTATTTTATTATTGTGCAAATGAACACGTTAATGCAGTCGATTAATTTTTTCATAAAGTTTTGTGGAGTATTCTCATAATAGGAGTCTCATAATTAAATTAGTCAAATACCGTCTTAAATGAACTTGTGAGAAATGAGATGCGCGTGACAGCGCGTCAGATCCGCGTCATGTTCGGTAGCCGCCGGTCTTAAAGTCACAGCAGCACTCATTATGTCTGTCTCTGTTCATCAGAGAACAAAGGGAACAGAGAAAAGTGTTGCTTTAAATGATGATTAATCTATATTTAATTTATTATTAATGCAGTTAGGAAAGGTGTTTGATTAACAGGGAAGGCCACAGGTAAATATAACATTTATTATAATGGGTTTATGTAAAGATTGTTTTAAGTTCACTTATATTAAAAGTTGTTTTTAAAGCCTAATAAATGTTGAAATTGGTAGCTTTCATTTATACTGTAATGTAATGTAATCTCATTAATGTTTCATAGGGACATTAGTGTTATACTGGCCTTCATTCATAAAAAGATGCCATTACAACACATATTTAAAATATGCTGTCTTTAAGTTGTTTCTACATTCATTTGGAGAGTAAATTAAATTAATACAATATCAAAATATTTTAAAAAATGTGATTAATTGCAATTAATCACGATTAATTACGGAAAAACATGTGATTAATTAGTTTTTTTTTTTTTGATTCCCAGCACTAATTATTTTATTTTGTTTTATTTATTGATTTATTTATTTATTTATTTATTTATTTATTTATTTATTGATTTATTTATTTATTTATTTATTTATTTATTTATTTATTATTTTTTAGTGTCTGAGTTTACAATGTAATGGGGCCTGAAGTGCTTCTAGTTCTTAAGATTCTTTGAAATTAAAACATTGGATTTAACCCAAATGGATACACTTTTACTGTGTTTTTGTTGCTTTAGTCATTTCAGCTGTGCTAAGTTCGGGTTATTTAAGTTACTAACAAGTACACTTCTGCTGCATTGGCCGTAACAAGGAACACACAAAAACAAATGTGTGTAAAGGACATTTACGTCTCAAGCAAAAGGCATGTAGCCCCATCCCTTTAATGGCTGATTCAGCATGCTGAAGGAAAAAAAGTGCTGCTCTATTATTCTTTTCCCTTTTTTTTTTTACTCTGATAAAGTGAACCTCTGCCATGTGTACTACTACACACTGGCTGTAGTTTTTTGTTTAACTTTAAGAAACTATATAATAAACAGGTTCAGCTGCACTGTTACTAACGTTCAATGAAGTTCACACCCTTTCATTCATTCTTTTAGTATATGTGCCTCAGGCTTTACTATTCTGAAGAACTGAATGTGTAACCAGCTTGTAAAGTTATATGAAGTTATGTCACACAAAACATCTCTGTTGGTTTATAGGAACTCAAATCAGACTACATGCTTTGAGATGACAGTATTACCATGAAAATCCCATCCTAGCCATTATTTAGTGTAAGCAATTGAACAAAATCAGATGGCCCTAATATGGATAGGGTCAGGACTTTGTTCAACTGGAATGTCTGCAGTGACTGTAGAGGGAAAGAGTGTCTCAGAAATGCAGTGTCCAAATGCCAGAGTCCTGACCTTCTGAGCTCTGCAGAAAAGGGGTCTACGATGCCCTTTTTAGAGCAAATACCCCCATGTGGAGGTGCTTAATATGCTTGTTCGGTCATTATTTGCTCTCTCTTGCTTCTCTTTCCTCATGCACTTTGAAGTTAGTAGGTTGACTGCTTTCTTACATTACAGTGACTTAGGCTTTTGATAAGAGAAAAACTTTTTTGGGAAACTGTTTTCACTTTCACTTTTTGTAAAAGGAAATCATTTTCCAGTAATCAGTGACAGAAGCTGCTTTGTTGCATTTTCGAAAAACACAAAAGAGCCCGTGGCAAATCGATAACACCCTTAATTGAGGCAAAATGAGTGCTGGAATCCTCATGCCGCTCTCAGACAGACGGGCGATTTAGTCCAGAAGGACAGCCGCCCACAGAGAAATCTGAAAGTGATGCGTTCTATGGGCTCAATAAAGTCTGAAGGGTGTATTAGGGAAACTTTTGCCTTTAAGAGGAGAAATAGTAAAACAAAAAATTAAAGGGATAGTTCACCCAAAAATGAAAATTACCCCTTGATTTACTCCCCCTCAAGCCATGGTGTATATTACATTCTTCTTTCAGACGAATACAATCAGAGTTATATAAAAAAATTCCTGGCTCTTCCAAAGTTGTAATGGCAGTGAGTGGCAGCCCAAAATTTGAAGCCCAAAACGATCCATCATAAACCTACTCCACATAGCTCCGGAGGGTTAACAAAGGCCTTCTGAAGTGAATCGGTGTGGAAAAATATCCATATTTAACACGTTATAAAGTAAAATATCTAGCTTCCGGCGAACCACAGTCCATATTAAACGTATTAAAAAAGCATAAATGGTGCGACGACGACGTCAGATGTAGCGTAAGCGCTCGGAACTGCATGAGTCATTACAGCTTCTGTCCGGTCCATTGGAATTCAAAACTTAAGTTTTAAATATGGATTTTTTCTTACACAAACCCATCGATTCACTTCAGAAGGCCTTTATTAACCCCCGGAGCCATGTGGATTACTTTTATAATGGATCATTGCATTTTTTTGGGCTTCAAATTTCAGGCAGCCATTCACTGCCTCTATAATGCTTAGATTAGCCAGGACATTTTTAATATAACATCAAATTGGAAAAAGTATATTTGAAGTACCTTGCAATCCTTGACAATCTGTTATGTATTCATTTTTTTATATACAGTGGGGAAAATAAGTATTTGAACACCCTGCTATTTTGCAAGTTCTCCCACTCAGAAATCATGGAGGGGTCTGAAATTGTCATCGCAGGTGCATGTCCACTGTGAGACGTAATCTAAAAAAAAATCCAGAAATCACAATGTATGATTTTTTAACTATTTATTTGTATGATACAGCTGCAATTAAGTATTTGAGCACCTGAGAAAATCAATGTTAATATTTGGTACAGTAGCCTTTGTTTGCAATTACAGAGGTCAAACGTTTCCTGTAGTTTTCTCACCAGGTTTGCACACACTGCAGGAGGGATTTTGGCCCACTCCTCCACACAGATCTTCTCTAGATCAGTCAGGTTTCTGGCCTGTCGCTGAGAAACACAGAGTTTGAGCTCCCTCCAAAGATCCTCTATTGGGTTTAGGTCTGGAGAACCTTGATATGCTTCTTACAGAGCCACTCCTTGGTTATCCTGGCTGTGTGCTTCGGGTCATTCTCATGTTGGAAGACCCAGCCTCATCCCATCTTCAATGCTCTAACTGAGGGAATGAGGTTGTTCCCCAAAATTTCCAATACATGGCCCCGGTCATCCTCTCCTTAATACAGTGCAGTCGCCCTGTCCCATGTGCAGAAAAACACCCCCAAAGCATGATGCTACCACCCCCATGCTTCACAGTAGAGATGGTGTTCTTGGGATGGTACTCATTATTCTTCTTCCTCCAAACACGTATTGTGGAATTATGACCAAAAAGTTCTATTTTGGTCTCATCTGACCACATGACTTTCTCCCATGACTCCTCTGGATCATCCAAATGGTCAATGGCAAACTTTAGACGGGCCTGAACATGTGCTGGTTTAAGCAGGGGAACCTTCCGTGACATGCATGATTTCAAACCATGACGTCTTAGTGTATTACCAACAGTAACCTTGGAAACGGTGGTCCCTCTTTTCAGATCATTGACCAGCTCCTCCCGTGTAGTTCTGGGCGATTTCTCACCTTTCTTAGGATCATTGAGACACCACGAGGTGAGATCTTGCATGAAACCCCAGTCCGAGGGAGATTGACAGTCATGTTTAGCTTCTTCCATTTTCTAATGATTGTTCCAACAGTGGACCTTTTTTCACCAAGCTGCTTGGCAATTTCCCCGTAGCCCTTTCCAGCCTTGTGGAGGTGTACAATTTTGTCTCTAGTGTCTTTGGACAGCTCTTTGGTCTTGGCCCTGTTAGTAGTTGGATTCTTACTGATTGTATGGGGTGCACAGGTGTCTTTATGCAGCTAACGACCTCAAAAAGGTGCATCTAATTTAGGATAATAAATGGAGTGAAGGTGGACATTTTAAAGGCAGACTAACGGGTCTTTGAGGGTCAGAATTCTAGCTGATAGACAGGTGTTCAAATACTTATTTGCAGCTGTATCAAACAAATAAATAGTTTTAAAAAATCAGATATTGTGATTTCTGGATTTTTTTTGTTAGATTATGTCTCTCACAGTGGACATGCACCTACGATGACAATTTCAGACCCTCCATGATTTCCAAGTGGAAGAACTTGCAAAATAGCAGGGTGTTCAAATACTTATTTTCCTCACTGTATATATTTATATTCATTTTTATTCATTTATCCTTCATATTTGGCCCATTTTATACAATTTTAGCTTCTTTTATATGTGCATTACAGATGTCTTTAAGGGTTTTTCTTTAAAGGCAAAGTTTTTTTAACAACTGTAAAGATCTTGGCATCTTGGTTCAGCTTTAAACAGCACAAAGAGGTCATAAGTCATGGCACAGGATGCAGCCTACGCCCCCTCCCAGGATAAGGACAGCTGCTCGACTCTATACTGCCACCTCCTGTTCCCATACTTCTATAGAAACTTTAAATTTAAAGTTAAGATGGACCTTTAATTCGTAAATTGTCATGGGGGCTAGACACATTTACAGTCAGAGGCAGTGCACTATTTTAAAACAAACCATTCATCTTTTGCTCCAGAAGTTTCCTTTTCCCAGGCAGATAAATGACACAGAAGAAGTAGATCTGAGACCAATTAAAGTCCATTCATTTTTTTCCCCCTCTCTCTCCTTCTTTTGAAAATGGGCAAGAAACATGCTTGCTTCTGTAGTCTTGATGATCACGTTAAGAGGTTGCCAACTCAATCTTACCAAAAAACGTATTTCCAGCTGCAGAGTGAAATAAAGACAAACGGCGTCCGAGAGAGACGAAAGGGAAACGCTGTCGTCCTTCAAGTCATTTCAGTTTAGTAAATCATACTAATTGCTTTAAACAAGCTGTAATGGAGATTGATGATGGTAGATCCTTCATGGAGGATCTGATCCAGAAAGGCCAAGGTAGGCAACATTTGATTTGCATATTTAAAGGAACACTTGAATAAATACTTTTTTTATTATTAAATACAGGTTTCTGACTCTGAAACATGCTCCAATGTAATGTAATGTTGACAGTGGATTATGACTATTTATCACACATCACTTAATTTATTGCAGTTTACAATGGCACACATCTGCATGTCATTTTTTACTTTTTTTGTTATATGTCTTGAAGGGCGTTTTTTGAAAAGTATATATTTGGTTGGTATCTGGGTGTCAGTTATATGGTCAAAAGCTAGCCAAATCCAATTTTACTCTAGGTTGTTAGCATCATTTGCTATATTTCTTTCCTGCAAGGCTTTAATATTTTGGTACATCCACTTTACCGATCCCTGTAGAATTTGAAACTCTGAGGTTTTAATGCAGAACTCTATTTGACAATCCCCAGCAGACTTGAATTGCAGTTGTCTGGCATTCCAGATTTGCAAACCCAGTAGTTGAGGTTCCCATTTATTTTCTAATTCTAGCAAATTTAGGGACGTCCCACTGCTTTATGACTTCAGAGGCATTACACAATGAGATCTTTGTTATATAGGCTGGTTTGAACCATAGTCTTTTTTCCATATACTTCTTGAAAAATAGTACGAAAATAAATCCATTTGCTATGTTTATATAGTTAAGTGCATAATGAACTTTACCACCGTTTCAGGGATGCAGTTTCCACAGCGGAAAACATTTGGATTAAATAAAACCCGTGGCCCTTTCTTCTCTCTCTCTTTCTCTCTTTCTTTCTCATTCTCCCTCCCTGTTTCCTTCCATGTTTTTCTCTTTTTTTCCCCCTCTTCTGACTGCTGTACGCCCCTCTGGGTTTGATCAGCATACAATGTCTTTAGGTCAGATGTGCTACATTAGCAGTTGGTGTCAGTATTTTGCTTGAGAACGATAGAAGGGCCAATTTTGTTCAACATGAACCTCTGCTGCTGTTGCTGCCGATCTCGACCAGATGGTAGGTTGAAACTAAAGAACTTTTCTCATTTTTGTGGACGATATTAAGTGCATATTAATTGAAGCTGGGCATTGAATTGGACCCTTGTTTAGGGGGTTTTGGGGACGTTTGTGTCTGATATATAAATTGTATTGCATAACTGCTATTCCTAATAATGCTGTTTTGTGTACATAGCAATTTAATGTGACTACAGATACATTTCAAGTGTTTAATTTTACATTTATTCAGAACGTATACCCGTTCTGCATGGGTCCTGCTCAATCTCTGCTGAGTATCGCACCTGCCATCAATCTCATGCTCGAGAAATGGATGGCAGGTGAAACTGTACAACACTTAAAAGGAAGTGAGGTCAGAGTGTGGCCTGTAGAGGACGCCATTTTGGTTCTATCAATTAGTTTCCAGTTCAGCCCTGTAAACTAGCCTGGGTGTGGTTTTGCAAGTTACAACTAATAAAGTTAATGTCTTTCTATTTATAGTTAATGTCTGTCTGTCTGTCTGTCTCTCTCTCCCTTTCTCTCTGCCGATGCCAATGTTTTATTCCCAGTAACCTTGAAGATTATTCTTGGTAGGTTGTGTGTGTTGGCGTGTACGTTTTTACAACCACAGCAGTGAGTGACGGGTATATTGGGGTTGTTGCATACTTACATACCCGACCTGGATTCTCTTCTACTTTTAAACTCTTCCGTCGTCTCATCTATGCATAGCATGAGTCCCGTAATGTGTGGCCAGCTCTATTTGCAGCGTCTTTATTCGGTAGTGTAGAACTGTGACGCCTGTGTCCCTCCCTGCTTGGTCACACGGCCATAGATCACCAAAATGGTCATTGTTTTAAAATGGCGGTGCTTGTGCCAGTTTAATTTGAATGTCATTGCTTTGTACATTGCTTAATGTAATAGTAGATGCATAGTGTGGGTGTGTGTTAGTGTTTTATGACTTTTGGTGTGCCACTAGCTATTTTTTTTGGATACAAACATTCTGGAACCTTTAGCACCACACTTTAAGTACAAGATTACTATAATAATGGATAACTGTGCTGTAGTTTCTGCTTGTTCTTATGTTTTCATTCCTTAATAATAGATTTGTTGGTTCAACAAGAGCAATAGCTCTCTCCCACAGAGGATAAAGTAATATTTTGTACTTTGTTGGTTGGAAGTCTAAGACATCTGTCAGTCTGCTTGGCATTTTGTTGCGTTCCCACTGTTTAGAAATGAGAGCCCATGCACGGGGGCCTTTAATTGCAGGGGGCGTCTGGAAAGTTACAGCACATGGCTGAAGCTGGAAAACATATGGAAGTCATTTTCTGCTGGAAATACAGTGCAGTTACATATGAATGAGAGAAACTGCAACAAAAAAATATGCTATATACAGTTAGAAGTGTCCACTAAACTAACATGAAAGAAGACAAAATAGTTGATCTGAGTGCATTTTTTTTTTTGATATTGCAGACCAGAACCTTGTGACAAGACATTATGTAATAGTATGGTAGATACAGACTCTTATCGGCTGCTGAGGGCAAGTGAGTGTGTGTGTGTGTGTGTGTGTGTGTGTGTGTGTGTGTGTGTGTGTGTATATGTGCACTCCCAAAAACAAACCTCACTCATGTATTATTAACTTGAGCCGGAGACTCAAGCCTGAGTAGAGAGAAAGAAAGCTCCTACAATGGATTATAAGAGAACAACTGCAGTTGCCATGTAGAAACATGATCTCTTCTGAATCATAAGACTGCAGAGAACAGACTTGAAGTGAGCGAGAGTGCTTAAACGGAGCACAGAAACAAAAAGCACGCAGGCATTGAGCTATTGGTCTAGGCGAGAGTGGTTGTGAAAGGAGGGCGGGAGGTGGAGGAAGCTCAAATGCTTTTACCACAGTCACGGACTGAGAAAGAGAGAGAGAGACAGGGAGAAAAAATAAAAAAAGGACAGGAGGGGGGGCAGCTGTCGTTTAGAGCTTTCGTACTTGGAGAAACTTTGTTGCTGGGTACATTTAAAGCCCCCCTGCCTCCTCCCCCCTCCTATCTAGCCTCCCTCACCTTTCACCTTCAGCCTTGCTCCGGTGCGCGGAGCTCACAAACTCGATTCCAGGTCCGATGCCGGCAAACCCTTCTGGAACCGTGTTCCCAACTCTGGTGGTTTTGGGGCATGTGGCCACCTTGATAGCCGTGTGGAGATGGATACAGCGAAGAAAGCAAGGCGAAGGTAAGATGAAAAAAAAAATTGAAGTGCTAAGAGATAGAAAAGGTCACGCATTAGTGTTCTGATTGTATCGGTCAGCGTTTGTCTCGTGTGCTGTTGCTCTCTCTGTACACATGTGCTGCACACCCTCAATTTCCCTCTACACCTCCCTCTCTCTCTCTTTTTATTCTTGGGTGTGTTGAAACTACTGGGTTAACCCTTGAATGTCTGGACAGTGCAGAATGACGTTGCGGCTTGCAGATATGTGATGTTGCCTGTGGTGAAAAGCTCATTCATTTGAAGCACTTTGTTTGGGTTTGATTCACAATTCTGGCAGGCGTTTGTAGTATAACCTGTATTGTGTTATTTGGTTTAAGGGCCTTTTACTTGATGTAATGCATCATCATTTTTATTTTTATGAATGTCAATGTCCTACTACAGGTTGAAAAGCATACATACGTATATTCAGACGTGTCTTACTGGTATGTCGAGAATCCAAATTGTTATTCTTAGTGTCTAGAAGGAGCCACCTGGTTTCAGTTGTCCTGACAGGGCTAGCCTAAGGCGTTGTACTGTAAGACATTCTGAAAACGATGTTATCAGCTAGTCTTCCTGTGAGGGCTGCAGGGACATTTTTCTGTAGGGCATGAAGGCAAAGCTCACACCCTAACCTTCAAACCTGCCTTTTATCTTTCAGTCTGTTTAAATAGATAGAGGTGTGGAAAGGTGACCAGTGTCCATAGGTGTGTCCTGGCTTACTGCCACTTCAGACAATAGTGCTGGGACCATATTATACCAACAGCGAAATACTGACTTGAAAGCCGTAATTTACATAATGTGTGTTTATTTATGTTTTTGAATGGCTTATTATTTGCATATATCGAGAAGTTTTAATGAAGCGCCTCTGTCTCACGTTATCAAGAGCAAAACATTTCTCTTGCTTTTGATGGCGTGTTGTTTTCATTGGCAAATACCTCCCTGTTTTGTTCAGCAAAGGAAATGAATTTAAAATGGACTACAAAAAAAAGTATTATCTGGATACTAGTAAAATGACAAAAGCATGTTATTTTTTGTAGACTTAGTGGCTATATCTATGGTAAAACAGACGAATAGTTCTTTGATGGAATTAGTTTAATTGCATTTTCAGCATAATTCACTATTGTTCTGTTGTTGATCTGTCCATCGCGACTGGGTGTGGCCCTTGAGTGTTAGATATGTACCCAGTTTGACTGGTAAATGAGGGCTGTTGCGCTGGAGGACAGGTTACGTTGCATTGAGACACCTGGGCAGTGTTCACTAGCTTTGCATGTTCCGATGGTCTCATCTTATAGATAAACCTGAAACTCCAGTGCGTGTTGTGCACATTTTTTAGTAGATGCTCCTGCATTAAAAACATAAATCTTATGAGTTGTTTTATTTCCTAATAGATATTTTACTGTACCTGTTTCTGAGTAGTTAGTACTACTGTTTAAAAGTTTGGTGTCAGTAAGATTTCTTCTTTTATTCAGCGATAGTCTGTGTTACCGGTGTTACACGTTGTTCATCTGCACACCGATTACATCACTTGTCCACCTTGGCACCGCCCTCCCCTTGTTTTTATTTTTTATAAAAATAATTTAGTTCAGTTAGAGAAACGAAACGCATCTGCTCAATTCAGCGTAAGCCGAACGAGAGTTGCAGCACAGATCAGCAGCAGGTTATATTAGGCCTATTGTGTGCTGTGCTTGTTCGTTGTGTTAATAATGCGTTTTAATAATTATTCGTTTTGTTTAGGGATGCACCGATATGAGCATTTTAGGCCGATACCTATAACAGAGAAGCCAATAACCAATATATTGGCTCATAAATCTGTATATATTTGATCAAATAAATGCAAACTAAAAAATCGTACATACCCTAAACTTTTGAATAGTATAATGTCATTGTACTCAAGCTATTGTTCAAATCCCAGTATGTATCTTTTTTTTTCTGGGTATACTGACTCGGTTGGGGTTTTATGAGGTGAATTCTGGTGACAGTGCTAGCGGTTGCTCTTCACTATAAGCAGGTGATAAGGATTACACAAAAGGTTATGTCAGTTTTAAGAGACTCAGTCGTCTGCCAGTTGCGGTCTGTTTGATCACTGAAGGTCATTCAGTTGAGGTGAGTTGCGAGCACCGGCCATAGTAAAGGGTAGTTGTGTAAGGTTGTGTTTGAATGTCAGCTGGTTGTGGCAAGTTTAAGGAAGGTTATGTTAGGAATTCACCATAGTTTAAATTAAGAACGCTCTTCCTCTCCAGAGCAGACAGTGCCAAGTCAGTTTACTTGTTGTGAGTAATGTGTGTATCCTGGATACAACCACAACACCCGTCATCCTATCCATGAGCAGCATGAAGTTCTTGACTTGGGGCTTTAAAACACGTCAGCCATTAGATGTGTGCTCATTTGATCCGTGAGCAAATAATATCACACCGCATATCCTTATGATGTCCAGTTAATATAGTACTCTGTATGGGTGATTCATCATTTAGAAAACCTTTCTGTCCCCTTGTATTATATCCATATATATATATATATATTATTACTATTAACAAAACACATATTGTAAGAGTAGGTTTATCACTCAACTGTATTGTACTTTGTCTATTCTTTAAACACCATTATGGTAAAAATGAAACACTATGGCAACAGCTTTCATGCCTGTACGCAATGGCGTTTTGTTTCAGGGGCGGAACTGACAGAACGGCAGTTTCTTTCCTTTTATTCTTTCTGTTTGGCCAAAAACACTGTGGTCGTGGTCATCCAGTTTGAAATGTTGACTTAAAACACAGAGGTTTTTCAGAATCTCCGTCACTGCGCTCTCTCCATATTTATGATTCTTCGCAGTCTTTAGCCGCTGCCTAACACAACGTAATGGATCCTTCTCTTAAAAAAATTAACACACTCCCACAAGACGTTTACTCTTTGAATTCTTGCACCCGGGAACAATACAAGTTACAAATTATGACTAAAAGTTTGCTAAGAAGTATTTCCTACTAAATCAAGGCGGTATTTGACTTTGGTAAGCATATCCACAGCAGACTGGCAGTGGCCTTGGATGGCAACATGCCCAGTGCATTATGGGTGTTTCCCCAACAGGGAATATTTTTTCAGCTTTCTACTCCCAAGTCTTATTGAAAGCCCATTTGAAGTACACCCTTTAGCTCTATCATTTAAATACAGAAAGCTAAAATAATGACAAATTTTAAATTCCAACTTTTGAAAAATATAGGAAACTATAGGAAACAGTCTATATCTTTTTATTTTAAAATGTAAAGTTAGGGTCTCAACTTTAGGGCCAACAATCTCATGGCAATTTGTAACTATTTTATATTTTTATATTATTATTTTTTTAGCAGATTGATGGTAATTCTCATTAAATCAAACAATCTAATACAAACGTTTTCATATGATCTGCTTTCGCCCCAGTGAAGGGTAGCGGCGCCAGTGGGGTTAGGGCTGGACCTTCGTGCTTACTTTTTATCTAATAATCATACAAATTCAAATTAAATCGTCACCTCGCATTAGTTGCGTTTCCCTGTGAGATCGGCTTGAGATGGGTTACTGTGGCTTAAGATGGGTTACTTGACCTTTTCATGATGCCCTTGTATTGTTCCCATTGACACACTAATATATATATATATATATATATATATATATATATATATATATATATATATATATATATATATATATATATATATATATATATATATATATATATATATATATATATATATATATATATATATATATATATATATATATATATATATATATATATATAGCATGAAGAATGTTTCCCTGAGCTTCACAAAAATCAAAACAGTCAAATATCTTTCACTATGACAGATATTGCTCAGTTACCCATGAGCTGATGATTAGATATAATCTCTTCTGAAGATAAGCACCATGTTTTGCTTAGTCAAACAGCCATGAAGAAGGCAAGACAATATTCAGGAACATTGACATCAGCTTAAATGAATCTGTATAAAACAGGTTTCCATTTTTAAAGGATAAAGTCTTGTATTGGTGGAAAAGTCTGCCACATCTGGCTCATCATCTGCTTACCTTTTGTTGCATGTTTATCCCAATGCAAGAGAGATTGGAGTTTTGCCATTTTGGACATTTAGTAGACTATATTCAGTTGTGTAGTCCAAATGTTTTGGAATGTGAAAACAAAACATGATGTATTTTTTCACTGTAAGATTGTACTGTGCGGATTGCATGTGTGAATTATTGAGGTAAAAGTGGTGCTTTTATATACACATAACCAGAGATGCTCATAGTCCTCATAGCTCAGATGCAGTGAGTCAGAGTTTCTAAATGCGTCAACTATGAAGAATCCCTTCAAATGAAGTTCTTATGTTGAATGACTCACTTTCTTCGTGATTCTGAAAACTTTTGGTTTGAGTCAAAGTCTGTTTTGTTACCCACCCCATTCATCTGTTTTCATTAAATGCATGAATTATATAATACATTCTTACTGGCTTTTATAAGTCAAGTCTCGCTGTAAACCATAGCTCTTCACAACACATATTTCAATGCAGATTTAAAGAAAATAATGTCATATATCTAGAGTGAGGTTGCTAGATGAAAGAAGAAATTCCCTAAGGTGTGGTTGTTCTTTTGTGAGCATTTATGAAAAAAAGTGCTGTGAATTGGAAGTGTAGTTGGGTGAAAATCTGAATTCATCTTTCTATTGAGCATGAGCCAGCTCAACGTGTCCCACCTGTACTGACACCGCCTTTGTTTGCATCTCTATTCAAATATTGAATTACCCGCAGTCCATCAGTCTTTGAACAGCAGTCACACTACCTCCCAGTTGAAACACATTTCGATTTGAAAATATTGTCCGAAATATAGCCTAGCTCTCGATTGCTGCTTTGAAATCCAGTTTCGAGGTTCCCTTTTTTCTTGATGCTGTGCCATTGGTTTTATTAGTTGGTTGAAGTTTATTCTAAACTACTATCTATGCCTTGTTTCTTCATTTTTATTGCTGTTTTTGTATGTCTCTGCTGTAAATCACCTAGTTCAACTTTGCTGTTTTTAAAAGTGATAAAATGGACCAAGATTGCATTCAACTATTTGCGTGCAATCTGAAATTGTGCAACTGCTGATCCTGCCACTGCGTATATCAGGACGTTTTCCTGGTGAATTTATGACGACACCTGTTAGCTAACAACCATATATCACTAGTGTTGGAATTACACAATGACTTTAATGAGGGTCGACTTTCTGTATTATTCGGAGCGCTCAGGTTCCTTTCAAAAGTCAAAAGACTAGTTGGACGCCTCTAGCACATCCAAGCGTCATCGTGTTAAAGACGTTTTAAACAAAACAGTGAAGACTGTAACAATGATGATTTGTGGCTTTTAATACGACACTAAATGGAATTTGCTATAGAGGCGTACTGTTGCTATAGTTACCTACGAACGTGACTGGTTCGTGAACTATCATTAGCCTAGTAATGTTTAGTGAAGCAACATTTTTTTGTGGTTACTACTGAAACATTGTTTGAGTGCTTATAGGTTAAAAGCAGTCCTTTAAATTTAAATTCTTACTCTATTACAAAATAAGGTTAAACTGCTTAAAATGTGTTTCTAAGATAAACAATCCTTTTCTCATTTCACTCACACAAGGTTTCAGGATGTGTTAAGCAATATCCGAGGAAAGACACATAAATTCTAAATGTTTTAGAATAAAAAAAACTTTCCCTTAATCAGTAACAGCAGTGAATTGGCCATATGGGAGGAATCACATTTCAATGGCAGCCCGGGAGAAGAGTTTGTCCCGGAGCTCGAGCAGAATGAGCGCAGCTTCAAACACATTGCGATGGGTTGGGCTAGTATTGAGGTAAAGCTTTCACTGCTTTCCCAGTGAGACGCCCCTTCATTTTTCAGTCCCAAAACAAATGAACCCAAACGTGTGCGGATGATACAGAGTTTGGGGAACTAAACTAAACCATAGAAGTGAGCGCAACAAGTTTTTCCTCTGTGAACATGGCTGGCGCGGCGGGTGACATGTCCGCGGCAGCTGCGCCGTGTCTCGCTATATTCAGCCTGGATGTCATTTACGGACGCGGGAACTATATTCACGAGATGAGCTGCGGTGAAGTCGGACCGCATTTATACAGCCGCATGTGCTGCGCAGGTAGGTGATGTAGCTATTGAGGCAGTGGCACCGATTTTTGCCGAATGCACCGGGCGAATAGGAGGAGTTCGATCGAGGGGGGTGATAACTGTCTGTGTGGGCGCGCGCTCACGTGTTGTTTAGTTAAGGGGGAGGGAAAGGGGTGTTGTAGTTAACCTGTTTTGTGCCCATGTTATAAATGTTCGTATAAAGACTGATTTTTTTAAAACATTTTTTCCTCGAGGACATTGCGCTCAACCATGTTATAGCCTATATGTAAACATTTATAGCTATATGTAGATGACCTGACGTTTGGTAATGACAGGAGGAGTGTCCTAAGGTATACAACATTTACATAACAATTTTAGACATTTCCCTCTAGCATTTCCTTGTAAAGGCCTAATAATAATTACTAGAATAGACATAGGCCTATAAGGAATATTATAGCCATACCACACAAGCAATATGTGAGCTTCTATAATCACTTACTCTCAGCCAGAGGACCAGCACTTTGTACAATTAAAATTGTATATAGAATATATAAATGCACACACACATTTAAAATTAATATATTAGTGCTGTAAAAAATAAATGTCCATTTATAATTCAGCATATAATTAAGTGATGTATTATAAATTATGAAAAGACATATACATTTAATACGTTAAAATATATATAATACTTTTTATATTATAATGCATTTATTTATTTTACAAATTGAAGGTGTATATAATAAATGTTTTAAATTAATGTTTTTTGTTTTTATTATTTAAAAAAAAATCCCGTATGCTCACCAGGGCTGCATTTATTTGATTAAAAAAGTAATATAAACCTTAACATTGTTACAGTTTAAAAGAACTGATACTTATTATCAATGTTGAAATTAGTTTTTTATTCTTTTTTGTGGAAACCATAAGACACCAGTCTACCATTCAAAGCTTTGGATTTGAGGTAAGGAACAAAAATACAGAAAAAAAGAACACTTTTATTCAGCAAGAATGCATTAAATAAAACTTGATATAACTGAGCAGCAAATCAGCATATTATAATGATTTCAGAAGGATTGTGTGACATGATACAGCCTTGGTGAGCATGAGAAACTTCTATAGGCTATAACATGAATTATTATTCTAAACGTTTGACAGGTAGAGTATAGGCTATATATCCTTATCTTTGTGGGCTCTGTAAGTACATAGAGTTGTTTCACTAACTATAAACATATGTGCGTATTATTAGATGGAAAAATTGCATCTCAGCATCTCCTTCCTTCGGAAAAGTGCGCCTCACTGGACCAAAACCGCAATGACTCTAAAAGTATTGGTGGGTTCATAACTCACAGCTTCTGTATGTTTGTGTCTGTTGCCCCAGTAACCGGTCAGCTTTCATTTTCCACTGAAACTAAGTGACTGCCTGAAAAAAGTTTACACATGCCAGCTGTGAGAAACACAAGTGTAGGCTACAAAGATAAATGTGCGAAAATAATACATGAATTATGGTCCTTGTCCTTACCTCATTAATTAAGTTATAAAGTGCTTTAATTGCCGTTGCTCTTTCCAACCGGAGCAGTGGCCGCTAGAGGGAGACATTTTCTTAGGCGTCCCAAACATCTTTCATAAACATTTCTTCTCATGCATTTCCAGTAACCACAGCACTCTCTTTTTCTCCATTTTTCTTTTTATTTTCTCCTCACCCTTTGAAGTCTGTCCAATTTGACAACTATTCAGTTGCCTTCGAAAACGTAAATATAGTCTTGTTTCAGTAAGTTTTCCATGCTCTGTTTTTCATCATAAATCAGGCCCTTTTATGTAAGTGTGAATGCTTGAGAGAATGTGAGTAAAGAAGGCAGACCAGAACATCTTTTGCTAGCGTTCCAGCCTTGTTTATGAATTAACTAGCACACGTTTTCACATGTCTGACTGGCTGTTGGAGGAGTGGTCGTTGGTGTGAACCTGTCTTGAGAGTTATTGTTAGTTAATGTAAGGAGTATAGCGGCTTTATGTACCTGATGTAGGATGAGTTACGGCTTAAGTGTATGATTATAGTAGATGCCTGCAGGTCATGAATGTGCGATTGACAGTTTGGGGTTACGGAGCTCCATCTGTCCCATAAGTCACATCACATCTTTGAGTGTTTTTTTTAGCTTAACAAATGACATTTGAGCTATTATGAGTTTAAAATTATTTTATATATTGACAGTTCATAAACTATTTAAGAACTAACTAAGTAATCTAATTTGAAATATGTGCATGAATGGATGTGCAAAGAAAAACAGTACACTATTACATTTATACAATTCATTAATTTAATTATTAACTTAGTTATTGATATGATCATTCATGTATTTGTTTTATTTAAATTATTCATATTTTATATTTGATATACATATTTACTATTCACATTATTGTTAAACGTACATTTTGCAAATTTGATTGCACAAAATAAAATTGTTGTGATCAAATATTTAAGAACTTTATTGACACATTTGTATCAGTTTTATGCGTATATTTACTCATAAGTGTTCTTAGGATAGAAATGAATAGCATAGTAGGCTAATCACTATCCTAAGGACACTTCAGAGAAAATCAAATTCCAAATGTCTGCAGAATCTGGCACCGTTCCTAAAACTGTCAGATTTTCACACCCTTTGCCCTTTTCCTCTATACATCTTCTCATCACACACATACGCTGAAGGAGTTGCCCTGTGTTATTGGTATGTTTTGATAAAGGATTAAATGTGTATCTGGTCTGTGTGTTTTTTTATGGTGCTCTCAAATAGTGCTGAACTTGTGATGCCTTAAGTCAAATACATTTGGTACCTGTGCGTACACGTTTTTATTTTTGTACTCCTCCGAGGTATTATGTGACTTACATAAGGTCTAAGGAATTAACCCGAGGACAAATTCCTTTCAAATGGCTCTAAAATACTTTTATACAACTTGGTCTGTTGGGCATCTTCAAGATTGCTTGATTATTCTTTAAAGCAGTTCAAAATAGATAGTTATATTACACAAAAAGGTTATTTTACTGTATATAACAGGTTCTAGAGTGACACTAACTGATTTATAACTCAAAGCCATTTTTACAGAATTCTGTTTGTTTATTTATTTGTATTTATTTATGAACTAAAATACAAGTTTAATTAATGAATTAACTTTACTCTTTTTATAAATGTTCATTACACTTATACAATTCTCACAAACCTTAAATATACAGTAATAACTTTGGTTAATTTCCAGTGGGAAATTGAGATTTATGAAATGTCACAAATCAGTAATTAAAGGGATAGTTCACCCAAAAATGAAAATTACCCCATAATTTACTCACCCTCAAGCCATCCTATGACATTCTTCTTTCAGACGAAAATAATCAAAGTTATATTAAAAAATATCCTGGCTCTTCCAAGATTTAAAATGGCAGTGAATGGCAGCCCAAAATAGCTCATCCATTCATTATAAAAGTACTCCACATGGTTTCGGGGGGTTAATAAAGGCCTTCTGAAGTGAATCGATGGGTTTTTGTAAGAAAAATATCCATATTTAACACATTATAAAGTAAAATATCTAGCTTCCTGCAGATCACCTTCTGTATTCAACGTAATTGCCGTGACGATGACGTGTGGATTACTTTTATAATGGATGGATGCACCTTTTTGGGCTTCAAATTTAGAACTGCCATTATAAATCTTGGGTTAGCAGGACATTTTGTCTGAAAGAAGAGTGTCATATACACAGGCTTTTTGGATGGACTGTCCCTTTAAGTAAAAGCTCTGACAGACTCTGTGAGTTTATTGAGCGGATTCATCAGACTGATTTAGACAGATAACTTGGAAGCTTGTGAATGATTCATTAAAAGATTTAAATCAGACTACTCTGATCCCATTTCTGTTTGCAGATGTGTTATCTACAGTCTTTCCATCAAGTTGCATTTCATATATTTTAGTTCATCTCATTGCATTTGTTGCTGTAAACACAGAAAACACTGCTAGTGGCTCTTGTTAGCACTGTCTCCAGTCAAGGCAGATGGGTAATAGCTGCAGGTCTTCCAGCTCAAGCCTAAACAAGCCACGGCCTCGAGCTGCAATGCAAAGAATCCTCCATTCCTACTTGCGATTTGCCTGCCACCTTTTCCAACATGGAGAGAGATGGATTGTCTGTGAGGTTAGGGGGTTCCAGTCACACCTGTGAGGAATATGACTCCTCTCACTACCCAGTGGTCATATGCACACTCACACACTTCAAAGAGACTTGTTATTCACATCTTGCTTGTCATTTTGTGTGCAGCTGATAGTAGGGGTCCATTGTTCGGGGCAAGAGAGACAGAGAGAGTCTTTGAATCTTTGCTTCATCTGTGCGCATTCACACACGCTCGTTTCAAATGCTGCCTTTAGGAGATGCCGTTATTGCAACCACACATGCACAGGGGTTCTCTTGTGTTCAGCCGCATTTTTGCCTGTCTATGATAACTTTGGCAGGACTTCATGAAATAATGTCTTTGTTGTGTCTATCTACATCCATCAAAGAACATCAGCGACTCCTGACACTGAAAATCTGAACCTCCTACTTGAGACTACAAGAGCCTTTCTGTGTGACTCCTCAAATTAGTCACATTTTCCCTCATGAGTGGGATTTCCCGGTTGGTGGAACACCAACCCGCTCCTCCCCACCCCAAACAGATGGAATACCCAGATGGAAACAGACCCTCGCCTTGATTTTTTTTTCTTGGTACATTAGATGGTGACTTATTTCCATTGCTTGCTACTGAAGTAGCTTGCACAGTAAAATAACTTGCTCATAGTCCAAACCAGCCAAAAAGTAGCTTGGGTTCTATTTCTATGCCATCACTCTGAGTAGCTCCGCCCACAGTGACATCTGATTAGTCAGAAATTCTGCACATTAAACATCAAATATGTTCAGACTGGCTGATTTTGCTTTTAGTGTACAGACAATGTACTGGTGTTTCTTGTTTAGACTTTTCATCTGCTTCTCTTTTGCAGATGTGAGCTGAGTAACTGTTAACTATTTTCGAAGTATTCGAGAAATGTGCGGCTTTTGTGCTTCTGAGCAGAAGTTTATGTATAGTATTTTTAAAAAAGAACTATAAATGATGAGATTTCCTACTCTGGTTTGAATTTCACACTTACATGTCACTGTTCGTTGTGTCATTTCCTTACCATACACCATCAACATGTGGTCAGCCACGTGTGAGTGTGCGTTTTCTCACTTTTTCAACCACAAAGTTAGAGACCCCCATCCAAAAAGAGGTTGGCTTTTGTATTTGTAGCCTAAAGACAGGTATTTAGCAAGAAGTGAGGAAAGAGAAACCCGAGGTAGAGAGAGGAACAGAACTGGAGGGGAAGAAAAGTCAGAAAAGGGAGGGCGAAACGAGCAGGCTTGGAACACACCCACTCGACTGCATGGATCTTCTCGTTTGCTTTCTGAAACGCCAGACTGGGTGAAAAGAAACAGTGCAGGTGGTTTAAACAGATCGACAGAAAGTGTAAAACTGTGGCTTTACACAAAGAACCGAAGTGCAGTAATGGCTGTAAATCAAGGGTTCAGAACATACTCCACTGACAGTGTCGGCAGTGATGTGGTCTTCACAGAGGACGGTCATTACCAGGGGATGCTCAGGGCCATGGATGAAAGAAAAGGTACTGCGGAAATTCTCCGTTCGATTCTTCATTCTTCCATGCTAGCTATTAGACACTATTTTTGATAACCTATTTAATAATTGCTTGATAAGTTCTTCAGTATAATGTTAACACTTGCATTCTTAATGTGTAATTTTGGCCTAAACAAACGTTTTTTTATTTATGTTGCTTTATTTTGATTGGAGCACATTTGCGGTGTCTATTTTAACATTATGCAATCATTCGGCATAATTAGCTGTCCGTGGACAGGTGGAATGTACTTGTAGTCTTTCCAACCAATGATAAGATGGGTAAGATGTCAAATGGATGTTTTGGGGCTCCAAAGGGAGGGGCCATTGCAAAGGCGGATCCCAAATCTGGGTTGTGGTCCTGTGTGCACACGATTGGCATGTTGGAAAAGAGGTCACATTGTAAATAAAACTAAAACATTGTAAATGTTCTTGATTTATACTTATTACTTCATACGGTAAAACTCCATTCCCTCAAGCTATGCTTTCAGTTTTACGAGTGTCAAATTCAAGCTGTTGTGTAGAGGTATGCATCTTCCCTCAGATCTTGTGTCAGTCCATGAAAGCCTGAAAACCTAAACTTAAGGCTTTTATGTCAGATATGCAAGAAAGGGGTGACCTTTTAGTGATGTTTTGCTTGGAATTTTAAGTGCCTCCCTGAGCTGGCCTTTGACCTGTGCAACCATTCAGGTGGTCACACGTCTTAGAACTGTTCTCACTGTTCACTGATGGAAATTATCACTTAGACTTACAGATGCTCAAGACTGCAGTAAAACGCACATGTGTGTCATGTATTTTCATGTCTCCACATGCTGCAGAATTTTTTGAGATTATCAAAATGATAACAAGCGTGTTTGCATTTTGTGCAGTGTAATATGTAAACATGTAACAAGATTCCTCAGTTGTGGTTGACTAGATAGATGTTTATTGTTTCATAAAGGACTTAACACAATGAGTCATTATGCTTTCACAGGAATTGGTTTTCGTGATGGCACGAGCTTTGAGAAACAGGAAGTGATATAGTGATGCCAACTTGTGTGGTCACCATGGCAACAGAATGACAGAACAACAACATGCATCCAATGCCCTGCAGTTGTTTTGGTACAGCTAGTCCTGCATTATGTTTTCATGATAAAATGGTGATAAACTGAACTTTTGAGGCCGTATCACAAGTTTAAGAATTTTCTTTGAATTTCAGTCATGCTTGCTGGTCATCAGAAATATCATCAGTCTTTGTGCTTTATCTTGTGACAGCGAGATGATGTGCTTCCTGTGTTTTTCTCCTCTTATTGCTTTCATGCTAGCTCAAGTGTAACATCATCAGATAGTCAGACAGGAACCTGAAAGTGGCCTTTAGACAGATTTTATTGAATTGCTCTCTTAAATTAGTCATGAAGCATTTTAAAAAGATCATTGTGAACCCCCTAGATTCAGATGGTGGTACTTCTGTAGTCACAGTGAGTCCTTTAGCACACCTTGAAGCAAGTTTCCACATTAATGTTTGATGATGGTAATTTAGGATGAAGGTAAATGAGGAACATTTGAAAGCTATAAATAAAATAGTACAACAGTGCTGGTAAAACCTTATGTGAGTCAGTATGAGAGTATGTTGGGTTTCTCAGAAGCATCTTATGCCCAGTACATAATGTACGATTTTGGGCTGTCCCAGATGAAAGATGACCAATTGTGGCGATTTGTGTGGTCGTGGCTCCTAAACACTGGTCATATAGAGAGAGAGGTTGAAAGACGTCCATTGTCAATGTCTTGCGACAGTGTCAGAAATTTAGCATGATTATCTCACAGTGTGTTTGCTGCTACGACCTACGTCTACTGATTAGCCAGTAAAAATGCAACATGAAATGGTGTATTGATCTATGTGACATGGCGATAAAACTTAAAGGCAGCGGCTATTTGCACTAAGTACAAGTAGCATTATATTCTATTTACACTATGTAAAAATAGCATTATTTTCTTTGCAATTAATGTCAATAATAGTTATTTATACTTATAAATAGTGGCAGATAATATTTGCTTCTCAGTGTTGTGAATAATTATATTTATTAAAATTATTAAATGGACGATGCCTTATTGGGACAATAAAGCCCTCCCTACACCTACCCCTAACCAATAAATACTTTGTTATTAAAAATACGTTAGACACTTTATTTCCACTTTTCGAATATTTGCTTATTTTTATTTATTTTTATTGAAAAAGGAGTAGAGCGGGTTTTGGCAAAAGGCGGATTCGAACTTGTGTTGATTCGTGTCAAAACTTTGTGCCACGCACCTTACCTTATTGCTACTATCAATCCAGCATCTTCCGTAATTTCCGTAATAATCAGTGGGCGGAGTTAGTGTAAAAAGCCTCTGCCAACGTCCATATTCTCCACTTTCGCTTCCTGTTTTTTTCAGTGCACATAAAAACCAAAATTGCCAAGTGAGATTTATCTTGCTCTCTTTGTTTACCACTAGCATGAGCAGATGAAGTTTTATTCTTCTATATTAACTTGCGTTGTAGCCTACGATTCAATGTGTCATCATCGTACCCAAGTCCTGGTCGTACCATAGACTGTATAAAAATATGGACGTAGTGTCCGTGACGTCACCCATAGGTTTCTTAAGAGCAGTTCTGAAGCGTAAAGTAAGGTCCAGCTGGCAGTTGCCATCTTAGCAACGCGTCACTGCGCATCACTCCCGGATAACCGAAAATGGGCAAAGAGGCGGGACGTAGTTTGGAGCTTTGTTGACGCGATGACTAAGACAGCAGATAAATGGCTATCCACTTATCACTCAAAGTGGCCACGCCTTAATTATGCAGAACTTTAAGGCTTTATTTAATGTAAACGAATGAGTTATAAAAAAATTCACCCCCCTTACAGTTGTCTTCAAGGGCTAAATTAGCCATTTAGGCGAAACTAGAATTTGCACTAGGCTGTAAACATGTTTTATTCTGCTGTAAAGTTGGGCGTTTTAACATGGGGCTCAATGAGATTCTGCTCCCTTCTGGAGCCTGTCTCTAGCGGCCAGTCGATGAACTGCAGTTTAAGTCACTTCCGTATTGGCTTCAAGAGAGATCGTGGGAGGTTGCAGCTTTTGGCGTACAGTGTGATTTGCAATGATCTTATAGTATTGTCTGTAGCTTCCATAAGTTCCAGACAATTATTTGTTTCTTTATTTTGCTAATAGAAAATCACTAGTCACTAAGGACTGAAAAAAATGTATAAATGAAGTCATTCATCTACAATAAAATGACCAAAAATCATCAACACTTCACTTTTACCACTACCAGTGCGATTTATGAAGTGCTCAAACATGCAAATATAGACCGCTAATTTACACTGTGGTATCTCTAAGATATGCTTAGCATGATTATAATGTGGGCCCACCCAATCACAGTGCACAATTTTGGGTGATTAAATACCTCTGAGAACACTGCGATGTGGCATTGAATTCTGCTTCATAACATACAATAGAAAGTTCAAATGAACAACAATTATTTGAAATATAAATCTTTTGTAACATTATAAATGTCTTTGCTCTCATGATCAAATGTGACGTGTCCTTGCTGAATTAAAGTTTTTCTATCAAAAAAAGAAATAAATATTACAGAGCCCAAACTTTTGAATGGTAGTGCATTTTTCTAGATTTAATTATTGGTCATTTAGTTTTTATAGTATAAAAATTGTATTAAAATGTATAATTAGCTACAGATCACATAAAAATATAATGAAATACATGATAATTCCTCTAAGCCTCTGCTTCTCTAAAATCCTTTAGAAGTGAAACCACATAAAGTGAGCAGTTGTAGAGCACTATTATCTGAGAATAAAGAGAACTACTCATCAATTCAGAAGTTTCCATTAGTATGCTGTATAACGTTTAGTGGCTTCCATTGTTCCTCTTTGATTTGACTCCATTTAACTGAAAAATTGTGACTTTTTGTGTCTTGCAGATGAACGGGATCGAGTACAGAAAAAAACCTTCACAAAATGGGTGAACAAGCATCTGATGAAGGTATTACCATCCAGATATGAAATTGCAAACAATTCATAATTTTACAGCTGTATACAAATACTCCATGTGCTTGTGAATCATACGGCCATTGAATCACATTGTGAGTCATATGCATTATGCATATTCCGTTTGCTCAATAAGAATGTAGAATAGATTCTGCACAATTAAAAATAAAAGTTTTTATTTGCATCAACAGGTTAATGAAGGGTTAACATTAGTGGGATTCTTTTTCTTTTGGAACCTTTATATTTAAGAGTGTATGAACACAGAGCTAACAGCATCTGTGACACAGCGAGTCTTTGCCTTCACAATAAAATTCCCTGAAATTCCCTACTATCAAATTTTGCTACTATCATATATATTGAATTTCAGGTCATTAACATATTGTTAGAGTGTGTGATGCACAATCTAGTAGCTCAATATCTAGTTTTGCCCTTGACTAATGGCCACTTTATCAATTCATGAATTGAAGGAATATCTCAAGGACTTGTTTTGAAGTTGACAACTACAAATAACTAATAACAGCTGCTTGACTGGGAACTCTTAGAAAACTACTCTGAAAACGTTGTTATTTGTCTGTCATTACATGGGAAAATAACAGTGTTTGACGAAGTGCAAGAGTGTAAATGATAGGAGTGTGCGTGAAAGAGAATGGAGAGAAAAAACATCAGTTCAGCGGGATTTTGCAGTCTTTGTTTGTCTAACCTGTATGTAAAAACATATGGCGAGTGTACGTAAGTGCTACTGCTGCGGAGATCATGATGGTTGAATAATCCTCCTGTACACACCCAGTACACTGCGCTGCTGAAAGGTGCTGTTTATTTATTTATGAGGGTTTGAGGATGACTCATCAACATCTGGTCTCATTTTATATCCCCAAAGAAACAGATTTTTTTTCTTGTTACCGCTTGGATTTCATCCAACAGTCTGGCCCACAGGCGCCCCCTGCCCTGGGCTGCTTCCACAAACAGTTGCACCAATTTAAAAAGAAAGAGTTTCAAAATGCGTTTCAAACTTCCACCCCAAAATCTATAATATGAGAAACAACTAAAGCAACAGAAAAAGCAACAAAAGTGATGCAGCATTTTACTGTACTGTGTCAACTCGGTATGCCGGACAACATTTCAACTATTTTAAACATTTTATTTGCATTTTCTAATCATTTTAATTATTTTACATTCAGCTTTTATGACCTAATATTAATTTAGACAACATTAAATATTTTTTATTTGTATTACACACTGCATGACCATTTAAAATGTGTACAAAAGACAAAAGTGTGTTAAAAATATAAAAGTTAAAAATGAAAACACAAAATAAAACAACAAAAATATATATTAATAATATATATATATATATATATATATATATATATATATATAATTATTGCATTTAATTTTGACTGAAGCTGTGCTCGTTTTCGGATTGTGTTAGACTGATTTTTCTCCCTCCGAGGAGGTGTAGGGTTTATTTGGTGGTCTGCTGTTCAGATCCAGTGACTCAGAGGCCTTGCTGTGGGTTTGTTTGTGTGCTGTAAGGAAATCCTTCTCATCTGGATGCAGCCGTTTGGGATGGAAACCTGGACACAGCAATGCCTTTCTGTCTCTCTTTTAAATCTGGGCACATAAAATGCCAGCCTTAAAGATTAAAGTGTTAAAAATCAGTTGTCAAAGTGATGGTTTCAGCAGATGTGTTAGGGATGTTTCATTGCTATTTCAGACGTAATAAGTTTTGAATTACATTCAAAAGACTAAAACCAAATAAATCATGCGTAGTGTCAGTTCTACCTATAGGAATACAACGTCTATCACAGCATATATAAGATCCTCAGTACTATCAGAAGATATTTTACGTTTCTCCTGAGCTCATTTACCCTCCTCCATCCCCAGCTCCTCCTCTCGTCAAGTCAGGATTTGGTATTCTGATTCCCCTTGAATCAGACTAAATTCCTGAATTATTTTGTACATTAAATATGAACATTAATGATATCTGCAATACATTTTGTTGGTTCTGTTCTGTTTACCCTATCGCTGCTCTCCCAGCTCTTATCCATGCTAGGCCGAATGAATGCTCAGGGAGTTCTTGCCCAGAACAGAACCATACGGCCAATCCAAACTATATACTAATAGTCAATCATCTTTCACAATAGTGGTCAATCGACAGTTCAATCACCAGCAGATTTTTTAATACATTTAAATGTCCATTAAAAGATTCAAATTTTATTTAAATGTTATATTCAAACCATCATACAACACTATTACAGTTTCATTTGTGTTCATTTCACTGTTATATCTGTTTGTCTCTCAAAATCGTACTATCTTACAGTTCTCATTGTATTTCCCATCTGTTCCAACCGTTCTCCTTTTTATCTTCCCATTTTCCATCCTTTCCTCCATCTGTCTATGTCAGCACTGGAAGGCAGAGGTAGGTGGTGTCTGTGATCACACCTTTGCAGAGTGATTTCTGTTATTACCTGCATGGGTTTCACATGCACCGTAGTTTCCTTCATCCGCACATCTCTAGAGCTAACACACACCCTCCCTGCCTTCCTTGCATGAAATGCGGTTTTCTAACACTTATATGTCCCCCTCTTGTGTATTCTGCCTCCTTTAGTACCTTGGGTTGACTGCTTCAGCTTCCAGATATTTTCCTTTGTCCAACAGAACATAGTTTCATTAGATACAGTGGTCACACAAATGTATGAATTTAATATTACAGAACCATCTAACTTCACTTTTCTGAGCCACTATTATAATTAGTTTATTTTTAATGGATGTCTGATGTTAGCTCCCACATTGTAAACTGAATCCCATATGGAGATCTCTGTCTGAACAGCTTTGTTTTGTGAGAAAGGTCAGTTCAAATTGACCTTTGCCCATATTTTCCATAGTTATTGCAGACACTGAAAGCTTCAGAATATTTGTGTTTTTAGTCTTGATGCATACATTTTTTAAAACTTAAAACTTTCTTTTAAAAAGATAAGAATATGAAAGTATGCAAGAAATATGGGATGATAAGAAAACAAATGTTAGATAATGTATAATCAGATGGTCATTATCAAAAAATAAGATTACCTAACAAGTCATTTAGAAGTTGGCATACTGTAAAATTATTTTAAATACAATACATTTCAAAAGTTTTGAGTTGGTAAGATTTTTTTTTAATTGAAAGAAATGTCTATTTATTTGATGGAAAATGCAGTAAAGACAGTAATACTATGAAATAGTATGAAATAATTATTTAATATATTGTTTTTAATCTAAAGCTGATTTTTTTAGCATTATTACTCTTCAGTGTCACATGATCCTTCAGAAATCATTCTAATATGATGATTTGCTTCTCAAGAAACATTTCTTATTATTATCAATGTTGAAAACAGTTGTGCTGCTTAATATTTTTGTGCAAACCAAGATTTTTTCAGGATTCTTGAATTAATAGAAAGTTTCAAACAACAGCTTTTTATTTAAAAAATAAGTATTTTGTAATATTATTTATTATCTTATGTCACTTTTGATCTTTTTAATTGTTAAATTAAATTATAGAAAAACAGATATTCTAGCTCCAAATATTTGAATAATGTGTATTATGTATAATTTTTTCACCTTAATGTAAAATAATTTATATTTTCTAATGTTCTACAAAAGACATGGTCTTTTGATCAGTGGTCAATTATACAGTTTTGTGATCATTATATACAAATATTTGACTTCCTGTCCCTGATGCTATACAGTCAATCAATTATAAGCAAGTGTTCTGGAGAACTGTTATTAGCATTATATTGTATTGTATTGTATTGTATTGTATTGTATTGTATTGTATTGATAGTCTTCCTCACAATTTCCATAATTTGTAATGATTAATTTACTGTCTTTTTCAGGCCCAGCAACACATCACAGACCTGTACGAGGATCTCAGAGATGGACACAACCTCATCTCGCTGCTGGAGGTGCTGTCTGGAGAGACTCTGGTAAGTTAATGCTGATGTGGGATCACATTTTCCCTCCACAACCCTATTCATAGCCTATTTCCAAACATCAGTCTGAAATTCTGCTTTTGCAAGGCTAACTCTCACTTCCTGGATCTGCTCCCTTAACATAAGCCCCTCCTCTACCTGTGTCCTCTTGCTTCATAGACCTTACAGTTTGTGTTTAAGTGAAGTTACCCTTAAATTCTGCATGTGATTGGATAGTCCTATAGTTTTAACTCCTCAAAGCCATGTCCCTCAGATTTGTTTTGCATGCATCAGTGGTTGGCATCTGGCATTCAGATCTGTATGACCAGTGGGCGTAACCATGCATACAGAATTGTTTTGGTAGGACTGAATGTCTCCTCACATCTCCCCGTCCTGATGAGCACTTTTACTGTGACTGTGTCTTTTTTGCATTACGTCTCACTTCTTTTAACACATTAACAATCTGACATTTTCTGCCTCAGTTTCTACTCTGCACCGGTTTGACCCCCTTGACCATTCCTTTTTCAACTTCCTGTTTGCTCACCTCTGCCCTGACCTTGACCCCTTTGCCTTTGCCTCCTCTCTTGCGATGCTCTTGCTGTGGTAGCCGAGGGAGCGAGACGTTGTCAGGAATTCACGGTTGGTGAGTTGGGTCTGAAAATTTCCGGCTCGCCTCCCCGGAAAGGGGTGTGGCATGTGTCACTGCCAGGGGAAATGTGTTGTGCATGATGTCACTTCCTTTATCATGTCACTTGTTGACAGTGCTGTCCTCCCCACATGTTCGCGAAAGTATTCAGTGAAAAAGTAAAATAAATCACACCACTATCTGTATAGAGTGCAACAGTACCCGTCCCCTTTTTCAGCGGTTCCGGAAGTTATTTTTTTCCCATTCATTTTTCCCATAGGGATTTTAAAATAGTCTTTGTTAAAGATTATTAAGACATGATCCAAGCCAATCAGCTACGAGGTGAATCACAATACAAAAAACGTTGGTTTGAAGCAAAACAGTTTTTTGAAAATCTGACAAGACAAAGGTACAAAACTGTGTACTTAAAGGTTTTAGTGAGGGAAAGAACTACAATCCCATGAAGCATTGTGAAAAGCATAATCAAATAAAAAATGATGGAGACATTTAAAACTACTCATTTACAAATGTTGGCGACTCTGCAGAAAGTTAATTCAATAGCTACAGACCTCCAAACTTTGTGTGGCCTTCAGATTAGCTCAAGAACAGTGCAAAGAGAGCTTCATGGAATGGGTTTCCATGGCGAGCAACTGCATCCAAACCTTACATCGCCAAGTGCACTGCAAATGGACTCTAGAGCTGTGGAGACGTGTTATATGGAGTGTCAAATCACGCTTCTCTGTCTGGCAATCCGATGGACGAGTCTAGGTTTGGCAGTTGCCAGAAGAACAGTATTTGCCGGACTGCATTGTGCCAAGTCTAAAGTTTGGTGGAGGGTTTTTATGGCGTGGGGTTGTTTTTCAGTGTTTGAGCTTGGCCTCTTAGTTCCAGTGAAAGGAACTCTTAATGCTTCAGCATACCAAGACATTTTGGACAATTTCATGCTCCCAGCTTTGTGGGAACAGTTTGGGAATGGCCCCTTCCTGTTCCAACATGACTCCGCACCAATGCACAAAGCAAGGTCCATAATGACATGGATGAGCGAGTTTGGTGTGGAGGAACTTGACTGGCCTGCACAGAGTCCTGACCTCAACCCGATAGAACACCTTTGGGATGAATTAAAGACTGCGAGCCAGGCATTCTCATCCAACATCAGTGCCTGACCTCACAAATGCGCTTCTAGAAGAATGGTCAAAAAATCCCATAAACACACTCCTAAACCTTGTGAAAAGCCTTCCCAGAAGACTTGAAGCTGTTATAGCTGAAAGGGATGGGCCAACTGCAAATAAAACCCAATGGATTAAGAATGGGATGTCATTAAAGTTCATGTGCATGTAAAGGCAGGCGTCCCAAAACTTATGGCAATATAGTGTATATACAGTAAATATTTCAGTGTTTTGAAAGTGTTGGGAGATCGACACGATTACATGCTTCATGGGAGTGGGCGGAGCTAAAGAGCTGTTTTGGAGCGTGTTGCTGTTTTTGACTCGGATTAGTGTAATTTTCTGAACAGAATAAAATGATGATGAAATAATGCGGGCTGATGACTTCAGGAGAAGCAAATACCATGGAATAACAACTATACAATTTATTGTTTAAAATCAATTTCCTTATGGAGAAAATGAATGGAGCTTTTACTTCCAGAACCCAACTGTTGCACTCTATAATACTTAAAAAGTCAGGGTGGTTATTCAGTGTTTGCGTTTCTTGTTTTTGTGATGGAATATTCTGAAATGCATTGCATTCACTTTCAGGGAACCATGAACCATTACGGTTTCAGGAATTTAAATTAGTTTTAGTTATGCATCGATTCATGTCTTCCCATGTTTTCAGACATGGGATCCATTAAAAACCTTAGTGACATCATGCACTGCAAGCCAATAAGAGCCTGGCTCATCGAACAGCTTAGCTTTTGATTGGCTATTTATTGTGATGACTGATTGACAAGTGTCATTGCATGTTCTTATTGTATGCTGGTGCATTTTGTCCACATTTTGGCATAGTGGGTGTATTTACATTCACGTTCATAGATTTATAAATAATAAAGCTGTAATATCTCTGGTCCTTGGCTTTCAGAATAATAAGGTTATGATATAGTAAAATGCAGTTGTCTTTAAAATATTAGAGTGTAGTTTATATGTTTTTTTTTCAAATACAAAGCATTATTTCTTTCATGAAATGTTTAAGATATTAGAAAGGAATTCTGAATTTGTCTAGTTATGGTTTACTTTATCTTAGGGATGCACAATTAATCAATAATCAAATTTTTCCCCCAATTTAAAGTATATTTCTATGCAATTCAGAAGTCTGGTTTTACTGTTCAATCAAATGTTTAGATGTTCAATTTCATCTTCTGGTCTCATTTAGCCTATTTTTGTGTTTGAAACAGGCAAGACATTATTATAATATTCCTATATCTGTGCATATTCCTAGATAATGTAATTTTTATAATTCATTTCAGTATACATCAATAATCTCTGTCTTCTCATAACCGCATCTAATTCTTTGAGAACTCATCTTCCTTTTTTTAATCTCTGCTTTTATTTTTTTTTCCAGCCCCGAGAGAAGGGTCGCATGCGCTTTCACAAACTACAGAATGTACAGATCGCACTGGACTTCCTCAAGCATAGACAGGTACAGTAAACTGAACACTTCATAAGCCATTATTTTATATATTTATCTTTGGTTTTACCATCTGACATATGGGATTTAATACAAATACATAAAGCTAGATTTTATTGGTCAGAAGTTTATACAGATCATGAGATAATGTTTTATTTTATTTTTGTATTTCTTCTCCATGTGCCTCCTGCAGTACCTCTAAAGACCTATGAACTCCTGATTGAAAACCCTGACCTTATACAATTTCACTTGTTAACACTGATTTCATTGTTTGACAGGTGAAACTGGTAAACATAAGAAATGACGACATTGCGGATGGAAATCCAAAACTGACCCTCGGGCTGATATGGACCATCATTCTTCACTTCCAGGTCTGGCGTAGCGCTGTTTGTGCTCTACTTACACAGAGCAGACACACTCTTATTAGTTTTGCTTCACGATTTTCGTTTCCCTTTTCACTATATCTAAACGATTCAGACTCCCGACTTACTGTTACTATTGCTGTAACAAAACAGACATCTGTGCAGACCCGTGACAGGGTTTAATGAATCATCTGGCAACAGTGATATAGAGATCACTTTTCATTTATGTACCAAATATAAAACTCAGCCCACACACAAAACACAGCAAAGTGTTGGTTGTATTTTCACACGTGACCACATGTTAAGTTGTGCACAAACTTGATTTTCATTCATAAGAAAAATGTCAGACAAAAATGAAGAGTACCAACAGGAATTTTGTACCAGGTACAGATGGTTGGTTTTCTAGGCCAATGGACTATTGTCTTTGGATTGCTGCTCAATGTTTTCTCTCATTATGAGGAGACTGGAGCACATGTGTTATGCTTTTTTTTCTGGGAGCTAAAAACGCAAGCATCCGTCTTTGATATCACAGTAAGCCTGTAGGGGATTATAGGCTGGGACGGTGTCCATTTCGGTTGGTGACTCACACGCTCCCTTAAGGAAGTGGAAGCAGGCACGCTGGCATGGTGGTTTGGTGACTCATGAGACCAACCGTTCTGTTTTTGGTTGTGGGAATAGAATTTATCCTAATTGTGTTTGTTTTTTAAGTGCTTAAATAAAAAACTTCTAAGGTTTTGAATTTGTCATCTCACAAAAGCTTGTAAAACAGAACTTTTTGAAAAGGTCATATTTTTGTAATAAGTTATAAGTTGAGTTGTTTTTCTGGATAGTAATGAATGCCTAGAGTAGAAGTTATAATACAATAAAAATACACCAGAATTGGTCAAAGCAATGCAGAATTAGCTTAAATTATGCACTCCGTACTATTGAGTTTGGGACCAAATGCCATATTTTAAAAATCTTTGCTTACACGTTTGAGCATATTGTCACTGGAGTGTGAGAAAAATGTTTTAAAGTAGGAGGCATTGAAATGAATCCTGCATTGACAGGAACCTTAAATGCCCCTCTTGGCTCTCGTAAAGCTAGGCTTGCGAGGGTGGAGGACGTGTTTCCGTGCCTCAGTCACTGTGTACATCCTCAGTATAGGGATCCAGAGGTTTAGACCAACCAGACTTCCCTACAAAACTCTTATAATTGGAGGAAACTTGATTTTAGCCGTTGAGCAGTAATTACCCAAAGGGGAATCCTGATGATGAGTCACCAGAGGAACAAACACATGCAAAATCACAGACTAAAATTTGAACAAGCCTCTTATTATAAACGAATCTTATGATCACTGCTAACCACAATGTTTGTCTATAGTATCTTGGCAACAGTGAGGGTATTTAAAGTAGACTTTTTTTTTCTCTCTAGCTTAAATTATGAAATTTTCCCTGAGCATTATAGGGTAGTTTTTCATTTTTGGAAATTTTCGAAACAGACATTTACTGAAAAGAGTGCAAACTTTGTTTTAATATAGTAACTACATAATTGTATATAATAATGCATAATATGTTTTATTCAAACCATATTGATTCTGATTGTATTTTAATCTAATATGAAAGTTGTAGTTAGTTTCCAAATATGTTTAGTCTGTTTTCTATAATAACACATGATTTCTTTATTGAAATTATATTTACATTCTACTTCATAGTTTTACATATATTACTTTAGTTTAATATGACCGTTTTAGTTATTTTATAATACATTGTTTTATTGAAAACATATTTGCATTGATTCTGCATAAATTTCATTTTTACATATTTTATTTTACTATGACAGTTTTTAAATAATAGTGCATATTTCTTTATTGAAACCATATTTTCATTGATTCTACTTTATTTTACATGTTTTACTTTAAATTACTATGACAGTCATTTCTAAATATGTTTAAGGTCCTTTCACGCCAAGGACAATAATTATGGCAATAACAATAAAGATTCAGTTCTAATCATTCTAAATATAAAAGACTAGCAGTGTCCAAACCACAACTATAACAATAGCGGCATAGAGAAATTATATAGTTGGAAATTGGAATCATTTACAGAACTTTTTTTTCCTGCTGATGAACGTTAAAAACATTCAGAACAAAAGGAGCTTGAGGATTTAAAGCGGCGCATGACAAAACTGTAGCACGCACTTAAAATAAACAGAACAATATCAACAATTATCGTTATTGTTAACGTTCTTGGTTTGAACAGGCCTTTAGTATTTTTTTTTTTTAATTTAAGAATACATAATTTGTTTTAGTGAAACACTTTACATTGTTTTACACTGTCTTCCTTTGCTCCATCAGATCTCCGATATCCAGGTGAACGGTCAGTCAGATGATATGACCGCCAAGGAGAAGCTACTCTTGTGGTCTCAGCGGATGGTGGAGAGCTACCACGGCCTGCGGTGCGATAACTTCACCACCAGCTGGAGAGATGGCAGGCTCTTCAACGCCATCATCCATAAACACAGGTAGAAACTTTTTGTAAAAAGAGAAAAAGTTCTTGGAACCGTGGCTTAGTTTATTTAGAACACATTCAATTACGGTGCTCATGTGAAAGAGGCAGATTTTTGAGAACAAAATTGTTTATAAAGCGATCTTAGCTCCTGAGAAATGACAAATATGCTTCTCTGGGCCGTATATATGAAGTTCATCTCCAGACTTGCTAGCTGTTTGTCGTGTCAATCAGAGACCCCTTCTGCTCCTTGCCGGGTCTATAATTTATGCTCTAATTCCTGGCTTTAACCAAGTGATTGGCTTTTGACAAGAAACAAGATTTGTCATGCCATACGTAGAGGTATTCACCTGTTTGCACCTTCATGTGCACACTTAGCCGTCACACGTGGGACTTTAGAATCGCTGAACTCTTACAGCCTTCATACAAATAGCTCTCAACCACATCAAATTCAGTTGGGTTTACGTCAAATTTTGCAGGATTAAGTTCAAGTACGATCCAAATGACGCTTGTGAAAAAAGCTCAAAACTAGAATCCTGTAATAAGGGCGTGTTGAATCTGAAAGGATCCCCAGAGGGTGTGTTTTTCACATTCAGCTGCATAGCTCAGGTTCACCCTACACTACCAGACACAGATGACTCTTGAGATTTGAGCGAATAAGGAGCGTCTTTTCTTACCTCTCGCTTGCAACCTACACATCATAATATACAGATTAGTATTTGTACACCATTGGGACAGTAAACAGGCTGTGTTGGAGTGCAGTTGAAGCTCTAAAAGCTTTATGCGTGACATAAGATGGAGGGTGTTTTCTCTGAGGAACGAGACTGCTAACCTTTGTCTGGATAGTGATTCTCATTGGGAAAGAATACCCATCTGCACCCTGTGCGAATGCACACTCTTCAAAGAATGGAAAACTGATCTGTTGACGCAATGTTCAGTCTCAAAAAGAAGTTCCGCTCCAAGAAGAGTCGCAGCAGCTCGTCCAGCCATGGATCCGTCAGTGACCTGGAGGACCGAGTGGTCATGCTGTGCGAAGATGTGCCGTCAGAGGCTTCATTCGATTCGAGCCAGGGGTCCATCAGCCCTGGTGCCTGCTCAAGTGGTGGATCCCAAAGCGGAGATCTCGAACATGTCATGGATCAAAGGCTCTCCACCCTAAGTAGAGACGGGTTTTCTTGCAGAAAGGTGTTCGTCTCAGATGCCGAGCTTCCCTGGGGCCAGCCGTGCTACCTGCTCACCCAGACAGTCAATCCGTCGTATGAATGCTTAGTTTTTTTACAGCTGTATTGAAATTAGTGAGCAAAGCAATTCTGCCTTTGCCATTGCAGCTTTAGCAATTTAACTGACATTTTCAGTTCCAGCACTTTTTATGGATTTTGGTCATTTTGTGTGCGTAATTTTAGAAAATTAACGAGTGAACACTGTAAAATGATTTTGTTTTGCTAGATTTTCATGTTCCTAAGAGGCTGCAGAGCCTGTGTGTGCATGTAGTATTTTACAGTAATTGTTTTTGGCGCCTTGCAGTGATTGCTGTTGAGTGAGTACTTAGTCACATAAGACAGAGGCTCTTTTCGAATCCTGTGAAGAGAAATCCATCTTGCCTTCACCTGCCCAGGCACTGGCACAGATGTTTACATAGCCTCCAGGTTTGGCCGAGCAGTGTGCAATTAAATATATGATCTTCAAGTATGCATCCAAATGCAGTCCAGATCTGGATGAAATTTCCATTTTAAAGGGCTCACAAAACATACCTGTTGGATTTTTGTTAGCTAAAATGAAAGTATTTCTTTAAACAAAGCAGACAAAATAATGCAAAATAACTGTTACATTGGCCCCATGATTTACAAGCAGGTTATAATTGTTACATGATGCATTATTATGTAATCAATGCATTGAAATAATTAAAGGGTGTGGAGTCTTTATATTTTCATTCATGTTTTTTTTTTTCCTTTCTCTTTTCAATGTCCCCCTTTAACTGCATTTTGTGTCTTCTGTCTTTTCTTTCTAGGCCAAATTTGATTGACATGAATAAGGTGTTCAGACAGACCAACCTGGAGAATCTGGAGCAGGCCTTCAGCATAGCAGAGAGAGACATGGGCGTCACACGCCTGCTGGATCCTGAAGGTAAACAAACGGAGAAAATCCTTCTGGATTCTCATGCAAAGAAATTCTGTCATTGATACATTTTAGGAGATCTTAGGGAATCTTAGTGGAGTTAATGGACTGTGTAACAGTTCTAATAGTTAAGTGATTTTTCTAAATGTCTTTAAATGGATTGTTTTTAAGAGAACTTAATACTTTTATTCAGAGAGCATGCTTTAAACTGATCAAAAGTGACAGTAAAGACATTAATGTTAATATTAAAGATTTATATTTCAAATTATTGCTGTTCATTTTAACAAAGATTTCTAATGATCACTCTGAAAAAAAAATATTATTGGTAAAATATTAAAATAATTTTTAATTAAAACATTTTTATTTTATTACTTTTTTTACTATGACAGTTAAAAGTTTCTAAATAGGTCGAATTTTTATATAATACATAATTATACATAAAAAATATTTAGCTGCACAGCTGCATAAGAAACTTTTTTTCAAAAACATTAAAAAGCGTCATAGACCCCAAACTTTGGAATGATAGTGTGCATGTAAGTTTATTTTAGTTTATAGTTTATTTTCCCTTTCTGCAGATGTGGATGTGCCACACCCAGACGAGAAATCCATCATCACGTATGTGTCCTCTATGTATGATGTTATGCCAAGAGTTCCTGATGCGCGTGATGGAGTCAAGGCCAATGTGGGTGTTTTGAAAATATAAACAGTTATATAAATGGGCCATTGAAATTGTTATCATTGATGTTTACATTGTTTATGTACAGGAGTTGGAGTTGCGCTGGCAAGAGTATTATGAGCTGGTGACCATGTTAATCCAGTGGATCAGGCATCACATTATCGTGTTTGAGGAACGCAAGTTCCCTTCCAGCTATGAGGAGATTGAGGTTAGTCCTGTAATTCATAGGTTTAATGATCATGTATGTGGACATGTTTAATTATGATTTGGTGCAGTAATACACCATACTTTACCACCCAGAAGTGTTGTAAAATGTATAAAATATCTATTATGTCATGTAAAGGATTAGTAGTAGATTAGTTACTTTCTTCTTTCTGATGAACACAGTCAGAGTTATATTAATAAATATCCTGATGCTTCCAAGCTTTATAATGGCAGTGAACAGGGCTCACGAGTGTATCCATCTATCATAAATGCAATCCACATGGCTCCGGGTGGGTTTAATAAAGATCTTCTGAAGCGAATCGATGGGTTTTTTTGTAAGAAAAATATCCATATTTAAAACTTTATAAAGTAAAATATCTAGCTCCCACCATACCGCCTTCCGTATTCAACTTACGCATAAGTGTAATGCCTCTCAAAGTTCAAAATGCGTATGTCCTAGTAATACATCACAATTAAATACAGAAGGCGGTCTGGCAGAAGCTAGATATTTCACTCCGTGTGGAGTACGTTTATGATGGATGGATGGATGGATGGATGGATGGATGGATGGATGGATGGATGGATGGATGGATGGATGGATGGATGGATGGATGGATGGATGGATGGATGGATGGATGGATGGATGGATGCACTTTTTGGAGCTTCAAACTCTTCAGCCCAGTTTACTGCCGTTATAAAGCTTGGAAGTGTCAGGATATTTATTCAAATAACTCCGACTGAAAGAAAGAAGAAAGTCATATACACCTAGAATGGCTTGAGGGTGAGTAAATCATAGGATAATTTTCATCTTAAAGTGAAGTAATCCTAGCCTGACGTGGTCATACTTAATTCTAGTCTTGAATTGCCCAAGCAAAAAATTTGTGGGCGGGGCTAAATTCGGCTGGCATCCAGGCTAAAGTAATCCTGTAATCAAATATTTTTTGTGACCATAAATGCATAGTTTTATACTACAGAAAAGCATCCTAAACCATTTAAAAAAGATAGTAGCTGGTAAATTATGATGTGACAATTTCCCCTTCTGTTGTAGGTTCTTTGGCGTCAATTTCTGAAGTTCAAGGAGACTGAACTACCAGCCAAGGAGACTGACAAAAATCGCTCCAAGCTCATTTACAAGTCTTTCGAGGTAAATGAAATTTGCCACAGTAGTAATTGCCTTTTATAGAAGCATCTAGTACAGCCCTTTTACATGATTTAAAACAAGATTTGACTTTATGCATGGGGTTTGTTTGGCACCAGAGTGCTGTGCAGGCGGGTAAGATCAAGGTTCCCCCCAGCTACCACCCAATTGATGTGGAGAAGGAATGGGGCCGCCTGCATGTGGCCATTCTGGAACGAGAGAAACTGTTGCGCTCAGAGTTTGAACGGTGAGAAATCTGCATAATAACTTCTCATGGTTATTCTTTGTTTGTGCAGTATGTGGAATGATTTATTTGAATAATCCAGACTATTTACAGGGTATTTTGCAATAAAATGCAAAAAACTATTAAACTAGAAGAAGTAAAATGTATAGATGCCATTGTGTTTAGATTTTACTGATATTTTGAAGATTATCTAATTAGTTACCTCATTCAATACTACTATATTAATTGATAATTATCAGATCTTGAACAATAAAAAATATTTTACTAAAGTAACAAATGTGGAAGGACTCACCTTTATTTTTAATATCATTTGTTGTTGTTTTTTGAAAGAACTATCCCTTTAAGATGATTTTTTTCATCAAAATAAATGCATTACTTGTTATTAAATAGCATTTAGCGCAAGAAACAGGGCGTCACTTTTAAAAAGATTTGTCACAAGACAGACTCTCCGCTGCTCTGCAGAATGTTTATGAGTCTCATCAGTTACAACAGCACTTCTTAACATCAATAGCCGATTCTGTGTGTCTTTGCACTGACAAAAACCTCTCTGGACTGGGATTTAGCATTATTAAGATTATTAGCCATGGCTTTTATGAATGACAGCCATGGACTGGAGTACCTGCTCCGTGAGAGGAGGGTGTGAGTGATCCAGCTGACTTTTTTTCTGATTGAATGTAGTATGCCTGTAAAGTCTGAACATTGTTTAGTGTAGCCTTTGTCCAGTCATTTCATGCTTAATATTTACCATGTGGTGAATTGTGTTGAGCATTTGTGTGTTTTATGTACAGGCTGGAGCGTCTGCAGAGAATAGTCAGTAAGGTGCAAATGGAGTCAGGTTTGTGTGAGGAACAACTCAACCAGGTGGAAACACTGTTACAAACGGTGAGATTGATAACTATTTTTTTCCCTTTATTTGAATCCAGATATCCAATAGCTTTTGAGAAGATAAACCTGCAAATTGCTTTAATTTAACTTTGCTTTTATTGCAGGACATGCGTCTGCTGAGTGCGGGAAAGCCTATCCAGCACGCGTCTGAGATAGAGGCAGATCTGAACAAGGCTGAAAACATGATCCGATACCTTTTCAATGATGTGCAATTACTTAAAGATGGGCGCCACCTACAGGCAGAACAGATGTACAGGCGGTTAGTATGATATTCTACTGTCATAACCTAAGGAAATATAGCTAGAACTTTATTGTTTGTGCTCAGTACTAATCTTTAGGTTTGAATGCAATTCTCATCAACCAAAAATATTAATGCTGAACTTTATTTATATAGGATACACATACTGGAAAATGTTTCGTTTTTAAAGAAAGTTAAATCATTATAGAATTGCTTTAATTTATAAGAGGCTGTTTTCTGTACTGATGCTATACAGAAAATATGTATCATAATAATTAATATCTCATTTATTCTCATAGCAGCTTTGTAACAGCATCCGTAACTGTCCTCTCTTGGCTCTTTCAGGGTGTACCGTCTCCATGAGCGTCTGGTTAACCTGCGCAGTGAGTTCAATCTGCGTCTGAAGTCTGGCGTGACGATGTCACAGGTTCCCATGACCCAGGTGCCCATGACCCAGATCTCCCACGTCCAAACACTACAGCAGTCTCCGCAGCGCATTAGACCTGAGCTCGACGAAGTCACTCTCAAGTACATTCAGGACCTCCTGTCCTGGGTGGAGGAAAACCAGAGGCGCATTGATGGGGGAGAGTGGGGTGAAGATCTGCCCTCTGTGGAGTCTCAACTCGGTAGCCATCGTGGCCTTCATCAGTCCATCGAGGAATTCAAATACAAGATTGACCGTGCACGGGCTGATGAGGTAATTTAAAGCGTAATTTACAAATAGGCAAATACCTGGGTACAGAGTTTTAAATACCTGGGTAGAGAGACTGACTCCCGGTTTTCATTTGATAAGCATTCAGACAGTCTAGGCTTACGTTTAGGCTTACTGAGGAGTTTTAATATTGAAAAGGCCATTGTGATAGTTGTGTATAAATCACTGAATCTGTGCTCTACTTCAGTCATTGTATCCTGGTTAAACTCTCTATCTGTTAAATACAAAAAAAAACTCTTAAGGATTTTAAATATGGCTGGTAAAATTATTGGTAAGAAACAAGTACCTCTATCGGATCTCTACACTATGGCAGTAAAAAGGAAAGCCTCCGTTACTGTGGTAAATTCTTCCCATCCCCTATATAGTTCATTTCAGGTACGTCCATCTGGTAGATAAGTACCTTTGGTGAAAACAAGATCTTGTAAAGTGCCTAGAAAAGCACTATATAAATGTAACAAGTTATTATTTATTATTGTGTTCCCTGATATCAACTTGCATTGTAATTTTGTGGTTGTGATGTTTTTGCTACTATATCTTTAAGATGTTTATATATATAAATTACATATATAATATGATTTTTAAATATAAATAATACATACTGGATAGAGTACAAACAATACTGTTCTCTTTAAATCAAACATTCTTTTTTTTAACAGTATTATTAATACAAATTGTTTAATAAACTTTATTTATGAGTTAAGAACAGCTAAGACTGCAATGAATTTTTATATGAAAAACCAACATAATTTTCTCTCCTCTCAGAATCAGTTGACTCCAGACAGTAAGGGAGCCTACCGAGAATACTTGGGCAAACTCGACCTTCAGTATGCCAAACTGCTGGTACTAATACACACTGATCACTTTGTTGAATCTTAATTATGTATCCTTAAATATCTATCAAACCCAATAACATACAAAGCCTGATAAAATATAGAATTAGCTCATTTATTATTTGGTTAATTTTTGTTGTTCCTCCTCGTCAGAACTCGTCCAAGTCACGACTGCGAAGTCTAGATCAGCTGCATGCTTTTGTTGTGGCCGCCACAAAAGAGCTGATGTGGCTGAACGAAAAAGAAGAGGAGGAAGTGAACTACGATTGGAGTGACCGAAACTCCAACATGACCGCCAAGAAGGACAATTATTCTGTAAGGCCACCAACACTTTTGACCATGATTCCACCTGCACTAAATTTGCAGGTGGAATCATATTCATGTTTTAATTGTAGAAATCCCTCTGAAATCATGTTATTGCATTTGAGATTGACAGTGGATGCTGCTGTGCTGTCTTGTAGGGTTTGATGCGAGATCTTGAGCAGAGAGAGAAGAGAGTGAACAATGTCCAGGTGACCGGAGACAAACTGATGAAAGATGGCCATCCTGCCAGGAAGACTGTTGAGGTACAACATTTTACATTTAGTAATTTATTTATTTGTTTGCCTTTGGCTTGCTTAGTCGGGGACACTTAATATCCAGCAATATTACTGATTTAACTGCACTGATGCTATCAGATGAAAACAAAACTTGAGCTGAATAATGACAGGATTGTCTTCTATAGAGCTGCTTATAGCTGAAATGAACTTAGTGAATGAATCATAATGAATGAATTTTACACAGTTATTGAACTGAAGTAAATCATCACTGAACTGAATTGAGCTGAATAATGATACTATTTCTTATAGCAAAAATTGGAACTTGTCTCATATTTGATGGAGTTGCATCCTTAATTCTGTTACTTTCCTGTTTATTATTGTGAAGCTGCTTTAAAACATTTTCTGTTCTACAAAGCACTAAAAAATAGGGCAGACAGATGCTATTTACAATGTCAAAGTAGTGATAAATTCTATTTACACTTTGTAAAAATAGCAGTATTTTCTTTGCAGTAAGTGTAAATAGTAGTTAAATGATATTTATACTTATAAATAGTGGCAGATACTTTTTGCACCTCAGTTTTGTTGTACATTAAACGGTATGCAATAATATCATAATACATAATAGCATAGAGTGTAAATTATTATATTTAGCAAAATGATTAAATGGATGCCACCTTATTGGGACAATAAAGTCCTCCCTAAACTTAACTCCCTTAAGGGTAGTTAACCCTAACCGATAAACACACACACGTTAGACACTTTATTTCCACTTTTCAAATATTTTATTAATTTTTATTAAAAAGAAATGCCTTTCCGACCTGATATGTTATGGGAAAAGAGAGTAGAGAAAGTTCGGCAAAAAGTGGATTCGAACTCCTGCCACATGCCTTACCCCTACACTTTTGCTACTGTCCATAGTATAATGTCTTCCATCATTTTGTCTGGTCCAACCAGACATCAGTGGGTGGAATTATAGTAAATAGCTTTTGCTAACAAGGCAGGCTATTTGTACTTAGTGTAAATTGACACTCTGTAAAATAAAGATGGTTTGACTTATTTGTGCAAAGCAAATATAGTAGATGAGTATTTGATTTATGTGGGGACAAATCGACCCATTATAGAGCTGGGGAAACAAATCAATGTGATTAAAACAATTTAAAATAATAATACAATTTGTAAAAATATATTGTCTAATTGAATACAAATCATAGTATATTACTTATTTAATTTGACCTAGAAATAGTGCAGAATCTTTTTTTTATTTTATTTTTTACAAATTTCTTTGTTTATTTCCAGTTTTCAATTGATTTTTGAATTCCAGATATTCAATGTGGCCTCAGACTTTTGGGCACCACTATATATGTAAAATTGTGTGTACTACTGTATGCAACTCCAGCTTTTGTAATGTTTGTAATCTGTTCCTCTGTAGGCTTTCACTGCAGCTCTTCAGACTCAGTGGAGCTGGATCCTTCAGCTGTGCTGTTGCATTGAAACTCATCTGAAAGAAAACACAGCCTACTTCCAGGTACATGCAACAAACACTTATGCTTGTCGACAGTGGGTTTGCATTTCACATCCACTTAGTCAGACAAATAGATTTGCTTCATCAGAATTAGTTTGATCTCCAAACCTTCTGTTCTACAGTTCTTCTCAGATGTTAAAGAGGCTGAAGAAAGGATGAAGAAGATGGAGGACACAATGAAGAAGAAATATGTGTGCGACCGCTCAATCACAGTTACACGGCTTGAGGATCTGCTACAAGATGCAGTGGTGGGTGTTAATAGAGTGAAATTTTACAACCCTGTATACACCTAAAATGTACACGATATTAATGAGCTTTTTATTTGACAATTAATTTTAGTTGAGACCATCTAAAGAAATCAAATACTTGCCTTCTAAATAGCATGTGTATGCCAACAGAGTAGCATGTCAGAATAGTATTCCAAAAAGATTAGGCGAAAATTACCCAGATGACCTACTACTTCTGGTGAGATTTTGCGCATTTGATGAACACTTTACTATCCCATGAGGCTATGAATGGTGGTGAATGACGCCCACGGACCGTTGGCTGAACGTCTGATACATGTGGCACACTTATCTGGAAACACTTCAAGAGTTTCAAAGTCGTCATCTGATTAGTCTACAGGATGTCCGTGAGACGAGTGTGTTGCGTTCTTTAACAGGCCGCCTAGAAACAAATGCCGTGACACCAAACTCCCTCATGGAAGAAGAAGACTGTCGTGTTTACTGTGACAATGAGTGCTAACCAGGATCAACTAAACGCTGGTTATGTGAAAAAAAGTATGTGAAGTTCACGGCTCCATTATTGCAGTAAGCACGGCGGTCTGTTATTGCAGGGACATCGACTTTACATTTTCAGGCCCCTAAACATGATGTGGAACAAAGCGGACTGTGATTCAGTCAAACGTCCTCTTGGGTGGTCCTTCGACCAATAAAAGCTGCGATAGAGAACAAAAGCAATGTACTTGAAATCTACAAATACTATAGTTGAACTACAGTCACTGTAGTAAAACCATGGTTCATTTTCATAGTTCATGGTTTTTTTTCACAAGGGATTGCCAGTGACAGGACAATGCAACCATGATCAATATAAACTTTGAATATTCATTAATTTAATGTTTTTAATTAATTAATTTAAAGAGTGTAATTTCACCATGTAGGCTAGAATTTCGATTGGTTTATTGTGAAATAACTCGAACATATGTTTTTTGTCTTCTGGTGAGCAATATTCTGGGCTGCGTGTTTAAAAGCATCAATGGTTTCAGCTCTGTTTGAATACAGTTTCCACAGTGAGCGAATGCTCTCTCTGGGATTGACTGGATCTGTCTTGCAGCATTTGCATGCGTTCAGATCATGGTTCAGATGAGCAGAAAAAAAGTCCTATACTACACAGCTATTCACTAACAGAAATTAAATAATTACTTAAATCTCCGAGGCTGTGGAATACCCTCCCGGACTACCTGAGGCCCCCACAGACTACAGATGTTTTTAAACGAAACCTAAAAACATTTCTTTTTACTAAAGCTTTCCACTGAATGTGTTTTAAATAGTTGTTCTTGAATAGTTTCTTAAATAGTTTTAAATAGTTTTCTTATTTTTTGTATTTAATTAACTGTGTTTTTTATTGTACTTCTAGATGCTCTGTAGCACTTTGAGATTGCAGAAATGTAAAGTGCATTACAAATAAAATTCATTATTATTATTATTATTATTATTAAATAATACTTTTAAATAAACAAAATTACTGGTAAAAAAGCAGTATCGATATATCGATACTTCATATCGATACACCCCTCCCTGTTACTTATTTAGACATGTTCTGCCACCTACTAGGAGTTTGTTTCTTATTTACAGTATCATTTCATTAGAAAAATGTATTCCATATTTCCATATTAATAAAAAACCCATTAAAGTTCACCCAAAAATAAAAATGCTGTCATCATTGGTCGTTGAAGCCTAAAGGTTTATGTGTAATGAATTCTATGTTGAATAAAATAAAAAAATTCTACTTTTTGTAATGTCTAATTGTTGCTTCTCTTATTTAACACAAAAAAATACTTTAAATGAAAAATATATAAATACAATATAAATACAATATATATATATATATATATATATATATATATATATATATATATATATATTAAAATATAGAAAATATATTAGAAACATCAAAAAAGTTTACATACACAGTTAAAATAATTAACATTTTGCATATTCTGCAAGGTGTATCTAAACTTTTAGGTACATATTCATACATACATATGTAATAAATACATATGCAAATTTGTCTCTCTGGCCATCAGGAGGAAAAAGAACAGCTAAATGAATTCAAGACACACCTGGAGGGTCTCAACCGGAGAGCCAAGACTGTTATCCAGCTGAAGCCGAGGAACACCGCTCACCCCGTCAAGGGAAAATTACCCGTTCAGGCTGTTTGTGACTTCAAACAAATGGAGGTAAAGCAGATACACCCTGCCACTTTTCTCATGTAAATGGGTAATAAAAAATAACTGAATTATTCCTAGGGATTCAATTCAGAACACACAAACAACGTTTTAAACCGTGTGTTTATTGCTTTCCTATATCCCAGTCCCTCTTTTAAAAAATTAAGAATATAGAAGTCACATGTGTGCTCATGCTCACCCTGGGTGTTGTGATCTAGCATGAATATTTTGCTATTACACGGGCTTAGCAATCAGCTTCACCCATTAGCTTTCAAACTTCGTAATTAACATCCTTCAATTTTTTGGCACAGATCACGGTACACAAAGGAGATGAGTGTGCCCTCGTGAACAACTCCCAACCGTACAATTGGAAAGTGCGAAACTCCAGTGGAAATGAATCAACTGTACCCTCCATCTGTTTCATTGTCCCTCCCACCAACAAAGAAGCTGTGGATGTCAGCTCTAGGTAACACAGTACAACCTAATACCAGTGCACAAGACTAACCATATTTGACTTCCCTTCCTTCAGTTGGCAGGATATTCAGATCCCACATCCTTTTATCTCTGTTTTTGATATCTGGGAGATAAGATGTGTGGTTTTGTTGTGATTTATATCAGCAAATGTTGCAAAGTCCACCAAATCTTTCTGATCTGTGTTTGTCTTTGGCGTCTTATCTCTTGATTTGTTTTGAACCTCAGTTTGGATGCGAGTCTGCAGAGGCTGATGGTTCTGTGGCAAAGGCTGCATGTTGATATGAAGAGCCTGCTGTCCTGGCAGTACTACATGCGAGATATCCTGCTAATCAACTCCTGGAATTTTATCATGGTAACTAGCACACACACCCCTTTTTAGGTACTTTCAAAGGCTTGATATAAAACAGTAGAACCTAGGATGCACCAGTCATTAAAAGGCTGCTGCAAATAATTAATAAGAAATGAATGGCCAATACAAAAATTTGGTATAATGTTTTCTAAATAAATGACAGAAATACTAAAAAAACACTTTACAATAAATACACTACCATTCAAAAGTGAAACAAATGCAGTTTTTAGCATTGATAATCATAAGAAAGCACCTAATCAAGCATAGTATAATAATTTATGAAGGATCACGTGATACTGAAGAATGTAGTAATTTTAATGTTAGTCATTTATGAATTGTAATAATATTTCATCACAATATCACTGTTTATGCTGTATGCCTTGCTGAGCATAAGAGACTTCTTAAATTACTTTACCTTTAAAGGTGCAGTGTGTAATATTTAGGAGGATCTATTGACAGAAATGCAATATAATATACATAACTACATTTTCAGTAGCGTATAAAGACCTTACATAATGAACCGTTATGTTTTTAATACCTTAGAATAAGCCATTTATATCTACATATACGCGAGCCCCCTTACAGTTAAGTCACCATTTTGCGCCGTCATGTTTCTACAGTAGCCCTAAACGGACAAACTGCTCTACAGAGCGCTAGCTGCTGTCTCAGACAATGTCATCTTTGGCCTGTGTCGGCCACCGTAGCTTCTCTATGTGCTTCAAAAAGGAGGGGTGAACGGTGGGCGGATGCAATTCGTAACCTCACCACTAGATGCTGCTAAAATTTACACAGTGCACCTTTAAGTAATCATTAGATGCCACAAAAGTCTAAATGTAAAAACATGCACTATTAAATATTCTGTATCGGCCAATATATGTCTAATATCGATTGCTACGATAAATATAATCTCTAATATTGGCTGATAACTGATATAATTCTGATATATCATACATCACTTTAAATAACTCATTATTATGTATTATTTAATTGCATGCAGAGGCATACGAACTGAAAAAGTTACATTATAAACCTTATAAACTTACTCTTGAATAGTAATTAGGTGACATCTGTTCTCTATTTTTGTGTAGTTCAAGACTCTGAGAGTCGAGGAATATCGACTGACCCTGAAGAACCTGGAGCAGCACTATCAGGCCTTCATGCGTGACAGTCAGGATTCTGAGCTCTTCGGTGCTGATGATCGCTTGCAAGCTGAGAACAGTTACAGCAAAGCCACTCAACACTATGATAACCTGCTACGCTCCGTTGAACAAGGTGGGTGTCAGATAAGTTCGGGTGGTTTGTTCAGTTGTATAGAAACCATTCATCACTTTCACTGTTCAGTGAAATTGCACAAAGACAAAGCCATCTTGGCCCGAGCAACAACCCTGTTTTAAGACCTTTCCCTGATTATGACTGCAGGTTTTTCTGCATGCTTGATGCAGGCATTTTTCACTTGTAGGGATTTCAAGATAGGGCATTCCATCCTACCCCCATTATGACTCTGAGACTTATTTTTCAGAACCTGTTCTCATCCGAAAGGGCAGCGAACTGGGTAAAGATCAGAGAGTGGATTTTTTAACAAACTGTAAATGATTTGTCCATGTCATGTTTGTTTCATACTTTCATGTGCATTTTGCTCTAATCCACATTGACTCCAGGGATTTTAAGCATGTTTTTAATTTTTTTTTCTTCTTTTGTGTGAGGTCATATCCACAGATTTTCTCACTTCTTGAAATGCAGTGTACTCACTTAATAGTATGCAAATGGACTGATTCACTTGACCTTTTAAGGCCTGAAACACGATGAAAATACTTATATAGCTATGCAAGCTCGATTTCATGTGCCTATAAATATAGTGTTGATAATGCATAGATTAATGAAGAAACATCCCTAGAAGTCTGTGCTTTTGCTTTTTTATTTGTATTTTTCCCATATTCTGGAGTGTTTTTGACACAAAGTATGTCATTTTTTTAGGGGAGCAGGATGAGTCAGTGTGCAAGAGTTACATCACCCAGATAAAAGACCTGAGATTGAGACTGGAAGGCTGTGAGAAGCGCACAGTGAACCGCCTCAGACAGATGGTAGACAAGGAACCTCTCAAAGCCTGTGCACAGAGAACCACTGAACAGAAGGTCTGCAGAAACATTGCATTAATATACATTATACCTGTTTGTATGAAGAAATGCCTTCAAATGTATCTATATCGCATCAAGAGCCTGTGCAGGTCTACTGCAGTCATTACAATTTTTATTTTAATGAATTGAAATCTTGATATATATTATTTAATGACTAAACATTTGTGTATTCTCACGTCATCCTATAGAAAGTGCAGACTGAGTTGGAGGGTATAAAGAAAGACCTGGATAAGATGGTGGAGAAGAGTGAAGCAGTGCTGGCCACATCTCAGCAGTCCAGTTCAGCCCCTGTCCTGCGCTCAGAAATAGACATCACCCAGAAAAAAATGGACCACGTCTACAGTCTTTCCTCTGTGTATCTCGACAAGTGAGTTTCATTTTTTTATACATATACAGGTCCTTCTCAAAAGATTAGCATATTGTGATAAAAGTTCATTATTTTCCAAAATGTAATGATAAAAATTAAACTTTCATATATTTTAGATTCATTGCACACCAACAGAAATATTTCAGGTCTTTTATTGTTTTTATACTGAGGATTTTGGTATAATTCCTATCTCAAAAAATTAGAAAAAAAATTATATCTGGTGTCTGAATAATTTTTGGTTTGACTATATTTCCCAAGTATGACAAGTATTTCCCGTCACTTTCAATTTAATGCATCCTTGCAGAATAAAAAACAAACAAAAACGTACTGACCGCAAACTTTACAACTTATTTAGACAAGGTATCCAATATAATTGTTTTTTACTTTCCCACAATGTCATATTTTTGTGCTTCACATATAAAATTATGCTGATCCTATTATTTTTGTCCATAAAGGCTGAAGACCATTGATATGGTAATCCGCAGCACACAAGGAGCAGAAGACATTCTCAACAAATATGAGAACCAGTTGCGGGATGTGAACAAAGTTCCCATTAATGAGAAAGAGATTGAGGCCTCTCAAACACAGCTCCAGGTGCATTGTCTCTCCCACAATAACCTAAGTATGCATGTTGACCACTATGAGCCCAAATCATACAGTACATGACCTTACAAACATGTCCTTTCGTTTTTGCTTTACTCTAGAAACTGCGCTCAGAAGCGGAGGGAAATCAAGCCACGTTTGACCGCCTGGAAGAGGAGCTTCAGAGGGCTACAGCGGTGACCGACCGTATTTCTCAGCTGCACAGTGAACGGGACATAGAGCTGGAGCACTACAGGCAGCTGGTGGGAAACCTGAAGGACCGCTGGCAGGCTGTGTTCGCTCAGATTGAGCTGAGGCAGCGAGAACTTGACCTTCTGAGCAGGCAGATGCAGACCTACAGACAGAGCTGTGACTGGCTAATCCGCTGGACAGCAGATGCCAAGCAGAGGCAGGACCAGCTCCATGCTGTGCCCATTAACAGCAAAGCCCTTCATGAGCAGCTGACCCAGGAGAAGGTATCTTATCAATCTATCCATCTGAAATGCAGAGTCTTTAATAATCTTCTGTTCTCAATGCTTTATATGATGAATATCATAATATTTTGTTAGAAAATCATGTAATTGATCTCTATTTACGTCATGTCCATCCTTTGTACAGAAACTGCTTGAGGAGATCGAGAAGAACAAGGACAAGGTTGATGAGTGCCATAAATATGCTAAAGCATACATTGATGCCATAAAGGTGTGTATGAATGCTGCCGCATACATATTTTACTCAAATCCAAATGATTTATGAGTAGCGCTCTGACTGAATGTTCTCATCCAGGATTATGAGCTCCAGCTGGTGACTTACAAAGCTCACGTGGAGCCCATCGCTTCCCCTCTGAAGAAGACCAAAATGGAGTCTGCATCTGATGACATCATCCAAGAGGTACCCTTGATACCTGATATTCACCTGGTCTTTGTCTTAATCTCCAATGCATTAACTTACATACTGTATGCATAACTTATACTGTTATACTTGGGCTTTTATTTCTTGGTTTTATTTGACATGCCAAGTAATTTTTTAAAATATCTTTTAGTATGTGACTCTGAGAACACGCTACAGTGAGCTGATGACTCTTTCGACACAGTATATTAAATTCATCATTGAGACACAGCGCCGCCTAGAGGATGAGGTGGTAAGTGTCAAAACCTAAAGTCTATTAGTACACTAGCACTTTAACTTACTAACTTGACCCTTTTGTAGTTTCGTTTGTGAATGTATGGACAGATGAAATATGAGACACAGTTAAAAAAAAATGTCTTAAGTTATGAAAGAGTGGCAGAATAGTGAAGACAAAGTTTAAATATGCTATTGTTGGCCATGTGCTAGAGGTTTATGTTCTGGAAATCATAAAATGTAAGCGATCAAGCTGCTCACCTAGGTCTTCAGTAATATTAATGCTAGTGGTGCAGCACATTCCATTTCTTTCACAATGTATGTCTTTCATTATATGTTTACTACTATGGAGGTGTTTTAAAATCTCTTCCATTATAGTGAGATATCAGTTAGTATAGTCAGTCTGAAGCAAACTTAAAATATTGTCTTAAAATAAAAGTTAGTGCATGATGCATTGTACCAATGATGCTACATTGTTTAATTTCCTGGTTGAATTTCCTGGTTTCCATTGTTTAATTTCCTGGCAGGATTCTGTCTGCAGCTTTTGTAAAAAGATAAGCTGAATTCTTACCTATCATTCCTTTGTGCTCTAGTTGTTGATTTTCCCTCTGAGTATGCTTCAGTCTGACTGTCACCCCTTCTTCTGTAGTTGTTTTCTGCACAATTTTGGTTTCCATTTTCCTTTCTAACCTTTATTTTCTTGTTTGCTTCTCTAAACTGCTTGCCAGTGCTTTATCATGATGAATGTTTGTCATGTTTTGGCGCTACAGAGGTAAATTGTCCACAAAAATGCATGTTCATCCTTCTCCAGTCCCTCTTTAATTACATTTGTATTTTTATATGCATTGATATATATTATTGGATTTGTCAAAATCTACAATTTGGCATTCATCAGACCCCCCGCCCCGCCCCCTTAATGGTTTAGCATTATTTAATTATTCTCATTCTTTGCTGCATCACTAAGCTGCTCTGTTGTAGGCATTATAACACCATAAATATACTGTACATTTTCCAATACCTGTTTTTTCATTGATCCTTTACAATAATAATTTATGTAAAGGTTAATTTATTAAAAGGTTAAATTTCCATATTTTGTTCACAAGGAAATCCAAAACACCTTCTCTAACCCTTTTCACTCTGATGTGAAATATTCTAAAACACAACTTTTTAAAGTTTTTAAAAAGTTTTAATTTAGTTCAAATTTGTATTAATTTGACAAAAAGTAGCCATATCCAGTGATAACACCTCATTGGCATGAAGCCATTCGATATTCCAGCTGTAGTGGTGTTTTGTTAAGTGATTGTGTCTCATTTTGTGTACCATACATTGTGACTTCATATTATATAGCCTTAATAAATCTTCTGTAACTACTTATGTTATTTTCTATTTAGCATAACTATTTAGCATAACACCCTGTAACTTTGTCCATGTACTTACATTTGCATGTACGTACATGCACTTATAATATCTAACTCTTAAATGCTTAACTTTGTTTCTATTTCCCCTACTATTTACCCCCACTAATACAGAAAGCTGCCGAAAAACTTAAGGAAGAAGATAGAAAAAAGCTGGCCGAGATGCAGGCCGAGCTAGAAAAGCAAAGGCAGTTAGCTGAATCTCACGCAAAGGCTATTGCTAAAGCAGAACAAGAAGCAAATGAGCTGAAGACAAAGATGAAAGATGAAGTCAGCAAACGACAGGACGTTGCTGTCGATGCTGAGAAGCAGAAGCACAATATCCAGCGAGAGCTTCAGGAGCTCAAAACCCTTTCTGATCAGGAAATCAAGTCTAAGACTCAACTGGTAGAGGAAGCCCTCCAAAGCCGCACCAGAATCGAAGAAGAAATTCGTATAATCCGACTCCAGCTAGAGACGACGATGAAACAAAAAAACACTGCTGAAACAGAGCTTCACCAGCTCAGGGATAAAGCCTCAGATGCCGAAAAACTTCGAAAGGCAGCACAGGATGAGGCAGAGAAGCTTCGGAAGCAAGTTGCTGAAGAGACTCAGAAGAAACGCCAGGCAGAAGAGGAGCTTAAACTGAAATCAGAGGCAGAAAAGGAAGCTGCCAAAGAGAAGAAGAGGGCCCTTGAGGATCTTGAGAAGTTCAAGCTTCAAGCTGAGGAAGCTGAGAGGCACATGAAGCAAGCAGAGCTGGAAAAGCAGAGACAGATTCAAGTGGTAGAGGAGGTGGCTAAGAAGACTGCAGCCACTCAGCTTGAGAGTAAACAATTATCACTGACAGCAAAACTGGAAGAATCACTCAAACATGAGCAGGTAATGGTCATTCAACTGCAAGAGGAGGCAGAACATCTAAAAAAGCAGCAAGCTGAAGCAGATAAGGCAAGAGGGCAGGCAGAGAAGGAGCTAGAAACATGGAGACAGAAGGCTAATGAAGCTCTCCGGCTCCGGCTCCAGGCAGAAGAAGAGGCCAATAAGAAAACTGCAGCTCAGGAGGAAGCAGAGAAACAGAAGGAGGAAGCAAAAAGGGAGGCAAAGAAGAGAGGAAAAGCTGAGGAGGCTGCCCTTAAACAGAAAGAGATTGCAGAGAAAGAACTGGAGAACCAAAGGAAGATGGCTGAAGAAACAGCTAAACAGAAGCTTGCAGCAGAGCAAGAGCTTATTAGGTTAAGAGCAGATTTTGAGCATGCTGAACAACAGAGAACGGTCTTGGATGATGAGCTCCAGCGTTTCAAAAACGATGTCAATGCTGCTGTTAAACAGAAGAAGGAGCTTGAGGAGGAACTGGTCAAAGTTAGGAAGGAGATGGAAGTTCTACTACAGGTAAAATCTAAAGCTGAGAAAGAGTCTATGTCAAACACTGAAAAGAGCAAACAACTACTTGAATCTGAGGCTGCCAAAATGAGAGAACTGGCCGAGGAAGCAACTAAACTGAGGTCAGTTGTAGAAGAAGCAAAGAAACAGAGGCAGATTGCAGAAGAAGAAGCTGCCCGTCAGAGAGCAGAAGCTGAGAAGATCCTTAAAGAAAAGTTAGCTGCTATCAACGAAGCAACCCGTCTAAAAACTGAAGCTGAGATCGCTTTGAAAGAGAAGGAGGCTGAAAATGACCGTTTAAAGCGACAAGCTGAAGAAGAGGCCTACCAGAGGAAAATTCTTGAAGATCAAGCGGCTCAGCATAAGCAAGCAATTGCAGAAAAGATTGATCAGCTCAAGAAGTCTTCAGACAATGAGCTCGATAGGCAAAAGACAATCGTAGAAGAAACCTTAAAGCAGAGGAAAGTGGTGGAGGAGGAGATCCACATTCTCAAACTCAATTTCGAAAAGGCTTCAAGTGGCAAAAAGGACCTTGAACTTGAGCTTAACAAACTAAAGGGCATTGCAGAGGAGACACAGCAGAGCAAAGCGAAGGCAGAGGAAGAGGCAGAGAAATTCCGAAAACTTGCTTTGGAAGAGGAGAAAAAAAGGAAGGAGGCGGAGGCCAAGGTGAAAAAATCCAAGCTGCAGAAGAAGAGGCGGCAAGACAACACAAAGCTGCTCAAGAGGAGGTTGAGCGTCTTATAAAGAAAGCAGAAGATGCCAAAAAACAGAAAGAGACAGCAGAGAAAGAAGCAGAGAGACAGATCATTTTAGTCAAAGAGGCTGCACAGAAGTGCTCTGCTGCTGAGCAGAAAGCCCAAGATGTTCTTCTCCAGCAAAATAAAGACAGCATGGTGCAGGATAAACTCAAGGAAGAGTTTGAAAAAGCAAAGAAACTGGCGCAAGATGCAGCAAAGGCTAAAGACAAGGCTGAGAAAGAGGCTGCCCTGTTGCAGAAGAAAGCAGAGGAAGCTGAACGTCAAAAGCAGGCAGCTGAGGCTGAAGCTGCCAAACAGGCCAAAGCCCAGGAAGATGCTGAAAAACTGAGGAAGGAAGCTGAAATGGAAGCTTCTAGACGGGCTGAGGCAGAGGCTGCTGCTTTAAAACAAAAACAAGAGGCTGATGCTGAAATGGGCAAGTACAAAAAGCTTGCAGAAAAGACCCTGAAGCAGAAGTCTTCGGTTGAGGAGGAGTTAGTGAAGGTTAAATTGCAACTTGATGAGACAGACAAACAGAAATCTATCCTTGATGATGAACTTAAGCGGCTCAAACAAGAGGTCAGTGATGCTATAAAGCAGAAGGCTCAAGTAGAGGACGAGCTCTCAAAAGTCAAGATTCAGATGGAGGACTTACTTAAACTGAAACTTAAAATTGAAAAGCAAAACCAAGAGCTTATGAAGAAAGATAAAGATAACACAAAGAAACTCCTTGAGGAAGAGGCTGAGAACATGAAAAAATTGGCAGAGGAGGCAGCACGACTCAACATTGAGGCTCAAGAAGCTGCAAGATTACGACAAATTGCAGAGTCAGATCTCGCCAAACAGAGGGAACTGGCTGATAAGATGCTGGAAGAGAAAAAGCAGGCCATTCTGGAGGCGACAAAACTGAAGGCTGAAGCTGAAAAGCTCCAGAAACAGAAAGATCAGGCACAAGTAGAGGCTCAAAAGCTGTTAGAGGCCAAAAAGGAGATGCAGAAGCGTCTGGAGCAGGAGACTGAAGGTTTCCAGAAATCTTTAGAGGCTGAACGCAAGCAGCAATTGGAGATTACCGCAGAGGCTGAGAAACTAAAGATCAAGGTGACTCAGCTAAGTGATGCTCAGTCAAAAGCGGAGGAGGAAGCCAAAAAATTCAAGAAACAAGCAGATGAAATCAAAACCCGTCTGCTAGAGACTGAAAAACACACTTCAGAAAAACACACTGTTGTTAAAAAACTGGAAGTACAAAGACTGCAGAGCAAAAAAGAGGCTGATGATCTGCATAAAGCAATTGCAGAGCTTGAGAAAGAAAAGGAGAAATTGAAAAAAGAGGCTGCTGACTTACAAAAACAATCAAAAGAGGTATTGTGTTATATGTTGTAGTACCGCAGTCTAGTGTTTTATATATTAGCCTTAAACACCTTAATTAACAATTAACAGTTTTATAAAACTTCTGAACCTTTGTTCATGTACATTGCATGTTGCCAGTGACAGTGATAACAAAGCCTGCAATTGTCATGAACAAAGATGTTCTGGTCCCCTTTAACACTACAGTGTCTTTATTTAGTTTGCAATTATGTTGTGTATATGTGCATTGTATTGTATTAAATATATTCCAGCTGTTAGATATTTGTGTACCTTTTCATTAATATCTATTGTAGTATGCTGCAAAGTTGTCATATTTATATAGTGTATTGTATTCTTTTGATTCTGTGGTTACAGCGAAATCTGCCATCATTTACTCTCATTCCAAGCCTTGACTTAAGCCTTGTTTCCACCGAAATTACCCAGAAAAATTAGACCCAGGAACTCTTTTTCCCCCAGACCTGCTGCTTTCCGCGTTTCCATCGCGGTCTAAAGTACCGTGAAGATTAGCCTGGTGACGTAAAACTACGCGCAACTTTCAAGATCCCACTGGATTTCGTCCTCCACAAATACACTTAATAAAGCCTGAACCTCGTCGTCGGTCCATTAGTCATATTTTTTAAACTCATTTAAACATTGTTGATTTGAATAGCAAACAAGTCTTACTGCATGCACTGCAACAGACTTTTAGTTTTTGAAATAAAATGCTGCGTGTCCCAACCCAAAAAGTTCCTGAACTTTGAAAAAGTACTACCTCGCAAGCAGGGCCATTTTGAAGAGGAATCTTTACCTGGAACTTTATTTAGACCCTGGTCCCTGCAGTCAAAACACACAGAGTACCACCCCAAAGTCCCTAGTTCCTGGGGAAAGGTCCTTTACTTTCTTCTGTGGAACTCAAACAAAGATAATATGAAGAATCAATCTGTTTTCCCATGCAATGTTTATTATTTTCACCCCCTTTGACTTTCATTGTATGGACATAAACAGTTTAAAAATTCTTCAAAATATTTTGTGAATAAATATTTCGTAGAAGCAAGTTTGGTTTGTGACAGTAAATGATGACAGAGTTTTCATTTGTGGGTAAACTATAACTTTAAGATGTGCATTTACTTAATTGTCATTTAAATTAAATCACTGCAACCACAGAATGAAGTAAACACAATACACTATATAAGTATGACATCACAGCATACAACAGAGATTAATTAAATAGTACACTGACAGGTGCAATCTATGAGTAATTATATAAAAAAAAGAATATAACTGCATCTTAAAATGCAAAATTATCTGTTCCATAATATTGTATTAAGTTGTGCAGTTCTATTTTTCCTTAAACATCGATTTCCATGTCATGCGTTGTATTAATTATTGTTTTTTATGCCATTTTATCACAGATGGCCAATGTTCAACAAGAACAGTTACAGCAGGAAAAGACTATCCTCCAGCAGACTTTCTTTGCAGAAAAAGAGATACTGCTGAAGAAGGAAAAAGCAATTGAGGCAGAAAAAAAGAAGCTGGAGAAGCAATTTGAAGATGAAGTGAAGAAGGCTGAAGCACTGAAAGAGGAGCAGGAGCGTCAGAAAAAGCAACTAGAGGAGGAGAGAAAAAAACTGCAGTCTGCCATGGATGCAGCTATCAAAAAGCAAAGAGAGGCTGAGAAAGAGATGAATGCCAAGCAAAACGAAATGCAAGAGCTTGAAAAGAAAAGAATTGAACAAGAGAAACTTCTGGCAGAGGAAAACAAAAACTTGCGAGAAAAACTCCAGCAACTACAGAGTTCACAAAAGCCATCCCACACCAAGGAGATTGAAATTCAAACTGACAAAGTCCCTGAAGAAGAGTTAGTTCACATGACAATGGTAGAAACAACAAAGAAGGTCCTAAACGGCTCTACAGAAGTGGATGGTGTGAAAAAAGATGTACCCCTGGCATTTGATGGAATCAGAGAGAAGGTGCCTGCAAGCAGACTTCATGAGATTGGTGTGCTCAGCAAAAAAGAATTTGACAAGCTTAAGAAAGGCAAAACAACTGTGCAAGATCTTTCTAAGAATGACAAGGTGAAGATGTGCCTAAAAGGTAAAGATTGCATTGGCGGCGTAATAGTTGAACCCAACCAGAAAATGAGCATCTATCAAGCATTAAAGGACAAGAAGATTACACAAAGCACAGCTATGATGCTTCTTGAAGCCCAAGCTGCATCTGGTTACATAATTGACCCCATTAAGAACAGAAGACTCTCTGTAAGCGAAGCTGTGAAGGATACCTTGATTGGACCTGAGTTGCACACCAAGTTGTTATCCGCCGAAAGGGCCGCTACAGGATTCAAAGATCCATTCACTGGAGATACAATTTCACTGTTTGAAGCAATGAAAAAAGGGTTGATCGCAGAGGACCAGGCCACCAAACTTCTTGATTCTCAGTATGCAACTGGTGGGATAGTTGATCCTGTCAATAGCCACCGTGTACCAGTCCAAATGGCATGCACACAAGGTCAACTTGATGTTGATCTAAGCAAAATTCTGTCCAGCCCTCCTGCTGACAAAAAAGCATTCATTGATCCCAACACTCAGGATAGCCTTACTTATGGCGAGCTACTGGAGCGATGCAAAACAGATCCTGAGACAGGCATTCCATTACTACCAATCACAGAACATGCTGCCCAAATTGAAAGAACATATACTGATGAGGAAACTAAAGATGTATTTAGTAAGGCAAATCTAACAGTTCCATTTGGAAGATTCAAAGGAAAGACTGTCACCATCTGGGAGGTAATAAACTCTGAGTACTTCACTGAAGATCAGAGAAAGGATCTTATCCGTCAATACAAGACAGGCAAAATTACAGTTGAAAAAATTATTAGAATTGTTATAACTGTTGTAGAGGACAAGGAAAACAAGAAGGAACCTGCATTTGATGGGTTGAGATCATCAGTGCCAGCGTCTGAACTTCTGGATGCAAAGGTAATTAATAAAGATTTGTTCAACAAATTGCACAATGGAAAAGCTACTCTTAAAGAGGTGTCTGAGCTAGAACCTGTCAAGAAAGCCCTAAAGGGGACACACAGTATTGCTGGAGTGCAGATTGAGTCAACTTCTGAAAAGATGTCTTTCTATGAAGCCATGAAGAAGGACTTACTTAGAACAGAGCCTGCGCTAAATCTTCTGGAGGCCCAGGCTGGAACAGGCTTCATAATTGATCCAGTGAAAAACCAAAAGCTCACAGTTGATGAAGCAGTCAAAAGTGGTGTTGTTGGCCCAGAGCTGCATGAGAAATTGTTGTCTGCAGAAAGAGCTGTTTGTGGTTACAGAGATCCATATACTGGAAAAACTGTATCCCTGTTTGAAGCAATGCAAAAAGATCTTATTAAGAAAGACCAAGGTGTCCGTCTGTTGGAAGCACAGCTTGCAACTGGAGGAATTATTGATCCTGAGAAAAGTTACCGCATCATTCCAGATATTGCATATAAACGTGGTTACCTAAACGAGGAGATGAATCAAGTCTTAAGCAGCCCATCAGACTCCAGTACAGTATTTATTGACCCCAACACACAAGAAAATGTCACTTATGCTGAACTGCTAAAAAGATGCATCACTGATAAGCAGACTGGTCTTCCATTGCTTCCACTATCTGAAAAGGCAGTCAAGTCAAAAGAAATAGAACTAGTTTCTGATGCGCAAACTAAAGAGACCTTGAGCCATGCTACAGTTGAGTTGCACAGTGGAATTTTTAAAGGAAGAATAATCACCATTTGGGAGATTATCAACTCTGAATACTTCACAGAAGAACAAAGGATTGAATTTATTCGGCAGTATAGATCAGGAAAAATCACTATCGAAAAACTGATCAAGATTGTGATCACTACAGTGGATGAAAAAGAAATGAAGGGACAGGACAACTTTGATGGTTTCAGAGGACCTGTTCCGACCAGTTCCTTGCTTGAATCTAAAATCATTGACAAAGACACCTATGACAAAATCAAACAAGGCAAAAAGAAACCTGCAGACGTTAGTGACTCCATCAAACACTACTTGCAAGGTTCTGATTGTATTACTGGTGTATATTTGGAAAAAACTAAGGAAAAACTCAGCATTTACCAAGCAATGAAGCAGAAACTACTGACATCAAACACAGGTACTTCCCTGCTGGAAGCTCAAGCAGCTACTGGCTACATAGTTGATCCTATCAGGAATGAGAAATTTACAGTGGATGATGCTGTTAAGGCTGGAATTGTTGGTCCAGAGCTTCATGAAAAACTGCTTTCAGCAGAGAAAGCTGTTACTGGTTACAAAGACCCATACACTGGTAATAAGATCTCTCTTCTTCAAGCAATGCAAAAACAACTTGTTCTAAGAGAACATGCCATACCTCTTCTAGATGCTCAGGAGGCCACTGGAGGAATAATTGATCCAGTAAACAGCCATCGGCTTCCTAGTGATATAGCTATTCAGCGTGGCTACTTCAGCAAGCAATTAGCCAAATCTTTTAAAGACCCCACAGATGACATCAAAGGTTTCATTGACCCCAACAAAGATGAGAATGTCACATACAAACAACTGAAAGAGAGATGTATTACAGATCCAGAATTTGGAATTGCCCTGTTACCACTTTCCAAAGCCCAGACTCCTGAGGAAGCTGAAAAATCATTTGTTTACACTGAGGAACAAGCACAAACAGACTTAGCTAACACCCAAATAGACATACCACATGAGAGTTTTGCAGGAAAACAAGTGACATTATGGGAAGTCATGAAATCAGATTTGCTTCCAGAAGAGGAAAAACAAAGGCTCCTTGAACAGTATCGCTCAGGCAAAATCACAAAAGAGAGAATGATCATTGTTATAATTGAAATCATTGAACAAAGACGGGTCATCGAGACTGAGCAGAGTATGTCATGCGATGTAATCAGACGCCGGGTTACTATTGATGAACTTTACAGAGCTCGTATTATAGACCTTGAAACGTACAATCTGCTCAAACAAGGCAAGAAAACAATCCGGGAAGTTATGGAGATGACAAGTGTGAAGCAATATCTCTTTGGAACAGGCAGCATTGCTGGAATACTCTCAGATAACTATGCTAAGGTTAGCATCTACCAAGCCATGAAGAGAGGTCTCATTAAACCTGACATTGCTATTGATCTGTTGGAGGCACAAGCAGCGACAGGATTCATCACTGACCCTGTGAAAGATGAATTATTAACAGTTGATGAAGCTGTCCGGAAGGGTCTTGTTGGCCCAGAGATCCATGACAAACTCTTGTCTGCTGAGAGAGCAGTCACAGGTTATAAGGACCCCTACAGCGGTAAGGTCATTTCTCTGTTCCAAGCCATGAAAAAGGACCTTGTTCCTGAGGATTATGCCATGAAGCTTTTGGAGGCCCAGGTAGCAACAGGTGGCCTCATGGATCCAGAATACTACTTCCACCTCCCAATTGATATTGCCATGCAGCGTGGTTACATGAACAAAGAAACCAGTGAGAGGATATCTGATCCAAGTGGAGATGTCAAGCAGTTTACAGATCCAACAACAGATGAAAAGCTGTCTTATGCCCTACTTCTCAAAAGATGCAAAGTTGATAAAGAGAGTGGCTTACGATTATTGTCTCTGGCAGACAAGAGACTCCTATTTAAGGGCCTTAGAAAACAAATCACTCCAGATGAGTTGTTGCGCTCTCAAATTATTGATCAGAAGACCTACACAGCACTCATGGAGGGTACCATTTCTGTTGAGGACCTCAGTAAAGATCTGAAGAAATATCTTGAAGGCATCAGCTCTATTGCAGGCGTGTTTGTAGAGGCTACAAAAGATCGTCTTTCAGTCTACCAAGCCATGAAGAAGAACATGATCAGACCAGGCACTGCCTTTGAACTTCTGGAGGCTCAAGCAGCTACTGGTTATGTAATTGATCCAATCAAAAATCTCAAAATGAATGTCCTCGAAGCTGTTAAAATGGGAGTCGTAGGACCAGAATTTAAAGACAAGCTTCTCTCTGCTGAACGAGCTGTGACTGGCTACAAAGATCCATACTCTGGCAAGGTGATCTCCCTGTTCCAGGCTATGAAGAAAGGTCTTATTCTGAAAGACCATGGTATTCGTCTGCTCGAGGCTCAAATAGCCACAGGTGGAATCATTGATCCTGAAGAGAGTCATCGGCTGCCTGTTGAAATGGCCTACAAACGGGGGCTTTTTGACGAGGAGATGAATGATATTCTCACTGATCCCTCTGATGACACAAAGGGATTCTTCGATCCAAACACAGAAGAGAATTTAACTTACCTCCAGCTGATGGAACGCTGTATAACAGACCCTGAAACTGGACTTTCTCTTTTGCTGCTGAAAGAAAAGAAACGGGAAAGAAAGACGTCTTCTAAGTCCTCAGTCCGCAAACGTAGAGTTGTTATCGTAGATCCAGAAACAGGAAAAGAGATGTCTGTGTATGAGGCTTACCGCAAAGGACTCATTGACCATCAAACATACATTGAACTTGCAGAGCAAGAGTGTGAATGGGAAGAAATTACCACCTCATCATCAGATGGTGTTGTCAAGTCTATGATCATTGACAGAAGGTCTGGACGGCAGTATGACATTGATGATGCAATCACCAAGGGCCTCATAGACCAGTCTGCTTTGGACCAGTACCGTGCTGGTACCCTTTCGATCACTGAATTTGCCGACATGCTCTCTGGCAATATGAGTGGCTTCAGATCTCGTTCATCTTCCTTTGGGTCTAGCTCATCCTATCCCATGAGTCCAATTCCCTCCATAAAGACGCCAGCTACAACCTGGACTGATCCAACTGAGGAAACTGGACCAGTGGCTGGAATCTTAGATACAGATACTTTGGAAAAGGTGTCAGTTACGGAGGCTATGCATCGGAATCTAGTTGACAACATCACTGGTCAAAGACTACTAGAAGCACAAGCATGCACAGGGGGAATTATTGACCCAAACACTGGAGAAAAATTCTCTGTTGCTGATGCAATGACCAAAGGACTGGTGGACAAGATCATGGTTGATCGTATCAACCTTGCACAGAAAGCTTTTCAGGGATTTGAAGATCCTAGAACCAAAACCAAAATGTCTGCCTCTCAAGCCTTAAAGAAGGGTTGGCTCTACTACGAAGCTGGCCAACGTTTCCTTGAAGTCCAGTATCTAACAGGCGGTTTAATTGAACCAGATGTTACAGGAAGAGTATCACTGGATGATGCCGTTAAGAAGGGCACTCTAGATGCACGCACTGCACAGAAACTAAGAGATGTCAGTGGATATTCCAAATACCTCACCTGCCCCAAAACAAAGCTTAAGATCTCATACAAGGATGCCATGGACAGAAGTATGATAGAGGAAGGATCTGGCCTGAGGTTGCTAGAGGCATCCTCTCAGTCAAGTAAAGGCCTTTACAGCCCATACAGCATCAGTGGCTCTGGATCAACTTCAGGGTCTAGGTCTGGATCCAGAACTGGTTCGAGATCAGGCTCTAGAAGGGGAAGTTTTGATGCTACAGGCTCAGGTTTCTCCATGGGTTTTTCTTCATCCTACAGCCCCACTAGCTATGGCCGCCGTTATGATTCAGGGGCACATGGTGGACTTCAGATGGATGAGCTAAAGCAAGCCCTTACAGCTTTAGCATCAGGCAGGAACTGTTGCTATGATGAAAAGAGAATATTCACATCATCACAAACTCAGTCCTCTTTAGTTGCTTAATTTATTTACACAAAATGACATTTATCCTGCTCTGCATGATATTGCTAATGGGCTTTTTTTACTGATGGGAATAATATTGCTATATAAGACTGGCTTTAATATTATATTTCAGTTTGATATATTTAGTTTAACATACAGATTTGTTTCTCTCTTCTTTTCATTTTCATTTAACAGTATGGGACTATCATATAGTTTTTTCTGCACAACATTCATGGCAGAATCATATTCATATATTTTTTATATTCAGTTCTTTCAATTAGTAGCATTGTTACATACTTAAGCCTCTCTTTTTGAATGGTCTTCTGTTATTATAAATTGGCACATGAATAATACTGAAAAGTCTCAAGAATGGTTTGAATTCTTGGAGAGGATATGGTAATGCTTAAGATGAGATGTAAAAGTTATTTGTTATATATTTTTGTGTATGTTTGCATAAAGATCCCTAGGGTATCTGTACACCTTTGGTCATATTTAACACTGAACATTTTAAGCCAGCATGGTAAAAAAAAAATTGTGAAGGGAGCTGTTGACTATCTGCAGAGTGGAATAACATCCATTTGGACACTCATTATAATTGGGAGCATGTCAATAAACAAAACATTACACATCTTGGCAACACTGCCATTGCCATTGTGCTGTAGAAATTGGTTATCCTCTCATTATTGAAAACTATAAAACAATAAACTTTGTACTATGCAGTCTTACTAGATAAAGTGACATTTACCCATCCTACAGCCATTTTAAAAGCTGAAGGTCATTACATAATTAGCCACAAATCACTATAAAGCATCTTTTAAAGCATAACTCACATCCCAACCATAATCCCAACCTCTGGTCCTTCCGTTTGATTTAAAGGGGACCTCACTCGCGCCTTAACCTTGTGTGATGTCTGCATTAGCATTCTTGTAAATGTAATGTGCACCATCATTAGGCTTAAAATATAAAGCCTAAAGACATTAATGTTTCACTGCAGATTATATTATTAAACAGATATAGAATTTATAATGTTTATTGTAGCATAAAAGTGTTATATTGCCTTGGGACACTTCCTTCTATGTTACAATGTCAGTTTAAATATTAACAAATCTGGCCAATAATGTCAATTCAAAGACCTGCTATTGTTTGTTTTTTTGCTGAAAAGCTTATGCACTGTGTAGTTATCAAATTAAATCCTCTTAATATTATAAATAATGGGTCTCATTTCTATCAGTAGATGTGTCTTTCTAAAGGAGGGCACTGTGTCTACACAATTGCATATTTACTAACACCTGTCAACAGAAACCGAGGTATTAATGTTTAATGTAAACTTGAAGACATGGTTAATGATTTTTGTCAAATGCCATAAAATACTTAAGATTTGTAGAATACAATAAAGCAATTAGCAGAAAAACACCTGGAACCTTGAATATGCCCAGTCTACCTCTTCTTTCAATTCAAGTTCTCATTTGTTATGCCAACTATCCAATAGCTCCATATCTTGCACTGCCACTTGAGCTCCACCTGTGTGTTTGGAGAATCATTGCTCCTTTCAAAAGAATCACATTGTGATCTTTCAACCAACATACATGTTCCACTACCTTTATTTATGCTCCATGTAAAGAATTGTTAGATTTATTTGGTTGAGTAGAATTAAAACGCTAATGTTCTAGTCAGCTGATATTCACCCATATTGCTAAATTTTAACACTAAATCTAAAGTGTTTTAGTGTAGTACTAGAAACGTTGGTGTGTAAATCACAGGACATTCTCTCTGTAAATCAGTTTCAATGCTGCATATTAATATCTTGTGTGTTGGTGTTATGATGTAGGCCTATTGACAAGCATTACAAATAATTTAATGTCGATCTCTGAACTGAATGTAGATGTTTACAAAAACAAGGACTCTGTAGATTAACAAATACTGACATCTAAAATTGTAGTCATGTAATTGCAAACCAAGAAAGACTGAATTTCAAATGCACAAAAAGAAAATCTGTTTCAGTCTCTCCAATCCAATGTTTTGTTTTCGGTTTTTATAGACTTGGTTCACTGTTCTGTAAATCATAATACTTCAATTTGAGTTATATTTTCCTATATTATGTCTTCTGCTTTTTATGTTCTACTAACATGATTAAAATGATGCAATATGAGCAGTTATACTCAGCAAAGCCTTTTTTAAGTAAGCTTTTTGAGGCACTAAAAGTATATTTGAAAATGTTCTGATATTAAATGCATGATCTGAGTATGGTATTTACAGGATGAAATGTTAATATTCTATTGTAAATAAACATTAAATATCTGCTGTACAGTGTCAGTTTAACCATTTGTCAACAACTTCTTAGTAAGTCAAATCCCTATAAAAGAAAACATCACTGAAACAGCAAACACTTTCCAGTATGGCATTATGTCAATCGTCAGCATTAAAACCCATTTAAAGTATCACTAATACATTTGGTTATATTTTACCGATGTGTGGGTTTAATTCTGTGTATGCATAATTTAAGCTAAGAAATTTGCCTTTAGGGTAAGAGAGAGAGAGTTGGCATACTTTGTGACAGGTTTTGTAACATGTTAAAAAAAAACCACAAGCTATTCCAACCCGATCTCACGGCAATTCGTACATATTTTACGAGGTGGCTAATTCGTACGAATTTGTACGACCTCACTCGAACGAATTCATACGATTTTTACTAAATCGTACATATTTGACGAGTTGGCAAATTCGTATGAATTCATACGAATGACCTACCTCAACCCCGCCCCTAAACCTACCCATCACTGGGGTTTAGGCACAAAAAAAACTGGGGTTTAGTGAGGTCGTACAAATTTGTACGAAATAGCCACCTCGTAAAATATGTACGAATTGGTCGTGAGATAGCGTTGGCTATTCACACACTCAATTTCCAAAATCACGAGAAAATGCTAAAAAGGTTAGAAGTTTGGGGCTTTCAGTCAAAGATGATTACAAACTACATTGCATGTATCAATACATTTTTATGTAGCTATTACATCCTTGTTTTTCTTATGAGCAACATTTTGCATTGTCTTCTGCTTTGAAGTCATCTTTTGTGTAGTGGGTATTTGCATAATCAACAACCCAACACGCCAGCCAAAAGAAACAGTTCAAATAAAATGATCTTTTGTGGCGTGAGTATATTTGTATTTAATCAAGAACCCAACATACCAGCCAAAAGAAACAGGTAAATTAAAGTTTTCTTTTGTGGTGTGATTATATTTGCATATAATCAAGAACCCAACATATCAGACTGAGCCAAAATAAACGGTTGAATTAAGGTTAACTTCATAATTTCCTTGTCATCATGGCATTAATGATTATTTACATGTCGGGTGTGTATTCTGATTAATTTATTATCTCTGAGCTTTGCCATAGATATTTAAAGCAGGCTACTAGGTCTATCTCCTCCGAAACACTTACCTAAACTCCCTTTTGTTTCCATAGCAAATATAAAGTTTGGTTTAAACAGGTTGAGATTACAATACTGTGTCATTAGCCTACATAACAACTTAGTCAAAACAAATTATTAGCAATTAGCACACCCAAAACAACTTCAGCTCACATTCTTTTCTTTATCTTAACTGGCATGGAATTACAGAGTGCAAAACTATCTGAAACGTTACATTTAATTGACCTGTGGCCACCTGAACACCACACCCATGTTCTAGAGCATATCATTAAAAAAGAATGGGAATTAATCAGTAGCTTGTGCACCTTTTTGCTCCGGAACGAGGCCAGGCACTGATGTTGGAAGATGAGGTTTGGTTTGCAGCCATCTGTGAATATTAAATTTAGTGTTCAAAATGTAAGTGAAAGTATTTCTATATGAACCTCGCCTAAAAGAGAAAGGTTTCAACCCGTTTAAAATTTAATTGCCACATAAAAAAAAAAAAAAATTAAAAAATGGTTATATATGGTTCATTGGTAACACTTTAGAATACTGTTCCATCAACTAACTACACAAGAACAAATGAGTAACACTATTAACATTCTAGTAACTAACAAGAAACTGATTAACGAATAAGTAATAGTGTTCTGTTGAATGTGGTAGTTCACTATTAGCTAATCAATAACTACTATTTTCATAACTCCCAGAGGACTACTAAGAACTATATACGTGATAAATATGAATAATGCATAATGTATAATTTATTCAAAAGTGAAGGTAATGGTAACCCACTAGTAATGACTCAAGTGTTGCTACATCCTTCAGAAGGAATTACTGATGATTTGGATCAGTATTCTATAGTGAAAAAAATAGCAACTGTATAATTACTGAAATCATTGTTAGCTTTTGAGTTGTTGTAAGGTTTTGGATAGTAACACTTAAGTAATTACTAGTGGGTTATCATAATCATCAGTTTAGAATACTAGTCCAAATAATCCTAGTAATTGCAGTAACACTTGATTCATAAAACCTTCAAAAATGACTTCAGTTATTACTAAAAGAGTTATCATTTACATTAGAATATTGATCCAAATCATTAGTCAAAGTCAACTTTATTGTCATTCAGATTATACAACAAGGAGTGTACAGCAGAACGAAATTTCATAGTTCATATAGCTCTTACTAGTCCTCTGTGAAATATTAAAAAAAAAAAATAGCAGTTACTGTTTAGCTAATAGTGAACTACCACATTTGACTAAGGATAGGCTACTTATTATTTAGAGTTTGTTAGTTAATAGTAGAGTGTTAATAATGTTAACCGAACCTTTAACATCCACGAAGCGTTACCATTGCACAAAAGGTCCTTTAGAGTGGAACAAACAAACAAAAACATTTTTTTTATTGGATTAAAGAGTAGAAAAAATATTGTCATTATTTACAAAATCATTTATATCATTGTATTATTGTATGACTGAGCACCAGTCTCTCTCTTTGTCTCTATCTTTCTCACCCACACATACACAGTCCCTGTGTGCCAAACTACCTAAAATGATGCTTTCGGAGGGCACTGACGTGTTTAATCATTATCAACAGTCCTTGTTAGAAACCGCCTTCAAGAAACGTAACAGCTTGAAAAAAAAAAATCATGAGTTGGGTAATTCATAAATGATGAATTTTATGTCGTATAATAAACCGGGAAAGTATATTGAGCTTGTGTTTATCACATACCTTATTTCACCCTGTCACGGGTGTGTGCAGGAACAAATGGAGGAATCAGAAGATCCAAAATCAAGCAAACTTTAATCTCCACTTCACAGGAACATGCAGAGATATACACACACAGACAGACAGCTGCATTTTTACTTTTATCAAAAACATCACTTAGTGTGATTTATAAGATGTTTTCCTCATGGGGACCAAAAAATGTCCCCACAAGGACAAGGATTTTGGATATTGCCATCTTTGTGGGGTATCCCCATACCGTAGGGATTACCAGTCCACACACACACACACACACACACACACACACACACACACACACACACACACACACACACACACACCGGACAAAGAGAGTGAACAAGAGGAACTTAAATAGCAGACAGAAACTACATAATTAACTAATCTCAGCTGAACAGAACTTAACTAAAGAGAGTAACCAAGAAAACAGGCAAGTGGCAGGAAACATGACAAAGGAACATGTGACAGAATCAAAACACAACAGAAAGACCAAACAGACATGTGACACAGCCATAAAAACCCATTAAAAATTATGCCACGCTTTGGCCTACAAAAACTGCACAAAGATTTGTACATATTCTCAAGTATGGAATGAAAGATATTAGAGAATGATTTGATACACTATTTTACTCATTCAGTCAATTGATATCTCTGAAAAGCCCTGAATGTGTTAAAACTCTGGCTTAGACTAAAGAATGTCCTCTACAGAGGAAAAAACTCCATTGTCAGTCATTCTGCACATGCTAAATTTATATCTAAATAAGTTAGTTTAAAAGTAAATCCACATTGCTCTTAAAGGCTTCCTCCATGTTAACCTACATGATGAGTTTTACATAATACACAGCACTGTTAATCTAATGGGGATGGTGGTTTTTACGTAAGGGGGTAAAACCTCTCAAATCGAGCCCTGGTTAGCGCACTAACTAATCCTAACAAATAAGACCTTATTGTAAGTATAACCAAATTTGGCATAATTTACCAAAATGTTTTCCTTCTTATATGAATCACATCAAGTTAAGTGCTTTTTCTCATGCTCTTGACTTCCTGCTATTCAGGATATTGTGGGTGTCAACACAAGAACAATAAACAGAAAATGTGTTGCATTATTCTGCCGGGAGCAGCAGTTATAAGTGAAACTAGGTTGCTAGTTTTACCAAATTATCTTCATCAAAATAGCTGGAAGACTGCACAGAGATTACATGCCAACATGAGAATTACCGTATACAATCTATGTAATGTGTCATTTTGCTGGATTATAGCTTTACTGAGTTATTTTCAAATATCAGCTGAAATAAATTGGTTTCATTGCTTTTATGCCAGAAAACCCAGATGAGCACACTGTGGATGGCATGATGAATATGTTTTTAGCATGAGTGACTCTTTTGTTTTGGAAAGTTTTGGCAAAAATTTTTATGATTCTGAGAGGGTATGATTCCAGACCGGACATATTTCATTTCAAATTATGATAATTAAACATGGTATTGACTACTGTTTATACTATGTGAAATGTTCTAACATATATATGCATTGCAGTGAAAGTCTGTGTGATTTGAATGTGCAAAGGCATGAGAAAATCAAATTAATATTGCTCTAATAGAGAAACAACAATAATATTAAGGTGCTCCAGCAGGGTTTGACAAACTGCTAAATCATTCACCACTGTGTCCCAAAACATCTTTGGTGTTTGGTGGTGATTATAATGATATATTCATGGGTGTTAAGGACAAAGTCCCTTTAAGACAAGTTATTTCAATCGGCGGCCATCTTTGAAACGCCTCTCGGCTATGCAAGTGGAGTTACTATTTTTGAATAGGGAAACATCAAATTCTCCAAAACTGTTTGCCAAGCTTGCAATTAAATTTCATATTTGAAATCACCAATGAAATCTAACAACAACGGTCTCATAAATTTCTAAACGTTCGAATCATGACCCCTGCGTTGCACTTTCTACCATTCATAAGTAATCGGAGTGCACCGTCTTCCTATATAAAGTCTTTGTCAAGGATGTTGTAAACTTCCTTGTGACTATTGAAGTGTATTGTGTATATGTGCATAAACTTTTATTTATAATAAATATTAAAATATCAAGAGAGAGTGTACATTAAAACATTGGACTTTATTAAATTAAATCTGCTATAAGATATAGTCCCAGATATAGCTAGGTTGATAATTCACATTTATGGCTGCTGCACAGTTATACACAGAATTTGTGCATTCTTCCATCTTAAAGATATGTCTAAATTACGACATATGCTCTCATTGCAAAATGCACTAAACAAACTACATCTGGTCCTAAACTCAGCTAGACTTCTTATTAGAACCAGGAGGTATGACCATATATTAGCCCAGTTTTGTCAACACTGCACTGGCTCCCTATTAAACATTGCATACATCATTAAATCTGGCTAATTACTTACAAAGCACTAAATGGTTTAGCTCCCCAGTACTGGAATGAGCTCTTAATGTATATTATAGTCCTTCATGTCTATTGCGATCTCAAAATTCTGGCCAGTTGATAATACCTAGAAAATCTAAATCAACCGCAGGTGGTGGGTCCTTGTCCTATTTAGCACTTAAACTCTGGAACAGACTTCCTAGCATTGTTCGGGAAGCAGACACACTCTGTCAGTTTAAATCTAGAGTAAAAACACATCTCTTTAACCTGGCATACACATAACACATTATCAATTTTGGTTGTTAGGCTGCATTAACTAGGTCAGCCAGAACCGGGAACACTTCCCATAACACCTGATGTACTCGTTACATCATGGCATCTACACTTATATTAGTCTCTCTGTTAATCCAGAGGTTTACAATAGTCTGCTGGATCCGGGCTATATCCAGATCTGATGCGCCTAGACACGACCACAACGCAGCCCTGAAGTGTCAGCAGAGACTGTGTCAACTAGACTCTCCCCTGTGAAAGCCTCCTTCCCTTCCCTTTGATTCCCGTTTGCATGGATTCCGCGGAAATGACCAAAAAACCCCCGCTGTATTATGCATGCCAGACAAGTAATTTGATGGTCATTTCGTAAAGAAAAACTACACGCCTGCGCACATACACATTCAAACACGCTTGACTAGTGACTAAACACATAATCCTTATGTGCATGCTGTTACCGTTCTCATAGATTCACTCTTTTTTTAAGTTTACACAATGATAATGGTATCGTTATTTCACAACATTTGCGTTCTCAAGCCACCAAACACTGTTGCCATACAAATGAACGGCCAGAACGCTTTAAAAGTTTTCTATGAAAATGGTGTCATGTAAGTGGCCCCAAAGTTAATTCTATAATTAGGGGTGCATTTGGAAGTTGACAATGTGAAGAAATCAAGTTTTATTTTTTCCCAAAACACAAACAGGACCTGACATAAAACCCTTAAAATCAAGTAATTATTCTATTAGGCAAACTCGGGGTTTCCTGGTTTTCCCCCTCCAAAAAGCAGATGTTAGACATATTCCAGTCAATGTTACTGACCAAAATAAGTATTTGTTCATAGCTTGGAAAAATACCTACAATTTAAATAGTAATCTGACTGACAGATTATATATATAAAAAAAATACAAAAAATGATAATCATTATATTTAGAGGTATAATACAATAGTTAAATGGTCCTAACATTTTCTCAAACAAGTCAAATTTGTATATGTTGTTTTGGAAGAAAAAAAACTTGATGGACAAAGGACACCTCTAGTAATCTCATAACACTAAACATGTTGTACAGTAGGTAACTGGGTATTTTTGAAAATTAAAAACTCAGCAATAACACAGTTGACCACACGGAAACATAGTTGACAAAGGTAACACAGTTGCCTGGACATGAGAAATGTTTACTTCCTTTGTTTAGTTCCTGTCCTTGGCTTTGTCTGAAATCTATACCCTTCAATATAGGGCACTTTTGAGGGGACAGCTATTTGTAGTGGTGTCCAAAATCATTGTGGACATTATTGAGTGCACTTATACAATCCCACAATGCACCCCAATAAAGAGTGTACTGATTTACGCATAATGGCTAGAGAATACCCATAATGCACTGGTAGTGTGCGCTGAAATATTTCCAGCCTTTCAACAGAAAATGCCGACCACAGTTGAATCATCCATTCATCCATTTTCCAAACCGCACTGGTCCGGCATAATATCATACAGGTATGAAATCCTTTTTAATCCATTATTAAATTAATCGATCATTAACTATTATTAGTAACCATGCCAACAAGGTCAAGATGTAAGGTATAAAGCCGAAAGTTTACTTTGTTTCGTTTTTTTACGTGGACACGAGTGTATGCCTTTAAAAGTATACTTCTTTTGACTTGTATGCGTACACAGGCGTTTGACGTATGCACAGTTTAGAGCAATCTCTCGCCTTGAGTTACAACTGCAAAAAAATTTAATCGCGTGTGCGACCTGCGCGAAGTATGCAGGGTTACAAAAATCCGGCGGTGCGCGTACAGTATGCACATACTCTTCTGGTGACAAAATTTGCACCATGCGCACTGTCCGTTGACCCTCGCGCACACGTAAAGTATACTTTGGCCTTAAGGGGAAACAAATCACCTACACCTCGTCAGCCTCTGGTTAACTTGTCTATAAATACCCCAGTGTTTGCTCATGTTCTAGGTCTAGTCTGGTCTTGTCTTTTGATGGTTATGTGTTTGGTTTTGTTCATGGTTTCTTTTGTTTTGGTTCCTCTTAATTCTATTATTAAAACTAATTTGCATTGGATCCTCTCACCTTGGTCCCCGAGTTTCACCATGCGTAAAAGTTTGCTACTGTCCACCATGTTACCTTTACTGAGTAACACGGTTGACGGTAACTTAGTTGACTTTTTTTTTTCATAGGAATTTGGGCCCATACTCAACATGGAAGCCCAGAACCACTGAGATCATGGTATGTTTAGAAATATATTTTCATAAACCTAACATAAGTTTTTGTAAAATGTTGTTAAAATATGCAGCAGTAATACTGTCCACAGTAACACTGTGGACAGTCAATTAATCCACTCTTGACACATCCTTGCTTTTTTAACTAATATTATGGAAAAGAGAGAGGACCCAACTTTTAGTCTTTCATCCCTGTGCTTCATGATAAATTGACATCACACTGTGCAAATTATGTGAGATTGGGACAATCCATTTCTTTTTGAAGGGGGTTTTCCTATAGTGGATAACTTAGTTGACAGTGGACACATAACATAAGGTATATCACAATAAACATTTATTATTTTTGAAGAGCACAACCTAATGTCTTGATTATCTAATCAAAGAGAAGCTAAAACTATTAAATTAATTTATGTTTGAGATCATTTTCATGCTTAAATGCAGAGTAGAATGAGCAACTTTACAAAACCGGACAGCTGAAAACCAGGGTTTTATGTGATATGAACCTAATTTTTGAACATAAGATATGGGGTTTTCCACATGACTGGGGAAAATATAATTTTGTACTATGAAAATAAGCATTGGGCTTTATATTTATGGAAATATCTTTAAAAAATACATCACAACATGAGATGTACCCGCAATTATAGAAGGACCCAACTAATGATTTTATACAACGGAAATTAATCAATCAAGTTGGACAATAACTTTCTAGAGCTGCTGTACAGCCAACACACTCTCTCTTCCATGAATTTCCTATTATCACTGTAAAGCTGCTTTGAAACCATCTGTATTGTAAAAAACTGTATATAAATGAAGGTGACTTTACTTGACTTGATAACTAGTCAGCAGGTTTTTGCTGCAGCTTTTATTATATTTTAGCACATCTAAAGTGCTGTAGTGACTAAGCATCTAAGACTCGAACGAAATGTTTTATAATGTTATTTTTATTACTCATTCCTTTGCACATTGAGAAAATAGACTTAAATACAAATATGTTTGTATTCTGAAGGGTTTGGTAATAAGTAAACTTGCAGAGCATTAGCGCAGTGCTAATAATAAAAGTGTCAGTTTTCAGTGATTTATCATATTTCTTCACTTTTCCAGGGAAGTTATGACTGAAACAATTTAGGGTGTGTAGCAACTTTTTGAAAAAGTATTTACTTTCATTATGAATTTAGTATATAAAACATTTACATTTATAAAAATAAAAAAATGAACGGTCACACTTTATATAAGGTGTCTTTACTTATTTATTGTGTTCATGTTTGATTGCAAAACACTATTGCTGCTATTGAGGTGGGGTGTGAGTAAGGTTAGGGACAGGTTTTTGGCAGTGTGTGTACGTTTAATGGTGGATTATACAACAAGTGCATTGTATTATGCTTTTACTAAGGAGAGTTTAAGGCTAAATCGACCCCTTCTGGCATAGTTTTTATTTTTTTATTTTTTTTTTTATATTTAGGCAAATATCAAATGTTGCAAGGGGGTTGTAAATATTAGGAAAATGTATATCAAATAAAAGATAAAACAGCTTACGCAATGGCATTGTAAAAAAAAACAAATAAGAGAATAAAACATTTTCACACACCCTATTATTATGGGGGAATGCCAAAATAAGATCTAACCCTTATCAGGGTTTATTTTCTTCTCAGGAAAGAAAACAGACTGTAAACTGCCACACCTTGTTTCTTCAGACCAAGCCTTGCATAGTTGTTCCGTCAGTTTCTTTCAGTTGCATCTGCATGTGGGAGCAGATGATATGGAAAGTGAGCGGAAAGACAAGTGAGATGTCATAAGAATTCTGGAGCTGTTTGAACATGAATGCGGTGACTGAACATCTTTAACAAAAGAAACTGGCAGAGAGTGAAATTGATTTTAACACCTGAATACAAGCCTCTCAACATGAAATATATGCATGAAATCACACTTGCACATTAACAACCACGCCTTTCCCTTTGGCAGAGCTCTGGTAAAATAATTACAAAACTCTTTCTGTAACATGGAAATTAAGATGACAATCTTAATGACAAGATAGCTGACCCCTGAGGGTTTAAATTACTTCACCATGAATTGCAACAGTGTAGAATAATTACACTTCCTATAATGCCCATAAATGCCTCACAATCATCTGTGCAGATATTGCTTAGTCATGAGTTTGAAAACTAGTTAATATGGTGTTTATCAAGAAGAAGAAAAAAAACATCCTTACATTTTATCACCAACCTCGCCAAACCCTTCTCTTGAAAAACGCAGTACTTTGTGATCAAAGATGCAGTCACATTATTAATGGTCCATCTTAACCTGTTATCTTTGCTTTCTTCACTGAATGTTTATCCACAAGCCAAGAGCAGCAGGTAGAGCAGGATCTCATTGTATGCCCAGTGAAATTGTCTCCACCAAGAAACTGAGATAATACCTTTCATGCAAACCGATGCATGTAGTTCTTATCTAGTCACTTTTGTGGGTGAGTCAACATACCAACCCATTTTCGCTGAAAGATGAGGAATTCAAAATACTTGAGAAGTCTGGAACAGCTACAACTTGCAAGGGCATCAACAACAGAAAGTGACAAGGTGTGGTTTAGGGTAACATGCCCTGGAAGATTTCTGCTAAGCCAGTTCCTTCGAATCCACAGAATTACCCTTTCTCCAATATGCAAATGTTGCACATTAAAGTATTTCAAGGGTCAAACTAAGATATTCATTTCTTATGCAGTCTACAGTAACATGTATTGCGAAACATGTAGGAGGGTTACAGGAATGTATTCCTGCTAATATCGAAGTTTAGCTGAATTCTAGCTTGGTTTTAAAAAATTGTCCCTTTATAAAGCCCTTATATACTGTGGAAAAAAATGAACGAATGAATAAATATCTTAACCAAGGCATTTACTGAGATTGATAGTAAAAACATTTCTAGACTACATACATCTTAGTATAATTTAATTTGACCGTTCAAGAGTTGTTTTGTGTGTGTGTGTGTGTGTGTGTGTGTGTGTGTGTGTGTGTGTGGGCATGTTTTGTGAAATATCAGGACACAAATGTGTATAATGACATGGGTATGACATAGGTATTACAAAAGAGGGTGAAATATGAGGACGTTCCCCATGTCCTCACTTTTCAAAATGCTTATAAATCACAAAGGATGAATTTTTTTACAGAAAGTAAACTGCACAATCTCCTGTGATGGGTAGGTTTAGGGGCAGGGGCAGTGTAGGGGATAGAAAATACGGTTTGTATGGTATAAAATGCATTACGCCTATGGAATGTCCCACATTTCACAAAAACAAACATGTGTGTCTGTGTCTGTGTCTGTGTGTGTGTGTGTGTGTGTGTGTGTGTGTCCTTGTTTATATTACATTGTGGGGACCAAATGTCCCCATAAGGATAGTAAAACCTGAGATCACCAAACACCTACACTTTTCAAAAGGCTTATAAGCTTATAAGAGTTTTTTTGAGAAAGTAAAAATGCAGAATATTTCCTGTGATGGGTAGGTTAAGGGGCAGGGGCAGTGTAGGGGGATAGAATGTACACTTTCTACGGTATAAAAACCATTACGTCTATGGAGAGTCCCCACAAAGATAGTGAACCAGACAAGGGTAACACTTTATTTTACAGTGTCCTTGTAACTACTTACTATAGTTACAACAGTAAATTATGCATAATTACATGCAACTAACCCTAAACCAAATCTTAACCCTATAGTAGGTAAATGTAGTTAATCAATATTACTCAATATTTATATAACTACACAGTAACAACGACACCTTAAAATTAAATGTAACTATGTAAGTAGTGAGTAATATTAATTAACAGCATGTACTTACTGTAGAGTTAGGGTAGGATTAGGGAATGGTTGAGGGTTACTTGCATGTAATTATACACAATTTCTATTACTATGTTAGTTATGTAACATAACAAGGACACTTTAAAATAAAGTGTTACCAATAAGATATATTAATACTGTCAAGGACTGTAATACTGTATTAATGTATGACACTTCCACCTCCTTCAAGGATATTTGCAAGACAAAACAACAAGCGGCGTGTTCAGTGAGATAATGAGATAATAAGACATATTACATCTTTTGAAATGATTAACAGAAACTGTACGCAAACTTGAGACATAATAAAATCGTTCATGAACAGGTTTTCATTGTCAGTTTGAACATGAACTTTACACATTTCTCTACCACAGTCTGAAATGTCAGCCAGCAATTGGGGGGAAAGGGGGGGAGTTTTGTTCAACCCAATAACCCCATTTAAAGTAACACACAAAATATAAGTTCATTTCTTGTGATCGCTGCATATGCTTCGGGGTTGTGTGTATGAATAAGGAGAGGGCCATTCCTTCCCTCAGCTGCAAGGTATTTGTTTTATCTGCAGAAAGAGATGGGAGGGTTCATGGGGGTGCGGTTTGGCCCTGACTGATCAGTATATTAAACAGAGGAAAGGAAGGAAGGAAGCATACTCAGTTTTTCACTGAGTGTCTGCACTGTGCTTGACCCACATCAAGCCCTAGTGAGCAGGAAAAAAAAACACCCACAACTGGACTCAACTGACTGGATCCTGAATTAAACCTTCTCGCAAAAAAACACTGAAAGAGGTAAGAATTTGTTGAAATCATTGAAAGAGAGTTCAAGTAGCTGTGAAACTTTTTTGGTCTTAGATAACAAGTTTAAGATTGTTCTTGTGATTGCATTGTCGTTTGCTTTTAAAATGTAACAGTGATAACAATGTACAGCAAGGACACTCAGGTGACTGATCATGTGTGTGCCATAATTCATAATTCTCAAGAATGTCATGTTCAACATATGTTCACTTGTTCAACCACTCCTTTTAGCAATAAAGAGCTAAAATGCTTTATGAAAGGGCAAATATTTGTAGAGAGTGCACACTTGGACACCTCTGAACATGGATGATTATATAATGTACTTTTTAGATGGTAAGACGATTGATTACATTTACATTATGAATTTGGACTTTTTTCATCATAAGTGACTTTCAAATGAAGAAAATTTTGCTTGGTTAATTTTGCTTGGTATTTCTTAGTTATGGGGCAAGTAAATGAGCTATCCACCGAATTATGGGAGCAGGCTAAGGCATTATGAAAGTACTGTATAGTGTATAGTCTCAGCTATTCTCACTTGTACAATACAGTAAAACACTGGTACGGTGCATTATTATGCATTACATCCTTTAATCATGGTAGGATAATATAATTTAAAATTTGGGTTTAAAAAGTTTGGCAGGGGGTGGGGGTCAGTTGGTTGGGGGAGAGAAACACAATGGGGGAAGTTTCACAATGAGGACTTACTTTTAAATGTTGACATATTTAGATATAAGTTTGGCATTTTCAAATGTATTTGTTAGCACAAAATGTGAAATATTAAAAGATGGGTAAAACATTTTCAGAATGTATAAATTACATAAATGAAAAAAAAAGTGTCATTAATGTGATATACTAAATAAAAATTGTATAAAAATGATTTTGACAATTTAGTTGATAATAATTGAATAACCGATGATAGACAAAGTGGATAGTAAAAGAGATTCATTTTAATGGTAAAATTATATGATTGAGGCATATGAATATTTATTTATTTAACTGCCCATATTTTACTTAAAGTTATGTCATTATAGCAACACAGTGAATGCAAATGTAATTATTTCACTTAACTAACCTATAGGTTAACCCCGTTCATTTAAAAATAATAACACTAACAACATGCCAGTTGTGTTCTTTTGTGCCAATTCCCAATTGTGGGTCATCTTACCCCAAGGGTCTGATTTTATCTTTTTGCTTCAAAATAAAAACTATAACTTTTACTCAATCTCTCATTAACAAAAAGAAACAAAAACAGAGCTCTGATATTAAACATAATACCATGTCATATCTCTATTTTCCACAGACAAAATTAGATTAGATTAGAATACCTTTATGATTCTATAAAAATAACCATATACTTTATACATCATTATATGGCTTCACAGAAGGGGTACTTGAAATAGAGATCATTTCAGTGTCTAAGTCATGTGACTGGTTTAAGAAGTCATTATTTATACCTAACACTGAACATACCTAACATCTAAGGAATTTGGACAGGAAGAGGCCATTAGCAGCCCTTTTCATTGTGTAAGGGTTTAAAAACCCCTGCTTGCTCCTTGCTGGAAGAAAGATATTCATGGCTGACTGCAGCAGGGAGACTTCAGAATATAATTTAAAGCAAACATCCTTTGCAGAATAATTTGCATAACACATTCAGTGTTTATAGAAGGATGTCACATCCTTGTTATAAAATCATTCAAATGGTCATGCAAAAAAGAACACCAGACCAATAAATATTATGACATGCATGCTACTTGTTCTGAGTTATTGACTCATTCATTAAAATAGGTGTGTTCAAAATGATAGCAGTGTGGAGTTTAATTAGGGAATTTGTTCATTAAACAATTGTCCTTTATTGAAGAAGAGGGGAAGCAAATGTTTTTCACATTGTTATTAAATATATTTCCTTCTTAATTGCTAAGTAAAATGGGCCATTCCAAACATTGTTCAGAGGAACAGCCTATTTTGATTTGGTTGATTAGCAGTACAGAGAAGAAAATTCCCCTTTGTGCATGATTGTGCAACTGACAAGTGCAAAGCTTCTCTGGGTCATTGATTCATTCAGCATTCTTCATAAGTAACATCAGCATCCTGTACTTCCAGTTTTCCATTGCATACAAAGTCAATGCAAAACGCTTTTCCAAATGATGCAATGCTCAAGAAGTTTGTCTTGTCAAGTCATGATAAAAGTGAAGTGTGCTTTCATTGATGATTCAACCGGGTATTCAACTTTATGTTAAAGTGTTTCTGTGGTGTGCCTAGCTGTACTGTATAGATTTGCCATGTACTTTTCTACACTGTAAACCAGAGGTGGGGAACGTTGATCCAGAAGGGCCACTCTCTTGCAGAGTTTAGCTCCAACCCTAATCAAACACACCTGAAGCTTAATCAAGGTCTTCAGGATTAATAAAGTTACAGGCAGGTGAGTGGTTTTTTTAGGGTTGGAGCTAAACTCTGCAAGAGAGTGGCCCTTCTGGAGCAACTTTCCCCACCCCTACTGTAAACAATCCCTGCTTAGGGTAAAAATAACGCTGTGCTGTGACAATGTTGTGATAATGTTTTTTACAGGATGCCTGTTTATGTTACAAATTATAACATACTTGAACTGCCAAAATCAGCCTTTTTACCTTAAAATGTACCGATAACCACCACAATAACACAGATTGCACATTACATGTTGAATCAGAGTTTATCATATGCAGCCTGTTCATAAAACATGCATACTCATATATAGATGGTGCACAGGGTAATACATACAAAAAACACCATCAGGGTAACACAAAATAATGCAACATATGTTTAATTAATTAACATACAATGTAACAATGTACATCACTGATAACAAAAATAAGATAATTATTTATTTTAAAAAATAAAATAAAAAGTGATATGTAATGCAGGGACTTCTGGGAATGTCCTTTTGCTTTAAAAAAATAAGTAAATTATATGGTATTGACCCTTTTCACATTTCCGAGTTCCTCAGAGCCGAAGTCGTCATAAATTCTATAAAAGTGAATGAGAGACTACATTTAATATATTCTTTGTGTTCCAATTTGCTCAAAAAACAAAAAGAAAAACTCCACAATAGTGTTTTACCAACTTTCAAAAAGAGTAAAAGATATAGAGATTGATTACAGCAGTCTGAAGAGAAAAAGATTGTACCACAGATTGTAAAAGCAATTGTACCACCACTCCCATAGCCGCCCGCCATATTATAAATACCCTGACAGCAGTGTAAAAAAAAAAAAAAAAATTGATGCAAAGGTAATATAATTCTCAGTATGCTGTAATGTAAATGTACGTGCGTTTAAAAAAAAAAAGAAAAAAAAAAAGGTACTCAAAAACAGGATTTTCAATGCTAAAGACTGTTAAAACATGTCATTATAGTATGTGAAAAGGGTCCATTCATAGTTTTTACTTGCAAAACCAAATAACCATTTAACATGTTTTTACTGTAGAATTGTTTGTATATTTTACAGCATGGCCGTCGGAATCATTGTATGTGGGTGTATAGTAAACACAAAAATATGGATAGCTTCAATATTTTTGAAGGCTTTGCTGATAATTATTCTTATGTAATCCACAGAACCTGGTGCAAGAAAATATCCACATAAAAATGCCAGCTCCGGAAAACTGTAATTCTCAGGGGCCAGTAGCTGGAGTGTTCCTTGAACATTCAAATGAAACCATTTCAATATACCAAGCCTACAAGAAAAGCTTGTTGAATGCAGGAACATGTCTGGCACTGTTAGAAGCCCAAGCTGCAACAGGAGGAATCATCGACCCAGTCAAAAACAGGATATGGTCTGTAGAAGATGCGGTAAAGGAAGGCATTGTAGGACAAGATATGAAAGAGAAACTTCAATTAGCTGAGAAGGCCATAATGGGCTACACAGATCCCTACACCAAACAACAAATCTCACTCTTCCAGGCCATACAGAAAGATGTAATTCCAAAAGAGTATGGCATTAGATTACTTGAGGCACAGATCTCGGTCAAAGGGATCTATGACCCTATTGAAAAATGCTACCTAACAGAAGAACAAGCCTATGGACGAGGTCACTATGACAAAGACCTTTTCAGAGACCAGATGGATGCTCTAAAATTATTCTATGACCCAAACTCTCAGGAAAACCACACCTATCCATCGCTGATAAAGAAGTGCACTGTAGCCCCAGAAACAGGTTTACTGCTTTTTCCGATCTACATCACATTTAAAGGTCTCCGCAGAGGTGTAACCTCTGCTGAGCTTTTGTCATCAAAAATAATTGATCAACAGACATTTAAAAATCTGCAAGACGGTAAAACCTCCACCCACGATGTGATGTTAATGGAAACAGTGAAAGAATATCTAGAAGGTAAAAAAAGCATTGGGGGCGTAGCTGTGCTCTCCACAAATAAGAAAATGAGCATTTATCAGGCAATGAGACAAGGAATAATCATGCCTGGTTCAGCTTTGATTCTGCTAGAAGCACAGGCTGCAACTGGATTCATGATTGACCCTGTTGATAACAAGACATTCACTGTAGATGAAGCCATTAAACAAAAACTTGTAGGACCAGAATACCATGCAAAATTGCTTGCAGCAGAACGTGCAGTTACTGGTTACCAGGACCCATACACTGGTGAAACCATTTCTCTTTTTCAAGCTCTGAAGAAGGAACTGATTGTGAAGGAGCATGGAATCCGCTTGCTTGAAGCACAAATTGCAACTGGTGGAATTATTGATCCCATAAACAGTCACAGAGTTCCTGTGGATGTAGCCTACAAGCGTGGCTTCTTCGATGAGGAAATGAACACCATCCTTAAGGATCCTGAAGATGACACAAAAGGTTTCTTTGACCCAAACACAAAGGATAATCTGACGTATCTGCAACTGTTGGATCGCTGTGTCATCGACTCTTCTACAGGACTCACATTGTTACCCATTCAGGATCCATCTGGTAGTATGAATCACACATTCATTGGCTATGACATCAAAAAAGTCTTCAGGGGTGTCATGGTGAAAGTGACATGTGGAAAATACATGGGAATGATTGTTTCACTCTGGGAATTACTTATGTCTGAATACTTCACTGAACAGCAAAGGCTAGACTTTATCCAGCAATACAGAAACAAAACACTCACGATTGAAATTATAGTCACTAAAGTCCTGGAGATCATTGAACATTCAGTGAAAACAGCTCAAGTAATTTTTGACGGTATAAGGGAAAAAGTAAGTGCAAGCCAGCTCGTCGAGGCTGATATCATCACAGAGCACGATCTAGAAGATCTCAGAGAAGGAAAAAAGACTGTCAAAGATGTTACGGAGAATGAATCTGTGCAAACATATCTACAAGGTAAACCAAGCATTGCTGGCGTACTGCTCCCTGACTCACAAGTGATGTCAATCTACCAAGCCAGACAAAAAGGAATTCTGAGGCCAGGAACATCACTTGTTCTTCTTGAAGCCCAGGCTGCAACAGGATTCATAATTGACCCGATTGCTAATCGAAAGTTCTCTGTAGATGCTGCAGTGAAGCTGCAGGTGGTAGGGGCTGATCTTCATGCAAAACTATCCTCAGCAGAGAAAGCAGTGACAGGTTACCACGATCCATACACTGGAAAGAAAATCTCATTGTTCCAAGCAATGCAAAAAGATTTAATCGTGAAAGATCATGGTATACGCCTGCTAGAGGCCCAGATTGCCACAGGGGGCATTATTGATCCTGTAAATAGCCATCGCATTCCAGTTCATATTGCTTATAAACGAGGATTCTTTGATACTGAAATGAATCAGACTCTTTGTGATCCAACTGATGACACAAAAGGATTCTTTGACCCAAATACTCATGAAAACCTTACTTATATGCAGCTTATGTCAAGATGTGTCACTGACCAAAGCACCGGCCTTTGCCTTTTGGCAATCAAAGGTAACGACAAGAGAGTCATGATAGGGGACAGCAACAAAGAGGCATTCCAAACCACGTATGTCTCTGTGAGATATGGCAGATTCAGCAGCAAGAAAGTGACACTCTGGGATCTCATCAACTCAGAATATTTGTCTGAGGAGAAAAGACAGGAGCTGTTAAAATGTTACAAGTCAAAAGCAATCACAATTGAAGAAATCATCACAATAATTCTAGAGATCATTGAGAGCAAAGAAGTACAAAGAAATGCTAACCTCAGTGTAGCTGGTCTCAGGGGAAAAGTTTCTATTTTGGAGCTGATGAATTTGGGAATAATAGATGAAAAAACATACAAAAATGTGATTGAGGGGAAACTAAAAATCCAAGATATCATTGAGATGGGCACTGTCAGGAACTTCCTCAGTGGAACAAGCTGTATAGCAGGTGTAATATTACAAAAGTCTAATCAGAAAATGAGCATCTACAAAGCCAAAAAAGAAGGCCATCTTACCCCTGGCACTGCCTTGTGTCTTCTCGAAGCACAGGCTGCCACAGGGTTTATTATTGATCCAATTCAAAACAAGAAACTTACTGTTGATGAGGCACTGAAGCAGAAAATCATTGTTCCAGAGTTGTATGAAAAACTTCTGGCTGCTGAGAAAGCAGTGACTGGTTACAAAGACCCATACACAGGCAAGACAATATCACTTTTTGAAGCAATCCAAAAAGAACTTATTGTAAAGCAGCATGGCATTCGTCTGCTTGAAGCCCAGATTGCTACAGGTGGCATCATTGATCCCTTAACATGTTTACATTTGCCACTTGATATTGCTTTCCGGAAGGGTTATTTTGATTCTGACTTAAACCAGATCCTTGCGGATCAAAGCGATGACACTAAAGGATTTTTTGATCCCACCACACAAGAAAATCTGACTTACATGGAGATGATGACACGATGCATCAAGGATCCTGATACTGGTCTTTTACTTCTTCCAGTTGCCGAAAAAGGGAAAACACAAGAGAAATCACAAAAGATTATCTCAGATGTTGAAATTAAGGAAGAATTTGAGAAAAACAAAGTTGTCGTTCCTGTTGGCCGTTTCTCTGGAAAATCACTGTCTCTTTGGGAGATAATTCATTCTGTATATTTCACAGATGAACAGAGGCAGCAGTACTTTGAACAATATTGTTTGGGCAAGATAAATATCAAGGATGTTGTCACCATGATCACCACAACTATTCAAACACTAGAACAGAAAGAAGCAGCTCCTCAAACAACAATGGGCCTGAGAAAACCTGTTTCTGTGCAACAGCTGCATGACTCTGGAATCATTGACACCAGTACTTACAAAGAGCTGCAACATGGTAAGGAGACAATTGAAAATGTGATTAAACTTGAATCTGTACAAAGGTATTTGAAGGGCACTGGAAGTATTGCTGGAGTAAAGCTTCATCCATCAGGAAAAGTGTTAAGTTTAAACATGGCAAAAACTGAAGGATTACTCACTTCCAATGCAGCAATGTTGTTGCTTGAGGCTCAGGCAGCAACTGGATACATTATCGATCCAATCAAAAACACACATCACTCAGTCATGGAGGCTGTCAGAGCTGAACTGATTGGACCAGAGATATTGGAGCACTTGATATTGGCTGAACGTGCTGTCACTGGCTTCACAGACCCGTACACAGACAAGCAGATATGCTTATTTGAAGCAATGAATAAAGGTCTCATCCCTCGGAAACATGGACTGAACCTCTTGGATGCACAGCTTGCCACAGGGGGAATTATTGATCCAATTGGAAGCTATCGGTTGCCTGTTCAAAAAGCAATTATGAAAGGATGCTTGAATAAGGAGACCAGTGATCTTCTGGCAAATCTTAGTAATAGTGAAAAAGGTTTTTCAGACCCCCAAACAAAAGAACCTCTTACCTACCATCAGCTCATGAAGAAATGTGAAAAGAATTCAGCAACCGGTCTGCTGCTTCTCCCAATAACTGAAAAGAGTGCTGAAATCTCAACCTACAATGACAAACAAATAATAAATGTCTTCAAAGAAAAATCAGTGATCATCAATGCTGGAAAGTTTGCAGACAAACGTGTATCACTTTGGGATGTACTACACTCAGAGTACATATCTGCAGAGAAAAGAAAAGAAATACTTGACCAATACAAACAAAAGAAACTATCAATAGAGGAGATAACAGAAATGGTGAAAGCAATGACAATTGAAGTAACCACAAAAAGGCATTCCTTTAAAGGTCTGAGAAAACAAGTGTCAGCAAGTGAACTATTCGAGGCAAAAATTATCTCAAAAGAAATGATGAGTAAGCTTATCAATGATGAAGTAGATGATGAAGATATAAACAATATGGATTCCATTCAAAAATACCTTGGGGCAACAAACTGCATTGCTGGTGTATATGTCCAGTCTACCAAACAGACCATGAGCATATTTGCAGCCAAAAATAAGGGACTTCTGACACCTGGAACCTCTCTGGTTTTACTTGAGGCCCAGGCTGCCACTGGCTTTATGATTGACCCAGTGAAGGATAAAAAACTGTCAGTAGAGCAGGCAGTGGCTGAAGGGATTGTTGGGACAGAATGGAAAAGCAAACTGCTGTCTGCAGAACGGGCAGTTACTGGTTACACAGACCCCAACACAGGAAAAACAATCTCCTTGTTCCAGGCCTTGAAAAAAGATCTGATTGTCAAGGAACATGGTATTCGTCTACTAGAAGCACAGATTGCTACTGGTGGCATCATTGATCCTGTGCACAGCCATCGTGTCCCTGTTGAGGTGGCTTACCAAAGAGGGTACTTTGATGAGGAGATGAACAAGATCCTCTCTGATCCAGATGATGACACCAAGGGTTTCTTTGATCCCAACACACAGGAGAACCTCACATACTTGCAACTTGTGGAGAGGTGTGTTAAAGACCCCAGCACTGGCCTGAGCCTCCTTGTGATTGTGAAAAAGGGCGAGTACTACTTCTTTGTTGATGAACATACAAAGAATATCCTCAAGTCTACAACCACAATGAAAGCAGAAGGTAAATTCCAAGGACAGCTGGTGACTCTTTGGGATCTGCTGTATTCAAATTACATATCTGAGGAAAAGAGGAGAGAACTGGTGCAGCAGTTTAAGTCAGGTACAATAACTATTGAACAATTCTTAGAAAGAGTTCTGACCTTAGTATCACAGAAATCAGTAACAATCACTCACACCATTACTACCACTACAACAGAAACAATCCAAAAGCACAACTTCCAAGGCATCAGAAAGGATGTGAGTGCTGATGAGTTGCTGCTATCCAAAGTCATTGATGAGAAAATGTACAAAGACATATCTTCTGGAAAAGTCACAGTTGATCATGTAAGTAAAATAGACTCTGTGCAAAAATACCTGAAAGGGACAAACAGCATTGCAGGTGTATTTGTGCAGTCAACAAAACAGACCATGAGCATATTCGCAGCCAAAAATAAGGGACTCCTGACACCTGGAACGTCTCTGGTTTTACTTGAGGCCCAGGCTGCCACTGGCTTTATGATTGACCCAGTGAAGAATAAAAAACTGTCAGTAGAGCAGGCAGTGGCTGAAGGAATTGTTGGGACAGAATGGAAAAGCAAACTGCTGTCTGCAGAGCGGGCAGTTACTGGTTACACAGACCCCAACACAGGAAAAACAATCTCCTTGTTCCAGGCCTTGAAAAAAGATCTGATTGTCAAGGACCATGGTATTCGTCTGCTAGAAGCTCAGATTGCTACGGGTGGCATCATTGATCCTGTGCACAGCCACCGTGTCCCTGTGGAGGTGGCTTACCAAAGAGGGTACTTTGATGAGGAGATGAACAAGATCCTCTCTGATCCAGATGATGACACCAAGGGTTTCTTTGATCCCAACACACAGGAGAACCTCACATACTTGCAACTTGTGGAGAGGTGTGTTAAAGACCCCAGCACTGGTCTGAGCCTTCTTGTGATTGTGAAAAAGGGCGAGTACTACTTCTTCGTTGATGAACATACAAAGAATATCCTCAAGTCTTCAACCACTATGAAAGCAGGAGGTAAATTCCAAGGACAGCTGGTGACTCTTTGGGATCTGCTGTATTCAAATTACATATCTGAGGAAAAGAGGAGAGAACTGGTGCAGCAGTTTAAGTCAGGTACAATAACTATTGAACAATTCTTAGAAACAGTTCTGACCTTAGTATCACAGAAATCAGTAACAAGCACTCACACTATTACGACCACTACAACAGAAACAACCCAAAAGCACAACTTCCAAGGCATCAGAAAGGATGTGAGTGCTGATGAGTTGCTGCTATCCAAAGTCATTGATGAGAAAATGTACAAAGACATAACTTCTGGACAAGTCACAGTTGATCATGTAAGTGAAATAGACTCTGTGCGAAAATACCTGAAAGGAACAAATAGCATTGCAGGTGTATTTGTGCAGTCTACAAAACAGACCATGAGCATATTCGCAGCCAAAAATAAGGGACTTCTGACACCTGGAACGCTCTCTAGTTTTACTTGAGGCCCAGGCTGCCACTGGCTTTATGATTGACCCAGTGAAGAACAAAAAACTGTCAGTAGAGCAGGCTGTGTCTGAAGGGATTGTTGGGACCGAATGGAAAAGCAAACTGCTGTCTGCAGAACGGGCAGTTACTGGTTACACAGATCCCAACACAGGAAAAACAATCTCCTTGTTCCAGGCCTTGAAAAAAAGATCTGATTGTCAAGGACCATGGTATTCGTCTGCTAGAAGCACAGATTGCTACAGGTGGCATCATTGATCCTGTGCACAGCCATCGTGTCCCTGTGGAGGTGGCTTACCAAAGAGGGTACTTTGATGAGGAGATGAACAAGATCCTCTCTGATCCAGATGATGACACCAAGGGTTTCTTTGATCCCAACACACAGGAGAACCTCACATACTTGCAACTTGTGGAGAGGTGTGTTAAAGACCCCAGCACTGGTCTGAGCCTTCTTGTGATTGTGAAAAAGGGCGAGTACTACTTCTTCGTTGATGAACATACAAAGAATATCCTCAAGTCTTCAACCACTATGAAAGCAGGAGGTAAATTCCAAGGACAGCTGGTGACTCTTTGGGATCTGCTGTATTCAAATTACATATCTGAGGAAAAGAGGAGAGAACTGGTGCAGCAGTTTAAGTCAGGTACAATAACTATTGAACAATTCTTAGAAACAGTTCTGACCTTAGTATCACAGAAATCAGTAACAAGCATTCACACCATTACGACCACTACAACAGAAACGACCCAAAAGCACAACTTCCAAGGCATCAGAAAGGATGTGAGTGCTGATGAGTTGCTGCTATCCAAAGTCATTGATGAGAAAATGTACAAAGACATAACTTCTGGACAAGTCACAGTTGATCATGTAAGTGAAATAGACTCTGTGCGAAAATACCTGAAAGGGACAAATAGCATTGCTGGTGTGTTTGTGCAGTCTACAAAACAGACCATGAGCATATTCGAAGCCAAAAATAAGGGACTTCTGACACCTGGAACACGTCTCTAGTTTTACTTGAGGCCCAGGCTGCCACTGGATTTATGATTGACCCAGTGAAGAACAAAAAACTGTCAGTAGAGCAGGCTGTGTCTGAAGGGATTGTTGGGACCGAATGGAAAAGCAAACTGCTGTCTGCAGAACGGGCAGTTACTGGTTACACAGATCCCAACACAGGAAAAACAATCTCCTTGTTCCAGGCCTTGAAAAAAGATCTGATTGTCAAGGACCATGGTATTCGTCTGCTAGAAGCACAGATTGCTACAGGTGGCATCATTGATCCTGTGCACAGCCATCGTGTCCCTGTGGAGGTGGCTTACCAAAGAGGGTACTTTGATGAGGAGATGAACAAGATCCTCTCTGATCCAGATGATGACACCAAGGGTTTCTTTGATCCCAACACACAGGAGAACCTCACATACTTGCAACTTGTGGAGAGGTGTGTTAAAGACCCCAGCACTGGCCTGAGCCTCCTTGTGATTGTGAAAAGGCGAGTACTACTTCTTTGTTGATGAACATACAAAGAATATCCTCAAGTCTACAACCACAATGAAAGCAGATGGTAAATTCCAAGGACAGCTGGTGACTCTTTGGGATCTGCTGTATTCAAATTACATATCTGAGGAAAAGAGGAGAGAACTGGTGCAGCAGTTTAAGTCAGGTACAATAACTATTGAACAATTCTTAGAAAGAGTTCTGACCTTAGTATCACAGAAATCAGTAACAAGCATTCACACCATTACGACCACTACAACAGAAACGACCCAAAAGCACAACTTCCAAGGCATCAGAAAGGATGTGAGTGCTGATGAGTTGCTGCTATCCAAAGTCATTGATGAGAAAATGTACAAAGACATAACTTCTGGACAAGTCACAGTTGATCATGTAAGTGAAATAGACTCTGTGCAAAAATACCTGAAAGGGACAAATAGCATTGCTGGTGTGTTTGTGCAGTCTACAAAACAGACCATGAGCATATTCGAAGCCAAAAATAAGGGACTTCTGACACCTGGAACGTCTCTAGTTTTACTTGAGGCCCAGGCTGCCACTGGATTTATGATTGACCCAGTGAAGAACAAAAAACTGTCAGTAGAGCAGGCTGTGTCTGAAGGGATTGTTGGGACCGAATGGAAAAGCAAACTGCTGTCTGCAGAACGGGCAGTTACTGGTTACACAGATCCCAACACAGGAAAAACAATCTCCTTGTTCCAGGCCTTGAAAAAAGATCTGATTGTCAAGGACCATGGTATTCTGCTGCTAGAAGCACAGATTGCTACAGGTGGCATCATTGATCCTGTGCACAGCCATCGTGTCCCTGTGGAGGTGGCTTACCAAAGAGGGTACTTTGATGAGGAGATGAACAAGATCCTCTCTGATCCAGATGATGACACCAAGGGTTTCTTTGATCCCAACACACAGGAGAACCTCACATACTTGCAACTTGTGGAGAGGTGTGTTAAAGACCCCAGCACTGGCCTGAGCCTCCTTGTGATTGTGAAAAGGGCGAGTACTACTTCTTTGTTGATGAACATACAAAGAATATCCTCAAGTCTACAACCACAATGAAAGCAGATGGTAAATTCCAAGGACAGCTGGTGACTCTTTGGGATCTGCTGTATTCAAATTACATATCTGAGGAAAAGAGGAGAGAACTGGTGCAGCAGTTTAAGTCAGGTACAATAACTATTGAACAATTCTTAGAAAGAGTTCTGACCTTAGTATCACAGAAATCAGTAACAAGCATTCACACCATTACGACCACTACAACAGAAACGACCCAAAAGCACAACTTCCAAGGCATCAGAAAGGATGTGAGTGCTGATGAGTTGCTGCTATCCAAAGTCATTGATGAGAAAATGTACAAAGACATAACTTCTGGACAAGTCACAGTTGATCATGTAAGTGAAATAGACTCTGTGCGAAAATACCTGAAAGGGACAAATAGCATTGCTGGTGTGTTTGTGCAGTCTACAAAACAGACCATGAGCATATTCGAAGCCAAAAATAAGGGACTTCTGACACCTGGAACGTCTCTAGTTTTACTTGAGGCCCAGGCTGCCACTGGATTTATGATTGACCCAGTGAAGAACAAAAAACTGTCAGTAGAGCAGGCTGTGTCTGAAGGGATTGTTGGGACCGAATGGAAAAGCAAACTGCTGTCTGCAGAACGGGCAGTTACTGGTTACACAGATCCCAACACAGGAAAAACAATCTCCTTGTTCCAGGCCTTGAAAAAAAAGATCTGATTGTCAAGGACCATGGTATTCGTCTGCTAGAAGCACAGATTGCTACAGGTGGCATCATTGATCCTGTGCACAGCCATCGTGTCCCTGTGGAGGTGGCTTACCAAAGAGGGTACTTTGATGAGGAGATGAACAAGATCCTCTCTGATCCAGATGATGACACCAAGGGTTTCTTTGATCCCAACACACAGGAGAACCTCACATACTTGCAACTTGTGGAGAGGTGTGTTAAAGACCCCAGCACTGGCCTGAGCCTCCTTGTGATTGTGAAAAAGGGCGAGTACTACTTCTTTGTTGATGAACATACAAAGAATATCCTCAAGTCTACAACCACAATGAAAGCAGATGGTAAATTCCAAGGACAGCTGGTGACTCTTTGGGATCTGCTGTATTCAAATTACATATCTGAGGAAAAGAGGAGAGAACTGGTGCAGCAGTTTAAGTCAGGTACAATAACTATTGAACAATTCTTAGAAAGAGTTCTGACCTTAGTATCACAGAAATCAGTAACAAGCATTCACACCATTACGACCACTACAACAGAAACGACCCAAAAGCACAACTTCCAAGGCATCAGAAAGGATGTGAGTGCTGATGAGTTGCTGCTATCCAAAGTCATTGATGAGAAAATGTACAAAGACATAACTTCTGGACAAGTCACAGTTGATCATGTAAGTGAAATAGACTCTGTGCGAAAATACCTGAAAGGGACAAATAGCATTGCTGGTGTGTTTGTGCAGTCTACAAAACAGACCATGAGCATATTGAAGCCAAAAATAAGGGACTTCTGACACCTGGAACGTCTCTAGTTTTACTTGAGGCCCAGGCTGCCACTGGATTTATGATTGACCCAGTGAAGAACAAAAAACTGTCAGTAGAGCAGGCTGTGTCTGAAGGGATTGTTGGGACCGAATGGAAAAGCAAACTGCTGTCTGCAGAACGGGCAGTTACTGGTTACACAGATCCCAACACAGGAAAAACAATCTCCTTGTTCCAGGCCTTGAAAAAAGATCTGATTGTCAAGGACCATGGTATTCGTCTGCTAGAAGCACAGATTGCTACAGGTGGCATCATTGATCCTGTGCACAGCCATCGTGTCCCTGTGGAGGTGGCTTACCAAAGAGGGTACTTTGATGAGGAGATGAACAAGATCCTCTCTGATCCAGATGATGACACCAAGGGTTTCTTTGATCCCAACACACAGGAGAACCTCACATACTTGCAACTTGTGGAGAGGTGTGTTAAAGACCCCAGCACTGGCCTGAGCCTCCTTGTGATTGTGAAAAAGGGCGAGTACTACTTCTTTGTTGATGAACATACAAAGAATATCCTCAAGTCTACAACCACAATGAAAGCAGATGGTAAATTCCAAGGACAGCTGGTGACTCTTTGGGATCTGCTGTATTCAAATTACATATCTGAGGAAAAGAGGAGAGAACTGGTGCAGCAGTTTAAGTCAGGTACAATAACTATTGAACAATTCTTAGAAAGAGTTCTGACCTTAGTATCACAGAAATCAGTAACAAGCATTCACACCATTACGACCACTACAACAGAAACGACCCAAAAGCACAACTTCCAAGGCATCAGAAAGGATGTGAGTGCTGATGAGTTGCTGCTATCCAAAGTCATTGATGAGAAAATGTACAAAGACATAACTTCTGGACAAGTCACAGTTGATCATGTAAGTGAAATAGACTCTGCGAAAATACCTGAAAGGGACAAATAGCATTGCTGGTGTGTTTGTGCAGTCTACAAAACAGACCATGAGCATATTCGCAGCCAAAAATAAGGGACTTCTGACACCTGGAACGTCTCTAGTTTTACTTGAGGCCCAGGCTGCCACTGGCTTTATGATTGACCCAGTGAAGAACAAAAAACTGTCAGTAGAGCAGGCTGTGTCTGAAGGGATTGTTGGGACCGAATGGAAAAGCAAACTGCTGTCTGCAGAACGGGCAGTTACTGGTTACACAGATCCCAACACAGGAAAAACAATCTCCTTGTTCCAGGCCTTGAAAAAGGATCTGATTGTCAAGGACCATGGTATTCGTCTGCTAGAAGCACAGATTGCTACAGGTGGCATCATTGATCCTGTGCACAGCCATCGTGTCCCTGTGGAGGTGGCTTACCAAAGAGGGTACTTTGATGAGGAGATGAACAAGATCCTCTCTGATCCAGATGATGACACCAAAGGTTTCTTTGATCCCAACACACAGGAGAACCTCACATACTTGCAACTTGTGGAGAGGTGTGTTAAAGACCCCAGGACTGGTCTGAGCCTTCTTGTGATTGTGAAAAAGGGTGAGTACTACTTCTTCGTTGATGAACATACAAAGAATATCCTCAAGTCTTCAACCACTATGAAAGCAGGAGGTAAATTCCAAGGACAGCTGGTGACTCTTTGGGATCTGCTGTATTCAAATTACATATCTGAGGAAAAGAGGAGAGAACTGGTGCAGCAGTTTAAGTCAGGTACAATAACTATTGAACAATTCTTAGAAACAGTTCTGACCTTAGTATCACAGAAATCAGTAACAAGCACTCACACTATTACGACCACTACAACAGAAACAACCCAAAAGCACAACTTCCAAGGCATCAGAAAGGATGTGAGTGCTGATGAGTTGCTGCTATCCAAAGTCATTGATGAGAAAATGTACAAAGACATAACTTCTGGACAAGTCACAGTTGATCATGTAAGTGAAATAGACTCTGTGCGAAAATACCTGAAAGGAACAAATAGCATTGCAGGTGTATTTGTGCAGTCTACAAAACAGACCATGAGCATATTCGCAGCCAAAAATAAGGGACTTCTGACACCTGGAACGTCTCTAGTTTTACTTGAGGCCCAGGCTGCCACTGGCTTTATGATTGACCCAGTGAAGAACAAAAAACTGTCAGTAGAGCAGGCTGTGTCTGAAGGGATTGTTGGGACCGAATGGAAAAGCAAACTGCTGTCTGCAGAACGGGCAGTTACTGGTTACACAGATCCCAACACAGGAAAAACAATCTCCTTGTTCCAGGCCTTGAAAAAAGATCTGATTGTCAAGGACCATGGTATTCGTCTGCTAGAAGCACAGATTGCTACAGGTGGCATCATTGATCCTGTGCACAGCCATCGTGTCCCTGTGGAGGTGGCTTACCAAAGAGGGTACTTTGATGAGGAGATGAACAAGATCCTCTCTGATCCAGATGATGACACCAAGGGTTTCTTTGATCCCAACACACAGGAGAACCTCACATACTTGCAACTTGTGGAGAGGTGTGTTAAAGACCCCAGCACTGGCCTGAGCCTCCTTGTGATTGTGAAAAGGGCAGTACTACTTCTTTGTTGATGAACATACAAAGAATATCCTCAAGTCTACAACCACAATGAAAGCAGATGGTAAATTCCAAGGACAGCTGGTGACTCTTTGGGATCTGCTGTATTCAAATTACATATCTGAGGAAAAGAGGAGAGAACTGGTGCAGCAGTTTAAGTCAGGTACAATAACTATTGAACAATTTTTAGAAATAGTTCTGACCTTAGTATCACAGAAATCAGTAACAAGCACTCACACCATTACTACCACTACCACAGAAACAACCCAAAAGCACAACTTCCAAGGCATCAGAAAGGATGTGAGTGCTGATGAGTTGCTGCTATCTAAAGTCATTGATGAAAAAATGTACAAAGACATAACTTCTGGAAAAGTCACAGTTGATCATGTAAGTGAAATAGACTCTGTGCGAAAATACCTGAAAGGGACAAACAGCATTGCTGGTGTATTTGTGCAGTCTACCAAACAGACCATGAGCATATTCGCAGCCAAAAATAAGGGACTTCTGACACCTGGAACGTCTCTAGTTTTACTTGAGGCCCAGGCTGCCACTGGCTTTATGATTGACCCAGTGAAGAACAAAAAACTGTCAGTAGAGCAGGCTGTGTCTGAAGGGATTGTTGGGACCGAATGGAAAAGCAAACTGCTGTCTGCAGAACGGGCAGTTACTGGTTACACAGATCCCAACACAGGAAAAACAATCTCCTTGTTCCAGGCCTTGAAAAAAGATCTGATTGTCAAGGACCATGGTATTCGTCTACTAGAAGCACAGATTGCTACAGGTGGCATCATTGATCCTGTGCACAGCCATCGTGTCCCTGTGGAGGTGGCTTACCAAAGAGGGTACTTTGATGAGGAGATGAACAAGATCCTCTCTGATCCAGATGATGACACCAAAGGTTTCTTTGATCCCAACACACAGGAGAACCTCACATACTTGCAACTTGTGGAGAGGTGTGTTAAAGACCCCAGCACTGGTCTGAGCCTTCTTGTGATTGTGAAAAAGGGCGAGTACTACTTCTTTGTTGATGAACATACAAAGAATATCCTCAAGTCTTCAACCACAATGAAAGCAGGAGGTAAATTCCAAGGACAGCTGGTGACTCTTTGGGATCTGCTGTATTCAAATTACATATCTGAGGAAAAGAGGAGAGAACTGGTGCAGCAGTTTAAGTCAGGTACAATAACTATTGAACAATTCTTAGAAACAGTTCTGACCTTAGTATCACAGAAATCAGTAACAAGCACTCACACCATTACTACCACCACCACCACCACAGCAACAACAGAAACAACCCAAAAGCACAACTTCCAAGGCATCAGAAAGGATGTGAGTGCTGATGAGTTGCTGCTATCTAAAGTCATTGATGAAAAAATGTACAAAGACATAACTTCTGGAAAAGTCACAGTTGATCATGTAAGTGAAATAGACTCTGTGCGAAAATACCTGAAAGGGACAAACAGCATTGCTGGTGTATTTGTGCAGTCTACCAAACAGACCATGAGCATATTCGCAGCCAAAAATAAGGGACTTCTGACACCTGGAACGTCTCTAGTTTTACTTGAGGCCCAGGCTGCCACTGGCTTTATGATTGACCCAGTGAAGAACAAAAAACTGTCAGTAGAGCAGGCGCTGTCTGAAGGGATTGTTGGGACAGAATGGAAAAGCAAACTGCTGTCTGCGGAGCGGGCAGTTACTGGTTACACAGACCCCAACACAGGAAAAACAATCTCCTTGTTCCAGGCCTTGAAAAAAGATCTGATTGTCAAGGACCATGGTATTCGTCTACTAGAAGCACAGATTGCTACAGGTGGCATCATTGATCCTGTGCACAGCCATCGTGTCCCTGTGGAGGTGGCTTACCAAAGAGGGTACTTTGATGAGGAGATGAACAAAATCCTCTCTGATCCAGATGATGACACCAAGGGTTTCTTTGATCCCAACACACAGGAGAACCTCACATACTTGAAACTTGTGGAAAGATGTGTTAAAGACCCAACGACTGGACTGAGTCTGCTTGCTTTAAAAAAGTAGATTTAAGATTGTATGCAACATACCATGCAAAAACTATTCATGCTTTATTAACTACAATCATAATCATCTTTCTACTTATTCTATTTGCAGGTCTGAAAGTGTATCATTTAAGTGTATATTATTGCAGTTTCATTGTGCATTGCTTATATTGTAGTTTAAGATAACTTCAGTTTCTAATTTTACACGTTTAAAATGCAATGTAATCAGTTTCACAAGTTCACACTTACATATAATTTAGAGGGACTCAAGTTTAAATCCGTATTTGGTGTGTTGTCCGGAGCTCCGAGTTCGGAATTCAGCCTGAATCCAGAGTATTCCCCCCATGTATGTAAGAGGTTAGAAGTAGAAGTGTGGAGAAGGGGTGGTGAAGTGATGCTGATAAACTGTCAACAAACAGAGGTAGACTGCTGAATATCTATACCTCTAATATTTTATTGGCTAAGTGCTCTCCACTTGTGTCAAATATCTAACATGCTCCTTACAAACTTTATTAATAAAACATCATATTGTTTAATACAGTGCTTTCTGCTGTCTGGCTACATGTTCAAAACAATACAAATAAACATACAGCTACAACATGTCATTTTATTTGATCATTTTCAAGTCAGTGATCACTTTCATTATAAAGATCGTGTTATTATATGGCTTGTTTACATTATCATAAGTTCACAACATTTGACATTTATTGCATACCAGAACATGAGACATGAACATGAAAAAATAGGCAGGGCAGGGCAGGGTATGATAGAGAAAATGTTTATGGGGGACAGAAAAAAACATAGAAAACTGCTTTATCTTTATATACAAATCACAACACACTAAATATTACATTTAAGTACACTTTAAAAACAATTTAATACAATGAAATATAAAAGTTCCTACAATACATGCAAGTTTAGCCTAATTTGTCCAGGAGAAGCTGAACGTCTTCTTGACCATGATATACTCGTTTGAGCCCTCTGGGAAGATACCGGCAAGACGACAGATTCAAGTACTTCAGAGCTGGTGTCTGGGTTATTAGTAACCTGTGAGACAATAATAAATGGTACCAGAACTTTACCAATCTACTGAAAATTAAGAAATGCCTTGTACTGTCTATTATGTTTATAAGCTCTTGTCTACCAGTTTTAATGGGTGGCAAGTCTTCTGGCAGGCACTATATGCATGTGTGCAACTACGAAGTTAATCATTACCTGAGTGCAGATGAAGTGATTTTTGTACCACTGAGGTTCAGGGAGCGAAACAAATCAACTCCAGCACCATGTGCAAGATATCCCATCGCAATCTCCATATCTTCCTCTGAAAATGGCTGGTTGGCCAAATCAAGCTCCCTGAGGGTGCTGCCCCATTTCTGGGCAAGCATGTGTATGCCTTTCTTGGATGCTACCATGGTATTGCTATTGAAGTACAGGCCCCAATATAGACACTCCAGTTCTAAAACAAATTGATGGAAACCATTATTGTACATTATTGCATCCCTGAAATTCATAGGTATGATCAAATTCTTCCATACTGTAAACTATAACAATAAAAATAGGGGGAGTTCTTCAAACCACGTGTTATTCATAGCCATGTGTAGCTTAAATATTTCATTTTCACTACTGTGTGAGGTACATCAATGTTTCCTCTCTTGTTATTTCAAAATCAAAACTTACTCTCAAAAGGCAGAGCGAAGAGGCCAGTGGCTGTGATGCGGGAGGCACCACGCAGGTCTAGCACACGCAGGTGGGGGGAGCCATGCAGCACATTGTTCAGGTCACTGTCCGTCATGAAAGAGTGAGAGGAAGTTGCAATGCACAACTCCTCTAGCATGGGAAAACCGGATGTTGAACTGGGCGTGTTGCGGATCATTTTAGGAACTGGAGTGACATTCATCAATCTAAAAGTCTAAATTATAAAATAATTTAAAAGAGAGGGGAAAAAAAGATTGTAATATTTTATACTATAATATGTAGTACAATTTTTAAAAATATGCATTCTACAACATCACCATTAATAACACTTAGAGCAGGGATGGGCAACTTTGGTCCGGAAGGGCCACTGTCCTGCAGTTAAGATTCGAACCTAATAAAAACTCACCTGCTTGTAGCTTTCTAGTAATCATGAAGACATTGATTAGCTGGTTCAGGTGACTTTGTTTAGGGTTTGAGCTAAACTCAGCAGGACAGTGGCCCACAAGGAACGATGTTGCCTATCCCTGATTTACAGGAACGCCAGGTTTGCTGCACATTTTTTAAAGTAAAATTTAAAATGAAGAACTTTTTAAGACCTGAAGAAATAAAAATGAATACTGTACATTAGGAGTGTGTAATACTGTCAAAAATTATATCTCTTTTTTCAAAGATTTTGTTGATAACAATAATAGCTTGTTTGCAGTGACGTGGTTCGGATGATGTGCATAATTCTGATGGAGGGCGGGAAGTAAAAATCAGAATGGACAAGGTGGAGGAAAGTCAGTACTGTGCTTGTTTAGAAAGGTATAAACAGAAATATCAAAACATATGTTAGACGTGACCCTTATTTTATTAATATTTTATAGACACTTTTAGTTAAAGATTTGCCTGCCATCAAGGTGGTAGATTTAGAGAATGTGAAGCTGTTGTCACGCCGTGTTGAGTTCTAGTCTGGTTTGTATATATTGCGCTGCATTTCTGCTAGTGAGTATTTTGGCATTTGCCCAGTGCGTGACACTGTTTTCACCACATCAACATTATGAAAGGAATTCAACAAAACTTCAGTTAAAGGATCAAATGATCATCAATGCAATAAAATAGCTTCTCTTCCCTGCAAACGATACCATGAAGAATGTTATTATTCACCAAGTCAAAAACAAAACAAAAGGTACACAGGTATCCGTGTTCATTTCAGTATCAGCAATGCAAAACACTATTAAAATGACACATTTTAAAGTATAAAATTATGAAAGTTATTAAGGGGCAATATTCGCCACCTTAAATTGGTTTCCAGGGGGCATTTTTACCTATATAAGGATATTTTTTCTAAATGTATTAGATGTATGCATCACCCTTTATGTCAAATTCTAACATTCAAATTGAATTCAGTTACAGTAATAACACAGTATAGGGCTGTTACCAATCAAATTAAATCATTATCAACAAAATCCATCATTGCAGTGCAGATGTGACTCAGATATTGCATTAATATATTTACACTGCATTGTTACATAAATAGTGCTATTAGATTGTTTCTTTATTCAATATTTAAATATTAACCTTTTAATGAAAAGGTACTTTAAATATGAAACTAAAAACGGCAGTAGGTGGCATCAAGTCACTTGCTGATTTTGGAACCGCGTACGAGTATACAGTGTTGGGTGTAATTAATTACCAAGTAATCTAATTGCTTTTCCCAGTAAAAAGTAAAGTAAGGGATTACTCTTAATATTTCTGTAATTTAATTAGTTACTTCTGATGTACAGTAATTGCATTAAATACTCTATAGACTATACAACAATTTTATATAAAAGTTGTGTTTAATGTAACTTTCCGTTTTACTTTATTTGGATGGTCCCTTTAACACATTCTGTTGACTAAGTAACGTTCCACCAATATGTCTACTAACTCTCATTAGAGTGTTAGTAGAGTATTAATAGATCAGTAGGGTTAGAATAAGTTGACATGTTCTTGTAAAGTTATTTATAGTCAGTAGAATGTTAGGGGACAATCACAATAAAGTGTTAGCAGTCTAATGAGAGTTATTTGACATGTAGTTGCAAAGTTACTTAAAGTCAACAGAATGTTCAGAAGGGACCATCAAAATACTGTTACCTAACCTTCTCCCTATATTATTTATTCCAATTTTATATTGTTTATTTGAAAGAATCAAATGCAGTTTGGTGTCTATCCTTGTATTGTTCAACTGGTCGAGGTTGATATGGGATTTGGAAAGTAATTAGTAACAAGCACTCCAATACAGTTTTAGAAAGTAATTAGTACAGTAATCTAATTACACTGTTGACGATGTAATCAGTAGCAAGTAATCACTTTTTAGTGTACTGCCAACACTTCTGGGACTTTTTATTTAGAAAACAAAAAAGATTCTATCTACAAAGTCAAATAAAATGCAAAAAACGATTTGTTCAAATGGCTAATTCATTCAGAAATGACAATTATTGGCTGCATCCAAAAACTTGGCTTGGCTCGCTGCCTTATTGGCAGTGACAGACTTCTGAGGCAGCGTAACAGTTTTATGATCTACAGGAAAATAGAGCACGCTTTGGTGAGAACTATTATGTTTTTTTGTGATAACTACTAACAATTATTTAATTACAGTAGTTATTTCTCGCTAGAAATGACATCAGAAGTGGAAAACATTTACACAAACTGACCAACAACTGCAACTTTCAGATCTTTCTTTTTATAGCTCCATTGTCACCAAATGGAGCACATAGGATTATGGGATATTAACAGAAGCGAAGGGTAGGCCTACATCTATGCTGCCTTCAAAAATCGATCAGATGAAGGTCTCTCAGGAGTCAGGAAGTGAAGCTAACATTAGATTCGGACATGCCTTGATGCCTTCCTACCTTAAAATGCATCCTCTGAAGGCAACCTTTTTAGATGTACTCATTGAATGGGTCATTAAATCAATTAAACTGATTTGTTAAAAAACGTGGATTCAGTCAGTAACGAATCACCACTGTGTGTTGCTCCGAGAATTCATTCTGCTGTGCTTTCATTTAGAGTTTTTTGTTGGTGAAAAAGGAAAAAACAAAAAACAATATTGTGTCTAAAATGTAACTTACAATGTGTTTAAATATATTTTGGATTTGCATTATCAGTCTTGTGTGATATTGTAACTACATCGGATATAAATATAAGGCAATAAACTCACTCGGGCAAAAATGCGTGTGTATCTTGGATTTTGGTGGCATATATCTGCATAAATCGAACCGTAAAAGTGTGAGTGACAACTCATGGCAACTCACACACCGTTAAAAAAATTGTTTCAATTTGGTGAAGTATTAATATAAATCCAAGTCACAGAAATGTAAGACCTCCCATACATTTTAGAAATCAAATGTAATCCTTTAAAGATCTGCAGGAACCCTAAATGTGGGCAAACATTTTTAGAACAACAAACTCAATTGCACTCAATTGAGAAAATACAGCACCTCCTGTGCATAACTTTTTCTTGTATATCGATTTGGTTTGTGTACATGTACATGAAGATCACAACACATTTTAGTTTAATACCTGAAGTTTAGGGCATCCAATCTGCAAAGCCTGAATACAGATGGGAAGCTGGCAGTATCCTCCATCTAATTTAGTGTTGATTTCCAGAAGCCTGAGCTCAGGACAGCAACCTTTCTTTAAATTCAGAAAAATTTCCCTCATCAGAAACAAACAGGCATACAGTAACTAATTAGGTCACATAAAGGAAAAAAGATTCATATTAACTTACAGACAAAATACTGAGCAGTTTGTCACTCTTGGTGCTGTGTGTGAAGTAAATTTTCTTTATTTGGTTGCCGTACGCCTCAAGGAAGGACACCAGACCATCAACATTAATCTATATTCAAAAAAAGGACACAAAACAGGTTTAAGGGTTAGCATGTAGAGGATCAGTGAAACATGCTCTGTAAAGTAAGAAAAGAAAGAATGGATGTGGCATACTACTATAATAAACAAAAAAACAAAAAAACACTCCAGGAGTCACTTTCTTAAAAATAAAAAAAAAATTCACATTAAAAAGAAAATTGTAAACCCAACATTTGATTTGTCTGATTTGTTTTGTTATTCGTCCAGTTGCACCACATCTGAAGGAGGTTGAAATCACTTTTGACCACATTGTGCTCTCTGAACAACAGTGAATGACTGACTACTAACCTCTTAATCAAAAACAAAGCTAAAACAAAGGGATTTAGAAAATCAGATACATAAACTTGCAAAAAAAACGTTTTAGGAGAATTTCGCACTTTATCAATATGCAATTAAAAACACAATTATGTAGAGTGGCCACAGTAGACACAACGGTGTGTTCAACTTGATGCGACAGATCCGTGTATGACCTGCGTCTGCTCTCTAATCGTTCTTGCGGTACTCTAATGGCATGATACACAGATCGGTCTATGCAGCGCCGCTTGAAGTCAAACAGACCTATTGAAGCATGTCACTACCAGGGGTCCATTCTTTGTACCTCGCTTAAAGGGCTAGTTCACCCAAAACTGAAAATTAGCCCATGATTTACTCACCCTTAAGTCATCCTAGGTGTATATGGCTCTTCCAAGCTTTATAATGGCATTGACTGTTGCTCTGTTTTTGAAGTCCATTAAAGAGCATCTGTCTGTCAAATAACATGCTCCACACGGCTCCGGGGAGTTAATAAATGCCTTTGGAAGTGAATTGATTAGTTTGTGTAAGAAAAATATCCATATTTATAACTTTATTAAGTAAAGTTTCGGCCGATTGTCTTCCGTATTCAGTTTATGGAAAAAGTGTTGAAAGTGCCTCTGCAGTTCAATGGCTTACGCTACCAGGTGCGCTCGTCAGACGTAGCGTACGCATCTTGAACTCCGAGAGGGCACTTTCAACACTTTTCCACGGAAGGCGATCGGCTGGAACTTTAATTCAAAAAGTTTTAAATATTGATATTTTTCTTACACAAATGCAACGATTTGCTTCAGAAGGCCTTTATTAACCCCTGGAGCCGTGTGGAGCATATTATGTGACGGACAGATGCATTTTTATAGACTTCAGAGCAACAGTCAATGCCATTATAAAGCTTGGATTAGCCAGAACTTCTTTTATATAACTCAACTTTTATTCGTCTGAAAGAAGAATGTCATATACACCTAGGATGACTTGAGGGTGAGTAAATCATGGGCTAATTTTCATTTTTGGTTGAACTATCCCTTTCATACATCTGAGATGATTTGACAGATCCCAGATCTTTTAATCGTGATAACTGATCTCTGGCTAATTTGGTTCGTCAAATGAATTTGCGGATTGGATTAAAATATCTGGATTAAGTTGTCTAAGATTACTGTGCGTTCTTGTGTTCACTGAAGAGGGCAGATGCATCGATACTCGAAACCACGATCAGTAAAGCAGCGACTGGCTGGCGTCAAGACAATGTAATGACATCATATAATTAAAAAAAAAGCCACCTGGCAAAAAACTTGACAAATTAAAAAAATACTATTTTGTGGATGTTTATAAGAAGACGTAAAAGTTATAATAAGTTATAAATTTTATAGAATTTGTACACCCTTTACATTTTTATTTCAATGTTGTAATTAGCAAATCATTAAATTTTTAAGTCAATTTGAAGCAGATTTGTGACCGCATCAATTAAAGTTTCTTCAGGGTCAAGATCAAGTTATCTGCATCTCCATGCGCTGCCTCAAGCCATCCCATAATATCTGTCATCACTCAAATTAATGCACGGCTCAGAGTAACGTTACAGCATGTGTGAAAAATGGCAAGCAATTATTTCATCACAATCAAGAGACTGTATGTGTAGTATTATACACATTTCACACAACATTATAATATTATTTATATTATTATTATTTAAAATTATTATTGCCCCTGGTTCAGTAATTAACTTTTGTAAAAAAGTAGCAGTGGCTGGGGCAGATTTTAAGTATCATCTCAAGATGCAGTCTAATCCTGTTTACATGAAATAAGCCTTCTCCCGAGCAGGTTTAAGTTTACGGACTTTGTTGCTATGACAGTCCAGGATGAGCTTCGAAGAACCAAACAATCCAAGATCATGCCAAATCGTCAACAATCAAATCCAGCTAACTGAGTTAGCAACGTACAAAGAACAGACCCCAGGTGTAAACAGCAATGTGTTTTGACTGACCACTTGTGAATAGATCACCTGAAACAGATCTTAATACAAGGAGAAAAAGCTGAAATTTTGTCTATACTGAGAATACGGTAACTCTTTTCCATGCAACTACAGGGAACATGGACAGAAGCTTTTCAAATTATCATGAAAGTAAGCCACACAGGTTTGGAATAACATGAGGGTGATTAAAATTTTCATTTTGTGGTAAAAATGGTTCTTTAAATTTAAGCAGTTTAGTCAGAATTACATACAAACCTCTGAGTGTTGCACATTTATAATCTCTAATGAACGACAGTCAGAGCCAAGGCTTTGGAAGGCTGTTCCTGTCATTCCTGTGCAGTAAGACAGCTTGAGCGAATGAAGATTTGGGCATGATTGTGAAACTTTCTAGAACAACAGAGCACAGACCCTGATTATATATTATACAGAACAACACTCCCAAAACATGATCAGAAACAGATTTACATACCAGAAACAAAATTCCAAAGCAGATGAATTATTATTACCTGAATAACATAGTCAACCTGTTTTTTCCAGTGGCAAAGAGAGAATTCTCTCAGCTGAGACAATCTGCAGGAAATGGACAAAACAAAACTTGATGAACAATGCTTTGCCATGTATAATCCCACACGAAACAAAATGTCTTTAATAAATTCTTCCAGGTTATAAAAAACCAACAACATTAACCACTGACCTGTTTTTTGCTAGCCAGTCTATAGTGTTCCTAATCTTCTGTTCTGTCCCAGGTAACTGACTCTTACCGGGTTCAATCCAGCAGTAGCCAATTGACACACTGCGCCACAGGACCGGAGAGGATGCAGCTCCATTCCATAGATGGCAAACTCTGCCAACCCTTTTAAAGACAGCAAATAGTATCTGTAGCAAGTTATAAAGCCTGGACAGAAAGTGAATAGCACAAATTGGGTGTACAGTTCTTACCTGCACAGAAAAGGAACAGCTCCATCTTGGTGAATTGCAAACTGAAAGATTTTCACCAGGACCTCTATTGGTAAACTCTGACCCCAGTGGTCAAAACTAACAGCATTCATGCTCTCCAAGTCAACATGTGTATCAGTAGTTTCTTCTGTGACTTTGGGGACTTTTACTGGTGCTTTTTTAGTTTTGTTAGTAGAGGTTTTACTCTTGCTTTTTTTGTTTCCCTTTTTTTTCTTGCATACCTTCCGCTTGGGCTTCCATATACTGTCACCACTGCTTATATTTGATATAATCAAAAGCATGTCCTCTCCCTCCTGAATGGTGTAATTTGGTCTCACAGTTCGCTTGACAGTCTTTCTCTTTTTCTTTTTTCTTTTGTCATTCTTAGGAGAATCAGCTTTTCTTTTCAAAAGTCTTTTTGCTTTTGCAGGTGCAGTCTGGCATGTCCCAGCTCTGCTGGACTGAGTGCTTGACATTCCAGCAGAAGAAGCCTGGAGTGACTCTTGCTCTGTGCTCGAGTTGGAAGCCTGCATTATTCTGCTTTTTTTCCTACAACTATTCCTTAAAAATCGTTTTATTAAATTTAAGTTGTAAAAATAAAAACAAACAAACAAAAAATGTATTTAGCGTTTACAGCACCATTACTAAACCATTATCGATGCCGTCTTGCTCCTTTGTTGTTATTATCCGACTGCCCCATGATGCACTAGCTTTGGTCAATGAATATCGTCATATCCGCTTTCATACACAGCAGTGAGAGCTTCTGCCTGCTTAGCCTGCCCACTCTCGTTATTTGATTATTTATTTATTTTTTTGCATAAAGAAAACCTAATAAACGATGTAGTGCCTAAGTTACGCCTTTATTATCCAGATACTATTGGAAAGGATAGTTGGTTGATAGTCTTTTGGTAAAAAATATAACTAATTTAAGTGTTTAGAAACCAACTGTTGGAAATAATCAATTCGGAATGCGGAAACGATGTTTTATGTGGACTAGCAAGCAGAGCCGTTTGCCAGAGCCATAGAAGTTTTTCACCGGCTCTGGTTTTAGCCAGAGCCATATAACTCTATATGGCTCTGGTTTTAGCCAAAGAATGGAAGGGGTATATCCAATCAGAGACTCCTCAAATGCACACGTGACTCAACAGGGAAGTCCACGAGGTAGAGTGGACAATCCTCCGTGTACATGAAAATTATTACCCAAACGGAATCCCCAACTCTCCTCACACTGCAAAGGACTCAAAAACACGCTACACACCTACTACAAAGCTACTACTACTACGAAAAATTCAGTCGCAGCACAATATATTGGTGAGTACATTTTGAGATTTCACACATGAAGCATTACTATTGTTGTCTTGCATGCATTGCCCTTGCTACACTCGTACATTTTTGTACGCTTAAAGTTTTAAATATGTTTACCAAATAACCTCGTTACATTTCTTATCAATGGGAATCTTTCACAGAAAGACCAAATCAACCTTTTTTTACAGTCTGAATTGAACACAGACAGCATATTTTCAAACTTCACGATACAGCGCATTGACGCATTCTCGCGCGCTAAAGAGAACAAACCATGAGGAATGAAAGCATTTAGTTTTCAGCCCTAGCGCTTATTATTTTCTTAAATAGTGAAACCCAAAATAAATAGTTATTCAATAATAGGAAGAAGTCGATAATACGTCCCTTTCTTAAAAAAAAAACAGTCGCGTGAGCAAATGGGGCGTCAACATTTGGTTCCTTGATTATTCAACTAACAAATAACTCGCCCAGTTGACCTGTGACCTTGATTTATGCTAGTGAAGCTAGCAGTGATGCAACTGAACTTTTGCACCATTCTTTTACTACTATTTTTGTCCCATGAATTCTATTCATTCAGTTGTTTCTCTTTTTTGTGTGACATGAGCAGCTGGTAATTTTCATAATTTACAAATGAAACCATAGACACTATCGTTACTATAAATATCATCACGACTGTAAAATAATGGTGAGTTAATTAATATGCAAAATAAAAAAAATATTTTCTGTTGATAGCATTGGCTAATACCAAGTTAGCAGTTTATGGTAACTTGGTATTAGCCTTAAATGTGTGTGTAGTATTTTAATAATGTATTGTATACCAAAGGATGTGTCTTGTAAATCTAAGGACTGTGAAAGGCAGAAAATGATTGTTTATTTTTTTCAGTTGAAAACTATTATAACCCTGTAATACCAATGGGAAAACAACAGTCTCAGACAGGTACACCTGTTGTAATGAGATAAAAAAAAAAATAATAATAATCTGAGGGATAATATTTGTTGCACGGTTAAAGGGATAGTTCACCCCAAAAAATTAGCCCATGATTTACTCACCCTCAAGTCATCCTAGGTGTATATGATCTTCTTTCAGACGAACACAATCAGAGTTATATTAAAGGAACACACCACCGTTTTTAGAAATAGGGCTTATTCAACTTCTTTCCTACATTTAGATATGTGGGCAAATGCATTTTTGTCTCAGTGCATGCATTGTTTTAGTTTGTCAGGGTCGCCGCTAACTTAGTTTAGCATAATGAATGGAGTCCTAGCTCTTTCAAGCTTTATAGTGACAATGAATGGCTGGTTCTGTTTTGAAGTCCATAAAAGTGCATCTATACATCATAAAAGTAACGGCTCCAGGGGATTAATAAAGGTCTTCTGAAGCGAAACGATGCATTTGTGCAAGAAAAGGCCTTAATTAACCCCCCGGAGCCAGTCATTTACTGCCATTATAAAGCTTGGAAGAGCCAGGACATTTTTTAATATAACTCAGATTGTATTCGTCTGAAAGAAGAATGTCATATTCACCTAGAATGGCTTGTAAATCATGGGCTAACACACATTATTTTTTGGTGAACTATCCCTTTAAGATCAACTGTGGACTAGCATGCACTGGTCGTTATTACTAAAACATTTATCTGGCCTTTATTTGGAAGTGTACTCGCCGGATGGTTTAAAAATCAAGCCAAGCCACTTTGATGTTCAACTATGGAAGACCTGCAAGACTTTGGTTCCTGTAGTACGAGTGCCAAGACCATTGCTCCTGAGCTCAGTGAGTACCACTTTGTCTTGTTTTTCAATGACTTATAATAAAAAACGACATGGACATTTTTACATTTTAAAACTCGGTCCAACTTTATATTTGGTGGCCTCAACTACTACTTACATCAGAAAATAAGTACAATGTATTTATTGTGTTCATATTGTTTTGCAAAACACTTTTGCTGATATTGAGGTGGGATACAGGTGAAGTTAGGGACAGGTGTGGTGGTATGGGTAGAGTTAAGGGTAGGGTTAGGTGTAATAGGGTCAACAGTGTAATTATAAATGTATTACATAAATTAATTACAGATGTTATTACATGCAGGTAATTTTTTTAATGTAAGTTCAATGTAAACACATGTACGTACACAATAAGTGCATTGTATCAAATGATTAATTTAAATGTTAGTATAATAGTTAAGGCCACCTAATATGGGTCCGAAAACTCATATAATATAATTATGTCCTATACATATTGTATATGTTAAATGTGAAATAAATAAAATAATAATAGTTTTGTTGTTTTATGTCTTGCAGAGGATGATTTTTACTCCAAGCTTGTTGACGACTACCTTGGTGCTCATTACGGAGAGCTGTTGGAGTTGGATGAAAAGCCCTGGAAAAACGTCATGTTGGTCCAGATTGGGCTGATGAGAGAGGAGCAAGATCTTTCCTGGGTTGATTTAATACAATGGCTCCAAAAGATTATCCCAATGTTTCAGTCTGCTGATTTCAGAAGCCTGATTGAGAGAAACACCACGACAGCTTTGAGCTTAACTGGAGATGCCAGACAAAATTTTCTTGAGGCGGAAGTCAACTTCGAATTTGTTGGACCAATATGTGATAGTATCGGAATCGGAAGAAGAGATTTACTTGAAATGTCAGATTTTTCTGATCGTGCAAAATTAACTGGTCTCACAAACGGTCTAATTCTCGAATTGACTAACTTTATTTCACGAGAGAAATTAGACCCGGTCGTCTTGGTGTCTTGGATTCGTAACTTTGAGCCTTTATTTTGTTGTGATGGAAAGATCCAAAAAGCCTACAGGATCCTAAGAGCTAATCTCAAGAATTTCAGAATACAGTACCGCAACAATCAGAGGAGCCGAAAGCGGAGTCGTGGATTGCTGGATGAGTTTCTTCAGAGTCCATTTGATCTTGCTCCTGAAAGGGATGCTGATGATGTTGAATACAGAAGGGTGGCAATGGTCAAAGCACATTTAAGGAAGAAACGCAGCATTTCCGTGCATAAACCAACCACTGAGGTCAAGGAGGAAGATGAACCCATTGATATTTTGCAGACAGATGCCACTGTAAAAGCTCCATTTCAGCATGAACCAAAGCAAACGTCCCATGTGATCAGTGTAAAAAGGGAACAGAGATCACAGAGCCATCAAACATGGACACAGCCACTAGAAGATGACCCAAGAAGTGACACGGGCGACAATGTAACACTTCTTGATATCTCTGTGCTGTCTTGGCAAAAGATTGCAGATGTGTATGGAGGAAAGAACGAAGCTGCTAAGATGGCTTCAATGGATCTACTTCGGAATCACTTCTCAGCAATGCTGAAGGAAGATGCTAACCTGAGATCTCTCGATGACAAAGTCAAAGAAAGCACCCATCCATTAGTGCCACCTTTGAATTTCCTGCGTTACATGTGTCAATTCCTTTTCGAACTTATCGATGTTACTGAGCAGCAAATGATGTCATTCGGAAGAGATCTCGTGAACACCACAGGTGAGAAACTGGGACGCGACAAGCACCCCAGATTTCAGAGTTTTGTCAACTTCGATGAGAGCGCCGTGACTCGTTACATTCACATGGCTTCTGAAATTTTATGTCCAAGTGAGGAGACCAACCCAAATTACCGCAGGCACTGGCTAGCTTTTTGCCTTGAAAGAAAAAACCCTTCCAGACTACCTATAAATCAGTCGAATCGTGTCATTAACTACTTTGAGGCAGCTGCAGGACTCATTCACCATCATGAAGATGTTGTTCTTTTTGTATCTGACCTGCAGCTTCTGAATGACAACTCGAATATCCTGTTGGAGAGCGTCAATGCTGATGCAAACGACGAGGCTTTGCAGGCGCTGGTCTGTGTGGTCGCCGTTGTCTACATTAAAGTCTTGGGACCCTTTTGGCAACTTCTGAAGAGTGATGGAGAATATCCTCTTTTCAGTAGGTACATCCTTTGCCTGTACGACAAGCTCTTGGAATGGTCGCAAGATGCCAGTTGCCTTTTGCAACCAGAAGCTTTTGTGAATGTATTCTTACAGGTTCCAATGCAAGAGGGGACTTTTGAAGGAGTGTTCAAATTTTGCAGTGATAATGCAGAAAACCAGTACGGAACTCTCATGAGAGCTTGTTTACAGAGGATGATGAAAGCCCTCGCAGCTGTACTGGAGGACAATCTCAAAGATTTCCTACCTGGCGGCGAGTACTGCAAAGATCAGCCTGTGGATATAGCTGTTCAAATGGCAAACTGCACATTTTCACAGCTGATGGGCGAATACCCCTTTGGTCATGGGTACCCTTATGGGAAGAACAGCCCTGATAAAACGCTCCGTCAAGCCAAAGGTTGCGCTTCCAAAGAGACAGAACAAGAACCTGCTGCTTCCCGAAAGACGTCAGATGAACCTACATCACCAGCCAAAACCCTTCAAAAGCAGCAACAGGCATCAAAACGCCACTCTATCTTTGAAGGAGCAAATCTCAATGCCGCAAAAAAAATGAAGGCGTCTAGACTAAAGCAAAAAGCGCAGGATCACATTTATAAGAAAATGATTGTTGGAGCGGTTTCAAAATATGGTGGCCCATGTAAAAGCAAACAAGATGTTGAAAAACTGCTTACAAAACTACAAGGTGCAAGCCATGCACATACACGTGAGGTCATTCGCTGTGAGCTGAACTACCAAAAGAGCATCTTGGGTTCAAAAGACAAAAAGCTCAATCACATAGGTTTCTCTTTGAATGACATGGTTGCTACACTAAAGGACATCTTACCAAATGAGAAAGGTATAGTTACATCAGCAGGTGAAAATGAGCTTGAGGAGACAGAGATTCAAGAGATGCTGATGCAAACAACATCCTCAGACACTGGTCAGCAAAGGTCTGAAAGTAGTATTGATATAAAGAAAAGAAAGGTTTTTGGCCCTTGTTACAGGGAGAACTTTGAGTTTCTTTGATTGGTTTAATGCTACTGAATATATGCCACTTGCATGTTTCTTGACTTTATTTTTCTGCAGATGGATAAGATCTTTGTTCTCAAATGTTTTATATACTAGCTTGTTCTCTCGCTGATTTTATTTTTATTTTTTATTAATATCGTAATAGTTAATTAGTTAATTCTATGTTTTTTGTTGCATTACAAAATAAAAAAATGCTTTTTGAAACCTACTTGTCCTGACTTTTATTAAACAATACAACTATTACTATTATTATTATTATTATTATTGATAAAGTTCAACATTATTATATTTATATTGTATACTCTGGTATATAGAGTAGTATATATTTATATAATGTTATGTATATAATTATATAAATGTTATCATTATGAAATGTTAATCAGAAATGTACTTATGAATTTATGTTGTAAATTACTAAACAAAACAAAAAATCTTTTTTATAATTTTTTTTTTTAAACTTTAGTTTTTAAACTTTCTGTTCAGTAACGAATCATCCACTTGTAGTAATGAAAGTTTCACAGACCTTATACTCATCCATCTAATACTTAAAAAAATACCATCCAGTATGTATTTTCTGTTTCCTTTTAACAATTTTTTCTTTCCTTTTCTAATGTTACATGTGTATTTTTCTTTAAATCAGTTAAAAATCTCTTCAAAATTATATATATTTATATATTAAACAGATTTTGTTTTCATATTTTATTTAAAATTAAAATGGTAAATATATTTTCTCATTGCAAATGAATACTGAGTTTAAGTGAACACTTAAATGATTATTTGACACTGACAATTGAACAAACATTACAGTGATGATCATGACCGAGAAAGTGAGAAGTCTTTAATTAGTTTGAATTCATCCCAGATCAAATGACAGTTAAACTATGAGAAATATGCTTAATAGTAAAACTGTTTCTATATTCTGCAATCTTTTTTCTTTTCTTTTCAAATACAGTCACAAGAAATAAGTGTAAGAAACGTGCAATGTTCTAACATACCCATGCCCTTTTCCTAGACATAAATGGCAGATACATGGTGGGATCATGCCATCGTTACACACATTTTGGTGGCCCTGTTTGGAATGGGCTCATGGATCTCTGTGAACTCATTATGGGTTGAGTTGCCGGTTGTTGTAGGTGTCCTACCTGAAGGTAATTAGAATTTTGAACTTGTACCATTGTAGCTTATTTTAAAGGGATAGTTTGAAAATTAGCCCATGATTTACTCACCCTCAAGTCATCTTAGGTGTAAATGACATTCTTCTTTCAGACGAATAAAAGTTGAGTTATATTAAAAAAGTCCTGGTTAATCCAAGCTTTATGATGGCAGGGATTTTTTGAAAATCCTTTAAAATGCATCTGTCCGTCAAATAATATGCTCCACATGGCTTTGTGAGGTTAATAAATTACTTTGGAAGTGAATTGATGCGTTTGTGTAAGAAAAATATCCATATTTATAACTTTATTAAGTAAAGTTTCAGCTGATCGCTTTCCATATTCAGTTTAAGGAAAAGTGTTAAAAGTGCCTCTGCAGTTCAAAGGCTTACGCTACCAGGTGCGCTCGTCAGACGTAGCGTACGCATCTTGAACTCCGAGAGGGCACTTTCAACACTTTTCCAAAAGCTTGGATTAGCCAGGACTTTTTTAATCTCTCAACTTTTATTCGTCTGAAAGAAGAATGTCATATACACCTAGGATGACTTGAGGGTGAGTAAATCATGGGCTAATTAAAACTTTTGGGTGAACTATCCCTTTAATAAAACTTTCATGTATCCCACAGCTGTACCTAGCAGATGCGGTATTTATTATTCTGACAACAGTAGAACTTAAAACATGCCCTTTCTTTATAGGGTGGAACTTGCCAGCTTATCTTACAGTGCTGATAGCATTTGGGAATTTGGGTCCAGTGGCTGTCACTTTAACCCACCACTTCGCTCCAGGAAAGCTAAATGAACGTGTGGTCATCCACGTCATACAAGTGCTAGCGGTGGTTGCAGCTGTGTTTCTTGCTCTCTTTTGGTCCCAGTTGGCCACGGTCGCTGGAGTGCCTAGGTCTGTCCCGTTCCTGCTGCTTACTTTTATACTGTCATTTGTCTGCTGCACTTCCAATGTCACCTTCTTACCCTTCATGTTTCGTTACCCCTCGCAATACATCCGGACGTTCTTTGTCGGACAGGGTCTTGGCGCACTCTTTCCCTGTGTAGTCGCTTTGGGGCAGGGTGTAGGGAAACTAGAGTGTGTTGAGACGTCCAATGGCACAGAGCCCCACTATTTTAAAGAAAACTTCCCAGTCCAAAACTTCTTTTGGTTCTTGTCCGTGATGCTGGCGTTTTCGGCCCTCTGTTTTCTAGCTCTGACGTACAGAGTAGTCATTGCGGCAGAGGAAGTTCCGAAGACTGAGCAGGAAACTGTGAAATCGGACTTAGAGACACACCCTTTACAAAATGGAGATTCGCCAGTTTCTGAGGAACAAGTTGAAGTTGAAAAACAGGCTCCTGTTGTGACCTTCTGGACGTCACGCAATGTCTATCTGCTCCTGTTGCTGGGAATATCCAATGCTCTGACCAACGGTGTGCTGCCGTCCGTGCAGAGTTTCTCCTGTCTGCCTTATGGCACCATGACCTTTCACCTCTCTGTCATCTTGGGCAACATTGCGAACCCTCTGGCCTGCTTTGTGGCAATGTTTGTCCTACTCAGGTTAGTGAGTTAAAGTTCTCAATGAATTTTACTGTGTGCATAACAGTACTGTAAAAAAATGTTGTGTTCCTGTTCTTTACATTTATTACAGGTCCAGTGTTGGTCTTGGTATGATGTCACTAGGAGGCGGTATTTTTGCAGCCTATCTCATGGCCTTGGCCGCACTGAGCCCCTGCCCACCACTTTTAGGAAGTCAGTCTGGAGTCACTCTAGTGGTTAGTAACTGTATCTCATTACTGGGTGGAAGAGGAACTTACTAAGAATGTTGAACATGCTCTTTACTACACCACTGAAATGTCACATGCAAATATCACATGCAAAAAGTGGTGCAACTGTTTAGTGAATTTGCCACACATGGTGTTTCATGGTAATTATTGTATCATCTGTAAAGTTCTGAGTCAAAAGTAATCATAAACCTTAAAATCTAGGTCATTATAGAAATAAAATGGGGGTCAGTTGAAGGCAACTGTGAAAGTCTTTGCAGCAACTATAAGTGCATGATTGTTCAATAATTTAAAACAAAAATTAAAATAATATTTTTAAACAAAATAAAAATATTAGGTCATATAATATACTGTAATTCATTATTATACCAACGTGATAACATTTAATATTATTTCTAATTAAATGTTTTCAAGCGTAAATGACAGTGTTCAACAGATGCTGTCAACATTAGCTCTATTTATCCCAGAATATTCTTTGATTTAGTTATTTTTGTTCCTGAGGCCCATAATCCTGACTATAGTCATCCATTAATTCACCACATAATACACAGTTTACAGTTGTAAGAAAAATTTTTTTAACCGCTTGCAGAATCTGTGGGAATGTAAATAATTGTTACTAAAAAAGAGCAATCATAACATTTTTTATTTTATTTAGTGCTGTCCTGAATAAGATATTTTACTTTTTTTAATTTTTTTTACATAGAGTCCACAAGACAAAAATAGCTACATTTCTTAAAATGACCCATTCAAAAGTTTAAACTATTGATTGTTAATACTGTGTGTCGTTACCTGGAAGACCCACGGCTGTTTTTTTTGTTTTGTGATGGTTGTTTATGAGTCCCTTGCTTGCCCTGAGCAGTTAAACTGCCCAATGTTCTTCAGAAAAATCCTTCAGGTCCTGCACATTCTTCAGTTTTTCAGCATCTTTTGCATATTTGAACCCTCTCCAGCAGTGACTGTATGATTTTGAGATCCATCTTTTTACACTGATGACGATTGAGGGACTCAAACACAACTATTAAAAAGGTTCAAACATTCACTGATGCTCCAGAAGGAAACACGATGCATTACGAGCTGGGGGGTGAAAACGTTTTGAATTTGAATATCAAGGTAAGTTGTACTTAATTTGTGGAATTGTAGAATTGTAAATTGTTTACTAAGTTTGTATCTTCTGTTGCATCTAAAGGGCAGTACTAAATGAAAAAAAAAAGATAATTTTTGAACAGTTGAAAAAACATCAGGGTGAAAAGATGGATCTCAAAATCATACAGTCACTGCTAGAGATTCTGCAAGCGGTTCACATACTTTTTCTTGCACCTGTATCTGTAAATACAGTAATTATATGAAAATGTATAATTTTTTTTAATCAAAGCCTGTAATACTTTCACCATTTAGATCATATCCTCGATCATCTTCACTGGCCTGTTCTCTTACCTGAAGGTGGTAGTTGGGACTCTTCTTCATGAAGCAGGACATGCAGCTCTGCTCTGGTGTGGAGTCTTCATCCAGGCTGGCTCTCTTATCGGAGCCTTTACAATGTTCCCTTTAGTCAGTGTGTACCAAGTCTTTCAGCGAGCCGAGGACTGCACTGATGTCTGCAGTTAATATTTCAACACTTGAGTTGACGTTCACCCCATGCCTTATGTAACAGGTATCACTTCATGTGGGAATCTACAATGGAAATAAATGGTAAAACTGATGCCTTCACAGGACATTTCAAGAGCTGTAAACAGAGCTGCACTTGATCACTTTGCAAATTTTTCTGTTACCTGATGGCACATTGAGAACATGAAAAATATGTGGTTTATGCATATAAGTCATTTTGAATGTGTGTGAACATCTTGAACATCTTAATCTAGATTAGTGAGAGATTGTATTTGTGCACTAAAACGAGACAAGACATGTGTGGTTGGAAATCAGAGCAGGTCTGATTTCATAATTGAAAACCTCAATATCATGTCAGCAAATGTTTAGCCCAGAAATATCAGCAATCTAGCTACAGTGTACACTAAGCCAATGAGTAGATTTATACTATATGTTTAATTTGTGTTTAATCAGTATTTTGTTTCTTAGCAAGCTGATCATTGTTGATGAATGCAAATCATAGAACTTCTTTCAATGACTCAAGAAATGAATTGATATTGGAATGTGCATCGCCACAATATGAATGACATTTTGCACGGTTTTCTGGATTTGTATCTAGACACACACAACTTTGTCTCTCTGCTAAATATCAAGCTTTGTTTATTTTGTTTAATGTACAACATTTTAATGAACTACCTGTAATATCTGCCATGTGTGATGCTGCCATGTTTTACCATTTTTAGTTTGATTATTTTAGATGAAGGCCAGTATTTTAATTAAGATTAATCTCATGCATTATCCAGCTGCTATCACCTTGTTTTATTTATTATTATTATTTTTTTATATCCTTGAAATAAGAATTCAGAAATGTGGTATGCCTATGTGTAATTTGACATTTAGCACAAATTGTATGTGAGCACCAATTGCATTCCTGACATCTAAAATAAAAGCCTTAAAAACCTGTTATTAATATTGCATAGTGGGATCATGTTGTGGACACTTTGCCTATGTAAAGAACATCCTGTGAGGCTGAAAATATTATGGCATCAAAGAACTATCACATGCTGTTTGGAATGTGTTTTTGTTCTTATGCCCTTTTAATGTTTCGTTGTTTTAAGAGATCACAGCTAAGTAAATAAATGGTTCTTTCAACGAAAGTGGAATGTTGTGGAGGTTATCTGAGGCGACAGTAGGCCCATTTTAGAAGGGCTTTTATCCCCCTTAAAGTTCTACCCTGCCCCCATAAAAATTATGATTAACTCCGTAATCTGTGATCTCATCAGTCCTTTTCGATACTCAAAAACGGCGGCAGGCAGACTTCGTTATTCGGCGTGTTATCAAATCCGCAGAAGCAGCAGAGAACAAGCCACAAGGTACGTGCATTTATTAACATCTGTGTAGTTCCTTGTCATAAATGCAGTTACGTAATATAATGCGGGATCAATACAAGACGGTTTCTAACTGCAAAAAGTTCTTGCTGCAGTAACCCTTCATCCCAGTAGCCTACATGTTTTATCCTCCAGCGAAATTGGAGCACTTCACACCAATGAATGATGCAATTTTCTTTTGTAAATTGGCAATAATAATAAGCCTTCGAGACTTTGTGACTTGTTCTACTTTTGCTATAGACTACATACTGCAGTACAATAAAATTGCTCAAATTTGCCATAATAATCATTTGATAATAAATCCAAAAGCAAAACACGTGAAGAAAACTGTGAAGAGGAGGAGAAATGACAATTGAGCTAACGCGTGGCCCTCTGCAGCCAAACAGCTATATTGGTAATTTCATGTAATTTTCATGTTAAATGTGTTTTCCACCGGGTGACAGAAATCCTCCACTAAACCATGGCACATTTTCCATGTTGTCTCCATGAATTAAAATAAGAAATTTAGATGTTCTTTAAAGTTAATTTTACTGCACAAATGTATAGTGTAAAAATAGTATTTAATGTTGGGGGGAAAAACATTGCAACTTTGATGCAACTTTGAATTATAGTTTGTGCTGTTATTTTGTTTAATAAACAGGAAAAAAAATGAATTATTTAATATGAGAGATTAAACATATTGCCAATCTAGTGATACGTTTTTCTAAATATGACCCTGGACTACAAAATCATAAGGGTCGATTCTTTGAAATTGAGATACGTATACATCACATGGAAGCTATTACTACTAATAATACATTTGTGATATATTTACAGTAGGCAATTTAAAAATATATTCATGGAACATGATCATTACTTAATATCCTAATGATTTTTGGCATAAAAGAAAATTTGATAATTTTGACCCATATATTGTTGGCTATTGCTACAAATATACCTGTGTGACTGGTTTTGTGGTTCAGGGTCACATATTCTTATAAATATTAATGAATATTAGCTGGTTATTTAAAATGAAATCAATATTCAGGGATTGACTATATATAGAGTAGAACCGACAAACAATAGGCTATTAAATTTTTTTTTTTATCATAACGTCAGTGGCACCCCCCTATTCTGTCTTCCTGATTAATTTCCTTTTCTGCGTCCTTGCATATGTTTAGTCAATTAGCCATGATCAACATTACAATTTTAGTTGTTACTAATATTGGTGTCAATGAGGTCATAGAAAAGTAAGGATACATTTCAAATTTTTGTTATTAACATTATTTGGAAAATGTATGTCAATTATTGTGTTGACAATACTAAATAAATTATTTCAAACAAATCAAATTTAAAGCTGAACTAGAAACTATAGAAACGTAAACTACACTAGGCCACACTATGTATTTATTTTTTTACAATATTCAGCACTTGTATTAAGTCACTTTTTTACCACATTATTGCATAACATGGTGGTCATAGTTAAACGTTTACTGAAGCTGAGATTAGTCTACAGCAAAGGCAAAATTTTCTTACATTTGCTCTAAGAACTCATGAAAGAAAACAGCTCTCAGTAATTACTGACGATACTACAGAGCTCATGTACTATTGCATTTTTATTAAATATGTGATTTATGTTTTTCTGACTTACATGCTTGTATTATAAAAAATGATCTACAAATTAAACATTATCCAGTTATCCCTTTCCTTAATGAAACATCAACAGACAGGGGCCATGGTTGAATAGAATGGGCACACCCACTCATGCAGAGGATTTAAGACACATCTCTCTCATTGTGTGGGACTCTGTCTCCATATGATCAGCCTCAGATCATGTGAGTACCTGTCAGATTTCACATAAATGTTATTATGAAATCTTTTTTCTCTGTTTTACCTTATTCATCGCTACATACTCCTTTCTGCTATTTCATTTTACATTACAATAAGGTAATATTACATTATTTATTGTTAAATTATTCAATTCAAATGCACTTGTTGCATGCTATGTAGTGTTTATGATCAGTATAATCATTATAAATGAAAATAATTCTTGTATAATTGAATTTATGTTAGATCTGTTATGTTAAATTGACTATTATTTTGAAGTTTAGTTTTGTTCCCATTGTTCCTGTGTTTAGTCCTTGGCTGAATCCGAAATCGCCCACTATACCCTCAAATAGGGCATTATTTAAGGAGACAGCCATTTGTAGTGGTGTCCGAAACCATTTCAATTCAATTCAAATATATTTGTATAGCGCTTTTCACAATACACATTGTTTCAAAGCAGCTTTACAGAAAGTGCATTTTATAAATGTACATTGAAAAATGTTAGAAAAAGTTAATCAATCATGTATTATTTTAGGCCATAACAGCGCTGGCGTTGAGTCGTCTCTTCACAGGCGTCGAGTCGTCTCATCACAGGTGTTGGGGCATCTGAAGTCTCCATGAGAGGCTGGATACAAACTGGAGCTGACCAACTATTTACCTCGGGACTAGTGTCCCGAGATAATAACAGAAAAGCAGATGAGAAATAATTAGCATAGCTGCTGTTCAGAATATTAATGCTTTTGATCCGATTTAACTGTAGTATAAAAGGTAATTATAATGTGAATGCTTGGCTAAAGAGATGCGTCTTTAATCTAGTTTTAAACTGGGACAGCGAGTCTGAACCTCGAACAATATCAGGAAGACTATTCCAGAGTTTAGGAGCTAAATGTGAAAATGCCCTCCCTCCTTTAGTGGACTTAGATATCCTAGGAACGACCAGAAGCCTTGAGTTTAGTGATCTTAAAGCGCGATGGATTGTAGGCGATAGAAGATCCGTTAAATACACTGGAGCTAAACCATTTAGGGCTTTATAGGTCAGTAGCAATACTTTGTAATTGATACGAAACTTAATAGGTAACCAGTGTAGAGATGATAAAATTGGTGTTATATGATCATATTTTCTTGACCTAGTAAGAACTCTAGCAGCTGCGTTTTGGACTAACTGTAGCTTGTTTATTGAGGATGCAGGACAACCAGCTAATAAAGCATTACAGTAATCTAGTCTCGAGGTCATGAATGCATGAACTAACTTTTCTGCATCAGAAATAGATAGCATGTTACGTAGCTTAGCAATGTTTCTAAGGTGGAAAAATGCTGTTCTTGTAACACATGAAATATGATTTTCGAAAGACAAGTTGCGCTCTAATATAACACCCAGGTCTTTTACTGTAGTGGATAAAGTGACAGGACGTCCTTCCAAGTTAAAGTTGTATTGTGAGAGGTTTTGTGGACAGTTTTTTGGACCAATAAGTAATACCTCTGTTTTATCTGAATTTAATAGCAGAAAATTACACGTCATCCAGTATTTAATATCTTCAACACACGCTGTCAGTTTAGATAATTTAGCGTTTTCATCTGGTCGTGATGAAATATATAATTGAGTGTCATCAGCATAACAGTGGAAATTAATTCCATGTTTTCTTATAATATTACCAAGTGGCAGCATATTGAGAATAGCAGAGGGCCATAGTGAATGTTATCAAGTGCACTCATTCAATCCCACAATGCAGCGCAATAACGAGTGTTCAGCCGATGTACACTCAACAAATGGCCAAATTTACTCGCTCGTTTTCATTTACTCCTTCAAGTGAACTGTATTAGTGGACTAACTTAGTGGAATAGTGAATAAGTTTAGGGGGGCGATTTCAGATTCTTTTCCTTTGTTTTCATTGTCTACCTTCACCTGACCCTGGGACCCTTGTGATCCCTGTGTTTTTATACCCTTGTGTTTCAGGCCTTGTGTACACTTAGTGCATTTTCAATTTAAAATGCAAAACTTTTGCTACGGTTAACCTGGCGTCTACACGACTCTGGCGTTTTCGACCCTCGATAACAGAGGCCGCAGAACACGGTTTAGGGTATGTTTACGCGACAACGCTGTACTAAAACAGACGACAACATTGTCGAACAAATCTGCGAAAAGGCTGTATTATGCATGCCAGGCCAGTAGTTGGAGATGTCGCTTTGTCAAGAAACCAAATAGTAGCACCCCGCGAACAGGTAATACGCATGCGTATGACGTCACCGTTTTCACAGATTCACTATTTCGTTGGAGACGGTAAAGGTATCGTTTTCAAAACGTAGCACTTAGAAACTGGGTTGATCACAGTCCAATGGTGGCAGTTGTTCTAAGATCAACGTAAGCGATGCTAAAACGCAGCCCAGAGTCTCTCTCAATGGCACTGCATAGCAGCCTCGACGACCGTACACGTACAAACAATAACATAGAGACGGAACTGCATGCTTTGCTGACTTTGTTGTCCTTTTAAGCAGCCATTGTGCAGTTTAACTCTGCATTGTATATTACTGCAGCTACATGCGCACGAAGCAACTACAGTTACACTTGTACACGCATGCTCAGTGTGCACGAACGGTCATGTGACATGCGTTTTCGGTGGTGTAGTGTGGACGGAGATCGTTTCTGAAACGCAGTGGAAACACCAGTGGATCGTTTTCATTTTAAAAGACCGTTTTAAACTCCTCAGGACCTCCTCAGTTGCGTTTTGTCATTGTTCCTGTTTGTGTGTGTTCTAAATGGTTGCTCTCCTGGTTTCACTGTTTGGATTATGTTCCTGATTCCCTTGTGTGGATTATAGTTCTGTTCAAGGACTGAATTATCTGGGACTGTGTTTTGGACTGCTTGCATTAGGATTCTTGCCTCTTCTCGAATAAAAGCAAACAGTAATTGAATAAGTCAAAACTATTAACACACACAAACTAGTATCATGATATTATAGTGATAAATCAGCGAGCGAATGTTGTTACCCACTCAGCGGTGGACACAGACCTAATCATTTAGCCTAATACTCAAACCACAATGAAGGTGACAAGCTCAGATTGGTCTGTCTCTAAGATAAGCTTTCCAAAATGATAAATAACTAAGAGTGACAATACAATAACCGCTAAATAAATGAACAAACAAACAGTAGTCTAGCACTGCATAAGCTGCATAATTTAATCATGTCTTGGAGCAGCTGGGATGTCCATTTATCACTGTGTTATCATCCACAGATTTTTACAAAAGTGCTAAAGTTCAACAGAACATGGAATGAATGACGGACAAATTAACTTTGCATATTTTTAAGAAGCTTACTGTGTTCAGTGCACTTTTGGTTGGTAGAAACATTGCTTCTTCATTCATAAGGATTATAACATTTCTCAAAAGCAATCTAGGCAACGAATGCAAACACTGCCGACAAAAAGATGCAAAAATCTGTTTTTAAGAGGTTTGTGTATGTAATCATTGCATAGGCTATATTTATATTTGTTAATGTTTTGAAATATACTTTTAAAGTGTTGTGTTTTGTACGCTGTATTTCATTTTATTTCGAAAATATTCAGTTTTTTTCCCACACTGGTGTAGCCCACCTCATTTTCATTTGTGTTAACTTCAAGTTTAACTTTAAGTTCTGTCCCACTTTTTGTTGACTGATTTTGTTGCACTAAATAAAGGTAGGCCTACTCATATGGGCTACTCTAAAAAAATAGGTTTGGGTCCATCTGGGTACTCTGATTTGTACTTTGATAGCCCTTCTGCAAATAAGTGCAATCTTCCTGAATTTGTTCTTAAAATACATTGGCACAGCATCAAAGTGTTAGTTAGACAATGATCCAGTCACTATAGATGTTACTTAATAACTTCACTTTAGCAGATGATTCTTATGCAAAGTGAAAGTGCACTCACTGAAGGGTCAATCCACCTTGAGTGCCTTTAGATTAAATGTTTTGCTTGAGGGCATAATGATGAACCTTACTGACGTTACAGCTGAAAGAACGTGACTGCAAAATAATTTCCGTTATTATTGAACACGATTCTGTTGTTTAAAGCAGGGGGGGTTTCAAACTGGGGTCCGGGGACCCCCAGGGGTCCTCCAGAAGGTTCCAAGGGGTCCCCAGAAATTTTTAGAGAATAAAAAGACAAAGCAAAAATTGATGAAGTCTACTGAACATTTCATTTCTAAACGTTTCTCGTATACGTGCTTTCCAGAATTGTATATGTTTGCTTTGTATATCTCTAATGAGTTTTTCTCACTGTAGTCTCATTTATCTCACATTTATCTCGCTCACTGGGCTTGTAAGGCAGTGTTCTTAACACAGTACGTAAGCTGCTTATATACATTTATTGTAAAAGTTGCTTATACAAATCATTTTTAATTGAAAATGTTCTTCTTCAGGTTTATACATCCAACATTAAGCATAGCCAATTTAAGTTTGGAAACAATATGTTGTATTTACTATGTCACACTTAACATTTATCTAACAGTTTAAATGTATTTTCATCCATAAAAATATATAGATGGATTTTCGGAAGTCCCTCATAAAAGGTTCATCATATGTTGGGGTCCTTGGCATCATAAAGTTTGAAAACCCCTGGTTTAAAGGGACACTTCACACAAAAAAATTTAATTATGTTGAAAATTCAACCCTCAAGTTGTTCTTTCTTCTGCTGAACACAAAAGACTATATTTTGAAGAATGTCGGAAATCAAACAGTTGATGGGAGCCATTGTCTTCCATAAGTATTTCTTTCAATATATGGAAGTCAATGGGGCCCATCATCAACACTTAAAGGGTTACTTCAGCGATTAGCATTAAGCTTTGTATCAGTAGAAACCCGGGAGTATATTCAAATTATCGTACTTTCCCCCCTCATATGACCCTGAGACGAGAATTATGTATTTTATTTCTAGAAGAGTTTTTGGCCAGAGGCTAAAGACTACAGCCAGCAGAGGGCGCTATTTACACATGTTTTCAACATCGCACTCACAGCACTCGGCTCGAGGAGCTGCGGAGATTCATGTAAACGGAGCGGTGGAGAGCAAAGTGAGTGTTTCAACTTTTAAAATGCACTTCCTATGAAAGTTAAGCTTCCAAAGACATGAACTGAAAAAATGCGGCAGACTGAACACGTGCTGTGAATGCAACCGCAGCCGCGAATCCCGCGCGTACCTCAGCTCATGTGATGAATGTAATCTGACTCCTGCTGCGTTTGTGCCGTGACGGCTGTGACACTCGTTCGGCTTACTCACAATATATTGAACAGACACGTTCAATTTTTAATTGTAGTGTCTCTAACTGAACTGATTTTCTGAAAATGAACGCGGTGGGCAAGTGATCCAGTAATCCAGTAGCCGTGCCTAGAGTAGGGCAGCTAAGCAGTGCATTCTGGGAATTGTTGTCTTTCATCCCCATGAGACAAAAATACATTTTCTGTGTTTTCTCAGTCTAGAAGGCACCAAATTAAAAAAATAATTTCAGATTTCTACTACATTAATGACCAAGTTTAAATACAGACTCATCTTCCCAGCGCTGAAGCCCTTTAAGTTACTCATATATTTTTAAAATATCTTCTTTTGTGTTCAGCAGATGAAAGAAAGAGGTTTGGAACATCTTGAGGGTGAGTAAATGATGAAAGGATTTTCATTTTTTTGGTAAACTATCCCTTGAATAAAGATGATTCTGTTGATTACTAACTGTATCGTTTTTATTTTCTGAAGAAGTTTAGGTTACGAATTCTGAGGGATACTGATCTAAATCATCATGGCCATGTCCATCCTCACCCATGTTTTGGCCGGTCTGTTTGGCATGGGCTCCTGGGTCACCATCTGTGGTCTGTGGGTGGAGCTTCCTTTAATCGTTCCACAGGTACCTGAGGGCTGGTATCTTCCCTCCTACATCTCTGTTATTATCCAAATGGCCAACATCGGACCTCTGTTTGTCACATTAATGCACCGCTTCCGCCCAGGAATGCTCAACGAGACAGCGGTTATCTATTTCATTGTTGGTTTTGGGATACTGGCTAGCCTCTTCCTGGCTTTCTTCTGGAGTGAGACAGTAATGGTGCAAGGTGTGGAGCGCAGCGTTCCTCTCATGCTCCTCATCTTCTTCATCTCCATAGTGGACTGCACTTCTTCTGTGACGTTCCTTCCCTTCATGACGCAGCTCAAGGCGGAGTATCTTATGACTTATTATATAGGAGAAGGCCTGAGCGGTCTTGTCCCAGCTTTAGTGGCGATGGTTCAAGGTGTTGGTGTGATGGAATGTGTCAATGCATCTCAAATCCTCAGAGCTAATGAAACGCATCTTAATGAGTCTAAAGGAGACGCTAGCTACCTCGTGCCTCACTACCAACCAGCTAACTTTTCAGTTGAAGCCTATTTTTTCTTCCTGACTGCTATGATGGTGGTTTGTTTAGTGGCGTTTTTACTTTTGAACTACCATCCAGCTGTGGCTCGAGAGCGCCCCAATAACACAAATGGAAATGGAGACAATATATCCCGCTGGAAAAACAAGAAATCAGAACAGAAACCAATGATGCGTTCTCAAAAGGCTATTCAGAAGCCCAGGAGCACGTTTGGGACAGGGACATACACGTGGATACAAGTAGTGTACATCTATATTATTCTAGTGTGGGTGAACGCTCTGACCAACACTGGCTTGCCGTCAGTGCAGTCGTACTCATGTTTACCATATGGAGACCAGGCCTATCACTGGTCAGCCACTATGGCGAATGTTGCCAATCCAATAGCTTGCTTCATCAGCATGTTTTACACTCAAAGGTGAGCTACATCATGAAAAACATTGATTTCATAGGTAGTAATCTACAATATATCATGCCTTTTACAAGGCTACTTACCAAACAAATATGTGGACATAAAATAATAATGCAAATTTATTATACTGTTTTCAACATTGACATTTTAAAAAGATTTCTAAAGAATCATGTGACACTAATGACTGGAGTAAATTCAGCTTTGCCATCACAGAATTCATTTTAAAATATTGGCATGAGAAAGGCTGTAATTTTAGAATATGTAAAAATATATTTACAGACAGATAGAATTAGAATTTAGTTTAATTTTATTCTAGGTCCATGCAGACTACAATTTGAAATGATTATAAAATGTAGACTGAGATTACTAATAATTTAGTCATGTTTTTAATTTAGATATTTGATTATTCTAGTATTCTCATACTCAATTATTTGTTCATTAGGGACCCCAAGTCTCACCTTCTTAGTCATAGGATGCAGAGTTAATCAATAACGTTAAAGGCACAATATGTACAATTTTTGGATTCAAATATCCAAAAACCACTTGAACAGTGTTATATATTTTGTTGACTTGTGTACTTACATTATCCCAGATGTTTCCAAGAATGTTTAAATCCAGAGAAATAAGCCTCTTTTTTTTTACCAGGATACGGACCGTGTCCGAGTGTCGCCTATCAATGACATCTTACCCGCGTTGCCCTTAATTTTGTGGAAATACTAGAGACGCTTTAATATATGCTTTTTATTAGACAGATGAGCAATGGTTTGGATACATCAGCAGGAAACTAATAATTGCCATATAGCTCAACACGTTTAGTCTTATTATTTGAATCTCATTTTTGAGCGTCGAAAAACTACATATTGTGCCTTTAAAATTGTCCGCCACATGCTATTAAAAAAAGTGTAGTTTTCTTAGTCACTTGTGATATAACACCATGATGTGCCATAATCTGTTTATTCAAGGCTTTCAGTTTGGCATATCCTGGGCGTCGATTTGCAGTAACACCAGACTCCACTTAATAGACAGATAGATAGATAGACAGACAGACAGACAGACAGACAGACAGACAGACAGACAGACAGACAGACAGACAGACAGACAGACAGACAGATAGATAGATAGATAGATAGATAGATAGATAGATAGATAGATAGATAGATAGATAGATAGATAGATAGATAGATAGATAGATAGATAGATAGATAGATAGATAGATAGATAGATAGATATTTTACACAACTGAATAAGTTTATCTCAACTCTTTGTTACATTCTGAACAGGTCTTTAGTTCTGATGGGAGTTCTCACTTCTATTGGCTCTCTTATTGGAGTTTACATTATGGGCATGGCTGTGTTGAGTCCCTGTCCACTGCTAGTTAATGAGACCTCTGGAATCATCATTATTGTGAGTATAGGGGCCAATTTGTGTTTATTTCTAATATAAGAAGTGTTTTTGCTTCATCTAAATTATTGTTTATTTTGTATATTTAACAATCCTGTGTTTTTCAGGTGTTGGCGTGGTTCTTTTTTATCTTCGTCCTATCCTACGTGAAGGTGATTGTTGCTGTCATCTTGCGAGATGAAGGCCATAGCGCTCTTGTGTGGTGTGGAGCAGTAGTGCAGCTGGGCTCAATGTTGGGGGCAGTGACTATGTTTCCTTTGGTCAATATATATGACTTTTTCACCTCAGGTGACCCATGTAACACTAATTGTCTATGAGAAATGGAAATATTATTAATATTCATTCTTAATTGTGAAGCATATGTAAAATATTAAAAATTTTCATTAGACTTTTAGTTAGAAAAGTTATTTTTTAAAACTAATATACAATATTTTAATTAACAAACTTGCTTTAAATGTCAATTATTTTTGTATGCTATTCATAGCTGTTTATTACATTAACAGTGTTTGTAAAGTTGTTTTATTATTATTATTTTTGTATTATTTGCTTGCTTATCCGTTTATTTATCTAAATGCCAGATTTGCCATAATCATCAAATGTCCACTAGGAGGCGGTAACGGTCTACAGTTAATTTAGTTTATTTACATCAGGTCTCACCCATGAGCAGAAGGTTACTAGGGGACGGACCCCTGTAAACTGCTTTCAAAATGTCTTAAAATGATTCATTATTAAAATTAAGTCATCTAATGTTTAGTTTTTATCAGTAACATCTCAGAATGTATAAGTGAAACGTAACATGCATTGGATTTCTTACTATGGAGAAAAATCAGGACGGTTTTTTATTTGTACAAACTTGCAGTGATCTAAAATGTTTCTAATGAATCTCCCAATATAAACATTTACCTGAGTTGCCTTAAAAAAAAGTAAGCTGAGTTAAGTTTAAGTTACAAATAACGTTTGTAAAAGTTTCTGCTGCATCAAGACATCAGCATATTTTGTTTTCATGATATGGCATGATTCTACGTGATTATTTATTGTATTGACTCCATTTCATTCCCTTATTTTCTGTTAATAAAAAATGGAAAACAAGCTCATATTTTTTGTCATAATTGCAGCAATTTTCAGAAAAACAGCCTTTGTTGGGTGGCATCAAATATTGACTTTGTTATTATGTAATTGTCTGCTGTTCCCTATATTATAAAAGGCTTATGTCATGTTGATCAAAATATATTATACTGGTTTCCTGTTGAAAAGTCTTACCCCTCAAAACATCTAGTCATTAGTCATCCTTGCATAAGTTATTAAATGCAAAATGGTTGAACTAAACTGGTTGTCATAAACTGTCAAGCATATTTTCGATACTTTTCTATTAGATTATTTTTTGTTTGATAAATTGCAGAGGCGAATTTCGAATGTCAAAACAAGCATGGTCAACAGCCGGGAAGAAGAAGAGGAGTGAGGATGTGTGGTGGAAGGGTAAGAGGGTGGTTTCTGATGAAATAAGGACCACAATGGCGAAGACGGGTTGAAAGGTATATCCAAATGTTTGGAGAACAACTGTTTTCTCAATCATTCAAGCATTTTGTAGACAGAACAGGTATGTAATCAGATAATGTTCACTATACTGTACTGTATACTTACTCTAACGCTATATTACAGTAGTCCACATTTGACATATACACCGATCAGACATAACATTACCTTCCTAATATTGTGTTGGTCCCCCTTTTGCTGCCAAAACTACCCTGACCCATCGAGGCATGGACTTCACTAGACCCCTGAAGGTGTGCTGTGGTATGTGGTACCAAGATGTTAGCAGCAGATCCTTTAAGTCCTGTAAGTTGTGAGGTGTAGGCCTCTTGTCTTTCTCTTTATATCACGATATTGTACTGTAATTTGTTGACAGACCAACAGTAAAAGTGTAACTGTGAATCAATATCCCATGTAGTAGCCTAATATGTAAATTTGTACTTTTGAAATGTAAAATGTATAATGCCATACAGATAAAGTGCAGTCTTGTGAATTATTTTTATGACACTGATGAAAAAATGCACAAGACTGTAAATTTCAAGAGAGTCAAAATGCTTAGTCATGTTGTCAATATCACAGAGTATTCAAGACAACATGACTAAGCATTTTGACTCTCTTATTTGTGAACAATGATGACACATTGTTCATTGACATACATACTTACTTTTGAGAGAAGAACTAAGGATTTTGAGCAAGTTACATGCTTTTGCAGGTAATTTATTGTGTGGTGCTGTTTGAATGAATTGTTTTGAGACATGCACTGACTGGTCTGCAAATCTTAAGGATGTTTCAAGAAATGTACCAAAGCGACTGAGAAAAACTGTAACTTCTTGAGCAATTTGAGCTACAGTATACTAGTCTGTTTGATCAGAATGCACGGGCCAGCCTTCGCTCCCCATGTGCGCCTGTGACCCTGTCACCGGTCCACCACTGTTCCTTCCTTGGACCACTTTTGAGAGACACTGACCACTGCAGACCGGGAACACCCCACAAGAGCTGCAGTTTTGGAGATGCTCTGACCCAGTCGTCTAGCCATCACAATTTGGCCCTTGTTAAACTCGCTCAAATCCTTACACTTTAAGGTCAAAATGTTCATTTGCTGCCTAATGTATCCCACACACTAACAGGTGCCGTGATTAGGAGATAATCAGTGTTATTCAGTTCATCGGTCATCATGTTATGCCTGATCGGTGTATATGTGTATACAATCTTGTCTTTTTCTATATATCGCAATGACATTGTAACTACTGTTATTTGTTGACAGACCAACCGTAAAAGTGTTACTGTGAATCCTGTTCAGTGTCTTGAAAACAATATCCCATATACTTAATTGCAATAATTAAATATGGTAAAATAGTATTTAATCTCACTTTATCAACCAACGTCTTTGCTAACCTTTAATGATACAAATGAACCATACAAATTAGCGAAATTACTTTTTTTGTTGTTTTTTTTTACATTTATTTCTAGCTTCATGCATTCTTTTTTTTTAATCAACACTTGCGGGTAATGTGGGTAAGTTTTATTTAAAAAAAGCAACATTTTAAGCAAAAAGCAGAGAAAATCACGTTTCAAAGACTACATCTGGATCAGATTCAGAACGATGATCAAAACATATGGAGCAGATCCAGTCCATCAACATCCTTAACATAGCCCTATGGTCCTGGGTCAACATTTCATTCAGTAACATTAGGCAGTTTTGATTTATATGCTGCTTAATAGAGTGGTGCAGATATGACATCACTTAGGCCAAAACGCAGAAGCGAGTTAGCATTTTAGCACTTTCGGTTCCCTAGTCCCGAAGTCAATGTTTGTTTTGTTTTTTTTAATGGGATTTTGTTTAAATGACTGAAATAAGGCTTGAAATAAGGAATAAAAAAAAACACTTTTTATTCTACTATATAAACATCAGTGTTGACCCACGTGTGATTTTTAAAAAAAAGCTGTGTCTTGAAGAAGGCGGTAGCTAACAAGTGGCTAAATGGGACTACAGAGGCTGACGATGAGATTAAACGTCATCACGCCGAAAAAGTAAGCTCAGTCCGCAGTTACAGCCTTGTTATGCATATAATTGTGCTCTTGTAAACTATTCTAACGCAAACGTTCAGGGAAAATGTTTTGAGATAAAAAACTGTTGTCAGAAGTTGTGCATTTAGGCTTCAAAATGAATAAAAGTTGTTCATCTGTGATAATTATCTTGATGGACAAAAAGTTTACATGGTAGTGATACCATTTAAGTATCATAAACTTTTGATCACAGAGCTTGTTTTTCCTATTGGGTTTTTCTCGAGGGAACCAGTGTGATGCTAACTGCTGGTTGGCCTACAAAGTGACGTCATACCTGCACCACTCTTGATGATCACGTAATTTTACATATACTAGCCTATCGCTGTTTTTTTGATCCAGGAGATTCCATACTCTTTCAGAAGATGCGTAAGAGCGCCCCCTAGCATATAACAGTGAAAACACCGCAATTGTCTGTCAATGGCTGGAAGCGTTTACTCACAAATTACGGAAATTTCCGACAATGATGGGAAAGAGTTAAACATCACATTTGTGTTTCTTTTCTTTTTTTTGCTTTTTTTATAGCTTAAGTAGGAGTGTTGAACTTTATTCTCCTGTCTTTTTCTCTGTCAAGTCAAGTCAACTTTATTTATATAGCGCTTTTAACAATGCAGATTGTTTCAAAGCAGCTTCACAGTGTTAAACAGAAAAATAATGCAACAGAATATATTTCTATTATCATACAGTAACAATGTGGGCTTTAGATCAGTAATATGGTCTATATGGTTAATTTAGTTTAATAATTAGATTTATTTTGAAATATATTTGAAAAATAGTTTTTCCCCCAACTGAGCAAGCCAAGCCAGAGGCGACAGTGGCAAGGAAACCAAAACCCCATCAGAAGACCTAATGGAGAAAAATAAACCTTGGGAGAAACCAGGCTCAGTCGGGGTGCCAGTTCTCCTCTGGCCAATTAACAAACAGCGTATTATTATTATTCTGGCAATTTTAAAGGTCAGAGGTCATAATAGATCTGAATATTCGAAAGATCTGAGGCAACACGCAGGAGACGGGTTTATTGAGGATGATGTATCGATTAAATAATTATTAAAAATAAATAATTTGAAATATCGGAGTCATTACGCCGGAGACAGGTTTTTATTGAGGATGCCGTATTGATTAAACAATTACTAAAGTGTAATATTCGAAAGATCGGCGGCAACACGCTGGAGACGGCGATCCAGAATGGCAGCACAGCTGAAAAGTTTGTTTGAGCTACTGTACAGGTGTGAATTTGCATTTCCTTTAGCCTTTTTCATTTCACTTTTGGTGTTAAGTGGCCTTGACATTTGCCAAAAATATAACCTTTTTTTGTTATTAAAAAAACAAACAAGTAAGCCCAGCCAAGGTGAAAAAGGTAACATAATAAGTAACTAAGTAACGCAATTAGTTACTTTTTAGGGAGTAACACAATATTGTAAAGCAATATTCTGATGTCTAATGACTGGTCTTTAATAATGAGGTTGATGTCGCTTTAGTTTATAAATTGTGTTTCTTGTTTTTGGCAGGAAAAAAAAAGATACAGTGTCAACTTAATAGAGAGTAAGAAAAGAGAAGATTTTCCAGACAATATTGTGAGGTCCCTTGAAAGAGAACATCATATTTAGGGGCCTGTGGCATAGCTGTGAATAGCTACACTAGACAGATGACAACAGTATGGGCAGGACAGCCTACATCTTGCTTTGATCCAACAATCACAGAATCAAAGGGGAGAAGATAATGGGAGGACGACAGTTATATGTATTAGGATGTGGAGCTCACATCTGTGTGTTTTAAGACTCCCAGCTTTTCACTCAACAGGACAGTTTTCACACAATGATAAGTGAAACCACTAGCGAAGGCCGCTCGTCTTCTTGGCTCTCTAACAATCCTCACATAGGCAACCTACTAATAGAGCGGCTATTTCTGGGCACTGGCTTTGATGATCCACCCCACCCTGACTGTGCGTTGTCACCATGGCTATGTGTGATCAGGGATTCAAACCCATGGAAAATATTCCTGTCTGCCTGGCAGGTGTCACAGGGTGCTTGGCTCAAAGCCTGGATGCAACAGCTGCTTCTACTTTGATCCATTAGTTACTGCTCTGGAAGTTCAGCTCTCCTGCGCACATGGGGAAGAGATCTTGCGCATTTTTCATGATTCCTTTTCAGACGACACTGCCACATTTTTAATGAGCCGTTGTGACTAGGATTGAAACTAGATCTGTGAAACGGAAGATTAGGTCAGTGTTTTATACTCTTTAAAAGTTTGGACAAAAGACTTTTTCAAATAAATCATCTCCGTTTTTCATTCTCTGTGATTTTTAGGACCAATAAGAAACATCTTGAAGTCTTTTGTCAATTGATTTAGTTGTAAAACTCAATATCAATTACCAGCAGTCTCCTGTGATAATAGAGGCTTCTCACACGTTTTACTCCGGTGAATATTTCTCTTCAATATTCACTTTGTGAATATTGTGAAATTATCCATTCAATTTGTGAAATTATCCATTGCAAAGTTCAGCTCCAACCTTAATTAAACACACCTGAACCAGCCACTCAAGGTCAGTGTTTGAAATCGCCCCCTATACCTCAATCACTATTCTCTTCATTGGTCCACTTCAAGTGAGTGAATTCGGACACTGAGTGTGCCAGTGCTTGCTGTTTAAAAAAGTATTTGACTCTTCGCAAACTGGCAGCTCCAGTAGCAAGATAAAAAGATCTATCTTGAACTCTATCATGGAAACCACTATATAAAAATCATGATTAATTTAATAATCATTTAAAAAGGAATTTATACTTGTATGATATAACATTGTACCCACATCGGACCAGCGGTTTGGAAAATGGATGGAGAGATGATTCTGCGACTCTCACAGCGCATTATTGATATTCTCTAGCTGTTGAGTGTACATCAGTCGTATCGTTATTGCAGTGCATTATGGGATTGAATGAGTACCTGATAATGTCCACTATGGTTTCGTACACCACTACAAATGGCCGTTCCCTCAAATAGTGCCCTATTTAAGGGTTGAGGGTGCGATTACAATCACGGTCTTCAGGATTAGCTTCCAGGTTTGAGTTTTAGGGCAGTTTGGAGATCAAGAAGTATCTCTGTGAAAAGGTGATCCTACAGGAGCAGGACCGGACATCTCTGCATTAAAGTTACAAAAAAGCTATTAAATTCAAAATGACCTTTTGTGACATGACCCAACATACCCCAATAGGGGCCAATATATGGGGAAAGTTGTCACAGTGGAACCTGCCATTATATAGACTATTAAAGGCTTTATATATATATATATATAAATATTGTAATTTAAAAGGCTTTTGAATCAGTATAATCGTAAAGTTACTGAGACAGGCATTGTGACAACTGTGACACCATCCAACTATACACAACTCTAAAAGAGCCAACAAAGCATGAATTTATTGTGCATATTTTGGTACTGAAATGTAAATGCTCCGTAGAAATGTATGGGTAATTGAATACATATACTTGCAAGAAAAACAATCTGTTGTTGTCATTGACACCTTGCGGAAGAATATTTCATGTTAGGTCTGATTGTCAAGAAAGAACAACAACAACAACAACGACGACGACGACAAAACAATATGTGGTATTTCTGAGATCCCAGAACAGAAAAATACAAATTAAAGTGCATACATTACCTAACAACCTACAGACAGGATACAATGCACAGGAAGTAAAACCCCCTGTACGAAAATCTCATTATATGCTGAGAAACATGCATTACGTTTATAATTAGAGAGGACAAATACATATATAAAAGTATTCCTGCTTAATAAACACTTTAAGGCACAGTGCAGTAAACCATCAGGTCATAGAGGCAGTTATAGTGAAACATATATTCTGCTGTTCAGAGGCAGTTTAAGAGAGCATAGCCTAATCTGAAACCATAATCTTGCCTTAAAAAATTGCTAGAATAATATTGGATGGTTGACAAATGCCAGTCCAGTCATTTTCTGGTCACAAAATTTGCTACCAATGTGACCGTAGAGGGGATATAATTACTATACTTCCCTTATGGCTTGCGTTTGATTAATTCCAGCTCACTCCAAATAAATAGTTCTATTCTATTCTATTCTATTCTATTCTATTCTATTCTATTCTATTCTATTCTATTCTATTCTATTCTATTCTATTCGTTTTCGTAAAAATTCCAGTTAACAAGTACATATCATACCTGATATTAAAAAAGCTATAAACATTGGAATGGCTATTCAGAGATAAGCACAGACATCCGCTGTCAAATGTTGAACAAAACGACAATTTGGCATAAGCTTAAGGCAAATCAACAAGGCCGCTTGGGCTTAAAAACAGGTCAAGGCTTCAAAATGATGTTAGACCAAACTCGTCTCCATAAAGGCAATCAGTCATCATTGTTTTCTTCTTCATGAGGAACAGATACTTCATTTAACCACACATTTGTCCCACTGGATGATGAAATGTAACAAGAAACACAGACATAGTGAGTGTTCAGACGTGCACAGCTGCATTCACATATGCATGCATCCAAAACAACAACAACAATAAAAGTTTAGGTTATAATTTAGATTTGAGCATGTGTCAACTGCACGCCTGGCTTTTGGCCTGCAAAGTTACTCTGATTTGTGACCGACTCAAATGTTCTCACGAATGTTCTTTTTAGAAATATACATGGTCGTAGGTGGAGAAAGACGTCAAACTGCACTTTCGGTAATAATTTAAATAGCTACATCGAGTACAAGAGAGTAAATAGGAAAGCAAAAGGGAGACAACTTGGTCCACAACAGCACACGGCTCCGTTTCGGCAGGATGTGCTGATAAATTCTGAAGTGAAGTGCACTTGTTTTTTTTTCTGTGCTTTTAGGCTGGTTTTCATTTCCCCCCATGGAAATAAACAAGCAAGGTTCGGTGAGTTCTGACGGCCTCACATCAACTGGAACTCTGAGTGCACAAGGTTTGTTTGTTGAATCGGTGTTATCAGAGTCAGGTCTTGCAGATTCGAATCTTCTGTAAGAAATTTGGTATGCTGAGGAGTTCATGATTGCCGTGGTCTTCTCAGAGGGACCCTCAGCTGCTATGCATGGCTGTGGACGGAGATGCTGGAGAGATCGTTCCTGATGATTTCATTTACTGTGAAAGCAATTGGAAATCATGTTACTTTTAGGCTGCACCCAAACCAAACAAATGTATCACCACAGGAAAATGCTGTTCATTCTTAAAATGGTTTTCATGCACTGATTGCAGAGATTTATATGGATGATGTATTGTTTGTCTGTAACACGCCACTCAAATATTCCCTGTCTAAGATACAGGTGTTTTCACCAACATACGCTATCATTTAGAAGTTTGGGGTCGGTAAGATTTTTTTATGTTATTTAAAAAGAAGTCACTTATGCACACCAAGGCTGCACTTATTGGATGCAAATATAGTAACAGTATGTGGCGAGGTAGACGAGCGAGAGACGTGGGAGGAGCGAGCGAGACCGGGGCGTGATTGAGAATGAGCGTCACCTGTGAGTCCTCTAATGAGGGAGCTCGGAGGCATATAAGGATGTGCGACACCAGTGAAGGACGAGAGAGGACAAGGCCTGGACTTAACGTTGTGTTTTGTTTAGATGTGCAATGTATGTATGGTTTACTTTCAGTTTATTTTGGAATAAAGTCTTTTAAATATTCGCAGGTTCCCGCCTCCTTCTTCCCATATCAACGAACTGTTACACAGTTATATTGTGAAATATTATTATAATTTCTAGTTAAAGGTGCACTATGCAACTTTCTCGTCCGCTAGAGGGCGCCTATTCAAAACAAAGGCGTAGTTTGATGACGCCAAGGTTGAGCGCAGAATCTTGGGACATGTGGTCTTCACCTCACAGCCGGTGGAAAACAATCAGGACAGGACTCGGGCAGAAATCATGTTCATGGATGCGATTATTAACGTTACAGTAGTATGAAGCAGAGCAGGTGGGAGTGCTGTGGAGCTGAGCAAGGCCGCCGGAGCGATTGTTACTCAACACATGGCTTGCAAGTCGCCGGCACCATTTCCACTTTTCCAGTCATGAGTATGAGGTAACGTAGATCTGTTTATTATATTAGATACATTTGATTGTGTTGAAAATTGTTATGACGTTACTCTGTGCGTTTGCTCGGCGGCTGCTGTGACGCTTGTTCACACTCCAGTGAGAGTAAAGCGTTTCTGCAAAATCAAACCGGAAACCGAGGTTAACGCAGATATGACGCAATTGAAAGGCGACTCCCTCACACGTCCCGGTTCATTGGTTAAAATAGCCATTTTCTCACGATTTACAAATAGTTGGAAACATTGAGGATATTCTAACTACTCAACTGAACAAAATATATAACACTGGCCTAGTGGTATTCGGATATTTTACTGCAAAAATGCTACATAATGCACCTACTTAAAAAGTAATTTATTGTTGTGATGAATACGTTTTCAAAAACTTCCAGTCTTCAGTGTCACATGATGCTTCAGAAATCGTTCTGTCATGATGATGTAATGCTCACAAAACATTTCTTAATATTATCAATGCTGAAAACATTTGGGCTGCTATTTTTGCAGAAACCGTGATACATTTTCTTTTTTCAGGATTCTTTGATAAATAGAAAGTTCAAAAGAATAGAAAGATATTTTGTAACATTGTTAAAGTTTTTACTGTCACTTTTGATCAATTGAATGTGTCAAAGTATTCATTTCTTTAAAAAAAAAACGTACTGACCCCAAACTTTTGAACAGTGGTTTACATACACTCATCAGGTGGTTGCTATGACTAAAATTAATTCAAAGTATGCTGAGTCAGCATCAAATGCCATCAGCAAATAATTTTGCTTCGGTGATGACTAATTTTCAATTGAAAAAAAATTATGTGAAAAAAAAAACAACAACAAAAAACAGAGCAGGGCTTGGTTTTATCCATGGGGAATTGGTAAAAATAACCAAGACAGACAAATTCCCTTCAAAATCATTTACACTAAGCAGAAACATGTATAAAGGAAGTAAACAAGATCCATTTTGATTGACTTCCAATTGAAGTGTAAGAATGATCATTTTATATACTTTTGCTAGACCTGATTATAAACAAAATGTTGTCCGTAATGGTTAAAAATAGAGATTAATTTAAAAATCTCCTATTCTAATTTCTACACATACAGCGTCCACATATGGCTTCCCTGAGACTGCGAGGGAGAAAGATCAGAAGATCTTATGCCCTCTTCCGGAGGACCCTGCAACTCCAGCCGTCTGCTATCTTCCTGCCCTCTATCTGTCATTGCATTTTCCCACACACTAGGACCCTGGCTCCTTCTGTCAGCTGTGTTCTTTGGCCCGAACACGGGAAGTGACTTAGCACGGCTTCAGGCTACACAAACAGCCTGGCACTCACTCGCTGTGTGATAGCAGGGGAAACCGGATGAGGCTGCCTCTTAGAGTTAGCATGTTAGCATATTAGCGGTAGACGTATTATCTTACTCGTAGGCCCATAGGGAGCATTGTATGACCAACACGCAGCACTTTACCCTTCTCTAAATGTCTGTATTTCAGTTTTCAAGCCTTCAACGGTTTATTGCAAAACATTTGAGCCTTTTAGCTCTGAAAAAAGCGATTCGCTTTCACGCTTCTTTGCTACAGCTCTCAAACCTCTGAGGGCCATAGATAGGCAACTCTATCGGTTGCTCTATCTGTTTCAAAACAGCACATTCCTCTTCCCTTACGATCAGCACAGATTGCTTTAGTTGGCCTTTGAATTCTTTAGCACGGACGTAAGCACCTGCAGGAAGCATTTGATAACTATTAGACAAGCTGTGTGTGTTTTTCTCATTTGTGGTGAGGAATATCATCCTCAAAGCAAAGTTCTGCATCTTTCTAACAACACAAAAAGGTTTTAAGTCAGTTATACATCATTAACCTTTTCTGTAATTTGTAGTTTATAGTTATGTAATTTATATTAGTGGTAAGCAATAAATTATAACATATTTGGTAATTTTGAGATTATCAGCATTGAAAAAGATTGTATGTCAGTTATAAAACCTAACAATCAATTTTTAGTTTATTTCGGTTTCAGGCTTACTTTTTGTGAATTTTGATTAAATATTGAGTAAAATTTGTGCTTTTCATTTCAAACTTGACAAACCTCCCTTGCTGTTCTTAAATGGAATTAATTATTACATATCAACATTATCATCAATCAGCATATTAAGATAGGAAATACACTACTGTTCAAAATTTAGTGGTGTAAAAGATTTTTAAAATGTATTTTAAGTCTCTCATCTGTTTTGATGCTCAAAAAGGCTGCATTTATATTATTAAAAATACAGTAAAAACTTTAAATATTGTGAAATATTATTACAATTTAAAATAAACTTAAAATAATTTTCTATGTCAATATATTTAAAAAATGTAATTTTCAGCAGTGTCACATGATCCTTCTGAAATTATTCTGATATGCTGCTCAATAAACATTTCCTATTATTAGTAATGTTGAAAACAGTTCTGGTGCTTAATATTGTTGAGGACCCGTGATACATTTCTTTTAGGATTCTTTGATGGACAGAAAGTTCAAAAGATCAGCATTTATTTGAAATAGAAACATAAATGTCTTTACGATTACTTTTGAACTGTAATGTATAAAGGGATAGTTCACCTATAAATGAAAACTACTTTAATTTATTCATTTACTAAATTAATAATTTACTCACCCTCAAGTTGTTCTAAACCAAGCTGATCTCGGCAGCCACTGACTACCATAGTACCCCCTTCCTTTGTGTTCAACAAAAGAAAGAAATTCATACAGGTTTCGAACAACTTGAAGGTGAGTAAATCATGACAGAATTTCATTTTTGGATGAACTATCCATTAAGTCACATCCTTATATGACCTTTAAAAATCATGTAAGCCTTAAAATCCCAATAATCTAAAGGCTGAGATACAGAGTGAGGAGAGAGAGAGAGAGATTGAGAAGACACATGTGGCTGAAGGCGGTGGATTTCCTCCCCTCAAGTGTCGCTCCCGGCCAAGACTAGGAAGCCTGCTGAGGAATTCCCTGCAAATGAACCATGGCCTTCATGCTCCCACTGCAAAACTGCCTAAGGGACTGAGAGGAGTCCGGAATGCTGACGTTCCCTCTAAACAATGAAGCCGAATCTGTCTTTCATCTCCTCATGAGGGGCGCCGCACCCAGCCTACCTGACCCCGGCCTGACACGGCCTCTTCCCAGGCTCCTGGTTTCTCTTTTTCACCAAACTGACACAGGATCACTCTCCAAAGACTAAAAGAACTACACCACGGAAGCACAGTCAGCTGACAAAACACCAAAATTTAACCATGATATTCAAAATCAGAACTCTAACCATCGATATAATGAAATAAAAGCCATTAAAGCTGGAGGAATATTTTCACATCCTTATAAATATTAAAATCCCTTAAGATTTCATATTCCCTTGGGCATAAGCCCATATGATATGCTACTACCAGTAGCATTCTGATTGAGTAGCACTAATGTGTGAACAGGAAATGAATCAACGAGATGGTTGAATTATGGGGGAGAAAACTCACACATGGACGTGCCACACAAACACCACTCCATACTGAAACAATTAGGGACCTTTGACAGTTGGGAGTAAATTACGCCAATACATCTTCGTAAAAAATTTGGCGAGCACTGACAACTGCCATGGGAGTTTGGACATTAAAACGCAGGTCTCTTGAATCACTAGGATCCCAACTGTCAAAACAGAGGAGGTTGGGAAGAAATATCTGCACGACTGCACACGTGCAATAAAGTTTTATGGTGAGCGGGAGGCTAGCGAAACCATCTTTTCGATTCCAAAGACTACTGAATGAGTTGAAGGGACAGACAAAGGGTAACCAGAGAGCTACATGCAAATATTAGGGTTTGGCTATTTATTTATGTGATTCAAAGCTGAGTCACATCACAGTGTCACATAATCCTTCAGAAATCATTCTAATATGCCGATTTGCTGCTCAAGAAACAATCATTATTATTATCAATGTTGAAAACAGTTGTGTAAAAAAGTCAGGATTATTTAATGAAAAGAAAGTTCAAAAGAAGAGCATTTATCTGAAATAGAAAGCTTTTGCAACATTATACATGTCTATACTGTCACTTGATCAACTTAATGCATCCTTGCTGAATAAATGTATTAATAAATGTATATGTAATGTAATAAATGTTTCTATTCATCAAAGAATCCTAAAACAAATGTTTTACAGAAGTCACCAACTTTCAGCAGAGTCAAAAGCTACAGCATCATCTGCTACAGATTAGCTCAAGAACAGTGCATAGAGAGCTTTATGGAATGGGTTTCCATGGCCGAGCAACTGCATCGGAGTGACGAATCACGCTTTTCTATCTGGCAATACAATGGATGAGTTTGGGTTTGGCAGTTGCCAGGAGAACGGTACTGTATTGTCTCAAGTCTAAAGTCAGGGGTCTAGCTTGGCCCCTTAGTTACAGCGAAAGGAAAACTTTATTCTTAAGCATACCAAGACATTTTGGACAATTTCATGCTCCCAACTTTGTGGGAACAGTTTGGGAATGGCCCCTTCCTGTTCCAACATGACTGCACACCAGTGGCAGTTTGATGTGGAGGAACATGACTGGCCAGCACAGTCCTGACCTCAACCCGATAGAACACCTTTGGGATGAATTAGAGCGGAGACTGCGAGCCAGGCCTTCTCGTCCAACATCAGTGCCTGACCTCACAAATGCGCTTCTAGAAGAAAGGTCAAACATTTCCATAAACACACTCCTAAACCTTGTGGAAAGTCTTCCCAGAAGAGTTGAAGCTGTTAAAGATGCAAAGGTTAGGCCAACTCCATTTTAAACCCTACAGATTAAGAATGGGATGTCATTAAAGTTCATGGGCATATAAAGGCACCAACCGGACATCAAAGAACTAGCAGTGATGAAAGCCAACAGTGTTGTCGCCTCTCGTCAGCCGTGTCTGGGTTAAAAAGCTACACTTGAACACAACGATAGAACTACAGCCGACTGTCAGTTAGCATGCGTGTTCTGTGCCTGTGTGTGAATGAGACAACTGTCTATTTCTGCAGATATATTCTTATTCATCATTCAAAAGGGAAACCAACGCTCCAGGCTACTGACACACAAACCGTAAACAAATCAGCGCATGCTTACCTTTTTGAATATCAATTCTGCTGATCATGTTCTTTATTCCACTCTACTCTTGTTAATATAAAAAATTTCACCCAGGAACACTGGGTAAAATGACGTAAAATTAGAACAGGATTCTATCTGTACCATTTTGACTTCTTTGTTGTCTCTGTTTTGTAATTATTCTCATCCACTGACTCTTTTGCTAAGCTGAACAGCCAACCAGAGTTCTCTCTCTCACCGACGGCCCGACGCCGATGTTGAATCGGCCCAAAAAAAGACGTGTCCAACTAGAGCCAACGGTGCGGAACACACCGAAAAAACTAAGTCAGCCAATGCTCAAAAAAGCTTGGTGTGTCCTGGGCTTAAAGGCAGGCATCCCAAAACTTTTGGCAATATAGTGTATGTCACATTATTACCGTTTTTATGGTATTTTTGATCCAATAAATGCAGCCGTGGTGAGCATAAGAGTAAAATCTTACTGACCACAAACTTTTGAACGGTAGCATATATATTTAAGTAAATGGAACGTCAATGGAATGTCTTTAAGATAATAGGTATTTCTCCGGTAATATTACTGGTAGTACAACTATGTGAGTTCTAACTAGCCATGACCAATTGTGTCTTGGTCTAAAAACCTTTTCTGTGATGACGAAGCGTCTACTAATACTTTCAGCATTCGCCACGTGTTCGAATTGCACCAGATTCAGTACAAGCAGCATAACTTTGACAATGTTTACAGCTCCCTTGAGGTTTCACCTTACATTGACCTGATCATCCAAATCCATTTGAACTGTGCACCTCCTTGGCGTGAATAACAGGACACACAGATTTCTTGTGAACTCATGCTTGGGAGAGCATGCCACAGAAGAGAGTACAAAAGAGAAACATGAACATATCCAAAGCAATCAAGATATTTATGTTGAGCAGAGAGACTCAAGGGACGCTGTTATTTTGAGCCAAGATGACAACTTACATTTGAAGAGGTTTCATCTTGTTCGGAGTGCTCATGGTAAATAAAGACGGCCTCAGTAGGTGTTGACACATGCACTAACATTTTGAAAAGACCAAGGAAACTTTGATTGTTTTCAAGTCTCTGTTGGTCAACAATTTTGGTTTGGGGTTTTGGCTAAGGATAGCAGCTAGTGACTCATGTACTGCGATGCTGCTTTTGTACACTGTTGGCTTGAAAAGAAAACTGTTGGCAGTTGCCATAGGATACATCTCAATTTGCTGCCACATTTCGAATGAGGAGTCTAATGAAAGGACTTCAACAAGTGATAAGTGACTGGATACACTATAATAAAGCTGCAATATGAGACGCTACTTAGGGCTTCATACCAAACTAACAAGTGTTTTTGATTTCAGCCTGGTGCTGTTTGAGTTGGCAAAGAATAGCCGAGACTTACCCTTCATAACCCGATAAGCTTAGCATGACTCAAGAGGTATTTCAGCACGTGATAAATGATTCAGAGTGAAGATGATGCATGAACAGAGTTTATAGAGTGCGACAGAGACGGTGTTCATGAATCGTTGCATTAGCCAGCCAGGGTGTTTTTATTAGCCCTCTGCATGGACAAAGACATCTGGGCGTAAGATGCCATTTCCAGTTCAATAACATGTTAAAACAGTAGAGGATTTTTAAAACAATAGCTCAAACAGCAGGTGCTAGCAATGCCAAGATTGTGGGTTTGATTTAAAGGGAATGCATGAAGCAGGGTTAATATCATTAAATTATCGTTTTTATTTTTTAAATAAAGCTGACATCAAATAAAATAAAACATAAATATTAGATGAAAAGCTAAATGAAATACCAGAACAATACTAAAAAGCCTTGGCATGAACTGATAAAACATATACAGTAGCTAAAGCAGTGCAATTTACTTTGGATAAAAGTGTCTGCCAAATGCATAACTGTAAATGTCTAAATATTTAAAACAAAACAATTCAGATCAGACCCACTGAGGAAAGTGTGGCATGAGCTATTCAGTGTCCATTCAACATTCCATTCCATTAAGTGGCTCTGACATTGAAATAAAAAGTTCAGAATTCTTCCTGATTACAGCCAATGACTATTTAGCAACCATCATCATTTTATGTATCGTTCTGACTAAATTAAAAACGAAGGCCTTCCATTTGTTCATAAACAAATAAATAGCCTATTCTGTAGATTTTTTGTACTATATAATTTGACAAATGTACCTCTTGAACTCTGATATAAAGGTCTTGTATCTTTGGGATTGCTGTTGTGACTCTGACTGGGAAGTGAATATGTGGATGTGAGGTAATCCAAGAACCTGCTTCCTGCTGGACCAGGAAAAGCAGCAGCTGGATCCGTGTGATAGAGCCCAGAGACCTGGCCCGCTCTCTACCTTCAGGAAACAATGGGGGAACAAGGAACTACCAAACAATTATCCCACCAGCACTGCTAGCCTCATTAAGGGGTCCGCAAGCGCCAAAACTCCCAGTAGTCCTAATTGTTTTAATCAGCAGAAGACAAGAAAAACAGACCTCGGGTCAGGATCACAATCACACTGGGGTTTTTCATCTACGCAATGACCGGCCTCATAATTGACTCACAAGGGTATATCTTCCTCAAAAACTATGTTAGCATGACCAAGTACTAGACCACAAGATGTATTTGGCCTTTGCTACAATATTAGCAAAATTACGATACCATTAGTCATCGACTTGGAGGTGTCTACCGATGTCTAGCCAATCGCTTCTATTCAACTCTTATGTAAGCACCTATCAAATTACATTATTTGAAGAGATAGCCTGCCTAAAAATGAAAATTCTGTCATTTACTTTAAAAAAATGATCAGGTGATGGGTCTATCCAGTGAGTCAAATGGGTCCAGTGTTATAACATTATTTAAAATATAGATTTTTTTTTGCTCCACAAAAAAAAAAAAAAGTCCTCCAGGTTTGTAACAACATGATGGTTGGACTATTACTTCAAGAAAACAATTAGGTCAAGACACCTTAAGAACTCATAAACAGGACTAAGGTTTAAAATGCTTATCACTTTATGGGAAACTTTTCTATTATTTATAGTCATAAATAAACTAATGTGAAAAAATTTGTTATTCTAAATTCGCCATATTGCATTATATGTTTCACAAGTCCTCATTGTACTTGCCCAACACTGTTCAAACTGCTCACCACTCCTACATACATTTCTTAACAGGCTGAATTGGAAAGTTTGTTGTGGTTTCTTATGGGGAACCCAGCTCGTGGGTCACGTGGTGTGGAGCGGTTCCCGTAGTGACCCCCTCCTTTACAGCAGGATCTACTGCTTTGGCTCGGCCCGAGCTGGATCGCTCTTCCTGGCAGCGCTCAAGCCACAGGCTTGCGTCGGCAGCGGCCAAGTCAGTGTGCTTTATTGCAGTGAGGCCCCTCAAAGCTTACGGCTGGTGAAGGCCAGGAGCCAGGCTCGGAGCCAGCTTTTGTAAGAGTTTCCATGAGTAAAAGGGTTTGTAACCCCTCCTCAAAAGAAGCAAAGGAAAACAACAGAAGAACCATATCAGAGGAAAGAGTGAGCAGTAAATGAAGACTAAAGTATTGAATAAGTGTTTGGTTGTGATGTTTGAAAGTACCTTCATTACACTGACAGCTTATTCAAGTATATAATAAGAAGTAAGAACATCTTCAATGATAATAAGACAACTAAAGCCTCAGAAAACCTCAATACTAGATACGTTGACAGCCGTGCATGATGGACGACGGTATTGTGCTTGTAGAAAAGTGCCTCTGTTTCAAATCAAATTAATGAGAGTGGTTGACAAGCTCCCTGAATGCCACACCTGACAGAGTCCATTAAAGCTGCAATCTAGAAGAAATGCAATCCGATCTTATGACACAGGGAGCCGTGTTAGCGCTTGCTAAAAGGTGTTATATTTTGCCAGGGGAGAAATGACAGGTAATAATTTTGACAAGCAAAACCATAAAAAATCCCACTCTCACTCCATGCATAACTACTTGTCCATGTTTCCGCTTAGTTCAAGCAGTATGGACTATATTTCAACTGCTCGAATGTATGAAGACTTAAGCCTCGCCACAATGGCATAATCCGCTATCCGGCATCTTAAACTCCAAGGAAGGATCTTAGATCGCTAGCATGAAGTTTGTTGTCTACAGAATGATTTAAGACAATTTTCTTCACTAAATTAGCATGTAGGAGTTTTACATGTGCAATAGTGTTCTTAGGGCAGCAGGAAGGAAGCCCTGGGAAGACTTTGGAGAGAACACGGTTTGAGAAATACTGATGGCCTGTCACATGTTCTATAGTGTTGAAAAGCTGCGGGGTGGATGGTGAAATGTCCGGACTATTTGTATATCAGCATGATACAAACTAAATGACAGCGCTGAAAAGTGACCTCCTGTTGGGCTTGAAGCACCATGTGATGTTTCAGCAGATCTTTTCATAACCACTAAGGTCTGGGTCTCTGCAAATACACCAGAGAGCCATTCGTCTCAATGTCTGTACACCCACAGACCGACCAGAGACCGCCTGATGCATATTACACACGAAACTGGACAGTACTTTCTCAATCTGGCAAGCTCTAATCTGATTGGCTGATTTTCCACAACTTTCTGGAGTCAGGGCACAAAGGGTTTTTTAATCAGTCGGCCTGGAAAAAAGTTATGTATATAAGTATGAAATATTCACTGGATTTGCCAAAGTTTGCCAGGATAAATTAAAGTATGCAAAGGGTGCTACTTGGGTATCATGTTGTACTTACTGGTGCACTTTGGATAAGGCATATTCAATTTAATAAAAAATATTAGTCCAAGGCACTCAGAGTAGGATTTATTAGATCATGGCTATTAAGATAAAAATTCAGAGAATTGGAGACTTACATGCCATAATTATTTTCAATTGTAATAATATTTCACAATATTACTGGTTTTACTGTATTTTTGATCAAATAAAGTAAATGCAGCTTTGGTGTGCATAAAGCCTTACTGACCCCTACTTTCGAAAGTTAGTATATTCCTTTTCGTATGATGCTTTGTTTGTTTTTTGTCTGTGGAATAAAAAAAACATTACTTTTTACAAACAAATATTCTTTACACATTTCCTAAACACATTTTTCACCAATTTTTGTAAAACTGTTCTCAGAGGCAGTTGCTTTATTAAATTTTTCCATAGCGGCCTATTATTGTTGAACTGTGATTTGTTGCATTACATGTCATTCAGATAGTCTCTTTCTGTCTAAGTTGGCGGGTCTGGGCCAGAATAAGCTGTGATGTAGATCAGACGTTTCGCAATTTAGTCAAAAGTTTGGCTATGACTAGAAAACCATTATCTATTAGCTTTTATGATTTAATAGACAGATCTAATGTTAAAATTCTTCCATCTGTTGAATGTTTCTTCCACAGATGCCTAAAATTTAACACAAAAGTTGAAGGAAAACCGATGAAGTCATTCATTAACTTTCCAGTTAATTTAACTTGCTTTCTCGATATGTTAAACATCATGGAACAGGGCCGCTGTCATTGTGGCAGTACGGTTAGCGCTGGATCTTAACAGTCTTAATTTTGTGAGGGAGCACTCAGGCAAAAACATCAAGCAATTAGAAACATCTGTTGGGCATTACATCACCAGACTACGATGCAACCGGTCACTAAATTTTGCTTGCATATTGCGCTGTCACTTACCATCATCTAGGTACATTTGATCCAGTTCCTGTGGTTCCTGCTTGATGCTGACAGCCAGCATGGCGGGGGCGTCTTCCTCCTCCTGTAAGAGGGGGGAGGACCCGCTCCTCACCGGTCCTTTGGTTATCTGAGCCGCTAAAGCAGAGGCCTCACTGGTGGCTTGTGATTGGGCCAGACTGTGGCTGGGAGTGAAGGGGAGTTCTGGTGCGGAGTTTGGGGTGGAAGGATGGGACCCTGGAGAGGATGCAGCGCTTCCTGTTGGGTAGAGCATGGACTGCGGGTAGCGTCCGGGTGTAGGCTGGATGGTGGAGACGTGTGGGACTGTAGGAGACTGGGGGCCCAAGTTCGATCCCGCTGATAGGCACTTAGTGGAGATGTGAGGCGGGGAAAGATCCTGTAGTTTGGGGCTGGTACTGGGGGAGGACGAGCAGGACAGGGAGGTGGGCTTTGCCGCAAGTCTCTGAGGGCTTGACGCAAATGAACCCGTCACACAGGGCCTTAGTTCTGAGGGTATCATGGGGGTCATCGCCGGGGGGCTGTAGTAGGGCTTCGGATGCAGCGCCAACCCAACAGGATGGAGCGGCGCACATACCTGGGGGAGGTCGTAGTCGTCGCGCGGCTCTGTTTTTATGGTCGGAACTGGGGAGGCGAAGGCGAAAAGAGAGCAAAGAGAAAGATCAGATGAAGAAAACGGGGGAAAAGAGAAAAACTAATAAAAACACGTTCCGGGTTCATGTGACTTTATGCGAGCTAGCGCGAGTGAGTGGGTTTGTGGCTAGGATACCCACAGCGAAACAAACATTCTCATCAATGAGACTATGTGTCTGAGGCTACACGCTCCCGCCCAACTGAAAATATTTAAAGAAAGAGGGAAAAAAGGGATGAATCATCACCACAAGAGCCTTCCAGCTGCTTTCGAAAATAAAAGGGCTATTTTTTTTGGATCTGCCCCCAGTGCTAATACCATATAAGCGTGCATTATGAAATATTTTACTGCTACAGTAGCTTCACAAAAAATGTTTTTTCAGAGTGTCATTTTAAGATGCGATCTCAGGTTTAAGAGAGCCACATTGCCAAGAATTGGACTGAGACTGGATTAGAAACAGATCAGCAGGTCCTACATATCGAGTGCATTGAGTTCAAACTAATTGTGAGGTTGCCCATTTGAACATATACACAAGTAGCAAAGCCTTTAAAGAGAATTTAAAGAAAAAAAATGGAGTACTGTGTGGTATACTTTCAGTTCATGTCGTTTAGCTTCTGAGGCCATCTATATGCTTATGACAAAATTAACTTTTACCAGATTTTGATGTTTATATTAAAATTTTAATCTTTCTCTTCGGGAAAAAAGTCAACAATATTGATGTTATATTTCAGATGCTCACTAGAATGAGAATGTCTCTCCCCCTACACAATCTTTACCTGACTAGCAAACAGCGAATCATGACTGTTATGTAAAACTAAGCCTTCCTATTTCAGAAGGAAACGCATAACTCCAGGAAAGTCACTACGCTTAAGCAATTTCACAAAGTCATCCATGTCTTTTTTGTTCTAAACATCCATTTCTTTGTAAGCATTAAAAAGCCTGACAATGACTAGCTTCAACTACAACTAAAGACTACCTCATTGGTGTTTCTTGATGTATTTGATTCTGGTGAACAGATGTTAAGCTACTGGGGAGAATTCATTTGTTGTTGACAAACTCTTCATCCTCATGACGTTACATTTTTCACCTTTTAACTTCTGGCTGCATTTCTCAACAGACTGTCAGCAGCAGTTTATTTTTCTTCGGCGATGAGACATCCATCACACCAACATGCCTCCACAGAAGCCCTAAAGTTTTATTTTGCATTCTGTCAACAATACAGAGAAAAAGGGGAACTCTCTGTGCCGCCCAGATCGACCGCAGTTTTAAAATAGAGCCTAGACACCTATTTTAAGCCCTTAAAGGGGAAATGAGGCTTCTAGCACATGACTATACAGGCATGCAGATATCTGTCACTCTGCCTCATGTTAACCCCAAAAACCATCTCAGATTATTCAGATTTTTTTGTAACACTTTCCACTGAAGTTTATAGACTCATTATACTAATGAGGAACAATTTATAATTCTGGGTTAATATGAAATCAATCAGATACACAGACTCAGGGTTATATTTTTTCTTTAAAATAGAATTAGATAAATAGATGTCTCTAAATCTCCTCATCATGATCAGAATAAAAAGTGTTATATTAACACTTAATATAAGCCATATATATCAGGTGTCTGAAAAAGTTTTACAAGGGATCCACCAATTATAGCACAACTTTTGCAAAACAACTGAAATGTTAACTTTAGATAAAGTTTAGCTAAATGCTTCATTGTTTTTCCCACAATAAAATCTATAAAGTAAATTTCAGGTACATAAATTAAAATTGTATGACTTACACATCAATAATTATTCAAAAAATGATGCACTAATTAAATAAATAATGATCGTTTTAGGGGTCTTTGGCCTAAAGCCTCTGCTCTAAAAGACAGTTATTCATAAAATGAGCTGGACAGATTTCCTGCAGCATCTTTACAGTGTCCAGTCTAAAAAAAGACAGTACTGCAGTGCGAGTGGGACATCCTGCAGTTGCAGTGCCCACACTTCAGGAGACAGGGCTGGGACAAGCTGGGTCTGACTCAAGCCTTTGAACCACCCACTGGTTACGCACACTGGGCCTGAAGGAATTAGCGGTGGTTAGGACTTTTCAGATGTCAAGTCATTTTTTTTATTTTTTATTTCACCTGGCAACCAGTCTGGATTTGAATAATAGCATTCACATACTGGACCCCACCCTGTCACTGCCCTTCCACTGCTCCCGGAGCAGGTATGGAAAAGAACAAATTTTATGGAAATGCTTTTAACAAAGAAAAAACTAACCACAATTCCATCCACTAAAAAAGCTTCAGAATTTCTTCTGAATTAATTCAGTCAGATTGGAAAAAGAATGTGTGAATTAAAGGGGAAAGAGGCATTTTTTTACCGTTTGTGGGCAGGTATGTGAAACGCTGGTACTGGCTTCTCTTCCGTTTGCCATTGCACACGTAGAAATTCACTTGAACTGGGTTGGATATTCTTTGGTTCCGATATGATGGGACTTCCACAAGCAAAGCCACCTGAAATTCAATATATGAACAATTTCAGTCAGTTGATGTTGCAGTGTTGGGCTAGTCAGGATGCTTTTTATAACACTACAAATCCTCTGCCTGGATTACTTCTAGTTCTCTTGAATATTAAAACAGTATTTTACACTTATACACCTATAATCAGTTATAGTTTCCTCGGGCATTTTAATGAAAAAACAAACCGTGTCTAGATACCAAAAACCTTAACAGCACTGTCTCCGTTATTCAACCTCACACCATGTGCAGCGTCCAACGGCCGCACACGCATCCAGCGATTGTGGCTTTGTGAGCTCGGGGCAGATGAGGTTCAGACAAACTAAACTGCATACAGCAGACGGTGTTATTTTTGCGCTTCTCACCCTGAATGAGAGAGTGTCCGGGGACTCCGTCCAGACAGTTTATTTCCCCAGCGCGTCTCCCCTCTCTGTCTCCAGACACCACTGAACTTTTGACCACTGAACCGTCTGCGATTATGACTACAGTATGAGAAAGGTGCTGGGAGTGTCAAACTGTCTATCTCCCCAACCTCTTTTTCTCCACCCTGAGATGAACCCTGTGTGGCTGAGAAGAAATTGATGGAAGTGCTGTACAGTAGCCAGAGAGGAAGTCATCAGTCTTCTTGCAGGTTTTAGAACCATGTGCAGGTGAGCTCCCAGACTATTTATATTAGCACATCGCCTTAGCCTCAGAGCAATGCCAGACCAAGCACAATGTGTTTGAGAGAATTTCATCTATTAGTCTGATCTGCAGCTGTGCTTGGGATCCTTGGCCTGCAGCGAACTCCAAATCTACTTTGTGAAAATTCAGATTTACTTCAGTAAAAATGTACTTAAAAGTATTAAAACGCCAACAACACACCCATTTATCTATCTATTTGTCATTGACAACCCATTTTACTTTTGTAATGTGATGTATTTCTGAGTGAAAAGAGAAATAAGGCTATTCAGGTCATCTGGCAGCCTAATCTTGGTCACGCCACCAAGTAGTAATTTTCTATGAAGGTAAACGGAATTCAGATCTTTATGGAAGCTTGTTTCCGCCACAGAATAAAACAATTTAAAGGATAATTGCAACTTTTTTATCTCAAAATTCTGATATTTTGTCAAAATGTATAAAGTCAAAATGTTGTGATATAAAGTCAGATTTGAGAGATTTTGTCAGGATTGTGTGATATACAATAAGAATTGCGTGATATAAAGTCAGAACTGTGGGATTTTGTCAGAATTGCATGATATAAAGTCAGAACTGTGGGATTTTGTCAGAATTGCATGATATAAAGTCAGAATTGTGTGATATAAAGTCAGAATTGCGTGATATAAAGTCAGAATTGCATGATATAAAGTCAGAATTGCATGATATAAAGTCAGAATTGTGTGATATAAAGTCAGAATTGTGTGATATAAAGCCAGAATTGCATGATATAAAGTCAGAATTATGTGATATAAAGTCAGAATTGCGTGATATAAAGTCAGAATTGCATGATATAAAGTAAGAATTGCGTGATATAAAGTCAGAATTGCATGATATAAAGTCAGAATTGTGTGATATAAAGTCAGAATTGTGTGATATAAAGTCAGAATTGCATGATATAAAGTCAGAATTGCGTGATATAAAGTCAGAATTGCATGATATAAAGTCAGAATTGCGTGATATAAAGCCAGAATTGCATGATATAAAGCCAGAATTGCATGATATAAAGTCAGAATTGTGTGATATAAAGTCAGAATTGCGTGATATAAAGCCAGAATTGCATGATATAAAGCCAGAATTGCATGATATAAAGTCAGAATTGTGTGATATAAAGTCAGAATTGTGTGATATAAAGCCAGAATTGCATGATATAAAGTCAGAATTGCGTGATATAAAGTCAGAATTATGATATAAAGTCAGAATTGCGTGATATAAAGTAAGAATTGCGTGATATAAAGCCAGAATTGCATGATATAAAGTCAGAATTGTGTGATATAAAGTCAGAATTGTGTGATATAAAGTCAGAATTGCATGATATAAAGTCAGAATTGCATGATATAAAGTCAGAATTGCATGATATAAAGTCAGAATTGCGTGATATAAAGTCAGAATTGCATGATATAAAGTCAGAATTGCATGATATAAAGTCAGAATTGCGTGATATAAAGCCAGAATTGCATGATATAAAGTCAGAATTGTGTGATATAAAGTCAGAATTGTGTGATATAAAGTCAGAATTGTGTGATATAAAGTCAGAATTGTGTGATATAAAGCCAGAATTGCATGATATAAAGTCAGAATTATGTGATATAAAGTCAGAATTGCGTGATATAAAGTCAGAATTGCGTGATATAAAGTAAGAATTGCGTGATATAAAGCCAGAATTGCATGATATAAAGTCAGAATTGTGTGATATAAAGTCAGAATTGTGTGATATAAAGTCAGAATTGCATGATATAAAGTCAGAATTGCATGATATAAAGTCAGAATTGCATGATATAAAGTCAGAATTGCGTGATATAAAGTCAGAATTGCATGATATAAAGTCAGAATTGCATGATATAAAGTCAGAATTGCGTGATATAAAGCCAGAATTGCATGATATAAAGTCAGAATTGTGTGATATAAAGTCAGAATTGTGTGATATAAAGTCAGAATTGTGTGATATAAAGTCAGAATTGTGTGATATAAAGCCAGAATTGTGTGATATAAAGCCAGAATTGTGTGATATAAAGTCAGAATTGCGTGATATAAAGTCAGAATTGTGTGATATAAAGTCAGAATTGCGTGATATAAAGTCAGAATTGTGTGATATAAAGTCAGAATTGTGATATAAAGTCAGAATTGCGTGATATAAAGCCAGAATTGCATGATATAAAGTCAGAATTGCGTGATATAAAGCCAGAATTGCATGATATAAAGTCAGAATTGCGTGATATAAAGTCAGAATTGTGTGATATATAAAGTCAGAATTGTGTGATATAAAGTCAGAATTGAGTGATATAAAGTCAGAATTGCATGATATAAAGTCAGAATTGCGTGATATAAAGTCAGAATTTCGTGATATAAAGCCAGAATTGCATGATATAAAGTCAGAATTGTGTGATATAAAGTCAGAATTGTGTGATATAAAGTCAGAATTGTGTGATATAAAGTCAGAATTGCGTGATATAAAGTCAGAATTGCGTGATATAAAGTCAGAATTGCGTGATATAAAGTCAGAATTGTGTGATATAAAGTCAGAATTGTGTGATATAAAGTCAGAATTGCATGATATAAAGTCAGAATTATGATATAAAGTCAGAATTGCGTGATATAAAGCCAGAATTGCATGATATAAAGTCAGAATTGCATGATATAAAGTCAGAATTGTGTGATATAAAGTCAGAATTGTGTGATATAAAGTCAGAATTTCGTGATATAAAGCCAGAATTGCATGATATAAAGTCAGAATTGTGTGATATAAAGTCAGAATTGCGTGATATCAAGTCAGAATTGCATGATATAAAGTCAGAATTGTGTGATATAAAGTCAGAATTGTGTGATATAAAGTCAGAATTGCATGATATAAAGTCAGAATTTGATATAAAGTCAGAATTGCGTGATATAAAGCCAGAATTGCATGATATAAAGTCAGAATTGCATGATATAAAGTCAGAATTGTGTGATATAAAGTCAGAATTGTGTGATATAAAGTCAGAATTGTGTGATATAAAGCCAGAATTGCATGATATAAAGTCAGAATTGCGTGATATAAAGTCAGAATTATGATATAAAGCCAGAATTGCATGATATAAAGTCAGAATTGTGTGATATAAAGTCAGAATTGTGTGATATAAAGCCAGAATTGCATGATATAAAGTCAGAATTGCATGATATAAAGTCAGAATTGCGTGATATAAAGTCAGAATTGTGTGATATAAAGTCAGAATTGTGTGATATAAAGCCAGAATTGCATGATATAAAGTCAGAATTGTGTGATATAAAGTCAGAATTGCATGATATAAAGTCAGAATTGTGTGATATATAAAGTCAGAATTGTGTGATATAAAGTCAGAATTGTGTGATATAAAGTCAGAATTGCATGATATAAAGTCAGAATTCGTGATATAAAGTCAGAATTGCGTGATATAAAGTCAGAATTGCGTGATATAAAGCCAGAATTGCATGATATAAAGTCAGAATTGTGTGATATAAAGTCAGAATTGTGTGATATAAAGTCAGAATTGTGTGATATAAAGTCAGAATTGCATGATATAAAGTCAGAATTGCATGATATAAAGTCAGAATTGTGTGATATAAAGTCAGAATTGTGTGATATAAAGTCAGAATTGTGATATAAAGTCAGAATTGCGTGATATAAAGCCAGAATTGCATGATATAAAGTCAGAATTGCATGATATAAAGTCAGAATTGCGTGATATAAAGTCAGAATTGCATGATATAAAGTCAGAATTGTGTGATATAAAGTCAGAATTGTGTGATATAAAGCCAGAATTGCATGATATAAAGTCAGAATTGTGTGATATAAAGTCAGAATTGCATGATATAAAGTCAGAATTGTGTGATATAAAGTCAGAATTGCGTGATATAAAGCCAGAATTGCATGAAATAAAGTCAGAATTGTGTGATATAAAGTCAGAATGTTGTGATATAAAGTCAGAATTGTGATTTTTTTTGTCAGAATTGTGAAATTTTGTCAGAATTGCTGGATTTTTTTCAGAATTGCATGATATAAAGTCAGAATTACGTGATTTAAAGTTTGAATTGTGAGATAGTCAGAATGTTGTGATATATAGTGGGTACGGAAAGTATTCAGACCCCCTTACATTTTTCAGTTATATTGCAGCCATTTGCTAAAATCATTTAAGTTAATTTTTTCTCTCATTAATCTACACACAGCACCCCATATTGACAGAAAAACACAGAATTGTTGACATTTTTGTAGATTTATTAAAAAAGAAAAATTGAAATATCACATGGTCCTAAGTATTCACACCCTTTGCTGTGACACTCATATATTTAACTCAGGTGCTGTCTATTTCTTCTGATCATCCTTGAGATGGTTCTACACCTTCATTTGAGTCCAGCTGTGTTTGATTATACTGATTGGACTTGGTTAGGAAAGCCACACACCTGTCTATATAAGACCTTACAGCTCACAGTGCATGTCAGAGCAAATGAGAATCATGAGGTCAAAGGAACTGCCTGAAGAGCTCTGAGACAGAATTGTGGCAAGGCACAGATCTGGCCATGGTTAAAAAAACATTTCTGCTGCACTTAAGGTTCATAATCCTTAAATGGAAGATGTTTGGGATGACAAGAACCCTTCCTAGAGCTGGCCGCCCGGCCAAACTGAGCTATCGGGGGAGAAGAGCCTTGGTGAGAGAGGTAAAGAAGAGCCCAAAGATCGCTGTGACTGAGCTCCAGAGATGCAGTCGGGAGATGGGAGAAAGTTGTAGAAAGTCAACCATCACTGCAGCCCTCCACCAGTCGAGGTTTTATGGCAGAGTGGCCCAACGGAAGCCTCTCCTCAGTGCAAGACACTTGAAAGCCCGCATGGAGTTTGCACCTGAAGGACTCCAAGATGGTGAGAAATAAGATTCTCTGGTCTGATGAGACCAAGATATACCTTTCTGGCCTTAATTCTAATCAGTATGTGTGGCGAAAACCAGGCACTGCTCATCACCTGTCCAATACAGTCCCATCAGTGAAGCATGGTGGTGGCAGCATCATGCTGTGGGGTGTTTTTCAGCTGCAGGGACGACTGGTTGCAAACGAGGGAAAGATGAATGCGGCCAAGTACAGGGATATCCTGGACGAAAACCTTCTCCAGAGTGCTCAAGACCTCAGACTGGGCTGAAGGTTCACCTTCCAACAAGACAATGACCCTAAGCACACAGCTAAAATAACGAAGGAGTGGCTTCACAACAACTCCGTTCCTGAATGGCCCAGCCAGAGCCCTGACTTAAACCCAATTGAGCATCTCTGGAGAGACCTGAAAATGGCTGTCCACCAACGTTTACCATCCAATCTGACAAAACTGGAGAGGATCTGCAAGGAGGAATGGCAGAGGATCCCCAAATCCAGGTGTGAAAAACGTGTTGCATCTTTCCCAAAAAGACTCATGGCTGTATTAGATCAAAAGGGTGCTTCTACTAAATACTGAGCAACGGGTCTGAATGCTTAGGACCACGTGATATTTCAGTTTTTCTTTTTTAATAAATAAAATGCAAAAATGTCAACAATTCTGTGTTTTCTGTCAATAGCTGTCTGTACATTAAAGAGAAAAATGAACTTAAATGATTTTTGCAAATGGCTGCAATATAACAAAGAGTGAAACATTTAAGAGGGTCTAAATACTTTCCGTACCCACTGTAAAGTCAGAATTGAGATATTTAGTCGGAATTGCGTGATGTAGTCAGAATGTCGTGAAATAAAGTCAGAATTGCAAGAAAGAGTCAGAATTGTGTGATATAAACTCAGAATTGCGAGAAATAAAAGTCAGAATTGCGAGTTTATATCACACAATTCTGACTTTATAACTCACAATTGCGACTTTATATTACACATTTCTGAGAAAAAAAAGTCAGTAAGATGATGTAGCGAGACTTTTTCTATTTTTTATTCTGTGGCGGAAACAGGCTTTCATAGTTCTTACTTGAGAAAGACAAATATTTGTCAGAATGACATTTCATATTACATGTTTCAAAACAATAATATCATCTCAAAACAGTATAATTATCTTTCTTTAGCTTAAATTGTGCTAGAAAAGAAAAACAAAACTGTATTTAGGCTGGTCCAGTTAATGCACATGTGTTCAGTTAATGTTAATGTTAATTTAATGAGACTAGTGTTCATAAGAAATGTTTCTTGAGCGTTTAGAATGATTTCTGAAGGATCATGTGACACTGAAGACTAAATCAATGATGCTGAAACTATAATAATTTTTCACAATTTTATTGCTTTTACTGTATATATATATATATATATATATATATATATATATATATATATATATAAAAAACCTGCTTCTTTCAAAACTATTAAAAAAATTCTTAACAACCCCAAACTTTTGATTGGTAGTATACATTCCAGCGGAAAAACAAACTAGCAAAAAGGATTGGATGGTGAAACCTGGTAATTACATTTTAGAATTGAGACAATAAATGAGAATTTGCTAAATTTTTATATAGTTATTTGGCTGACCTTATTGAACATACAGTATTATTATTTATGAGTATTTATGAGTATAAACAATAGTATATCAAACAACTTCTTGTTAATCATTTTCCGGAGCTCGCACCTACTCGCCACTGACTGAAAGGCAAACGCCAACCTTTATTTACAAACACCAGATTCTAGGAACTATTTCAAATGTTGGTGTTTATATGAAAAAGTAACGTAACATTAAAGAAAACCATGCTTTATGAAAAGACAAACCAACCCAAAAACTGCTCCGAGAATGTGAAAAAAGGCAGTTGACACAAGACAGCGTAGCAAACTAAAAGAGCCATGTGGTTTAGACTGTGTGAGAAAATGGTTCACATTAAATAAATATACATATACACACAGCCGGGCAGGGAGGGGTAGAAATCAAAGGCGTCCTTGTAAAAAATTGTCTAATACATTAATGCTCCATTCAAACAGATGGTCCCCATTCACTCACTGAGCATTGAAACCAGGCGTGGAGGCTCTCATAAAGTTATGAACCAAGAGACACCAGACAAAGGCTAGCTTTCAGGGAGCTTTTGGCTCCGACAAGGAAGAAACAAACATTAATTCATCCTAAAAAAAATATGACAGCCAATAGAGCTCTCTTCATTTTATTATGAACACATGAGCTCAGACAGAAGCTACTAAAATTTAGCCATAAATTTTAAGGAATTTTAGCTCGCTCATTTTTTGATAGCGAGACCCAAACTCGCACTTGAAAGTTCTGCCGAGAAGCAATTAAAGAGTCACTAGGCAATTATATATTCTCTTTACGAGAATTTACAAATAAAATGGTAAATAGCTGGTGCTTTTTCCCTTTAATGCTTTGATTAGAGCATTCTATCACATTCCAGAGCTTTATTTAAACTGTTTCTTAGCAGGACAATACTGGCAGTTAAGACCTTTAGAATGGGTTTTATCCAACAGTCTGAGCTCTATGGACGGATATGTGCTACCTAACAAGTGTGTGTGGTGAGGGGAGCAGGTGCAGTGTTCACACACAAACACAGTCTAATCCCAGAGTCTAAACTGTGGTCCCTGAGCTCTCGCAGAAAGAATCTTCCATAGAGAAAACAAGGAGCAGGTTTGCGTGTGCGAGTGTTGTGTGTGTTTCCTCCCGAGAGAAGTGAGTAGGGCTCCACACATACATTATATCCGCTTTACACACAAAAAACAACCTGTTTACCTCAAACACAACAATACAACAAACATGTCTTAGTTTTAAACTCTTTTTGTTATAAAGTAATTTATATACTTATATAATTGTATTCATAAAATTCCCAAGATTTCATCTGCTGCCTTTTTTTAAGTGTAAAAAAAGTTGCGAGACTTACCGATTTGGAGGATTCTCTGTTGACTTTGGCCTCCATTTCCCATATGTGATGGCCATCTGCAAAAAATAAATAAAAAAGACCAGAAATTTATAGCCTATTATTAATCATTACCTCACATATGTGAAGGAATACACAGAGTGAGCATCAATTCAGAATAGAAGAGAAATGTTGATATTTAATCAACATATTATCAAACTGTGACGGAAGTCTGATCAAAGTAAAACATTGAATTTATCACCAGTTACAGTGGGAGGATTGAATTGAACTTTTAGTAGCAAAGTAGTGTCACTTAAAATGTCAGTATGTAATTTGGCTAATACTAACAGAATATTGTCCCATAGTTTTCCTATTCAGTCTCATATAACCTATTTAGTAGCACTTTACTTAAAGTTTTTATATATAATGCACTATAAAAGTATTGTTAATGCATTAATCATACTTTGTAATGCATCGTAAAATGCATTGTATGCTCTCATGAATAATTGTAACCACTGTTTTACATTAAGACCTTTAGAAAGTGTAATGCATTAAAACACATGACAACCATCCAATTTCAGATCTGCAAATATTATATGGCCTGTTAACTTTGGTAACAATTATTCATGGAAGGATATAATGCATTATAACATGAATACTTTTATAATGCATTATGCATAAAGGTTTAGTAAAGTAAGTATTATTATTTCTGCTTATGTAGTTCTGGTTCATATTAATAAAGAAAAGAAAATGTGATTTTGGTACTGTGTTGAGTCATCACTGGACATCTGGGTCCTGAGGCAAGACCAGTTGGGACCCGCTGCCGTAGACAACCTCAGTATAACATAAAAGAGGCAGAAATCCCAAAAGTCTTTCGAGAGCTATCGCTATACTGCAGTCAACCTTGAGATTACATCATGTCCTGTCTGCCTCTGACCCGCTTGGGCAGATGGGGGGCTGATGCAATCCTAATGATCTTACCATAGCCAAGAAGTGTGTGTGTGTGACGTGCTTTTGCTATGGAGGGACCAGTCGCTTACATCAGCCCCTTGTGGAATCTCGCAACTCATGACAAATAGTGTCTGAAGGGTCCAATAAAAGGCCTGGTAAACTCTGCTTCAGATAATGAGCAGCGGCTGTTTGGCTAAAGAGCGTGAGGCGCTCTTACGCGTCACTCTGTCCTTTCTCTCAATCTCCAATCTCTCCTCATTAAAAAAAGTTTTATTTAACTATTTTCAGCCTCCAGTTTTTTGACGCAAACAGGCTTTCCCACACAAATGCTTGGGAACAAAAGACATATTAAGGTCTCATTTGCTATTTTTAGTTAAGACATCACTGAAAAGACGTTTTTACTTAGACTGTAAAAGCAGGAGAAAACCACAGGGTAGTTTGGTCACAGCAGCGACCCGCTAGGGCAAACCACAGACGCACACATGAAAACAAAGCATCATTGTGTCTAAGAAAGTATAAAAGTAAAGAAAGGAAGCTGAAGAAAGGAAATTCTTCTAATATCATCTAGAACAATAGACAACGCATCTTTTTAAACTTTCCATTGGCTTGTCTGCTGTCATATTTTTACATAATTGCATATTGCTATCATACATTTCACATTGATGATGCTCTTGGGTTTAAACAGAATGCGGTGGAAAAGACTGTATTGGTTTTCCATGATAATTTTCGATGACAAATATGCTCCAATGGACCCTGAAGACTGTATTCCTAGACATTGAGTGCTTTATTTATACCACTGAGAAAGATCAAATGTATTGTTCTCACCTCAGTGAAATATTTATATGAGGTCTCAGGCTTCAAGTCAGACAAATTGCTTGTCAAGGTTTAAGACAAATGACTCGTCAAGTTCTCATAATGTTACTCAACAGCATATGCAACGAATGGGTAATCTAGTGTCAGATTTAGAGGCGAGCTAACAATACTGTAATAATGTCTGATTGCGATGAATCTGGCATCGGGGGTAATTTTCCATTGGAGGTTCTCAAACTACTCCAGACATATTATTCAGACTTTAAAGATGGAATGCCGAGACTATTTTGATTGCATTTTAAAAGAAAGCTTAGACAGTGGGGTCGAGTTTTCGTGGGCAGACAGTGAGGGCATCCCTGGCTAGTCGCGCTGTGGTCTGTGATGTGGTGGAACGGTCTGTCATTACTGGAAGGTAATGCGATGCTAGAGGGAACCTCCATTGCCACTGTCTCCTTCTCTCTCTCTTTTGTTCCTTCTCTTTTTCAGATCAGTTTCATGAAGTTACCAACTATATTATGGTCAAATTCGCCAATCTACTGCGATTTTACCCCACATCAAAGTGGTACATATACAGTTGTTCACACATATTTTATGATTCCATTTTTCTAAATGACATTTATATTCACAATATATAAGAAATAACAACATAAATCTAGAAAGATGAACTGAAATTATGTTTCCAAAAAAATAAACCAAAGCCAAATTGACCAAAATCACTGTCTGTCTCCATCAGTGATACTATTTCACCTCTAATACATACTCTTGTATATGATGTCACCACTTGGATGGGGCCCCGAATTATGGATGGGGGAGAGAGCAAGATCTGCGGTACACCAGCATAATGTCATGCTGTCATTTGTTTTTTCAGATCTCATCTTTACTAAAGACTTTCCTCTCAACCTCAGTTCATTGTCGGTTTGCAAGAAACAACTATTTTGGAAAAAAGTTTATATTTATATTATTTGTGCAAGAAATGGTCTAAAAAGCAACAGAATTTAAAACACTGTATAAAAAACAAGTATAAAAATACTACAATGTTACTATTTACTTTATTTATTTATTATTACTAAAATAATATATGGTTTTATTATTTATAATTATACATTTTATATGAAAAAACAAATACAATTTTTTTTGTACTAACATAAATGATTCTGAATGTTTTGCATACAATATATAGCATGCATTATGTTTGCACATTGTTCGGCAAGATGTGAAATATCTGATTAACTACAGAAATGCTTTAATCAACCGATTCATTCATTTCAATTAATTTCAATTAGTAAGGCAGCATGGCATGGCCTTTGCAGAAAAGACAATCCCAGAATGCACGGCAACAAGCTCAGTGAAAAATATAAAAATATTAAATTAATAACAAAATCCATTTCCATTTCCATAATAATAAATTCTTATATTTGTCATAATCAGTATCAATCATTATTGATCAGTCACTGCAGCCTTAGCTCTTTGTAAAAAACACATACACAAAAAACACATTATCTACCTCCATCTTTATTGGCTCTATCTCAAATGGCACCATAAACACTTGTGGTCTTCCTTTGAGGCCTCACTTAATGTAACGCCACTTTGACTGTCATGAAGATGTCTGCTTTGGAGCTTGCTTCAGTGCACATCCATGTCACATATCAGCCGCAAAGAGGGCAATGGCGAGCACCATTGTGAAAACTAAAATGACAAATAGGACACCCTACAGTCTTGTAGATTTCACGATCACACAGCAGCCATTGTAAGTTCACAAAACACTAAGTGCATATGAAGTGTGCCATTTGGGACAGGGTCATTTTGCGCTTTCTCTTACTCTCCTCATCTCTGCAGAGGTGAAACCTTTTCTCAAAGCCTTCCCTCCAGTGAGACATCCTTAAGTACTTGTGCAGGACTGTGGAGCCTGTGGTCATCCACTCTGATTGAGGCCCACTCACTATGCTGAAGAACTGATGAGGACACGGTGTACTTCATCTTGATGAGGTGCTCAGAAAATCCTCTTTCCTAAGACTGAGCTTTGCCTTGGCCACGTCATATCAGACTACTTGAGATGCATACAATACCATTACTAATAAAAATCCTGAACTATTTCACTTGAGAGCCAATGTCAACCTGACATATTTCAAATGCCAAACTTTAACGAGATATTACATGTGGTGTTTGTATGTATAAAACATTATGCTAGGATTTAACAGATGCTTGCCAAAGCGTTGCTATGCATTTGCTAATGTGTTCTGAATGGTTTTCAGCACATTGCTATGCTGTTGCTAGAGTGGTTAATTACTGATCCAAGTCAAAAAAAGCCCACCCTATGATAGTATTGTCCTTAGACATGGCCTTTAATCACACAATTTTTGTCAACCAGGTGAGGAAAGTCTGCAGTCCGAAGGTTTCACAATGATCTAAACATTGGAGTTTACTTAAAGGGAAAATGAAAATTGTGTCATCATCTACTAACTTTCATTGAATGTTATGCGAGTCCAAAAAAACACTGGACCCAACCAACTTTCACTGTATTAAATATCTTCTTCTATGTTCCACAAAAGAAGGAAAGTCATACAAGTTTGGAATGACTCATGATTTTTAGATGAACTATCCCTTTAAGTATAAGGTCTTAGCAAATACCTCTAAAAGAGCAGAATAGTACTCAAAAGCTAACTTCAGAAGCCAAGTTTCTGGATCAGCTTGCACTTGTCAAACTCCCCCTAAGCCCAGTACAGAATCAAAAGCCCTGTTGTGTTGTTGATTAGGGAGGGCCACAAAAAAGAAATCTTAGTGCCCCAGGCGGACGGGGTAGTAGGCAGTCAGGGAGCTGGGTGGTGGTAGTGCACGTCCAAAAGCCTCCCTCAGACTGTTGTACTGTAAACACACACAGATGCGGCAATGCAGACCTGCTCGCCACAGCGTTGTGAATAGACTCCCTTGTCCTCCTGCAGCGGAGAGCAGCTCCCCCCTCCTCCTCTGGGCAAAAGGGATCAGCGTATGGCACGAGAGAGAAAGGGGAGCTCAGGCTGGGATGACCCTAATTGCAGATGCTCAAGCGAGCCAGTTTTCCAGAACGTGCTAATGAACAGCAGCTGTGGAGTCTTCAGGCGAGTAGCGCTGCTCTTCTATGCCACGTTAAAACACTACAATGTGCTTGAAAAATACCCATTTTCATTGCGTTTAAATGAAAAACAATAAAAGCCATCAAATTCTGCCAGGCCATTGTTGTGGATGGTCTGTTTATAAATGTCTAATATTATTTTTTTTTCTTGCTCCTTAATGAGGAGACAATGCAGGGATTCCCTGAGGCTTGAGACCACGAATGGTTTGTTTGTGAGAGCGCGCCATTGTTGCTGAGGGTTGTTGAGGACGAGCCAAACCTCAGGGCTCCTTCACACGGAGGTTATTGTTCTGAAGTGTGAAAGGCGGACACCCACATGAGATTTTCATTCACGAAGCTTCTCCAGAACAAACTCATCTCAAACAGAAGACCCATAGAAACGACTTGCAACAAACAACATTATTAGTGATCTTTGTGAAAGCAAGCAGCACTATTACTAATATGGAAGGTTAGAGATTTGAAAAACTTAAGATGGTAAAAAAAAAAACTTGTTACAACAAACTTTAAATGTATTGCTGTGTGCTTTGATAAAGATTTGACTATGATGGTTTAAGTTACATGAACTTGATTATACACCAGTTAGTACCAAATAGTTTGAAAACTAGTTCTGTAGGCTATATGACAACAATTGATAAACTACAAATTGAAAATACTTTAGGGCTTAGGGTCCAAATCAATGCAGTTTCAAAGGACTTTGAAGGGCTTCAGAGGCTCTGCAGGATCCCAGCCAAGGAATAGGGTCTTTTCTAGTGAAACAATCGGTCATTTTCAATAAAAAAATAAACATTTATATACTTTTTAACCATGAATGCTCGGCGTGTGACGTCATTACGATGGAAAGGTAGCAGCCGTGATGTATGTGGAAGTACCAACCCAGTGTTAAAACGAACGTGCAAAGACCAAATCAAACACCCTTTACAAAAAAAAGGTAAAACAACGATGTTCGCCATATGCCGTGAAGAATCACAACACTGAAGTCGAGCATTCATGGTTAAAAAGTATATAAATTTAGATTTTTTATTGAAAATGACCAATGGTTTCCCTAGATAAGACCTTATTCTTCAGCTGGGATAGTGCAGAGCCCTCTGATGTCCTTTGAAAATGCATTGACTTGGACCTCCGACCCGTTGGTTGCCATTGAAATACATTATATGGAAACATATCCTGGAATGTTTTCCTCAACAAACGTAAATTCTTTTTGACTGAAGAAAAAAAAAGGCATGAACTAATCCTTTAAGGCTAATTCACACTGCACCAACTGACACGACCAATGGTGTCGGTCACCAGATAATAGTAAGTCATTTCTCAGACTGTTACGTGCACTGCACAAGATATGTGATGAAACAGATGGACACACATCATGAAGATTCTGAAAGTGGAACTCTTTTGTTGCATTTGTGCCCGTTTTAGAGGATATCTGGAGTTACTGGGAACCAAAATAATACAAATTAGTATACTGGTGTAACATACAGAATGGGTGATGCATTAAAAATGTGTATAAATTACCATCTGACTGTTCACCATATGATTAAGAACCAAGAATTTGGATTAGAATATTTTTATAGACAAAAGCGGAGACCAATATTCACCTGAGCTGTCTGGAACCACCCATGAATGCAGACAGATCTACTTCAACTAACTGTTCAAATGGAGACTGACTCACACACAGAGAAAAACAGGTCTATACCTGGATAACTTCATCTAAAGTGTAAGAATAAGATGCTCCAGGTCAAAGCACTGGCATTTGACCATGCAACCTCTGAAGACATTATCATATGCACTCACACACCAATGCACAAAGAAGAAGAATTTTAAGTGGTTTTGCAGCTGAGCAGGCAGTGAAGTCCAGTGAGTCCAGATGTGAAAACGCTCCTCTCTCATGAGGGAGTTTCTTTGTGTCTGCTTCTTTCTTTCGCTCTTTTTTTTGCCCTCTATTTTCCCTTCTGTTAGGAATCCCCACTGTTCCGTAACACACCCACACACACATATTAACTGTAACACATCTGGATCAAGCACTCATACACAAACACATAGCCCTTTTCCAGTCATTGGAAAAATTTTCGATTTGAAGAGGAACCACCATAGATTACCCACTAGCCCTGGCCAGTGTCAAATAAAGATAACAAAAACATCATTAAGTTCTGTTGTTACAAATTTGCATACAAAGTCAACAAGCTGCTTCACCACTGACACCGTGAGCTCTCCAACACTATTAACCTGATATGCATCTGAGGATGCCAACTTAAAGAACTTTAAAGTTGAGTAATCATTCTCTCTCCTTCTTCCTCTCTATCCACATCTACAGAGAAAGAAAAGGAGATGTCTTATCTTTAGTCATCAGCGTGTGCCAAAATGAAGACTTCTCTGAGGTGTCTGATTATGTCTAGACCAGACAGTGAATTATAATTAGTAACACACATATTAATCACAGATGAGTCTGATGTGGATGGTGCACAGATCATTTCAGCAGAGACATTTATACAAAGCGAATTGCAGTACACTTAAGTCTTAATGACAAATGATCAGGAGCTGAGCAGCTACTGGATTAAACACTTCATTAATCGTGAAATCGTATTATTTTATTATATTCTATGGCCAACCCATCCATCCATCCATCCATCCATCCAATGACAAGTGATAAGGAGCTGAGAAGCTACTGGATTAAAGACTTTATAAATCGTGAAATCTTATTATTTTATTCTATTCTATGGCCAACCCATCCATCCATCCATCCATCCACCTACAGTTGTGGTCAGGATTATTTGCCCCCCTTGTAAATATGATGGCTGTAAAAATAAATCTGCTTTGTTAATGCTTTTGATCTTTCATTCAAAAAATTTACAAAAACCTAACTTTTCATTGAAGTAAAATAACTGAAAGTGGGATGGGGGTGAATCACATAATGAAATAAATGTTTTCCTCAAAAACACGTTGGCCACAATTACTGGCATCCCTAGAATGTTTTATGAGTGAAATATCTCTGAAGCATATTCCCATTAATATTTACTAGGAGCATGAAATTGTCTAGCTATGACTTCTCACGGGTATATAAATACAAAGCCCAAATTCTCTTAATCATTCATCAAAATGAGTAAAACCAAAGAATATAGTTCTGATGTGCAGCAAAAGAATGTTGAGATTCAAAATAGAAAAAATAGAATAGAGAGTGGCTCAAAGAAAAAGCTAAAGAATCGAGAATCCCCATTTCCACCATAAGGGCAATAATTAAGAAGTTACAATCCACTAAAGATGTTACAAATCTGCCCGAAAGAGGATGTGTGTCTATATCGCCCTAATGCACAGTGCAGATGAGAGTTTGAGAGGCCAAAGACTCTCCAAGGATCACCGATGGAGAATTGCAGAGATTTGTCGAGTCTTGGGGCTAAAAAAAAACAAAAACAAAACAAAGCCTACATCACCACACCTACATGTTTGTTTAGGAGGGTTTCAAGAAAATTCCTCCTCGCTCATCCCCCCAAAAAATCCAACATATTCAGCTGTCACACACGACTGGAACTTCAAAAGGGATTGGCTCTATGGATAGATTAAACTAAAAATTATGGATTTGGTGCAAACAGGGATAAAAAGTACCCCAAACCCATGGTTACATATACTGTTAAATCTTTAATGTTGTGGACCTATTTTTTAGCTTTGAGGTCCTAGACATCTTGTTCAGATACATGGTATCATGGATTCTAGCAAATACTAACAGATAAAAAATCTAAACCTGACCGCCTCTACTAGACATTTTTAAATGGGCTGTGGCTGGATCTTCCATCAGGACAACTATCCAAAGCAAACATCAAAATCAACACAAAAATGTGTCACTGAGCACAAAATGAAGCTTCCGCCATGACCATCCCAGTCCCCCGACCTGAACCCTATAGAGAATGAGTGGGGTAAACTGAAGAGAAGAAGCACCAACATGGAGCTGGGAATCTGAAGGATCTGGAGAGATTCTGTATTGAGGACTGGTCTCTGATCTCTAGTCAGGTGTTCTCAAAACTCATTAGGCGTTATAGGAGAATACTCAGAGCTGTTAGCTTGGGAAAAGGAGGTTGTAAAAAGTATTTAATAAAAAGGTGCTAATAATTATGGCCAATGTGTTTAGGAGAAAAGCATTTATTTCATAATGTGATTTACCCTGCACTTTCAATTATTTTAATTCAATGAAAGGTTTGATTTTTGTGATTTTTTTAAATGAAAGATCAAAATGATAAACAATGCAGATATACACTCACCTAAAGGGTTATTTCTCATTAATGCAATTATCTAATCAACCAATCACATGGCAGTTGCTTCAATGCATTTAGGGGTGTGGTCCTGGTCAAGACAATCTCCTGAACTCCAAAATGGGTCGACTGATTCAAGCTGATAGAAGAGCAACTTTGACTGAAATAACCACTCGTTACAACCGAGGTATGCAGCAAAGCATTTGTGAAGCCACAACACGCACAACCTTGAGACGGATGGGCTACAACAGCAGAAGACCCCATCGGGTACCACTCATCTCCAGTAAATAGGAAAAAGAGGCTACAATTTACAGTTTGCAAAATTTTACAGTTGAAGACTGGAAAAAGTTGCCTGGTCTGATGAGTCTCGATTTCTGTTGAGACATTCAAATGGTAGAGTCAGAATTTGGCGTAAACAGAATGAGAACATGGATCCATCATGCCTTGTTGCCACTGTGTGCAGGCTGGTGGTGGTGGTGTAATGGTGTGGAGGATGTTTTCTTGGCACACTTTAGGCCCCTTAGTGCCAATTGGGCATCGGTTAAATGCCACGGCCAACCTGAGCATTGTTTCTGACCATGTCCATCCCTTTATGAACACCATGTACCCATCCTCTGATGGCTACTTCCAGCAGGATAATGCACCATGTCACAAAGCTTGAATCATTTCAAATTGGTTTCTTGAACATGACAATGAGTTCACTGTACTAAAATGGCCCCCACAGTCACCAGATCTCAACCCAATAGAGCATCTTTGGGATGTGGTGGAACGGGAGCTTCGTGCCCTGGATGTGCATCCAACAAATCTCCATAAACTGCAAGATGCTATCCTATCAATATGGGCCAACATTTCTAAAGAATGCTTTCAGAACATTGTTGAATCAATGCCACGTAGAATTAAGGCAGTTCTGAAGGCAAAAGGGGGTCAAACACAGTATTAGTATGGTGTTCCTAATAATCCTTTAGGTGAGTGTATTTTCTACAGCCATCTTTGATCATATTTACTAGGGATGCCATAATCATATTTACTAGGGGTATCAGCAACCACCCATAACACCATTCAGGCAATCTAACTACTCTACTCTCCTCTACTCATAAACTACTCCAACTCTTACTCCACTCACCAGCAGAAACAATTCCATTTGAGTATTCGGCTTACTTCTTCAGTAGTGTATTACCAATCAGTTTTAAATGGTTTCCCTAAACTTCTTTCTTTCTCTCAGTCTCACTATTTTTCCTCTCCTTTTGCGTATTAGTTACTGTCTATGACTTTCCATTTAAGATATTGTCCAAGCACAGATGGGAAAAGAGTCCATGAAGTCACGTTGCAGCTGAGAGGAAGCAATGGTCAGAAAGGGAGAGAGAGAGACAGAGGGATTCCCTGTGTGTGAGTCACGTTGTAGGAGCCCCCTCTTTACTCATAACAAAAACAACCCTTCCCTTCGAGATTGAACCCGCAGAGACAGACTACACAGCGCTACAGACCGCAGATTAATTTCAACACCTTTTCAATGACAGTTATGATGTTGAACAACAAAAATATTAATCTAATATGCTTTAAAGGAACTGTTCAGCCAAAAAATGTAATTCTGTTATCATTTATTCACCCTCATGTTGTTCCAAACCAGTATGAATTTCTTTCTTCCATGGAACACAAAGGTAAATTGTTAAAGTATATCTTGGCCACTCTTCTATATTTTGGTCCGTTCCTCACACAATCGCTATTGTACGGCTTCAAAAGACTTTAAATATATTGCACAAGTTGGACCATTCCAATGGTTTATATTTCATTTTGGATCCTCATACAAATGCATTTTATGGTTATTTTCTCAGAAATTGACCTTTCGTGTCTCAAGTAAGAAAGAGAATCCCACAGGTTATGAGGGTGAGTAAATAATGACAGAATTGTATGGGTGAACTATCCCTTTAAAAATGATGATACCACAACTAATATGAATCTAATATGCTTTATCACATGAAGAAATCCTATTTAAAAATCTACACTGAGGCTGAACCGCCTCTTTCCCTTCCTAAAACCAAATGTTCCCCAGTTTTAAAGAAGCCAACGTTTTATGGATGATGGTAAATGCAAATACAGGGGAATAAGTTCTAAGGCAACGAGGCAGAAGCATGTGACCAAGCTCATGAAAAATGATAGTGGAAAAGATTTGTCTTTAGCAAACTGGATAGGGAAATAAAGAGAGAGAGAGAGAGAGAGAGAGAGAGAGAGAGCTGTTGATGCCAATGGTGGGCTGGCTCAGGGGTGTTTCCATGTGAGGAGTGCCCAAGAATCCACAGCGGATGCCAGACACGGGGAAACCCTTCTAAAAAACAAGAGCACACACCCTTCTGTCGGCAAGCACACACATGCCCTCTTCTATCTCTCCCTCCTTTACACAAACACCTACGCAAATATGTGCACAAACCAAAAATGTCTCTGGGTTTGACAGCATGTTATTGATGCTGTAACTAAAACAAATGTTCATTCATTAAAAAATCCACAACAACCTTTATCCATCCATCCATCAATCTATCTGAAATAAGACATAATATAAAGTTAACTAATAATGAGGGATGCATTTGTACAATAAAGCAGGTCGTTTCATTTTAATAATGTCAATTTCAACATTTGCTAATATATTAAGATTAATAAATGATTTAGAAGTATTTTTCATTGTTAGTTAATGTTAACGTATGTAGTTAACTAATGTTAACACATGGAAGCTTATTGTAAAGTGTTACCAAAAATAAAAAAATAATGTAATTATATTAAATATTTAATATATACAATTATATAAGAATATATATATATATATATATATATATATATATATATATATATATATATATATATATATATATATATATAATATAGTAGCTATTAGAATATAGAGAGGTTCAATATCATTCTACAACTATAACACATTTTAGCAGCTTCATTTCCCAGAGTTCCCCTCTTCACAGGTAAAACAATGAGGCTATTTCCTTCAGCTTTGTGTTACGGATTGCCAAATATCCAGAGTGTTTACACTACTCGGCCTTGGCCTTGTCTGCACCTCCTCTCTTTTTTTTTTTTTTATTTTTGACAAACTCATCAAGGAAATGACTGTTTGTAAATCTCAGGTATCAACAGTCAAGGGCTACTGCTTCTATTTTCCATATGGAAAAAGAGAGAGAGAGAGAGAGACCTGAATAAAGACAGACAAAAAAATCAAAACAAACGCCCAGACACAAGGGACAGCCCAGACTGCACACTCTCTCTATTTGGGCTCCATTCCTGGGCAGCACAGGCAATGGAAAGTTCTGGAAATGTAAATCTGTTGGGTTAAAAATACAGCGCATTAATGTGCTCCACATGTGGCACTCTGGCATAGGGAGAGATATTTTGACGGCAAAGAGGGGAAGAAGGAGGGATAGAGGGAGTGGTAGGAGGGTTTTTCTATCTGGATAAAGTATACACACACACATACAAACTACTGAGGACCGTAGTTAAGGACAAAGCAGGACTTTTCCAGATATACTAGACATTTCCTAGGGGCCCGTCACAGCATAAAAGCTCTTATGAGTAAACATTGACCCCATGACTATAACAGATAGATAAACTACATCCCTCTCAAACTACAGCCCAGGGAGGCAGATATTCATATTGGATCCTTTTACTTTTCCTTGGACTATGGATTTCTGCGCCAGTAGTGGCATTAAAATAATTGGAATGTGTTTGTTTGAGTAGCAAATCACAATATCAGCTAAACCAATGGGATCAATTTGGGAGGGCATTAAGTATTTATACAAACAATGGCAAACAGGTTTTGGAAAGTTTTTTCAATTTGCTTTACTACTTTAATATATTTTAAAATGTAATTAATTCCTGTGATGACAAAGCTGACATTTCAGTCCAGTTTTTACTCCAGTCTTCAGTCTTCATTCTAATATGCTGATTTGGTGCTCAAAAATCACTTCTTCTTAGTATCACTGTTGAAAACAGTATTTTAAAATCATCATTTTTGTGGAGCCTTATATAGGCCAACTTGTGCACCTTTACACAAGTGCAATAATGACTTTGCATAACCCACAACAAGAGCAGAATGACACAATATTGGCTCAATAAATGGGATAATTATGGGACATGATTAAGTGTTCATCCAAACAATGGAAGACAGAAGGGTGTTTTGGAAATTTTTGCAATTTGGTTTGGTGTTGCAAGTGGCCCAGAAATGACCCAGTGCAACTTTAAATGCAGTTACGCAGTGTTTGCCTCATTCCCAGTTTGCTTATTATCAGTCCTATACAGTATGCAAGATTAGATTCCCTCCTGAATCATGATGCATTGAAAATCAGCATGCCAAACGTGGCCAGATGGCACCCACACATGCTTCTTGGCCAAATATTGCCCAGATCTCCTGGCACTATGCAAGAGGATTGGTTTGCAATGGATCGAAACACAATATTATGACCAGGCTCAGACAGAATCTGTTTTTGTTTATACGGGGGAAATCTGCTCAATTAATTTATATATGGTCAAATGTGATGTGTTAAAGGAATTAAGTATACTAGACGGTAACTGAAAGCATAATCAATAAGCAAAAATATTTAATTAACATGCAAGGGATGGAAGATATACTTTGCAAATAATGTAGATATTCCTTGTGGGCCTAATTATAAACCAATACTCATGTACAGGTTTACATCATACTCAAAACTATGTTATTTACCATCGTCAGCACCTTACGTATTTCCTTGTACTTATGGGAAGTATGCGAATTGGGATTAAGCCTTGGTCCCTACAGCTTTATCTTCAGAAACCTCCCAACAGAGAGGCCATTTCAAAACAATTCTTATTGCTCACACACACCCCACCCTTTTGGTCCCCACAGTGTAACATAAACAAGGACACACACACACACACACACGCACACACACACACACACACACACACACACACACACACACACACACACACACACACACACACACACACACACACACACACACACACACACACACACACACACACGTTTGTTTTTGTGAAATGTGGGGACATTCCATAGGCGTAATGGTTTTTATACCGTACAAACCGTATTTTCTATCCCCCTACACTGCCCCTGCCCCTAAACCTACCCATCACAGGAGACTGCACAGTTTACTTTCTGTGAAAAAAACTCATCCTGTGTGATTTATAAGCATTTTGAAAAGTGAGGACATGGGGAACGTCCTCATATTTCACCCTCTTTTTGTAATACCTGTGTCATACCCATGTCATTATACACATTTGTGTCCTGATATTTCACAAAAAGATGCCGACACACACACACACACACACACACACACACACACACACACACACACACACACACACACACACACACACACACACACACACACACACACACACACACACACACACACAGCTTCAAGTGTGTTCCCTACCTTGTGCTCTCTCCACAAACACCACCTTGGAGTCGTGCTGGAAGTTGTGCCCACTGAGAAGCATCTGTTCCCCCCCTGAGGCGGCACAGCTTTCCATGCTCTGTTTATCCACGAGGGGCAGCTCCTGTGCCGAGCGCTGGGCTGCAAGAAGGACAAAGAGACAGAAAGAAATTGAGGAAAGAGATGTAAATGTGCAAAATGTGCAAAAAAGGCATATCTCTACATGTTTACAGCTGTACTTTCAACAACGGAAGGGTAAAGAGCTAAATCTCAGTATAACTATCAAATATAAATATCTCATGCTCAACAAGGTTACATTAATTTGATCAAAAACACAGTAAAAACTATAATATTGTGAAATAAAAACATTTAAAATAACTGTTTTCTATTTGAATATATTTTTAAAATGTAATTTATTCTTATGATGGCAAAGCTGAATTATCAGCAGCAATTACTCCAGTCTTCAGTGTCACATGATCCTTCAGAAATAGGATTCTCTGTATCCTTAATTGAATATGTTGGTTTGTTCAAGAAACATCTTTTATTATTAACAGTGTTGTGCTGCGTAATATTTTTGTGGACACTATGATAATTATTTGATGAATATAAAGTTCAAAAGAAGAGAATTTAAAAAATATATAAATATTTCATAGTAGTATAAATCTATTTTCTGTCACTTTTGATCAATTTAATGCATCCTTGCTAAATAAAGCATTAATTAATTTCTCCAAAGGTTTGAATGGTATTGTATATGATTAATATATGATATGATTGATTTGATACGATATATGATTGATATGATATATGACATATAATATATGATATACTGTACATGCCATGGCTACATGAAGATTGCAAACTATTTACACTACAGTAGCTCAGTCTGTACTTTCTTAAAACAATTTTAAAAAATCAGAAATTGTACATCTGTCAGGCCTCTAATATGCTTTATATGTCTTTCATACATGTTCTGCCCTGGGAATAATCCAGAAATCAATCACATTTTATGAGCTGTGCTAATTTTCTTGATATTACTTATTTACATCATAGCAATTGATCTGCCCTAGCAATTATTAGGGGAGAAAAGCTAATTTATATAATGAGCAAAATCTGTCTTTGATTTATTGATTCAATTCATCTAATTACAGAATTCTTGTCAGTAGAGGATAGTGCTTGCAAGATCATGGGTTTGATTCCCTGGGAATGCATTAAAGGGATAATTTACCCAATAATGAAAATTGTGTCATCATTTACTCATTAGGAAGATATTTAGAAGAATATGGGCAACCAAACAGTTCCATAGTATAGAAAAAAAATACTATGGAAATCAACGGTTGGTACCCATATTCTTCCAAATATCTTCTTTTGTGTTCAGCAGAAGAAAGAAATTCATACAGGTTTGGAACAATTTGAAGGCGAATAACATACTTGTCATTTTTGGGTGAACTATCCCTTTAACTGATAAAAAAAATACACATTGATTGCAATGTTAGTCACAATGGATAAAAGAAAAAGCAAAAATGCACAATAAAAAAAGATTTAGTGAGATTTAGTGGCATGACTCACAGCACTCAATGGGGTTAGATGCCACCTGTAAAGACACCGTCCTGCCGTTAGGTTGGTTGATGTGGACACGGAACACCATCCTCACACGTGTGTTCTTCCGTCCGATGTCTGTCTCGCCCTTCCGGAGCTCGATGTCTGAGTTACGCAGCTTGAGAATTCCAGCGCAGTCGATTCTGTGGTACAGAAAGAATATGTTTGAGGAATAGACTCAACAAATCCTTTCAGAAGTACAAAAATGTGCGGTTAATATCGTTGGACAGTTGTTTAATAAACATTTTCTAGGAACAGAGTAAACGTTTAATTTATTGGCTGAATTTTTTTTGTACTATTTCTGCCAAAATTACGCCTGGCCCTTATTCCGCACCGCATAAATACATGCCCTTTCTTTCTCGTCCCTTCCAGTTTCTGCTCCTGACATGGCAGAGATGTTGTTAAAAATCCATGAAAAGTTGACTTTCTCCATTAAACGTTCAAATCCTCCAACTGGACCAGAAAGCCAACGTGTGTAAATACTTATTGAAAGCCTTTTAAAGTTTTGCATCTATTGAAGAAACATGTAGGACCTTTAAGATTCATCTGTGTGAAATAATCCTTAAAGCTGACTTTTTGGCAAAAACAGGAAGTCTAAAAAACTGGAGAAACAATCATTGAGTATGAGTGATCTGTCAACGCAGTGCAGATACTGGAACATCAGATATTAACATTCCCATGTGTACGTGGTGAGGACGAGCACACTGTGTTCTAGTTGTCATCCTGATTTTTAGTTGAATTACATTCGTCATTCCTTTTGCAAAAAAACTGCTTCTAAAAGTGTGAAGCCGTAGTTGAGTTTCCAATCTCCCATTTTCAGCACTTTCACCAAACCAAACTCTATATACAAGGCACAAAATATAATTTTTCTCTCCAATCAAAAGAAAATATGAAATTAAATACTTAAGAGTTGGCAAAACTGCACTGACACAGGGGCATAACCATTTTTTGGCTTTACTGCAAAAACATGACAAAGAGGGAAGGCTACTCAGAAAGCTCTGAAACAGGATCCAGAGGGGTGTGGTTTTTTTGTATAAGTTAAGTGTTACATCCATTATAGAGCGAGGAGAAAATGCTGAGCTAGTAAGACCGCTACCGCCTGGCTTGCAGAACAGACCCCAGCGCGCCATTACAGGCACCATGCGACCAGAGGCCTCCTGTAACACAAGCTCTGGAGCTCATTCAAGGGAAACCCACAGCGCTTGGACTCTTTAAAAAGCGTGCACACACAAAAACACACTTCTGCTTAGCAACTGCCTTCACAACAGGGGGATTGGCGGTATTTTTTTCTGTTGTTTATTGCAGGATATATGCACCGGATGCATGTAGATATACAGAATTATGTGGTACAAACATTTCCCTCACCGGCCGTTTCTGTGTTTTTTCTTTTTCTTAGTGTCTTTCTGAGATACACACACATACTCACATGGCCCTCATGTTGCTCTCGGGCAGAAGAGGAATCTCAAGAACTTTGGTGTTGGACTGCAAGACCTCGTGGCTTGGTGTGGACACGGTCTTCCCGGTTATACGGTGGACCTGATAGAAGGCGTGAGGCCGGAGAAGACGGTCATCTGCCGTCCCAATGAACAGCTGTAGGGTCAAAGGCTCACTCTCCATGTAGCCGTGAAGCTGAAAGATACAAATATGAAATTATTGGTGTGACCTATTTTTAGCAAAAAGCATTTAGAATGTCCACACTGAACTAGAAACTGATGCACGACATGACACAATCAAATTCAATTAGAAGATGCTTTATGTTTAACGTAAAGGGGGATTTTTGGACCAATGAGATTTCAAAGTGGGCAGGGCTACCCAGCATGATCCTGCATAAACAGACTGTAATTTACAAAAATTTTACTGGATAGGTAACCTGGATAGGACATTAAGCGCTTCCATATTCTAATTAACATGTGATGCTACATTTCGTCACTTCATTTTTATTTTTGTAATATTGTGGCAGGTAGCCCCGTCTACATTAAAATCTCATTGGACCAAAAACCTGCTCCTCATGTACACTAGCATTCATAAGTTTGGGGTCAGTAAGATTTTTGGTTTAGTTTTTAAAATAAACTAATACTTTTATTCAACAAGAATGCATTAAATTGATCAAAAGTCACAGTAAAGACATTTATAAAGTTACAAAAGGTTTCCATTTCAAATCAATGCTCTAAACTTTATTCAAAGAATCCTGAATAAAATGTTTCATCATCAAAAATATTAAGCAGCAACATTGATGAAAATATTTAATATTTCTTGAGCACCAGATCAGCATATTATAATAATTTCTGAATGATCATGTGACACTGAAGACTATTTTAATATATTAAAATAGAAACAGTTACTTTAAATGGTAATATTTCATAGTATTACTGTTTGTACTGTATTTTTGATCAAATAATTGCAGCCTTAGTGAGCATAAGTATTTTCTTTGGAAAAATATTTAAAAATCTCATAGATCCAAAACTTTTGAATTGTAGTGTATATTGTTCAGCAATGTACTGTGTACTAAGAGAGACTGATCATAGAAGCTGAAAAAGTTCTTCAAGGATAACCACAAAAAAACAAAAAAACATCATAATTTGTTGACATAAATATGAAGAAAGATTTTGAATTTGAAGATTTATATTGAAAGCTCAAGCACATTGGGTCTAAGCAGCTGGCGTATGGAGATCCTCAAAGAGGGTGGTCAGCATCTGTGGTGAAAGTCATGGACCAGTCTGTATATTTATTTAAGTAGATATGTTTGAGCCTGGCATTTGTGTTTATTCAGGCAGTAGGGAGTGCACAGACCAGAAAGACCAGAGAGATCCCACTCCCAGAACCCTCCCCTCACTTCATTACATTATCACCCACTAGAGGAATGCCAAGACTCTTTCCGCCCATGGCACGGAGTTCAGAGCCGTATGTCCACACCTCCAAGTGCTGTGGGTCAGTTCTCACCCACTCAAGCTCTCAACCTCCGTGGCACATCTGTGGCAGATGAGGGAAACAGTTTGAGGAAAAAAAAGTAGATCTACAACACGGGCTCCGTTGAAGAGTTACTGGCCAGATCCAGTGAGCAAATTCTTACTGGAAAAGGTTATGTCTCATATGATATTGAGCAAGACCAACTGCTCTTCTCATTGGGCTCATTCACTCACAGTGCATATGCCTGTATTAAAACACTGAAATCCTGATTCATAAACATAAGCTCACACATTTTGATCTAAATTGAAGGTCAAATTTAGAACCAACTAAAACCCACATATTATACATATAAATAAATAAATATATATATATATATATATATATATATATATATATATATATATATATATATATATATATTACACAAATCTACTAAGAAGAACTATGCAAAGAATTACAAGATAATTAGAAGAAAAAATAGAACATAAAATATAAAAGTAGTATAAATTATAAGGATCCTGAGTGCAAAAATGAAAAATATTATTTATAAAAATGAAAATGTAAAATATTAATTATATTATTTTTCACTAAGTGTGATATCTTAACTACATTAATAATGAATATATTATGTGATTACATAAAAATAACTTTTCACACACACACACACACACACACACATGTTGTGTTTCCATGTTTTATGGGGACATTCCATAGGCGTAATGCATTTTATACTGTACAAACCGTATTTTCTATCCCCTACACTGCCCCTGCCCCTAAACCTACCCATCACAGGAGACATGCTGCATTTTTACATTTTCAAAAACATCACTTAGTGTGATTTATAAGATGTTTTCCTCATGGGGGACCAGGACCAAAATGTCCCCACAAGGACAAAAATTTGGATATTGCCATCTTTGTGGGGACATTTTGTCCCCATACCGTAGGGATTACCAGTCCACACACACACACACACACACACACACACACACACACACACACACACACACACACACACACACACACACACACACACACACCAGTTCTCGTGATATTCATGTTGGATGCAGGAGAAATGGGCAGGAATAAAGATCTGAGCAACTTTGAAAAGGGCCAAATTGTTATGGCAAGGCGACTGGGTCAGAGTATCTCTGAAACGGCAACAGTGATAAGAATTTACCAACAGTGGTCTGAGGAGGGACAAACCATAAACCAGAGACAGAGTGTTGGGCTCATCGATGCATGAGGGCAACGAAGTACATCCCATCTAGTCCAAGCCAACAGAAGGTCTACTGTGGCACAAGTCACACATAATTTAAATGAGGATTATGGGAGGAATGAGTCACAACACAATGCTGCATATGGGGCTGTGTAGCCCCATATGATGACCCGTCCACCATCGAAAGCGCCAACAATTGGCATGCGAGAGTCGGAACTGGACCCTGGAGCAGGGGAAGAAGTTTGTCTGGTCCGATGAGTCCCGTTTTCTTTTACATCATGTGGGCGTCCATGTGGAAGTGATGGCACCAGGATGCGCTGAGGGATGACGATAAGTCGGTGGAGGGAGTGTGATGCTCTGGGCAAAACATTGTTCTGCTGGGAAACCCTGGGTCTGGCCATTCGTATGGACATTGAACATTGTTGCAGACAAGGTACACCCCTTCATGACAAAGGTGTTCCCCAGTGGAAGTGACCTCTTTCCGCAGGATAATGCACCCTGCCACACTGCACACATTGTTCAGAAACCGTTTGAGGAACATGATGAAGAGTTCAAGGTGTCTCAATCCAAATGAGCCTCTGTGGGATGTGCTGGACCAACAAGTGTGATCCAAAGGACTTGAAGGATCTGCTGTTAACATCAGATACCACAGGACACCATAGGGGTCTTGTAGAATCTATTCCTCAGTGAGTTAGCGCTATATTGCGAGTATGCATGAAAACCAACAGCATTTTAGGTAGGTGGTCATAATGTTCTGGTTCAACGACGTATATATATGCATTAACATTGCAATATGAATGCAGCCAATCATGTGTAGTCAGGGTCTATCAAAAGAGTTAACAATTAAGGGTAATATTGAGGGTAAAGAACAAATTTGTGTCTCTTTTTGTGCACTTACGTAAGAATACTTGAGTACGCAATTTCTAGAGAATGAAACACATTACTATGATAAAATAAATCATAAAAAGACTTACTCAGATAGAAACTCAACTAACAGAACTCAACAAAAAGAGTCATAAAGATCACAGTCACAGTAGGCCTACGAGATGAAACCGCTCTGAATATTAAAAATGTGGAAGCACTGCCCTTTACAAACCAACCTATATTTAGGGATTTCGTCACTTCTTCCAGTTACAGCGGTGATTTTTGTTGACAGAGCTGTTCTTTGAGAAGTTAACTTCCCGAGAGACTTAAGCGCAGACGTGGAAGCACATAGCTGTGGTGCGGCAGGCTTACATCAGAGGCTACACACTCACGTCTACCGTCAAACTGACGGCACATGTGGTCAAACTGCATCCAGGATACAAAAAAAATCTGACAGAAACCACCAGGAACCCGAGCAGGGGGAGAGAGAAAAAGAGAGACGGGGCTTAAGCAGCCTGGGTACAAAAAATCCTGACCATCAGAAACCACCAAACCCAAAGTGGAGAGACAGAAGTAGGGAAGAGGGGAGCTCTAAGATTAAATATAAGGATATAGTGACTCACGTAGTAGGGAACACAGACGTAAGCATATATATATATATGACAAAATGTAAGTATCAACATTATTTATTAAAGATTTGCATCAAACGAGAATGTTAGAGAAACGGTGGCCAGAAGTCAATTCGATTTTTGTGAGAAGTTCTGATTGAAATACTTGCAGTCCAAAAAAGTCTGACAAAAGTAGTTTAACAACTCCCCTTAAAGTCACAAAAGAACTCGCACACTGAATGAGATCCTCGGAGGAGGTAAACAGTGGTGACAGAGCGTGAAGGAAGATGCTGTACACTAAGAGAAGAACATCTGCAGCTGAGAGCGCTCTCTAATCTGATGGTTTACAGAATGGGACAAGCTTGTTTGAGGCTCCTTCGAACACTCCCCTTCTCTTGCCTGCCAGAACTGTGTGCAGCGAAAACTAGACGCCTCCACACGATGCTGTTGCACATGATGTCAGTGCAGTACGAGGACCTTCAGCTAAACAAAAGGCAGTCTGTGCACTAGGCCGGAAACGGCAATGGATCTGAAAAAAAAAACGTGAGGGTGAGAGGACCTTGTTTATTCAGACGGGAGTCTCACTGAGCCACGTGTTCGCAATCATTAGCACCTCGTTATTTTGAATTGAAAAGTACCCAGCAGCCACAGATGTATTCTGAGATGTTGAGTTCACCTTTAACTGCGATTTTAGTAAATAAAGTGGTCGTGGAGACTGTGGTTCGCATAACCCAAGAGTCACGTCCAACCACACTGATGTTTTTCAGATAAAACCACGACTCCTGTCTTTATGAATTCTGTTATCCATTAGGGAGCATCTGCAACCAACTTGTGTCGTGAATACCCATGATTCAGATACGAAAAGCAAATGAGGTGTGTGACTCACCGATGAACAGAACGGACTGACACCAAGACACTGCGGTTTTGTGAAATATCAGAAGTACTTCACTCACACTTCCTGAACTGGCAGTATAACGAACGATATAAGGGTTTAATTCACAGTGCGTGACTTTAGAGAGAGAAAAATAAAAGGAAGTTACCTTACATGAACAAAAACAAAAACAATGAAAGAGTGAAAATATACCACCATAGCACATGGAGAGGATGTTGCAGGATGTTGACTATGAATGAAAAGTTAAAAATAAGACCATTCTCTGACAATTTCCACAATGAATGGCAGCTATAGTTTTAAAGTGCATATACCATTTCAAATAAATGCTGTTCGTTTGAACATTCTGTTCATCAGAGAATCCAGAAAAAGTTGTTACTAAGCCACGTTTATAAAAGTTACTTCAATGGATAGTTCACACAAAAATGAAAATTCTGTCATCATTTACTCACCCTCAAGTTGTTCCAGACCTGTATGAATTGTTTTCTTCTGCTGAACACAAGGATATTTTGAAGAATGTTGGTAATCAAACAGTTGATGGACCCCATTGAATTCAATCCTATGTGGATCATCAACCGTTACCAACATTCTTCAAAATATCATAATTTTTACTTTGGGGTGAACTATCCTTTTAAATGTCCTAATTGAACTAAGGTCTAATCCTAGTTTAGTCTAAGCCCAGTCTATGAAACTGGGCCTTAGATTTTAATTTAACTAATCAGTTTCTGCATCATCCTACCTAAAACCAGTTGAAACATTCAACAGAAGAAAGTAAGTTGTACAGGTTAGGAACAACATGAGGGTGAGTAAATAATGAAAGAATGAACTACACCTTTGAGAGACCCTACTGGTTTTGTGAGATTATGAATTTATACCTGGACCACTGGATGCCCTCCCGCTAGTGCTTTCACGGCCCCTCTGCTGCCTTCAGTCTCGTAATGAGCACGGTGATGGGATTTGGGTTGGACATCAATCTGTAGGCTGTAAGGCCCTGAACTGGAAGGCAACTGCCAATCAAGAGCAGGCAGCGATGGACTTTGAGAATAAGATTGAGAGAGTCCAATAATGAGGCAAAGAGAAAGAGAGAACTTGGTTAGCACAGACAAAAGAGCAAACTATTTGACCATGAATATGAAAGAAATTGTATGTGCAGCCAACCTGATGTAAGGCTTCGGCTTGGACCAGTATGGGTGTTGGGGTACATCCAAGAAGCCACTACAGTAGGTCTCCTTTTTGAAGGGCAGGCGTGCTGAGAAGTCCTCCTGGCAAAGCTCCAGGGATCCTGTCTCCTCTCCACCTGGTTCTACTTTCAGGTTCATCGAGCCACCTTGCTCCAGACTGGTCTTGCGGGACTTCAAAGGGATCCCCTCCCCAAGATCTGTTAATCCATCTGTGGTGAGGGCATTAATGGCGGCGACAATGGCAGAGTTGGTGTACTGATTGGTATTGGGCAGCCAGGAGTCCTCAGTAATGCTGAGACGGGGCGAAGTTTGTGGCGACAGCCCAGGGGATTGATTCGGCGAGTATGGATGGTACTTATGCGAGTGGCTACCATTAAAGCTGTACTTCCTTTTACCGGCACAAGGAGAATTTGGTCGCGAGCCTCTGGTGCCCATCCAGCTGTCGTCTGTGATACTTGCACGGGGAGAACCGGATGGTGAATGTCTTGGAGAAACCCCGAGGGTGCAGGACTGCAGCGATGAGGAACCTTTCGGCGAGACGCAGGGAGACTGCCAGGGCGAGTTCTGCGGCGAGTTGTCGTAGTTGTATGAGAAGCCCGATTCGTATGACGACGCATCTGAATGGCAGCTACGAGAGGAGACGCTGCTTGCCGGGCTGAGACAGGAGGGATCACGATAACCGTCGATACTTGGCAAAGTTAATGTCACAATGGAATTGACTCGCTTGGTCACGGGAACGCTGCTCTCCTCTACTTCATCCTCTGGGAACTGCCCGTAAGCCGTTATCTCAATGCGTGGACTCTCCAATGTGGGAGCTCCATTGGACCGGGGGCCGGATGTTTGGAAGTAGCCCACTGAGCTCATGTCATCTTGTGGGGAGAACGAGGATGGCTGACTGATGGATATTGACAATGAAGGGCTGGTCTGGAGATTGTGGTACTGGGAGGTTGGGCAGGGGTTGCTCAGAGAAAGTGAAATGCTGGTGTTTTGGCTGTAACCGTATGCATCTGTAAGGAGCAATCAGATTTTCATGAGGTACCGCAACTAAAAATAAGCTACAGAGATAAAAGAGCATAGGACATATATCTTTAAGAACGTACATAAAGCTGCTGTGTGGAAATTTTAAGGAGACTGCTGCTTTTACAATCATCCACCTCTAATAAATAGCTTTTTATGTCTTTAGAACTGCCATTTGATTGGTATAAAATGGTGGCATTATAAAAAGACACTCTACTCTTTATTAGTAATAACTGTGAGTCAAAAAACGTTTGTGGTTAAAAGCCACAACCTCTGCAGAGGAAGCAAGGTGAGTGATACACAAATACCAGGCCAAAAATAACAAAGTGTTAAAAATATCTTCCTGAGGACAAAACCAGACGGAAAACCAATACTCATAAGCAGTCTTTGTCGAAAAACAGGGGCAAACATTTGCTTCTATGCAATGTATATATTGAGATTAGAGAACAACACAAAATTTGACATGCAACATGACTAACACAAAATGTCTTGACTAGAGAAAAAAAATCGAATGCTTAGAGCTTTCTTGAGAGTTCAAGATGAATCATTGACCACTTTAGCAATTTCAGAACACTTATAGCTTATCCAAAAACTTTTAAAACATTTTAAAAAGCAGTAGTAATACATCATTTGGCCTAAGTTTTTAAGTCTGTCCATTAAGACTTTTTACTGATAACAGAATTTGTTGTGTGTTTGAAAAAAAAGCAGTTGAGTTGAGTCAGTCACTGTAGTGTAGTCAGTCAGTCCAACCTGGTGGAAATATATGTAATGTAAGTTAGCCCAAACTGGCGCACAGTCACTACTGGCTCTGCTTGCAATAAAATTTGCAATGATTTCTCGCTACTTTAGAGGACGATTAAAAACACGGATACTTGAAAATGTGACCACAGCGCAACAAAGCACCCTGGATACTGATAGCATGCTAATGTATCCCTAATGTATGTATCGTTTTTGAATCAAGTTAACAACTACATATTAGATTTTTGTAAGCAAGCCATAAGTATACACTATGTGATTCTGATGGCTTAAAAAAATAAATAAAAGTACTAAATTACTGAATACTAAAAGTACATTAGTAACCCTGCTGAAATAAAAAACCTTAAATCAGCTTAAGCAGGTTTGCTGGTCTCTCAGTCTAGTTATGCTGGTCTGTTGGCTGGATTTAAAGTAGTTTTAGGCAGTTTTCAGCAGGTCAGGTTCGAAGACCAGCTAAACAACATTGCCCAGGCTGGGACACCATCTTAAAGCTGGTGTAAGTTATTTTTTTCAGCCGAAAATACCAGAACTGGTTTTGCTTTAGTACAGCTGTCATTATGAACTATAATCTAAGTTATCTTGTGAAAAGCACATTTGTTGCAAAGAGAGGGATGCAAAAACCCACAATCTAAATAACGTTCCTGCTTATTCATTTTCGTCAGGCCCACCACTCCCTTCTGCAGTCTCCCAAACTAAGAAAAACTCATTCATTCCTATGATTGAATAAGAAATAACTTCAATTTCACTAGACTAAAAATAAAAAGTGAATGAATAAACATTAACAATGTACACAACAGATTAGCAGCACAGGTTGAGCTGTAACCACCAATAATAACCAATCAGTAATGAGCTACTGGAGTGAGATACATCATCAAATCAAACATTGAACTTTCAAAAGTCCTATTATGGACACACATATTGCACAAAATGATACAATATAGGATTAGAGTTGTTATCCTATTATGTGATTTTATTTGCTATACATATAATTTGGGGAAGTGATCAGAGAAGCTTTTTTTAAAAAAAGGTTGGTTGAGGTTGGTTACAACAGCAGTCTTTAAATAACTTTAATTTGTAGCAGACAAATATGGGAACATTATGTCAAAATTTGAGAGTCATGGCATAATCGCGTTAGAGACGTTGACACCGACTGTGTTACCCTTAGTAGCTAGTGAGTGCAAGACAGCAGTTGTTGATTTTTATTTTTTCAATCACGACAGGTTAACTCATAAGCAAACGTGCACCTATTTAATAATATTAGGCTAATAGTATAGTCCTAATAATGCCACAGGAACACATTAGAGTGAAATATGACAGTGTATGAGCATTTAAGTTTCTTATACGTTACCTTCCTCTGCCGATTTCATGCTTGCGAAGTGTAGAGTGAACTCACACCAAGTTCAACGCACTTTCCCAAAACGCACAACAGTGTCCGACCAGCGTTTTGCTTCCAATATAATGATGACTCCAGATATCTGCGTTAAAAACGATCACTTCTACCGCAATAAAGGTGTATTCCAGTCGCGAAAAAAACTGCAAATGATTTGAAAGCTCAAACAACACTTAAAAGGCGCGTGCAATTACAACGCGAAATTGTATTAATGTTATTTTAATTCAGTTTCTCTAACTGGTTATATTTTCTTTTCTGGACTTGCATGTTAGTTTCCAGGGGTTCTGGTGACGCACTGCTTTGCGATGGAAAGGTCTCTGTATCTATATAAAGCCGGGAAACACCTCCGAGAAGCCCCGCCCCTCTATGGTGTGACGCAGGCACCACGTCTCAAGCTCAACGGCAGATGAAGAGAGGGATTCTCTCCTCTCAACATTTCCAGATGTGGAGCCGCTGAAACCCAAGGCAAAAAAGCCGGCGTGTGCGCATGCGCATCTGCTAGTGAAGGGAAGTCGTTTATGCGAATCGGTTCTTTCGAACAGTTCGTTTTAAAGAACCGGTTCGAATAATGATTCAGCGTTGTTTAATTTCCCTGACAGACTGGCAATGGATATTACCTTCTTTAAAACGTGCCAGTAAAGCTATATGCAGGTAAATATTACTGTTTAGTATGTTTTTGTTTATTAGGTTATATTAAAAAGGTGTTTATTGTCATTTCATATGACCCAGTTGCAGTCAAGGTTTAGCTAATTTAGAATCAAAAAGTCACTTGCATTTCATAGGCAAAATAATCTCATGGCTGAAATGTTTTGGGCTGATAAAATACTTGTTCACTAAAGGAGTAGTTCATTTTAAAATGAAAATGACCTCAAGATTTATTCACACTCAAGCCACCCTATATGACATTCTTCTTTCTCATGTACACATTCAGAGGTATATTAATACATATCCTGATGGTTCCAAGCTTTATAATGGCAGTGACAGGGTCCTTTGAGTTTGAAGCTCAAAAAAGTGCACCCATCCATAAACATACTCCACACGGCTCTGGGGGGTTAATAAAGGCCTTCTGAAGCGAATCAATGGGGTTTTGTAAGAAAAATATCCATATTTTAAACTTTATAAAGTAATATATCTAGCTTCCGTCAGACCGAGTTTGTGTTTTATTATAAAGGTACGTTTTCTCTTAGTAAACTTTTCATCTCATTAGTTTTTTTTATTGGTTCTCGGGTCATTAGGTCAAAAGAGACAGTTCTCAGTTCAACAAGTTGGTGCTTATATAAACCAGAATTATTGCGAGATGGACGTGTAAGCTCCGCAAGCAATCATTTTGTTAACTCTAGAGCCGCTCTTACAGATTCAGTCAGATCCATTAATTTGTTCAGTCCGATTCTTGAAAAAATCTTTTTAGACCCGTTTTGTGCAGAGGTTCAACTGGTTCATTTAGAAGAACCGATTCAAATGAACAATTCACAAAATGGGAATCACTAATATACCCTATATACCCTTGTCAGGTTAGACGCCATATTGAATTTAACATGGATGAAACTGAGGCTGTGAGGGATAGACTTGCGGTCTTTACACTATACAAAGCTCCAAGATAACAATTTTCACAACTTTTGAAACCGTTTCATGGAGTTTTTGTCTACTAAATGTTTTTTTCTTTTTTTTTCTGAAAGATGTGTTGTCAGCTTAACAATTGGCATGTTAAACAAAAATCCATTGAAATCTATTGTACTTCCATCTCTAACAGCCTCGCTTTCATTCCTGTCAAAAATGAAATATGGCACTACCCTGACTGAGATCTATAACTGAAATACAAGGTGAATGAGCCAGTGTGTGCACATGTGTATCTACTGGAAATAGAATCAAATGTGGCCGTTTAGAAAACAAAGGCAGTTATAGAATGCATTATCATGTTAATGATTTCTATTGTCCCATCAATAGACACAAATAGCGTCTCTGTGAGGCTCATCGCGTAGCAACAGCAGTGCGTTGATAGTGATTGAATAAACAGACTAACAGCTCCGGTTGTTTTTTTAGGACATCACAGTGCAGGGAAATGGGATCTGAAAATCACAAGATACTGTTGGCAGCTGGGGCAGTTTTGACAACTTTCCAGTGGGGAGCGATTCGCTGCGTCATTGGGAAACATCCAAGACTTTTTGAAGGCAGGAAATGTTGGCAAATGTTTGCATCAATGTAAAGGATTCTCATAAACTTTATCACTGTAAAGCTTCTTTAAAACAATCTGTATTGTATAAAGCGCTATAGAAATAAAGGCGACTTGACAGCACTATACAATATTACCTGTACGTATACTATTATGCTAAAACATGAATCTTAATTTGCACCCCATTGTAAAGAGTAACATATCCTAAAATAGTAATGCATACTATTTACTTTACTTGAAAAAGATTCACATCATGCAATTAACCTTAACCATAAATGTTGTGTAATTTGTTAAAGAAAGATAAGTCTGTATTTTGAATCTCTGCTCAAAGAATTTAATCTGCAAATACAATATGGTCTTCTCATTAGGCAAAAAAAGAGGCCTTGTTTAATATGGCTGAAGATTTTGCAAGCTCTCTAATGACATGGACATGTTTTGAAGTAGCTACATAGTGTTTGCCCCCACTAAGAATTCATCCAGGTCGAGTATCAGAAGGGAGCCAAATAGCCTTCACCCCACACGCACAGGATGATATATAATTGCATCAGGAATTAGTGCATTTATGAAACACTAGCTGTTTCTTTCATCATGGGAACATGGTAATTGTGCCATTACCCTCTCTTACAGTCCTCTCTCTCCTGCTGTTCTGTGGGTCAAATGTATTTGTTTGACCTCATGGAAAGCTCTCACCCACTGGTTAGGGGCCCTAAGTGGGCTTGAGGGGATGTGGGCAGGGCCTCCCTGTCCTCCCCAGCTATGTGAAAGCAAGCTGCGTGCCGCAGTAAACACAGCTTCCAGGCTGAAGGTAATAAATAGCACTAACTGTGCTGATTGACGTGCGCCTAGTTCTACGTCAGTTGGCCTGTAGTTTTTCCACTCTGTCTGCCCGTTGTTGAGGGCAGGGGTTTTTAAGCACCAGCCGGACAGTTCCGGATATTTTGTTCACCTCAGCATTGTCGCATACGCGAAAAAGCTGGTGTATTTTATAGTCCCTACAGACTTTTTGTTGTCTATGTTACTAGATTTAGATCTAAACTTTACATCAGCATTATTAAACTTTGCGCAATAAATCCTTTTATTACATGGCTACTCAGTAAATAAATAAATATATGGACATGAAATATTGATTTAAGCTTTGAATTGTTTTATAATTTTACACTGTAAAAATGTGGCTGTAGGATTTATGGGATTCATTATGTCTGAGTGAAAATTGATTCAAATAAATGGAAGGTACCATTAAATTAAATGTGACTTTGCTTTGCTTTCTTGTACGTACTCCAATTACCCCCCCTCCTACTGAAGTCATCCAAAGGTAATTTGAACGCTATCTTCTAAAAAGACACGGGAATTCAGTGCAATGTTCACAAGTGCTTGGTTGCTAGCCGAGTATAAATGGGTTGCACACTTGTTATTGTGGTGCATTATGGGACTGAATGAGTGCATTCAATAATGTGCACTATTGTTTCAGAAACCATTACAAAAGCCTGCTTTCAAATAATGCACTATATTAGGGTATGGAGTGATTTCGGACACCGCCAAAGGCTTTAGATGCACTGTAAAAAGTGATCAGTTGACTTAAAGGGATAGTTCACCCAAAAATGAAAATGATCCCATAATTTACTCACCCTCAAACCTTCCTAGGTGTATATGACATTCTTCTTTCAGACAAATACAATCAGAGTTATATTAAAAATGCCCTGGCTCTTCCAAGTTTTATAATGGCAGTGAATGGCAGCCCAAAATTTGAAGACCAATGAAGTGCATCTATCCATTATAAAAGTAATCCACACGGCTCTGGGGGGTAAATTAAGGCATTCTGAAGCGAGTCGATGGATTTTTGTAAGAAAAATATCCATATTTAACATGTTATTAAGTAAAATATCTAGCTTCCGACGGACCACCTTCCGAAATTAACCTGCGAAGAAAGTTAAGCGCATCTTGCAGTTCAAAAAGCTTCTCGAGGTTTAGGTTAGGTTTAGGGAAGGGATTAACAGGGCCAATGAAATCTTTAGAATCAGCAGCTTGGCGGGTTTGCGCTTCAGGATTGGGGAATCACGGTGAAAATACTACCAGTTACCTGGATGAGAGGTGCGCAGGATACAGCGTTGCCATGGCGACAGTGAATTGACCAATTTGGATGGAGTATTCCAGAGAGCAGATGAATAATTGATTAGACGCCCACAAAGACAGGTCAGCCGGTTTGGTCAGACTACAACACTGGGACATTAAAATTTACCCATAAATTTCTCATTTATATTCAAAAGACACCTTATTAACTGCTATGTACAGGAGTGGCTGTGGCTTTATGACTTCAAGAACTACTAACGCTAATGATAATGATAGTACAATGAGTGATAATGCAGTTAGCTTGGCTCGTGTGTCAGCATGATGCACTGCTGTTTACTCTGTAAGGTTTTCAAGAATACACAAATGACAAATTATGTTTCCGAACAGGATACATGGGCGGCAATGTGTTATAACGCAATATATGTATCAACGCATGTCACGCCACAGACAGCAAAGACATTTGGGACTATGTAACATGAGTCCATAACTAATGCCACAGATGTTGAATCGTCTGTCTTGGAGATGTTTAAAAAAGGCTGCACACTCATAACATTGGCATGAATCATAATATGCATGTGCATCACTAATGATGTGTCAGCGTTTAAAAGTTGTTAAAATAAACCAAAACCACATTCAACCACCATGTGCACCCGAACAATTTCTCGGTTTGTGCCGTGATTGGTCAAGAAAGGGGGAGTCATTGATGTCATAGGTCTACTCACCTCTTCTTACAAGTCACTGTTCCGTCTGGCTGGCAGGGCTCATCATCATATTTGTGGGTGAGTGTACTGGGAATTATGCTGATTTGACGGTGGTCTTCTGGAAAAGACCTCAAAGTTCCATCCAGATTTTTTTTCTTCCCTTTTCCTTAATAGATAAAACAGATAAAACCAGGTTTGGATGCAGAAGTTGAATTTCAGATGACTAGGGCTCCATGAGCAACTGAAAATATGTATCATGATTTAAATGTGACTATGCTGGGCAGGCTAAACGATGGGAAGATGATAATGTAGAACAAGAAAATCATGTTGTTTTTTGTGTCACAATGGGATTGTAATCAAATGTGCTATTTTAGCCTTTTTACGATGTGCCTTATGAGTCCATGCCATAAAATCCAGACCACATTTAAAAGTAAGCTGATGAACATATAAAGTGCTTAAAGTAGAAACAGCAACAGCAATTTAAGGGTGGTATTTACATGACATGGCCTTGGTTATAGAATCGCCCCCTGCTGTACCTTGGGGCTTCCTGTCTCCACTGAATGCTCTCTTTGACTCGGCACAGTGACGGAATCCCCAAGTCTGTTTCCTGTTGTGTAAGGTTGTTGCTGGGCAACTGTGGCTGTGTTCCAGAGGGGAGGGATTTCATGGGCTCCCACAGGCTGAGTGAGCAAACACAGACCCTCTGCCCAGAGCTCCACTGTGGGGCCCAGACACAACAGTGACTAACTTGTCCACAACACAGCGAGTTGAGCAACAAATGGCAGGAAAGTAATTTCAATAGATTGTTAAGAGTGGTATTGAGCAAATGCTGCCCTTGAGAATACATTCCCCAAATTTCAAGTGACTCAGTAAAACCTGGAAAAAATAATTAAAACAAATATTTAAAACATATAGCCCCTCTCAGTCTTGCCTGAGGAGAATTCTGAAGCATTTTAAGATGACAAAACATTTTAAAAGTACATATCAAAATCCATCACTTTTGCATTATAATATTGATAATTATTTTATCCACAGACAGACAAACAGATAGACAGAATGACAGATAGAACGATAGATGACCGACAGATTAGATAGATAGACAGACAGAATGATCGATAGAACCATGGATAGACACTCAGATTAGTCCGTTTGTAAAATTTCCTCACTACTGAATATTTCACAGTCAACTGTTAGTGGTATTATAACAAACTGGAAGCAGTTGGGAACAACAGAAACTCAACCACAAAGTGGTAGGCCACATGAAATCACAGAGCGGGGTCAGCGCATGCTTAGGCACACAGTGTGCAGAAGTCGCCAACTTTCTGTCAATAGCTAACAGACCTCCAAACTATGTGTGGCCTTCAGATTAGCTCAAGAACAGTGCGTAGAGAGCTTCATGGAATGGGTTTCGATGGCTGAGTAGCTGCATCCAAGCCACACATTACCAAGTGCAATACAAAGCATCGGATGCAGTGGTGTAAAGCACGCCACCACTGGACTCTAGAGCTGTGGAGAAGTGTTCTCTGGAGTGACGAATCATGCTTCTCTGTCTGGCAATCCGATGGACAATTCTGGGTTTGGAGGTTGCCATGAGACCGGTACTTGCCTGACTGCATTGTGCCATGTGTAAAGTTTGGTGGAGAGGGGATTATGGTGTGGGGTTGTTTTTCAGGAGTTGCGGTTGGCCACTTAGTTCCAGTGAAAGGAACTCTTAATGCTTCAAGCATACCAAGATATTTTGGACAATTACATGCTCCCAACATCCTGTTCCAAAATGACAGCACACCAGTGCACAAAGCAAGTTCCATAAAGACATGGATGAGTGGGTTTGATGGCCTGCACAGTCCTGACCTCAACCCGATAGAACACCTTTGGGATGAGCCAGGCCTTCTCGTCAAACATCAGCGCTTGACCTCACAAACGCGCTTCTAGAAGAATGGTCAAAACTTCCCATAGACACCCTCCTAAACCTTATGGAAAGCCTTTCCAGAAGAGCTGAACTGTTATAGCTGCAAAGGGTGGGCAAAACCCTACGGATTAAGAATGGGATGTCATTAAAGTTCATGTGCATGCAAAGGCAGGCGTCCCAAAACTTTTGGCAATATAGTGTAGATAGATAGAATGATGGACAGAACGATAGAAAACGATAGATAGACAGACAGACAGACAGACAGATATGATAGAGAGAACAATAGACAGACAGAACAATAGACAGATTGACAGACAGACATGATAGATAGAACAATAGAGAGACAGACGTGATAGATAGAATGACAGACAGACTGACAGAACGACAGACAGACCGACTGACTGACAAACAGACAGACAGGCAAAACGACAGGCAGACAGACAGACAAAATGACAGATAGATAGATAGATAGATAGATAGATAGATAGATAGATAGATAGATAGATAGATAGATAGATAGATAGATAGATAGATAGATAGATAGATAGATAGATAGATAGATAGATAGATAGATAGATAGATAGACAGACATATGATAGATAGAACAATAGAAAGACAGAACGATATACAGATTGTCAGACAGTTGTGATAGAGACAGATGTGACTGATGGAATGACAGACAGAATGATAGACTGAACAACAGACAGACAGACAAAACGACAGACAGACAGACAAAAACAACAGACAGACAGACAGATTATATTTTCACTGTAGAAATGATTGCTGACAAATACAGCTAAAGGTTTTCATCAACAGTAAGAAAGTGCTCCGCTAAAGGCGTATCCCAAATCTGTGTCCACCTACAGGAAACACAATGCTTTGGAAAAACAGATACTCTTGAGACAGTAGCAAAACAGTATGACGCGTGTTGTGCCCCACATGTGGCTGATAAAACAACACAACTGCCCCACAACCTCTGCGGTAATGTCCAGTGCAAAAACACATCAAAGGGTGGAGACTCTATACAGGCACGTGCAGCGGATTTGGGTCATTTTTAAGCGAAAGCTGGCACAGCAAAATTGAGTTTTGATGTAGAAGTGAAGAAAGGTAGATAGAGAGAAGGGGAAGGGAGGAAGATAGAAAGATAGATAAGATGAAAGAGAAAGCTTCCTGGCATGTTAGTGTCAGTGGACCATCACATCTAGTGCGGGGTCGCAGTAAACCACGCGTTTCCTGCTCTACAGAGCGTGTGTGGGTGAGTTTGGGTGGAGGGGTCGATAACACATTGTCTGTGTGTTTCAAGGCTGATTATCTCAGTAAGTACAATACACCAGTCAAAGGTTTGGACACACCTGCATGTTCTTTATTATTACTATTTTTCATATAAAATAATAGTAAAATCATCAAAAAAGTGAAATAAACAAATGATTTAGAATATTTCTGAAGGATCATGTGACATTCTACGCACAACTGTTAGTGGTATTATAAAGTTGAAGCAGTTGGAAACAACAGAAACTCAACCACAAAGTGGTAGGCCACATGAAATCACAGAGCGGGGTCAGCGCATGCTGAGGCGCACAGTGCGCAGAAGTCGCCAATTTTCTGTCAATAGCTACAGACCTCCAAACTATGTGTGGCCTTCAGATTAGCTCAAGAACAGTGGGTAGAGAGCTTCATGGAATGGGTTTCGATGGCTGAGCAGCTGCATCCAAGCCTTACGTCACCAAGTGCAATCCAAAGCATCGGATACAGTGGTGTAAAGCACGCCACCACTGGACTGCTGGAAGGATCATATGACACTGAAACTGAAAATTCAGCTTTGACCTCACAAGGATAAATTACATTTTCAAATATATTTAAATAGAAAGCACATTTGAGATTGTAATCATATTTCACTTTTTGCATGTTTTGGAAGTCATTTCAACTTAAATTAATCTGATGAGTTGAACGAATCGCACAAAGTTGAAAGCGTTGAAGTAATGTACAAACATATGTTGTCATGACATATTGATCATATCATTTTTCAAAAAGTATATGTTTAATAAGTTATGGCAACATATTTGTTATATTGCTTTAACTCACCAAAATAAGATAAGCAATTTTCTACTTTTTTATGTTATTCAAGATTTAATTAATTTAAGTGGAAATTACTTAAAGTCAGCAACTTAAAAAAAAAAAAAATGTTAACAGTGTATAGTGAATATATAAAAGATGAACTATAAAAATAGTCACAGTTTCTCTACATGACAGCTTGTATCCATCTGAGATTTTCATACACCAATCAGGCATAACATTATGACCTAATATTGTGTTGCCAAAACAGCCCTGACCCGTTGAAGGATGGACTCCACTAGACCCCTGAAGGTGTGCTGTGGTATCTGGCACCAATATGTTAGCAGCAGATCCTTCAAGTCCTGTAATTTGCGAGGTGGGGCCTCCATGGATTGGACTTGTTTGTTGAGCACATCCCACAGATGCTCGATTGGATTGAGATCTGGGGAATTTGGAGGCCAAGGCAACACTTCAAACTCGTTGTTGTGCTCCTCAAACCATTCCTTAAGCATTTTTGCTTTGTGGCAGGGTGCATTATACACAGCCACCAGGGAATACCGTTTCCATAAAAGGCTCTACATGGTCTGCAACAATGCAAAGTAACATCCACAATGATGGCAGGACCCAAGGATTCCCAGCAGAACATTGCCCAAAGCATCACACTGCCTCTGCCGGCTTGCCTTCTTCCCATAGGTGTATCCTGGTGCCATGTGTTCCCAGGTAAGCCCCGCACGCACGCTCCCAGCCATCCACTTGATGTAAAGAAAACATGATTCATCAGACCAGGCCACCTTCTTCCATTGCTCCTGCGATGAACTGTGTATTCGAACACCTTTCAATCAGAACCAGCATTAACGTCTTGAGCAATTTGAGCTAAAGTAGCTCGTCTGTTTGATCGGACCACACAGGTCAGCCTTCGCTCCACACATGCATCAATAAACCTTGGCCACCTATAACCGCTTCACCTTCACGCTTAAGTTTTATTCACTTCACCGGTCAATGTCAAGCCTGATTGTTGCCTGATTAATATATGTATTGTATAATATATGTATACGTACATATACATGTATATGTATAATATATATATATACATAAATAAATGCAGATAAAATACAAAAAGCTACAATAACATCACTGGTGGATATGTTGACATCCCTCAAAGAGACAGTGCAAAATTGACAAAACATACTAAAAGAAGGAGTAAATTATGCATTTTTACATGTGGACAGAAACCAGGAGTCACGCAACTCTGATTCTAAAAGCTTATTGTTTAACATCAATCTTACCAGCAGATGTAGTTTCCATGTGGTCCCAAAGTTTGGCTTCACTGATACTGTGCAAATGTCGCCCTCTAGTGGTTAGAAGCAATACATACAAATAAATGTGTGGTACAGTCATGTAAAGATTTCACGCAAGCTCCTCCCATGGATGTTTGTGATAGTTTCTGACATCATTTCCACACTGAATTGAATTTTCCATGAGTATGGTAAAAAAGGGCTTGAAACTTAAAAAACATTATTTTCCAACAAAGGGTCAGCGTTTAAGAACATCTTTTTACTCACCCGTTTACTGACATTCAACACTCTTAACAAAAACACTTTCTGGACTCAATTTTAAAGAACCCTGTAGCAACTCTAAATATAATAAGTTTTACATTATTATTATTATTACATTTTCATAATGTAATCATTTTCTCAAAATGTAACAAAATCTTGAGCTCATAATGTAATCATTTTTACATTATAAGAACATTACTTCATTATAAACTCACCAAAAACATGTCATATTTTCATTTTCATAATTTAATTATTATTATGTTTATTTAACATAGTATTCCTTTAGAGGACATTTTAAAAATCTAAATCCAGATAAATAAATAAATAAATAAAATACTAGTAGTATCAGTAATTTGGTGGATTTTGTAGGCAGGTTAAGACTGAATTTAGATATTTTAAATGTACTGTAAAGGAATACCGATGCTTTGTTTATTATATTCTTACAGTATATAATAGTATATATAATAATATATACTGCCTTCAAAATGCAACAGATTTAAATATTCATGCCATTATTATTCAGTAGTAGTAGTAGTAGTAGTATGTGTATACACACACACACACACACACACACACACACACACACACACACACACACACACACACACACACACACACACACACACACACACACACACACACACACACACACACACACACACACACACACACACACACACACACACACACACACACACACACACACACACACACAAATTAACTAATAATAATGGCATGAATATTTAAATCTGTTGCACTTCGCGGGCAGTTTAAGACTGGATTTAGATTTATTTTTAAATGTAATGTAAGGGAAGACTAATCTATTGCTTTAAAAGCCATTATTACAATAAAGGAAATATTATGTTGTTGATGAGTTTATAAAGCAATAAATGTCTCATTATGTAAAAATGTTTATAACATTATGAGCTCAAGATTTTATGTTTTGAGAAAATTATTACATTGTGAACATTTTATTACAATAATGTAATACTTAGTCCATTACATGAAGTTTTAACATTATGTGAAGTTATTAAATTATGAGTTGCTGCAAACCCTTTATGCCAAAACATTTCTATATAAGGAGAAATGTCTTAAATGATTGCATAATAATCATGTTTAACAGGTTATTTTAGTACTTTTCTAGTGATTGTGTGTGTTAATGAGCTGCTTAATTATTAATATCTAATTAAAATAAAATAAACATTAAATTACATAAAATTATCCCATGATTGGAATCCCTAAAAGGTTCTATATATGAAGCACCTGACACAAACTTTTTATATAGAACCTTTTGTATATGTGTGTATATAAAGGCGTTTTTGAAAACATATGTATTCGGTATTCATTTTCTTGCAATTAAATTACAAATGTAATAAATACATGCATAAAAAAAAAATGGCCACAGGGTTAAGATTTGACTATTATTCTGTACCTTGATTAGAGCGTAGAGTTTGGGATCAAATGTTGGTTTAGTTAAGTAATTTTCCATAAATAATAATAATTAATAAAATAAATAAATAAACAAACCTGACAATTCTTATAGTAACTTGAATGTTTGAGCAACATTTTAATTTGACAAGCCAATTAAATATTACTAAAACTACACTGTAAAAAAGAAGCCTGAAATGTAAGTACAATCAACTTAAATTACGTTAAACTGACTTTAAAAAATGAGTTGTGTCTTGTATAACTTCATCAAAAAAAGTTGAAAATTGCTTAACTTATTTTGATGAGTTAAAACAATGTTATTGATCATATAATTTTGTACAGTGTCGCTACATTTCATACTGTCAATCTGATGCAAAATAAGTTTATTTAATATATCTAATAGTTTTCTCTTTAAAAAAACATGCACTGTAACAAATTATATGATCAATAAGTTTACATTAACTCATCAGAATAAGTTAGCAATTTTCATCTTTTTGTAAAAATAAGTTTTACACAAGATTAAACTCGTTAAGTCAGTTTAATGTATTTTAAGTTGACAGGACTTAAACATTCAAGTTGATTGTACTTAAAAATTTAAGGCAGCAAACTTTTTTTTTTTTTACAGTGTGGGATTTGTGCCTTTATTAGTTTAACACCAATGTATACTTTATAAGTAAGAAGTGGTACCAAACATGAATGCATTACAGACATGTTAGCACACCACACAAAAATTCAGATCTCTTAAAGCACCCACTGGACCACTTGGAAACATATTGCTCTTTAATCAGACATCAATAATCATTAAAATGTTAAATTATACTGCTGAAACCATCGTGCTGATGACACTGAGAGTACAGGACGCCCACAGTCACAGTAACACCACAGAAACATCACATTTTCCATTATGTATCAGTCAATAAAAAAACTAAAGCAAAATGCTCAAATAATAAATAAGCTATTGTTGTTAGGCTGTCACAGGGTTAAATGAAGGTTTATATACAGTAGAAGAAATCAGTGGTTTTCCTGAGTAAAGTACAACTCTGCATCTTCAAAGCACAACCGAAATCCACCATTGCGCACAGCAAGAAAGGAACAGCGTACGGCACACGTCGCTTGGCATTGTCTCATTCAGTATTGTAAACACACACTCACACACTCGGTATAGAAAATAATTTGAATGATAAAACTCATTCCGCATACCAGCTGACTTGTTTCATAAAGATAAGGCAAGATGATCTTACACATTAAGCCACACCGTCAGCACAGCCATTAGGGGACAAAAGCATGTGCAGTATTTCCCATGAATGTTCTCAAAAAATAGGGAAACTCCAAAATAAATGCCAACTGCTGATGAGCAAGTCCCATAGGTGATTTGAGAAATGCAAAAATTACAGTGCATCTCTACTCATTTTTGTTTTCACTTTTTACACTCTTAAAAAAGTCATTCATTTATAACACCAATCCAACAGAAGTACATTCAAGTACAATCAAGTTTGATTTGTCAAAGTCTCAAATGTTAATACAATGTCATTTAGGATGCCATTGTTCCCAGAACAAATAGTTCCCGCTGTAAGAACACACGCTGTGCTCTGGTTTACATTTACACAGTTTTGCAGCGGGATCATATGGCAGCAGCAGCCACAGCACAACAGGAAACCAGAGCTGCCCGAATTCAACTTCAGTATACACTCGTGCAATCAGAACACTCGAGTCACAACCACAGGTATTTACCAAGCCCCGCCCACCCGGATCTCATGAATAATCAAGTTTATAATGTGAAATGTGCCAAAATCAGAAGGAACGGTGCTGATGGGTATGGTAATACTAATAATACTTAAGGTTCATTGAACATGAAGTTGTATCGTTAAACTACGAACATCATTATATAACACCAATAAAAAAAGAAAGTTAAAAATCCATAATCCATTTGATTAAAAAAAACTGATTTTGCCTTCACATACATTCACGGTAAGTAAAAAGTGACAGTTTTAGGGACCGTCATTTAGCCTCTTCAAGTACTCAATACTACTCACTGTTTTGTCCAACAACTGTCCCATCATCTTTAAGTGCAGAATCATGATGAGCACAGAAACACTCATATTAGTCCAACGGCAAAGTATATATACAAACAAATCACATCGTGTCACTGAATAAGCATTCATGAAGCACACATAAACCGCATCATAAAGCACTTTTGGGTATTCATAGCTGACACTTATGCAAAAATGATTATTTACTCACCCTCATGTCATTCCAAAAAGGTAGAAGTTTCAGTTAAAGGAGTAGTTCACTTTAAAATGAAAATGACCCCATGATTTACTCACCATCTAGGCCATCCTATTTGTAAATGACTTTCTTCTTTTTGATGAATTCTGATGATTTGTAAATGACTTTCCTTCTTTCTGTTATAATAATAAATACCCTGACGCTTCTCAGCGTTGTACAGTGACAGGGTCCATTGAGTTGGAAGCTCAAAAAAGCACATGCATCCATAATAAACATACTCCACATGGCTCCGGGGGTTAATAAAGGCCTTCTGAAGCGAATAGATGGGGTTTTGTAAGAAAAATATCCATGTTTAAAACTTTTTATAAAAATAAAATATCTAGCTTTCATCAGACCACCTTCCGTATTCAACTTACGGAAAAAAGCGTAACTGGCACGATGTATCGCTAGAACGTTACTGCGCAAGTTAAATATCGAAGGCGGTCTGCCGTAAGCTAGATAATTTACTTTATATTTTCTTAAAACACCCATCGATTTGCTTCAGAAGGCCTTTATCAACCCCCCGGCGCCACGTGGATTGCGTTTCTGAGCTTCAAACTTGTACACTTTAAACCCATTCGCTGCCATTATTAATCTTGGAAGCATCAAGGTTTTTATTAATATAACTCTGATTGTGTTCATCAGAAAGAAGAAAGTCATATACACCTAGGATGTCTTGAGGGTGAGTAAATCATGGGGTCATTTTCATTTTAATGTAAACTACTCCTTAAAGACTGCGTTTTAGGTGCAATTTTTGAGTTTTTCCAATGTATGGAAAAGAGCAGCGTGAACATTCTGCTAAATTTCTCTTTTTGTGCTCCACTGAAAATATAGCAAGCCATAAAAGTTTAGAGCAACATGAGGGTGAGTAAATGATATCAACATGTTCATTACTTGGTGAACTAATATCCAGCCATAATAATAAAAAAATAATCAGATCCGTTTTAAAGTGTTTGATGTAGCTGACACATGTGCTTATAAATGTGTCTGCATGCCTTTTGACACCCAGACGTATGGAAAGCTCAGGAGGAAAGTTTGGAATAACTGGGAGGGGAGAACTTCCGCTTCAGGTATTTGATGATGTAGAGCGGCAGACAGCTGACCAGCGTGATGACGCACACCTTCCACAAGAACACCCGTGTTGTGATAAACGAAAGATCTGAAGACAAAACAAAACATAAGAAAATAAAACATCAGGGTCAAAGTGCGTCTTCACGCTCGTTTATATCATCAAAGTGTACATTAGCTCACGATACAAAAAAAAAAAAAATAGAGAAAGAGGCTGAGGATGAAGTGGATGGGATGCACTGCGACGATGGAATGTTCTGAAAAATGAGTAATCACAGGGTTACGGCACATTTGAATGGCTCCTTCTCATCCAGGGGCCCACACCACACGAGAGTGA